>CM077347.1:6963404-8163404 GCA_039655645.1 Ammopiptanthus mongolicus | reverse complement strand
TATGTTTTCTTTTTATGAATGGGTGTCATGTATGGTGTGGGTAGTATCTAATCTCACTCTTTTATGTTATGGACTTATGATCCAATGAATGGATGATTAAGAGTATGTAGTGAATATTTTGGTTTGGATTGAAAATTTGATTTTTTCTTTGTTTTTGTGTGTTGCTGAGCAAGAACAAAGGCACATTCATTTGGTTTATAAAGTTTTGACTTACATGGATTCACTGTTTGGATGGTAATTAGTGAGGTGGGAATCGCTTATTTGATTTCCATCCTCTGGGCATTTGAAATATTGCAGTGTAGCTACTGTAATTGAAATTCATCTCACTCTATTTTTGTTTATTTTTGTTTTTTGTGCAAAAGACAAGGTTATGCGTGATACAGGGGTATAGGTATAACCCATTTTGTATATGATTATTGGCCATAGTGCTCTATGCTTGCAATTGAGAAGCTATAATGGAATGTATAGCTATATTATTGATAAAGGTTTCAATTTGTAATGTATGTACGAAAGCTATATTCTGATGCAAATGACATATGTTGTGTTTATGCAGTATTAGGATTATGGAAACATTTGAAGTAATATTGAATATAGGAAGTAATAATAATAAATATTATGCTAATAATAATAATAATAATAATAGAAGAAACAATAGACTTATATTAACTGGGTAGGCAATGGTATATGGTATATTTGAGCAAGTTAGGAAAATCTAAGACCAGGAATATTTTTGTGTGATTGAGTATATATAGATTTAATCTATTGTTGTCTGCTCAATGCATATGATAGTTGTGATATGAATTTTGGTATGTATTGATGAAGTGATATTTTAGGAAATTGTTTCTAATATATTGGAATTTAATTTGGGTATCTCCATGCTTGGGTGTTGAATTAAATAATTATGTTCTTGATGATCATTAAATGTGAAATATAATGGTTATGAGAATGATAAATATGCTCATGCGTTGTGTTAATGATTGATGTATGTGGTTGAAAACTTATGAAAAGTACTTAGTGGAATGAATTGCTAAGGATTGTTTACGATTCTTTGGGTAGGCTGATCGGGGAGCAGAAGGCTCCGCTATATAAATATCACCATCGGGGACGAGGGGATCCCGTTAGATACCCCGGATGTTAGGAGGGGTGTTGGTGCTTGCCGGAGGGTACGGTATCTCCGAGGTAGGAAATCAAAAACCGTCGGGATAGGAGGTCCTCAGTGAACCCACCTCTTAGGATACCCAAAGACTCGATAATATTATGATATGTGATATGTGTACATGAGAAATGTACTGATCCCTCGTGAGGGACTGGAGATATGAGAAATAAATGAAGTGCAAGGCATTCCACAAGTACTTGATTGATGGACAAGATGTCCTTTTATGCTATGTTTATAATATGAATGTTCTATGTGTTATTCTTGCGCTATTTGCTTGAGATGGATTATGCGTGGATATGAGTGAGTGCTTGTATGACTGTGTGCTTTATTCTCTGTTTGCATACCTGCATGTGTTTGGGGGAAACTCTTTCACTGAGTCAGTGGACTCACCCCACGTTTAACATTTCAGTTGCAGGTATCTGCGAAGCCGTCGGAAGTCTTGGATGCCATGTGGACAATTTGAGGGGTAGTACCCAGAGTTTTAAACTTGTTTTTAGTTTAAAGCAGGACTTCGTGATTTATGTGTTGTTAATCATTCTGATGTATTATATTCCATATGTACTTAATGAATGCAATCTTTTACTTTGGATGAAACGGATTTATCTATGCTTGTGAGGCTGCGAAGGGGTAAGGGGAATCTTTCCCTTTCGGTTAGTCATGGTTACGAAATCCGGGTCATGACACTAACGCTGTAAGGTCGAAATTGACGGAAATGACTAATGTAAAAACGAAATATAACGTGTAGGACCAATTTGAAAAAAAAAAACTTATGGGACCAATGTGAAAAATTAAATAAACGTATAGGATCAATCAACCTATTTTGCCTAAATTTGTTTTACTTTAAAACTAAGCGTGAAAATTTGATTGAGTTTTTTAATATAATTTTATCTAAAATTTGCCCGAATTTTTCACTTATTTTTGTAAGGGTAAGAGTGGTGATGTGACATCTATTTATTAAATTAGAGTATACTTTACCAAAAAGCGCTTGGATGAGATGATACGGATCTCTTCCAACTTAACTAATGGTCTCAAGTTCGAATCCTAACACTGCGAATATGCAGCAATGTTAAAACTCTTGCGGGAGAACTTTGTCGTCCTCGTGGTGCTACCCGACTTGAGGGATTAGTTTCCACAATTTGGGCGGGGCGGGCCAACCCGTTTTAGACATATGAGTTGAACCCCTCAACCCACCTCACCTAATGGTGGGTTGGCGGGTTTGCCCGCCAAACACATAAAAACATAATTTAGGTTGGTGGGTTGGCGGGTTGACCCGCTATAAAAATAAAAAAAATTAATAAAAAATCATATAATATTTCTTTTTTTTTGGGTAATCTTCATATCCTTTCTAAAATTCTTATTAAAAAATTGGAATAATCTTATCTTATAACATACAATTTGTGTTACAAAAGTAAAGACATTATTTTTGTAGTATGAAATAATTCCAAGTAACAATTAAATTAAATTAAATAATATTAAATAATTAATAAATTAATTAAAAAAATTATATTTTAATATGACGGGTTGATGGGTCAACCCGCCCCGCCACCAACCCGTTTTCAGGTGGGTTAAGCGGGGCGGGTCAAAATGGATAGGTGGGTTGAAAATCCCAACTCACCCCGCCAAATTCTGGTGGATTGGCGGTTGACCCGCGGGTCACAATCCACTTTGCCATCCCTAAAAAAAATTAGAGTATACTCTTTTAAGTGTGATTAAATTTCTTAAATTACTCTCATTTATAAAATCACAAATGTTATTATTAATTTTTCTTTATTAATGCACGAGATACTAACTAGTTGAACTAACATAATTTCTACATTACTAAAAAAACTAACAGAAAAACTTTAGGATTCTCGCATCTTTTATATATTATTGGGAGATACGAGGTAAATAAATCTTGATCATTCAATTCCCGAAAAAAAAAAAAAATCCTAACTATTCAATCTTGCATCAATCGTTATAGGCAAATGCTAAACAATGCAAAGGTATTGGTTAAAGAATCATAAATAAAAACTTTATATTAAAAGTAGTGTATTTAATAAATTTAATATTTAAAAGTTATATTTTTCAATAAAGTTTTTCTATCTTTGGATTCTTTAAACAATGTCCTTAGGATACTTGTTAGCAATATCTATAATTATAAGTTATTTGATAGTCAAGAATTATTCATTTAATTCTCCTGGTAAATCACTTGTCTGCATATCGCTCTCTCTCCTTTTTCTCTTATTTGGTAGTCAGGATAGGATAAGGACGGATACAATATGAGAGCTGGATAAGAATACGATAGGATATGAACATGATAAGCTCTTATCTTATCCGATGTTTGTTACGCATCAGATAATAATAAGATATAATATAAAATATCCATAAATGATAAAAATAAAATTTAATATTATTTGGTTTTGTTATAAATTTAAATAAAAAAATATTTGATATATATATATATATATATATATATATATATATATATATATATGCCTTTTTAATTATGCATTAGTCCATTTTTTAAATTATAAAAAATTAACTTATGATATTTTTTTTCACTTTTTATAAAAATTGCTAATTAAATCACATATTTTAATTAGTAATAAGGTTAACTAATTAGGTTTCAAACCATAATTAAATAATAACAATATTAAGAGTAAGGGATAAAAAAGAAAACAATTTCTTATCCTATCATGTTGGTTCTAACTCCGACACTCCCTCATGATAGAATTATAACTAAATAGCAATATATGATAAGCTAACAGGATAAGTTTATCCTATCCCGTTGGTTCACCAAATTACATATTAAAACAGTATATGATAACTTTTCCTATCCTGCCTCCTGTATCCTGACCACCAAACGGAGCCTAAATTTCAATTAGACCAAAAGCATTAAAATTTCTATTAGAAAGAAAAAAAAATAATAACTATTTGGTTCTATCAAATTAAATCATGTGCAGTATCAAATTAACTTTTTTTTTTACCCCTGATTAAACATGCATTCTTATTGCTTCGGATGTTAGGATGTAAAATCATACTTTGAGAGATAAAAATATAAAAACAATGCTAAATTATACTTTCTCTCCTTATCTTTATTTTAGGTTTTGATTTGATCCGTGTTTTATTTTTTTGTTCCAATTTGGTCCTTTAAGTTTTAAAATCATTCCAAGTTGGTCCTTTTCGTCAACACCATTATAATGATGTTAGATTTCAGCGTTAACTCTATGAAATTTAAGTATATCCACCAGAAACTAGATATACTCACCGAAAAAGGTCTCTTTCTCTCTATTCTTCTTTCTCTTCCTCCTTTCTCCCTGCTTCCTCTTTCCTCCTTCTTTCTTCCTTCTTCCCCTCCAAATCCAAAAGAAAAAAGTTTTTTGAACATCAGAGATGGGGACACCATGCCGTATCCCTTTGTTTTTGGATGTATTTTTTAGATGTGTATATACTTAAGAAGATAAAAAGTAAGAGATAGAGATAAACACAAACGGTGTCACATACGGTATTTAGATTTTGATGTTCAAATAACACAACTGAATCTAAAAATATAAAAACAATGATAAATTATATTTTTTGTCCTTATCTTTATTTTATTTTTCGATTTGATCCATGTTTTTTTTTTTTTCCAATTTGATCCTTTAAGTTTTAAAATCATTAATCAACACCATTATAATGGTGTTCGATTTCAGCGTTAACTCTATGAAATCTAAGTATACCCACCAGAAACTAGATATACCCGCCAAAAAAGATCTCTCTCTCTATTCTTCTTTCTCTTCCTCATTCCTTCTTCCTTATCCCTCCTTCCTCTTTCCTCCTTCTTCCTTCCTCCCTCCCCTTCAAATCTACCATCAACACATTCAAAACAATAAAACCCCTTTCAAAACCCCCAAATTAATTTTGGCAGTGAAGAGATTATAAACTTGAGTCTTCAATGTCCATTTGATAACATTCGATAATTTGATGAAAAAGACTAAAATAATATAACATTTGCAAAATAAAAAACAATTTCAAAATAAAAAATAAAAGAGAAATCAAATCAAAACCTTATAATTTTGCCCAAAAACAATTATGATAAAATCCACCATTATTTAAAGTCTGCTGTTTATTTCTTTGTATTATTTTCTTTTGAAACTGGTTAACATTTTTCTTTTCTTTCACATCAAATATTTTAAAAACTAAAGCCATCTATCTAAAGTTTTGATCAGTTCAATCTCCGATTTCTCGGCTTGGTTTTTAAAACATTCTCCATATCCCACTACTCCTCGTCATGAAGAACCCAACAATAGTGATTGATTGGTGGGTGAGATGATAAATGAATTTGTGGCATTGTTCAAACGCAGCAGATTCACTTTCTGTATAATGATACAAACTCTGCAAGATGTTAGCCTGCTTTCCCGAACTGAATATGCTGGCTGCATTATTAGTCCTTTTTTGCTTGTGGCCACACTATTATGCAGACCATGATAAATTTCATTGCTGGGACGGCCTTCGAACTCTCCCACCGTGCCATTTGTAAATCCCAGCCAGACAGAAGTGATTTTGTCAAATGTTCATTCAAAAACCATTATACTATGTGAAATGGCAGTTAATCACGTCAACTGCTTAAAGGGCACTCATCTATAAGACTATAAGTTCACTAACATTGATCGAAGATATAGTGCCACTATTCGACTGTAAAAGATTCTATAATAATCTGACAATGAAGCATTAAACTGCCTAAATGAATAAAGGTCGACCGATATGTTGTCACAACACCACAAGTTCCAAAGCTTGATCACTACTAAAGTAATTTGTTGAAATTAAATTTAGTCCCGCCACGACCCAATATTACATTAAGTTGGCCCTTCTGGCTTGTTTCATCAAACACTGAAATCATTCTTCTGCAGGGGGTGACTGGCTGCATTGTGACAAATATACAAAATTAAAACAACTAGGATATCAATCAAATGGATGCAAAGAAGGTTGAAGAAAATAAATAAGAACAGCAAAAGCGCTATGCGATAAATAATTATTTGCAAACCTGCGGTATCTTTCATGCTCGGGACTTTCAGGACCACCATAGTTGGGACTGTCCTGGGGCTCAGGCATAGCATTTGGGCTCCCTCCATAACCATTGTATGGGCTGAGGCTCCCTTTTGCATCAGGACTATGTCTGGAGCCATGGCCGTTTTCAGGGCTACCTTTCTCCATATCATAAGGACTATGGCTAGAACCACGACCATTTTGAGGACTTGTTCTCTCTCTACCATCGGGACTATGGGAGGGAGAGATGCTGCGGTCAGTTCTCCCTCGCTCTTTGTGATATGGACTGTGGCTGGAACCATGAACAGTGTCAGAACCATCCCTCTCTCTTCTATATGGACTGGGACTTCTACCCCCATAAGCAGGGCTAGCACGCTCTCTCCGATGAGGACTTCGGCTACGGTCACGACCATAGTCAGGGCTGCCCCTCTCCCTCTTGTATGGACTGGGCCCACGGCCATAATCAGGACTACCCCTTTCCCTACGATAAGGACTGGGTGATCGCCTTCCATCACGACTTCTATCGCGTTGACGATCATGGCCTCTCTCAGGGCTATATCCATTTCGCCTATCATCATCATCTTTGACAGCAAACTCAACTGAAATAACTCGATCCAGTAACTTGCTGCACATCACCATTTGAAAAGAATTCATGTTATCATTCCAGTAGTAAGCCAAAATTTGAAACAATTTTACAAGTAAATGCACTGAATTACCTCATATTTGTAGCTTCCAGTGCTCTGCTAGCATCATCCTCTGATTCATACTGAACAAAAGCAAAATTTCTTCTGATCCTCACACTGACTATCTTACCATACGGCTCAAAGTGCCTCTCCAAGTCCCTTGTTCTGGTATGGTATGTATCGAAATTAATTACAAATAAGGTCTTTGATGGCCTCCCATTTCCTGCTGATCTTCTTGAAGCAGCAGCAGGCCTTCTAATGCCACGTTCTTGCTGCAACACAGTATGTTCAATGGTGATGAAAACATAGTGGGAAACAGCATGATTTTGAACATTTTGAACATCTCATAAAGAGTGACAATAGTGAAGTGTTACCTTTGTCCATTCCACACGAAGCCTGCGCCCCTTCCGACCAAATTCTACCCGATCAAGAGCACGAATTGCAGCCTCAGCATCTCTATCATCTTCCATGTAGATAAAAGCAAATCCTACAGTCAAAGCAAAGTTCTCTCCATTAAAAATTGAATTAAAACCTGTCATAAACTGAAAAGAGACAATTTGGTCCATTTGTCCGATCAATGAACACTTCACTTATACAACAACTGACCCTTCAGCTATGCACAAACCATCTCAACACTTGCTACTCGTAAATTAAAATTTTGGTAAACCTCCTTATTTCTATAAACTAATTTGACCAGTAGATTTAGTAACAGACCTTGAGTAATAAACAAATGGGTGTCAAGAACAACAATCCAAAAGTGTAGGTCTCATGGTGGGTCTATGTAAAGTGAGTGCCTTCTCCATCAATTCTGCTGCCACTGCTGCGAGGTTGGCAATATTGCAACCTCGAAACATATCCGAAATTGAAGGCTTGGCAAAAGGCACGAAAATTGAAAGGCAAATGTGACTGAGGAATACGTGGAAGGTTGTTCCATGGCGGATCAAATTGAATGATTCTTCGCTAAAAGAAGATGTGCGTCACAGGCAGGGAATGGATTTCTGAAAAGCCCATCCATTAGCTTGGGAGTAAATGGATATGCCAAAATAATCCTGCGTCAAAGAAAATGTTGAGTATGGGGGTTGATGCGTCAAAAACATGATTTTTTTTACTTAAAGATATCTTGAACCCCCAACAAATGCTCAACAAGGTGTCGTTCATCAAAGTCCAGCTCTTGAAACTGAATCACTAAGCTTGGAAGATACTGTGTAGCCACTGAACCACAGATTATGGTGCCAGACATCGGTTAGAGTATCTGCTGCTGCTCCCTTGCTGCTGGATGTCGTAAAGGTCTAATTGCAAATGTGCAAGGTATGCAATGCTTTTTTTTAATTCCCATCTACAACTTAGTATTCTGGAGACAAACCATTCAGGTACTTTTATTGTCAAGTATTTTCAGTTCGCAAGTTGAACGCTTAAATTATAAATGAACAAATTTATTATTATGAAAAGCCAAATCTTGTTACCAGGACAGTTATCAACTGAGACCCTGTCCCACCATAACTCAGTCCTGCAATCCCCAGGAGCAGATATGATAATATGGAATTTTTATTTAATTACTGTTTCAATTAAATGGATATTAATTCACTCCATAGTTTCCAACGAACAATAAACTTGGTTCTCCTTTAATAATTGGATTGAAAACTCATGTATAAAAACTAACTATTACCCACAACATAAACTAGCCTGTTCAAAAACAATAGTCTGTTCCACTTGAGAATTACAGATCCTGACTTTTAAAAATTCAATCTTTCATAAGCTCGATGTTCCACCAGTAACCATTACAGTAGTAAAAACCCACAATGTCCAAATTCAACCTTGAATATCCATATCCATTCCATAATATTTTCCCCCAACCAAAAATGAACAGAGAGATGGAAAGACAAAGACTATTAAGGCATCCATCTTAAATATGTAGAAAAGAAATTTGTAAAAGAAAAATAAAACTTACCAGACTTCATATCCACCCTATCAACCTTCCCATATCGTCTAAAAAGCCGCTCGAGCTCCGACTGCCGGGCATCATATTCAAAATTCCCACAGAAAATAGGCCTCATTTTCCCTGAACACAAGTTGAGAAACATTCAACATTCAGAGTGTGTTTGGGAAAACTGAAAAAAATAGATTATGTATAATCGATTATAGTGATAATCGATTATAATCAAAATCTGTTTTTGTTTGAATATGTTTGATGAAAAGCGATTTTAAGATAATCCATTTCGTTAGGATGGTACCAAAAAAAATCACTTTTAGATAATAAATTACGAAAAAGGATATGAAGTTATTTGTATAATTTAATAATATATATTTAGAAATTAGTTTTGTAGAGGTAAATAAGGAAGAGAGCTTTGAGAATGAAAAATTATCAAATCACAACAATCTTGAGCCAAAACAAGTTAGATGACATAAAACAACTTTTTTTCCCAAATTTTTTTTTTATATAAATTTAAGCTAAATGCCAAACATGATAGATTATGTATGAAACAACTTTTTAGCCAAAAAAAACAGTTGAAATGGGAAAAATTAATCTTTCCCAAACATGCTCTCAATGTCCATACTATGCAGGCATTGATAAGCCTAAATGCATGATTGTCAAAATTAAGAAAATTCATTTGATTCTCAACTCACTAATACACTAACCCCTCGAAGCTTCTGTATATGCTTATTACATAACATAGGGTAAATTAAACTAATAGTATCACATATCATTTGTGATAAAATTAAGTATCACATTCAGATAGAAACTTGAAAAAGCATCTGCTACAAGACATTACAAAAGGAAAAACACAGTAACAAATAACAAGCACAAATAACAGAAATTATATTACTACTCTTCCTTTCCACAGTTCAGATACCGCCACCCAAACCCATATCTAAACATGAAAAAAATATATATCATCTAGCACATGCATACTTGCTGTATTACAAACTGAAGCAAAAGCTCGTCATACATCCAAAATACATCAAAAACCAAAAAAAAAAGGGATTGAACATAATTCATACAGAAAAAATTGGGAATGCAAAAAAATGAAAAAAAAAATACTTTAAGAACAAATCGGGACAGAGGGTCGTCAGATCTAGAATAGATCACAAACGATAAGTAATAATCGATCAAAATCTTTAATCGGACGGCACAAGATCCCAGATCTTGGTTTTTCCTGCAACTTGAAAAGGGTCGAAAGGAATAACTTTTGATAAAAATCAGCGATGAGACATGAGATTTGTATATGAGAATGGAATGAATCGGGCAACGGTGGATTACCTTGGCAAGAGAGGAGTGAGAGGTGTTGGAACCCTAGGCAGAGCAGAAAAAATCGCAGATATTTTAGTTCTCTGACCTATACAAAGAATAAATACACGATGATCACATGATAGATCACTCCTTCTTTTGTGTTTTACGAAAATGCCCCTGAACCTTTTCAATTTTGTCAACCGTACCCCTGTTTTTTTTTGGGTGTGTATTAGGGGTGTTCGCGGATTGGATTGGATCGGTTTTGAGCCAAAAAACCATCCAATCCAAAGATGAAAACAACTTGCGGTTTGGATTGGATCGGTTTGCTTACTTAAAAAAATCTGATCCAATCCAATCCAATCAAATGCGGTTTGGATTGGATTGGATAATTCGGTTTTTACCGATACATCGTTACATAGTTATATTAAGTCGAAAACCAACATTAAACCTATATATACTAGAATTAATGTAGTTCTAGTGCCTAAGTACATGCATAAAATCTTCTAGTAAATGAATAACTATTGATTCCTAGGTACATGAATAACTATACACATTCCAATACATCTAGTATTTGACAATTCCAACAAAAATATTAAAGAGAATGAGAGTGTTCGTTCATAAAAGTATGAAAAATAATGCTTAAGTATGAGTAGTATTATAATTTAAAAAAATAATAGTATATGTATATAGTAGGTCGGTTTGGATTGGATTGGATTGGTTTTCACTAGGGGATCCGAAATCCGATCCAATCCAATGAAAAAAAAGCGATTTTTTCGGTTTTCGATTTTTCGGTTTTCGGTTTATTCGGTTTTCGGTTTTTCGGTTCGGTTTTTGCGGTTTGAATTGGTTTGGATCGGTTGATGAACACCCCTAGTGTGTATCAAGGTATAATTGACCGATATCCAAAGACTAATTAATCGCTTTCGAGACGTAAAGATCACCGAATTGAGTTCTCCAAACAAAGTCTTTCTTATACACATGACACAAATTGAAGCCCTGACAACATGCTTAAGGAACCTCATACTAACTATCCTGGACCTTACTGGTAATTATACCTGTTTTTAGTACATAGGTAGGAACTCTCTTCGACGAGGTCGAACTTGAACGGCTAACTTTTGATCAAATTAAAGGTGTTTGCTAAATGATCTTATCTTAAGAGTTTGTAGTGTTTTTTTCATTAGTTTATAGTTTTTTTTCAAACGTTATTAGACGTAACGTTTGAACATATAGCTTATTATTTTTTCTTTTATTTTATTCTTACTGTTTTAATTAAATTTCTCATTTATCTTCTCGTAAATAAAATAAAATACATGAGTATGTTACAGACGGAAAAAGCCATCAGTAAGTTGTGGTCTGGTTTACCGACGGACTAAGCCGTTAGTAACTTGAATTCTGGATTACCGATTATTTTTTTAATCAAAATTTAATTAAAATAAGTATAAAATTAACTATAAATTTTTTTAATTAAAATAATTATAAATTATAATAACTTAAATTAAACAAAAATTAATGAAAAATATATAAATTAAAAATATAAGTCATATAAAGTCAACAAAGTTATCATCAAAAACTTTAATCAAACAAAATTCTACAACTAATACAATAATCCTAATAACATGTATAGTCTCCCAGAGAGGTATACTCTAATTTTATTTGTTAATTACTTAATTTTAACGATTGAGTGTTAATTATTAATTATTAATTATTTTATTAACTAATAATTAAATTATTTAACTGTCTTATTCGTATACAGAAGCGGGTTTGAACATGCTTAAATCTTTACATAGATATTAATTTAATTTATGTAAATAATATAAAATTAATTTATCAAAAATAGCACTAACACTAACAATACCACTATAAATAATCAACACTAACAATAATTAACAATAACACTAACACTAATAAGCAATGGGCAATAGAAATCAACACTAACAATTTGTAACTACACATACAAACAAATCAGTACTAACATTAACACTAATCAAACCCTGAACAATTTGCAACTACACATACAACCAAAGCATTGAGTAACATACCTCAATGATGTGCAAATGCAAAATGAGCTTCAACTCAGTAAACACAGCTACTCACACACAACTCCAACTCTTCCCAACCCTCCAACCTTCAAGAATCAGATTTAAAAATCAGTGAGCAAATGCATATCGATGAGCTTACTGAAAATAGAGGCCAGTGAGCAAAATTTTAAAAATCAAAATTTAAAAATCAAAATTAAAAATACATAGCAACCAGCTGCCATAATACAGACCTCAGTGGTGGTGCACATGGTGGATGAAGGTGGCAGTGGCGGTGGCTATCGCGCGATGGAGAGAAGGCACGGTGGAGAGGAGAGGAGAGGAAGGGGTGCGGTGGTTCGAAGAAGAGAGGGAGGAGGTGTGGTGGGTCTTGACAGGAAGGGGGCGCGATGGTCAGAGAGCAAGGAGGTGCGGTGGGCGCAGTGGTCAGGGCGAAGGCACAGTGGTTGGAAAGGGAAATGGGGGAAGGAGGAAAGGGTTCCAGAGAGGGAAGGGGGAGCTGGTGCTTATACTAAATTAGAAATTACTGACGGATATTTCCGTCGGTAAAGTGTTTAGGGTTACCGAAGGATATAAGTGTTACCGTTTAAATTACCGACAGATTTATTCGTCGTTAACATAAAGTTAAGTTTATGCATTAAGTTCACACTTACCGACGGATTATCCGTCGGAAACTTCGACCACATTATCGACGGATTACCGACAGGCTTTTTCATCGGTAAACATCCCGCATAAATTTCGGGCTTTGACGTGCCGATTTTACTAACGGAAAAGGTCGTCAGTATTCTCTTTTATCTTTACCGACAGAAAAATTTGTCGGTAATCTGGTCAAGAAACTGGCGTGTTGAATTCCCCACTTTATCTACGGCTTAATCCGTCGGTAATGTAGATATTACAGACGGAGTCGTCGCCGTAGGTAAATGACCTTCGATAATAGCCAGGTTTCTTGTTGTGAGTGCTGTGGTGACTAACAACATTTCCATCTTCTTCCTTCTCTCACAACGTTGGGGCAGGGACATCCGGTGCTAGTTATACAACATTTTTTCCCACTATTTTCTTGCTCTTTTCTTCATCTATTCTTGCTCTCACTTCTTCTTTATTCATTACCTAAAACGAAGACATGAAAACAAAGTGTAAATTAATTGAAATTGCATAAAAATCATGAAATATTTATGCAACCAACCTAATTTCCAACATGAATGAAAATTAAACAATATTAAGAACTAAACTAGGTCTAAAAGTCCGAGTTAGGGCAATAATTTCTGAAACGCTTTACTTTCCCCCACATACCATACTGAATTATCGTTGCCTATTTTTTTTGGTGGACATTGGTGCCTATTTTTATTTCCTTTTCATTCTAACATCTCATGCTAAACAAACTCTTAATTCTTGATATATTTATTTCTTCAAGATAAGTAATATTGATAATCTTAACTATTATATATATATATATATATATATATATATATATATATATATATATATATATATATATATATATATATATATATACACACACAAACACACACACACAGAGAGAGAGAGAGAGTTTAAATGTGTAAAAAAATTTACACTGACAATCAACTAGAAATCATGATATGAGTGACTTCTAAGATAGTTAGAGTAAGAGTCGAACATTTTTACTGATGCGACAATTTATGATTGATTGAGACTTGAGAGTATAAATTTTTTTACACTAACATATATAAAATAGATAAACATAAGCATAATTATTTAAAAATTGACTTAAATAAAAATGTTTACTTTAGAATAATTTAGAATATAATTTGAAGAAATTAATGAATAATAAAATTGACATGTTTGGAAGGGTAATTAATCTCATCCTTTTATCGATCAACAAAAAAAAAATCCTCCACAATGGGTTACATGACAGAAAATTATTATCTCTTTATTTTTTTTGCCATTTTCATCTCTAAACCAGTGGCTTGGTTTATTATTATTTTTTTTTATAAAAAGATGAATTTCCTTTTTCTCATGAGGTGCCTCTAAAACTCTCAAATTAATTGTATGTGACTAATCTCTACTCACTTAAACTCTTGCGCCCCAATAGGTAAAGTTTATTTACATGAAATCAATGTTGCCAATTGTGTTACATCTTGTGGTTTATTATTAAAAGGATGATGCTTACGAGTATTCTTAGGGTATTGTTTAAAAAATTTATAAAAGAAATTTTGTATAAAAAATGATGTACTTAACATATTGAAATGTGTTATATATACTTAACTTTTCAATATAATTCCTTTTATTGATTCTTTAATAAGTGTTTTTAGAACACTCGTTAACAACACTCTTATTAAAATAACCAATTTTTATAATTTTTATATTTAATTTTTAAACACGATCAATTTTCTATGACTTTTCACAAATAGTAGAATTAATTAACTGTGTTACTAGTTACACAAACAATTACCTCACAAAGAGTAAAATGGATAGCTTGCAAATATCTTTTGTGTAGCAGAAAAAATTAAACTTGCTCATTATTTCAGCATTACCCTTTCGATAAAAAAAAGTACTCCATGTTATTTTCAAATTATTTTACAAAAGAGTTTGAAAAATTGTTTCGCATTAATGGTACCACACATATAGGACTAGCGTTTAGTTCTGTCTAAATCGCAAATCATGAATTGATTATTATACATAATAATTAATCGAAAAAGACAATATAACCGTAAAATGTGTTGTCTGAAGTTTTTAGAATCGTCATCAAGTAAATTAATTTGTCAAATCTTCCAAATGAAGGGAACTACGAAATCGCCCAGTTTGACTTTTAATTACAAGTAGATTATCAGTTATAATACTGCAAATATTTGTCCAGTAATGACAATCGTTATTATTTCCTGAATTCCAACTATTCTTCAAAGTTTGCTCAGAACAAAAAAAAGTCAAGGTACTTGAGTTTTTCTTTTATTTAATCGGTAGCATGAAAAATACAATTGTGTGAAGCTGAAAAATCAAGAGACATACTTTATTCAAGAAAAAAAAACAGAGACATACTAATTGCATCAGAATTATGTAACACAAGTTTCAAACTTTCAATTGAACCAAGGAGTTTGGCTCGAAGCGCCAAACTGAAACTGACCTATGCTGCTTTGTGTCCGCAAGACATCTAAATTTGATTCATCTTCATCAAGTTGTGGGATTTGGGACTTGAGAATGCTAATCTGAGCTTGGATTTTGGCTAACTCACTTTCTGTATTATGGATTTGTTGAACAAGCTGAGTGATTATTCCAAAACAACCATAAACAGGGTCTTGAACACGACATTCTGCTTCAAAATATAAACTATCTGCCGCCTGTGCTCGGAGATAGGGTGGAATTTGCTGAAAAGACAAAATTTTATAAAATATTTTTAGAACCTTTTCATTGTCCTTAAAAACATGACGCTAACATATGCATGTTATGAGAAAAAAAATGCATCAATATTCTTATGCATGGAGCCACCTTAAAAACAAGACGTGGAGGATCCACGTCCTCCAAAGAAAAATAGTTTGTTTTTTTTACTCACATGTCACATTCTTATGAAAAAACAAATGCAAATTCAAGTCTTTACGTATATATACCTTTTAGTTTTCAGATTTGATATTGAACAACTCTTTTCATATTTGAGGTTTGTCATGGGTCATGACATTCTTACTAACGCATGAGATATATAGTCATTAACGAATATACACACTTACTAAGGTCAAAAGAGTTTACTAAAACAAAAAAATATACTGGATAAATAACATTTTGAAGAGTCCTAATTGGCTGGATTCTCTATATATGTACTCATTAACAGTTGCACTCCAATCTTTTTAAGAAGATATATACAATTATTCATTTATAATCTATGATAAAACATACAATCACAACAATTATTCTTTATTTATTAATTGATCATTACCTGAAGCATTTTTCCAACGTTGCTGCCACCATATATTCTGTGAACGCAAGCATATCTTCGAAGATCAGTGGGAGGGAAATAAGGAGAGAAAATGCAATCCGAAGGGCACCTCCTTCTCTGATTCTTGCAAGCTGCACAACGACCTGAAATCATGATAGCAAATCCTTCAAAAATGAAAACAAATCCAAAGTGAATATTTGGCACCCACAAAGATTTTTTTTCACCGATTTTACTGCTGTCGGTAAAGAAGAAAGAAATCTTGCAAGGATTTTGATTTCTTGATGTATTTGTATTGAGATTCGATGGGCAGATTAGTAACGGCTAGTTCTTTTCAAATTGCTGTTAGTAATCCAATAAGGAAAGTTTTGCTAATGATGGCAGTGGCACTAATAGACCAAGAATTGAGGTAGTTCCATTTTAAGGTTTTGTTTAATCATCCATTTAGGAGTACATGCACAATGATGATTTTCCAATTTCTCACGTTTTGATTGGAATAGGAACGTAAAAGCTTAAAACATTAATTGAAGAAAGAATATGATCGAATAAGATTTATGGATGTTAGCCCATGCAGCTAGCTAGAGCTCACTCACATTGTCCTGAACGTTCCTGTGACAAGTGTCTGCGGGCTACAAGAGTTTCAAGAACAATTTAAGATTAATGATATAACGGGACGATATATGGAGGGAGGAGGATACACTTTTCTTTACCAGCGGCGCTGACTCCTTAATAACCCGCAGGGAACCACGATCATTATCTGTGAATAAATTTGGTCTTTTTGCATGGTACGCTATATATCATAGATCCGAATTGATTGTTTCTTGCGTTGGATTAGTTTAACACTACTAGAAATTTTATGGTTTCCTACGGTTTTTTCTACGGATTTTACACAAAAATTCGTAAGAAATAGGTTTCCTATAATTTTTTCAATGAATTTTTGTCCATAGGTAATACTTTTATGGATAATTTTTTCCTGCAGATTTTCTTGAAAAAAATTTAAATTTGTAGGAAAATTCGTAAGAAATGTCAAAATTTCCTATAAAATTTTCGCAGAAAAATTTGCAAGAAATTCCTATAGAAAAAATCGACAGGAAAATCCGCAAGTAATTCATGAATCTATAGTAGTAATTTCTAATCATAACAAGTGTCATTAAAGTCAGCAATTCAATCAAGGGACCAAAAATCAATTAAAAAAAGAGAGGGTAAATCACAATGTTGTTAAAGCCGGATCAGCCATTAAATCGGGAAAAGTTTCGGTATAGGTACAACCGGATGATCTGACCGGATGATATATATATAACAAGTAATACTGTTTTAACATGCAATACAAAAAAATGAAAGGAAAATAATCAAAACACACAAGATCAAAGTTTTCTGCTATTTTACATTGTCAGACGAGACGAATGGCTAGAAGGATCAATAGCTTTTTTTGTTGTGCACTACCACATTTATGAAAGAATGATTGCTAGATCTAAAATACGGGATTGGCCAACCGATTATGTTTTATCTTTATTGTTTCACTTTTTCAGTATTTTGTTTTTCAGTTTTTAAATTTTAAATTTTACTCTCTCTAGAAAACCAGTTAGATTCGGTTTAATCCGGTCCAACCTGGTCCAACCAGATTTTTGTCTGGTTCAAAGTGATCGGGCCGAAGAAACAGTTTTGACCCCTGACTACTAGAAATTCATGATTTTTTTACGGATTTTCCTACGAATTTTTTCCGCAGGAATTACTTGCAAATTTTGCTGCAATTTTTCAAAAATAAGATTTTTTTTCCTGTAGATTCAAATTTGTAGCAAAATTTGTAGGAAATTTTAACATTTCCTACAGATTTTCCTACGGATTTAAATTTGCAGAAAATATTTGGATGTTTCCTACGGATTTTCCAACGAAATCTAATCTACAAAATAAATCGCAGGAAATTTTGCAGCAAAATAGGTTAGTTGAAAATCCGCATGAAGTTTTCGAGTTAACTTTGCTATGAATTTTCCTTCAAATTTATTTGCTGGGGATTTACCTGCGAATTTACTTAAATACTCACTACAAGAAATTTTTTTTTTGCCACCAACTTTACCTAATAATAAAATTAGTAGCTATTTTAAAGTTTTTTTTTTTTACAGTAGCTGTTTTAAAGTTAATTAACTACAAATTAATTAAGTCTAAATATTAATAATTTAACTTTCTTACTTAAAATTAATAGAATAGCTATTTTTATTTTTATTAATTCATTTTTGACAATATCTTTATTGCTTAAAACTATTTTATTTTTGCGCTCCCCGTCCCACACACTCTCTCTCAGATGGCTAATCACTCGCTCTCTCAGTCTCGATCTCTTGCTCGATCTCAGTCTCGTTATCTTGCTCTCTCAGTCTCATCTCTTGAGGTTGAGGTTAACAAGTCAAGATTGCGGATCAGTGTCGTTCTCTCAGTACGCCTTCAACAATTTTCGGTAAGTTGCAATCTCAAATTTCAGATCTCTTCAGCTCCATTCTTCTATTTTTCTCAATCTGAGAATTTCATTTTTTAAGTAATTTGCAATCTCTTGTTCTGAATTTGAGCCTTCTTCTTTTTTCTTCGAGTGAGCCTTAGGGTTTCCACTGATGATGCACTATGCTTCAAGCTCGAAGTAATTCGTTTTTCGATCCCTAATTGAAGGTACTTCATAGTTTCCACTGATGATGCACTCATTTTATTCTTTCGATTAGTTACATTTTCTGTGAAAGGATGAAGCATGGCGTTGGAGAGAGCAGAATCAGAGTGAGATGGAGATGGAAATGGAAATGGGAGTGAGATGAGAAAATCTAGCTTGGGAATGCATTTTTGCATATCCATCATTTGTTATCCATGTGTTTGTATTTTATGAAAATCTTAGAAGGATTTTTCTATCAACAATGGATGCAACACTTTACCTGCACCCTGCACTTTAGGATCCAAATTTCATATAGTCCTCTAATTAATGCATCCGTTCTTTGAACTATGTAGTTTGGAAACTTTAATTTCATTTAATGCAATGATATTATATAACATCATATGCATGGTATTGTTTGATTAGCTACTTCAGTTCTCATCAGAAGATCTTATGTATGTTGCAGGATAGGACTCCTGGTGAACCTTTTGTTGCAAAGTCTGAGAAGGAAGATAAAATGGAAAAGCTACTAAAATCTATGGAGGTAATTTACTTCCAGAATTTCATGCGGAATCACCTGCAGATTATTTTGCAGGAAAGTTACCTACGATATTTTTCTCAAGAAAATTTGCAGACTTAGCCGATTGGACAGCTAGGATGGAATCGAAAGCATCTCCGGAATGAATCAAATCTCCCCAAGTAGGATTCGAACCTACGACCAGTCAGTTAACAGCCGATCGCTCTACCACTGAGCTACTGAGGAACAACGGGAAATTCGAGCTCATAGAGTTCAATTCCCATTCTCAACCCATGACCAATATGAGCTTGAAGTTTCCTTGACAAAAAAGTACAGATTTTAAAATTCGCAGGAAAAAATTACCTACGAAGGTATTACCTATGGACAAAAATTCGTCGGAAAATCTGTAGAAAACATGTTTTCTGAGAATTTCTGAGTAAAATCCGCTGAAAAATTCGTAGGTAATCAAAAAGTTTCTAGTAGTGTGACCAAGATCAGAGAAGAGCTCGGTTCACGGTTCAACCGGCCGGTCCTATCCGATTTTCATAACACTGGTAAATCAAACTTTATTCACTTATAATTTGTCTCAAAAGCCACACTACCTTTTTGGGCTATAGTTTGACTAAAAAAACACTTTAACTCCTTGTATTATTATTGATTTTCACATTTTACTCTAACATTATTTAGTTCAAAAACACTTCATCCCTACATAATACAACAAGGAGGAGACCGTCGCCGTTGATGTTGCTCTCACTGCTCCTCCTACCACCACTTGGAGCTACCGCCCCTCCCCTCGCAGGCAGTGGATATGTATCCCCAACATATATAAGGTGTTGGCGACATTGTGAAAAAGTGAAGTGGGTGAGGAGATGTTTTGGTTTTTGAGGAAAGTGAGATGTTTCAAAATTAAGTTGTACGTCAATCTCATCAGCAAATTATCCTAGAGCATTATTATAATTATAAAATTAACCTTAAATAAATTTACTAAATTAACCTTAGACAACCCCAGACTACCTTACTTCATTTTAATTACTAAATTACCCCTAGACTCTAGAAAAATCCTAGACTACTTTACTTTTATATATATAACGATAAAGATAAAGATTTGTCATTTTGTATGTTAGAAATAAAACAAGAATAAACAGTATTGAGTTGTTAATTCTATTAATTAGAGACAAAATATATAATTTGTCTCTAATTTCCTCTCTAATTGGTAAAAAATTATTTTAAAAAGTTAAAATTATTTCAAATTTTCTCGACATGTGTAATATCCACTGGTTCGCGATTGTCGGTAATTTTATTACTAATGACTTTATCAACGACTATTGTTCATCGGTAACGACAAAATATTTTGTAAGTTGCATCAATCTCTACCTTTTTACAATTCTAAATTATTATTTATTCTTTTGAGACAAAAATTTTCCATGTTCAAGTTTGTTTCTGATTAAAACAATTGCATTTATTTTTAGAGACAAGAAATTTCGGTCTCTAAATAGTTTTGATTTTTTAAAATAAGATACTGGATCAAATGGAGATGAAATTAGAGATAGATTATATCCATGGCGGATAAATTTCACCTCTAATCCTATCTCTAATTAATAAATTAATATTTTACGGTTAATCAATTGTTTCCATCTTAAAATCTGTTTCTTTAGAGATAAAATTAGAGATGAAAATGATTTCATGTTTAAGTGAAATGTGAAGTTTAATAAAGGGGGTAAAGTGTTTTTGAGTCAAAACATAGGGGAGTAAAGTGTCAAATTCATTGCACATAGGGGCAAAATATTTTTAAGCCAAACCATATCAAGCTAAAATGTCAAATTATATAGCACACTAAAATTTGTGTTTAAATAAAAAACATGAATTGAGCTGTCTTAATTTAAAGTAATTAATATAACCCAAAATCATCTAGAACATGAATAAAAAGATGTGTTATAGTGTGTGTTTGGATTAACTGTGAAAAATTGTTTATTTCAATAATCGATTACACATAATCGATTATATGTATAATCGGTTATAACATATAATCGAATATAATAGAATCACTTTTATGTTTGAATGTATTTGTAAACTAACAATTTTAAGATAATCTACTGTGTTTGGGTTGTATAAAAAAATCACTATTAAAAGTTAAATTACAAAAAGATATGAAGTTATTTATATGATTTCATAGTATTTGTTTAACAGTTAGTTTTGTAGTGATGAAATGAGAAATGTTATTGGTTTCAAAATAATCTTACAGTTTTTTAAATAAGTTTCAAACTTCAATTTTCAAACTTCTCTAAAAATCATTTTTTCTCATAATAACAGTTGTTTTGTAATTTAATCAGGTTTTACAAAAATATCAAATTAAGTCCAAAACAGTTTTTTTTTTTAAAATAAAATTTGTTTCTTTGGGATCTAATCTTTCCTAAATATACTCATGGTGATATACATACATATACATTAACAAAGTATTATCTATGTTCGATTACCACAAAAAAGTATCATCCATGTTCATCACATAATTTTCTAAAAATTTAGATAAAATTTAAAAACATTCACCAGCCTATTTGGTAAATCCTATATCTATACCTTCCAGACATCAATTTGGGAGAATTACATTGAATATTATATTATTAATTATTTTAGAAACTAACGTAGGTGTTCACTAATGTGCTGAAAAGATTGATTATGCTATAATTTATTAAAATGTACTTATTTAGACAATCAAAATTTTGAATTAAGTAGTAATAACAGTCCTTCTAAATACTTAGGATCTGTTTGGATTGTCTTATAAATAACTTATTTTGGGCTTATATACTGGCATAAACGTTTGTCAGAATGTTTGGGAGAGCTTGTGGAAACAGATTATGACATGTCTAATGTTCATAAGCTGTTTTCAGCTTATTTTGATAAGCTCTCCGGGATAGCTTATGAAAACAGTTTATAACTTATATGAAAACAGTTTGACTATATTTTCACTTTGATTATAGATATAGCTTATACATAAGCGTTTATGTGATAAATGCTTATCCTATAAGTGCTTAATTAAGTCATTTATTCAAACAGACCCTTAATACTTTTTTCAAACCCTAAAGCAGTTTATTCCTCGAATTTTCAAAGTAAATATTGTCATGAATATTTATGAAGCTTCCATTCTTGCATAACCATAACAAGCCCGGTTGTTGATGAAATATGATCGATTTCCGTAAGAGGGGCACCTGAATATGTTGCAGTGGCCAGTGTACAAATGAATTAAATTTTCATATTTTACCTATAAAGTTTAATGGGAAACATTACCACACAGATTTAGATCCTTTTATGTGAACTTTGTATATGACCATTTAAGAGGGAAGAAAAAAATAAAGTAAAACAAATCAACCCCCTACCTGAGAGACTTTACTGCATGTTTGGATTGTCGTTTACAATTCCAAAAATAAATTGGCAGTGACATAACTATTTTTTTTTTTCATCCATCTTAAAAGCAAAATTTTGTTGTAGTGGGAAAACGTGGTTATCCAACCGGGAATCAAACACACCCTTAAATGCTTGCTTTCACATGATATTTCTCATACATAAACATGAATCAACAACGTCCTTTTCTTCCTTACTCACTTTCTCTCCTTTTTCAAAAAAAAAAAAAAATCAATGGCTCACCTGATTTTGTCTGAGTAAGGAATAGCAGGAGGGTGAGGATGGTTATGAGTTCAATCATACCTGAGAACCAATATACTTTTGTTGGAACCAAACATATTTTAGATGGTGTTATAACTGCTAATGAGGTGGTAGACTATGCAAAAAAGAAGGGAGATCTATGTCTTATTTGCAAAGTAGACTTTGAAAAAGCATATGACTCATTGTGTTGGAATTATTTGGATTACATGATGTGTAGGATGGGCTTTTGCACAAAATAAAGAGGATGAATTAGATGTTGTCTGGAATTATCTTCTATATCAGTTTTAGTAAACGGAAGTCCGACGGAGGAATTCAAAGTAAGCAAAGGTTTGAGGCAGAGCGATCCCATGGCTCTGTTTCTTTATTTGATGGTAGGAGAGGGGCTAAGCGACCTTATGAGAAACACAGTTCAGAAAAAACTATTTAAGAGGTATATGGTTGAAGGCAGTCATATAAAAAATCTCACATTTGTACTATGCAGACGACACATTATTGGTGGGTGAGGCATCTTTAGGTAATGCTCGAGCACTTAAGTGCATCTTACAGTGTTTTGAGATTGCCTCTGGGCTCAAGGTAAACTATCACAAAAGCAGCTTAATTGTGATCGAAGTGTGTGACGAAAATATGAGAGAGTTATCTAGTTAATTATTTAAACTTTAAGGTCGGTGCTTTACCTTTTAAATATCTTTGAATATCTATTGGAGCTAATCCAAAGAAAGCCTCTACATGGAATCCTATTATTGATAAGTAATTTGGAAGGCTATCCCTTTGGAAAAGGAAACACATCTCCTTCGTTGGGTGCATAACCCTAATCAATTCGGTACCATCTTCCTTATCCATTTATTTCCTTTCCTTTTTTAAAATACCTAAAGTTGTTATAAACTCTATCATCAAAATTCAATGAAAATTTTTATGGGGTGATTTGGAGGAAAGGAGCAGGATTGCTAGGGTTACTTAGGATAAAGTGTGTAGGCCAAAGAAAGGTGGTGGTTTAGAGATAAATTGAGGTATTTAATGTTGCTTTGATTGGTAAATGGAGATGGAGAATTATAAATTGTCTGAATGCACTATGGTGGAAGGTGTTACAATCTAGGTATGATAGGCAAATTATTAGTAGTATGGGTAATCGGGTGGAAGATGCTTTTAAAAATGAGTCTTCTTCGTTGAAGGATTTAGGAAAAATTAGCAGGAGAGTGGGGAGGGTATGGGATGAATGGTGGTGGAGGAAGTTAAAAAAGTTGTAGGTGATGAGAGAGACATGTCTTTTTGGCATGATGTCTAGGTAGGGAGTGAAAAATTATGTCTTATTTAGTAGACTTTTTGCAATATCGAAAAATAAAGAAGCCAAGGTGAGTGAGATGGGGGAGTGAAGAATTGAGTTGTGTGTGGAATATGAGGTGGAGAAGAAATATGTTTGAGTGGGAACAACAAATCTTACATGACCTCATGTCTTTGCCTAGTCTGGTTTCAATTAAGCAGAATATTGATGTTAGTTGGAGTTGGAGGCACGACTCTTCTGGAGTATACTCGGTGAAATTTGTGTATTCTCTTATTCAAGAGGATAGCACTTTCATAGATGGAGTCTTTTTCATGGTTTTTTTGGCAAAAATTGTACCATTAAAGGTGTCAAGCTTAGGTTGGAGGACACTTTGAATGACATTCCAACAAGGACAAATCTGAGGAGAAGATGGATTCTTGATGTGGGAAGTGACCTTAAGTACGTTTTCTGCAAAAATATGGAGGAGTCATCTACCCATTTGTTTTTCACATGCAAATTTCTTATGAGTTTGAGTTAGATGCTATACTTGGCTTGGCTTGGACGTGGTGCTACCTGAAGATTATAAAGTTCGCCTATTTCAACATATTGAATTCCCGATATGAAAAAAGGCTAAGGAGGTACGGTAATATCTTTAGGGAACAAGCTGTGTGTACGGATATATAGTTTAGTTGAATTGATTAAGGTGCGCTTCTGGTCTTGGATTAAAGCAACGTTAAACGATGTTTATTTTTCTTATTTTGAGTGATGCATGAACCCGTTGGAATGTATAAATCAATGTTACAGACTTTGTTTTTTATAAGCCAAAAAATATATTGATTAGAACATAAGGGGTGCCCAAACCCATATACAAGAATCTAATAAAATAGAAAACCTATACTATTAATACCTAATCAATTCTTTAAAAACTTACAACACCACTAGCACAGCATAACCACACAAGAAACTTGATGACAATAGAGAACTCCCAAGCATATTGAGCTGAAACATTATCAGAGATGCCTTCAGCTGCAACATTAGGGGTCATCCAAACCCCAACAACCAGAGTTGATTCAATAACTCAAACCAGAAACAGCAGAACCGCACCACCTCATCACACACCACAACATCAGCGAACTCAAAGCAGAACACATACTTCCAGCCACCACCTTATGCCTAGTAATGCGTACAATAACAGGACTGCCAGGCAAAGCTAGCTTCAACAAGTGACTCAAACCAGAGCCTTAAGATATCCCCATAATTATCTGAAGAACTAAAGAAGAAAACACAAAACAAACCACATACAGCAGCCACACCTAGTCCTACACCTTAAGACGCCCACTCCAAACCAGAGCAGCATTTCCAACCCCAAATGTACATCTTCAGCTAAAAAACACCAAAACCAAAACCAACATGACACCTAAACTAGATAATCAAAATGAGCAGCATAATGTTTTGAAAATCCAAATGTGCAGCAGAATGATTCTCTCTCACTCAATTGTACATCTTCCCTACATTTTTTTTCTTTTTGCAACAGAGCCTGAAAGCTAAACACATGAGCAACAACAAACCAAAAACAATAAGTTGCAATATCTTATACGTCCATTATATGTTACAGACCTTGAAAGCTTTGATATAAGGATTGGAGTATCCCCCGTACTCCTTTAATAATATTTCTCTGTTGTTGATAAAAATACTTTATCCGAGTAAGGTGAGTTGCACAATGCACATTATGTGCAACTAGCATATACATAAGACTTAGTTTATATATTTTCCTCTTGAATCTTGGGAGTTCTGGCCGAAACTGGAAAACTAAATGGGCTTGCTTTATGTTCTGCCATCTGTCAATTCATATAAGTCCCATAAAAGGATGCCGATGACTGTGTCTTCACCAAACTCTTGACAAGGCCATCAATCCAATCAATGGAATCCCCAGCATGTCAACTTTTACCTACCAAGGTCTCGAAACCTCGAATTCCCTGTATCAGATACCAGTGCATATATTACACCATTCATGTGGCCTTTTCCAATGACACCCACCACCTTTTTACAGTTATTCACAGCTTTGCTCCGCTTCAGTGACCATTCAAGATACTGAAAAAAACACCATTATTCACTTGTAAGACCCAATCACATGCAACAGGTTACTGTAACACCATTTTTGAGTGGGCATTCATCATGCATGCAAATTGATTCTTCTTCTTTTTTTTTTTTTTTATAAACATGCAAATTGATTCCTTGACAATTTGAATGGAAGATATATTTATTTATGCAGGAACTTCTCGCTTGTTCAATCTCTGTGTTAACCTTTTTTCTTTTCCCTACATTTTTTAATTGGTTTATCAACATTTCTGTAGAAAGGAACCATCATTCGAACTTGCTTCCTGCAACATACAAGATTTGACTCTTCAGTATTTCAAATAACTACTATGGCAAATTATGACATGTATTACATGAACATCATAGTTAATAATGCATCTCTCTCTCTTCCTGTCACTTCCTCTTTTTATCATAGAGAATGTTCAGATCATACATCCTCTGTAAAACAATGTATGGTTGCTTTTGCTCTAAATGTCTATTGTAAAAAATTTCTTCAAAGCACAGGTTTTCTCCATACTGCATCAAAGTGTCTTGCAAAAAATAACATCATCGCAAACTTGCCAATCAAACTGAGCTGAGAGATGGGTCAGCTTAAGTTTTATAGAAGAAATAAAGAAAGCCCAAACAGGTCCCCTCATCATTGAAAATATCTCTACAAACTACAAAACTGAAATAGAAAGCAAATATAGAGGACTGATGCAGATTAAAGAGGAGCTTAACAAGAGAGAAAGACTCAAAGAAAGGAGAAAGAGAGTATACTGAATTGCATCATATTCTCATTAATTATGAAGCTACACACATAGCTTCTATTTATACAAGAGATAGATAGGAGAATCAGTTATTTACAATAACTGAATTCTGTTTACAATAACAAACTATAACTAATTTAACTAACCATAATCATTCCCTTTACACCCCCTGCAAACTCAAGAGGTGAACAAGGTTGAACCCTGAGTTTGTACTTGCATTTCTCAAAAATTGAGTGAGTTACAGGCTTTGTAACGATGTCTGCTGTTTGTTCGGATGAGGGAATGTGAGAAATCAATGTCTTTCTGCTGAATCTTCTCTCGAACAAAGTATAAATCAAGTTCAAATTGTTTGGTGCGGGAATGCAAAACTGGATTTGAAGCTAGAAGAACAGCACTTAAGTTATCACAAAACACTGTTGGTGGCTGCTATAAAGGAAGATGCAGTTCATGAAGAAGAGACTTAAGCTGGTATTTCTGCTGTAACTGCTGCTAAGATGCGATATTCAGCTTCTGTACTTGATCTAGAGACTACATGCTGCTTCTTTGATGACCAAGAAATAAGATTGGAACCAAGATAAACACAATATCCGGTTGTGGACTTTCTATCATCTGGATCTGACCCCCAATCAGCATCACAAAATGCTGCCAAATGCAGTGAAGTGGATGGTGAGAGAACAAGACCATGATTTGCTGTACCACTGAGATACCTTAAGATTCTTTTGACAGCCTGCCAATGTGTGTCTTTAGGAGCATGCATAAATTGACAAACTTAATCGACTGCATAGGCCAGATCAGGTCTTGTTATTGTGGCATATTGGAGGCTGCCAACAATTGACCGATATAAACTTGGATTTTCAGTATCAGTACCACCAGAATTTGATAGTTTGAGACCAGTGATCATTGGAGTTTTCATAGGTTTAGCCTCTGCCATTTTTGCCTTGGTGAGCAGCTCCTTAATATATTTGGTTTGAGTGAGACAAACACTGCCAGTGTCAGTGGTGTTTACCTGAATACCAAGGAAGTAGTTGAGACCTCCAAGATCCTCAAGAGGAAACTGAGAGTTCAGAGAGGCTATGAGCTCATTGATGGCAGCAGGAGAGTTGCTGGTGATGATTATATCATCCACATAGACTAACATTAGAACAGTAATCTTTGCAGAAACTTTGATGAATAGAGATGTATCACATTTTGCAGATTTGAATCCAAGAGCAGTAAGAGAACAATGAAGTTTTTGAAACCATGCTCGAGGAGCTTGTTTAAGGCCATAAAGAGCTTTGTTAAGCCTGCATACTTGGCTGCTATCTTCTTGAATGAATCCGGGTGGTTGTGTCATGTAAACCTCTTCTTGTAAATCTCCATTTAAAAAGGCATTGTTTATGTCAATTTGCCTTATGGACCAGTTTTTGAGAGAGAGCTAGAGTGAGAACAACTCGCTCAGTCGTAGGCTTAACTACTGGACTGAATGTTTCGAAGAAGTCAAATCCCTCTTGTTGATGAAAGTCCTTGGCAACTAGTCTTGCTTTATGACTATGTATGCTGCCATCTGGATTTCTTTTGACTCTAAAGACCCATTTACATCCAATAGGGTCTCTGTTTGGAGGTAAAGGTCCTAAAGTCCATGTGTTGTTATGCAATAAAGCTTCATATTCTTTGACCATAGCTTGTTTCCAGTGAGGAGAGTTGAGAGCACTCTTGACTGTAGTAGGAACAGTATCAGAATCAGAGAAGGCAGAAGATGTGGATGCTGATGTTTGTAGACTTTGGGTTTAAAAATGCCTGCTTTGCTCCTAGTAACCATTGGATGATGAGAAGGAGAAGAAGATTGGACCCTGTTGGTAGATGGAGTTGTACTAATTGGAGGTGCAGCAGAGGTGATAGGCTCAGGTTGTGTAGGTTGCAGATTAATGGAGTCATCAGGATCACTATCAGTTTGTAGAATAGAAAATCTGTTAGAGCATTCAATAGATAGAATTGCAGATATGGCAGGTATAATAGGAATAGCAGGACTGTAAGTAACAGTAGAAGCAGGTGAACTAGGTTGATGTGAATGAATGAAATTTGGATTGACATTAAAAGGAAAGAGGTGCTCATCAAACTGCACATGTCTAGATACATAAATTCTGCCAGTAGGAGCTAGGCAAATATAACCTTTGTGACTATTGCTGTAGCCTAGGAAGATACACTGTGCAGATCTGAATTCAATTTTATGTTTGTTGTATGGCCATAAGTATGGAAAATAGACTTTGATACATACATCATATATAAAATGAGTATTATTTTAAAATGATGGTTAATTATCTAGAATGGACAGTTTCAAAGTCCCTCCCCTTTCCTTTCCCAAACAATGAAGCATTTTAAAACACTACACTTGGCAAGGAAAAAATAATATAAACTAAAATGGTAATATCTTGGTTAAAGAAGCACCCTCAAGCCTAGCTATTTGTAGAAATGTCAGATGAAGATGTTATCACAGGAATGACTGAGATCACCAAACTTAGTTTCTCAGTCCATTGAAAGCCTTCCATGCTTAGTTTCTCAGTCCATTTGAAAGCCTTCCATGCTCTCTGATGCTGCAAGACAGATAACAGACAAGGAAAGAATGATCTTTGTTGCTTAATACATTAAATGTAACTAACTATAAACTCCATCACCCTAGATCATACAGAATTGTTTAGTTTATTTTCAAATGGCCGTACAAGTTCAATATGTAATAATCTCAAACAATTATTGAGATAATTTAATGCCTTCAAAGAACTATATTCGTGCGTATTGAATTGAATGATGTAACATGTATGTGCATACTGTTATTTCAATTGACCGATCTCCCAACCTCCTCCTCCTCAGATGCTTTTCGAGCAGTATAGATACTGCTTTTGTCGAAAGGAGTTGTGCTTTAAAGTGCTACAGATATTTGATAGAATACTTTGAAATTATTTTTAACTGTAGAGTGAAAATGGGCAAGTTATGTTAGTAGTAGGAGTGTTAATTAGTAGAAGAAGATCAAAACTCACCAATGAGCCCCATTTAACTTGTTGTCGTCATTTCTTCTATAACAGCTAGCACGAAAAAACATTAAACAGAGCTTGCCTGTTTCTAAAGAGCTCTACAACCACAATATCTGGCGTCAGAGCCCGCACCACGCGCTCTACCTCCATAGCAGATTCCTTAGAAACATGACTAGTTCCCACCAATTAACCAGATTCCGTCAGGTTCCACAAACACAGTCCAGTCCTCCAAGAAGGCACAATGCCAAACTTGTTCGATCTTCTGCACCAAAACCTGCAAGCTCCCGTTGTCAGCCAAGTCAAGCAACTAGATAAAGGTTGGGGGATTCAGCAATGGCGGCTCATGGACTCTCTTGCTTTGGATGTGGGGCCGGGTTTGATGGAAACCCTCAAGGGTTGGACATGATGATGGAATATTGGAATTATTAATAAATAAAAGCGAATAAGAAGAAAAAGAAGATAGGATAATAATGAATTGAAGTGTGGAGAAAATAGTCAGACTACTCGTGACAGTGAATTTACAAAAATGTAAAAGACAGAAAAACCAAACATCTTAGGCCACACATTCTTGTTTGTTTGTTTTGTTGCAATATTCCATCCAAACTGGATATTTTTAGTTCCATGATTTGAGAATTGAGATGGCTGGTGCATAAAGGACAACATCTTAGGCCACACATTCTGGACCCTCACTTTAGTCTTACTCCTACTTGACAACCTTTTTTTCGTTTGTTTGATTTTTACTCCACTCTCCAAATTTATATTTCACTATCCAAGTATATATCTTACATACACGGTCTAGATTTCCAGCAGTTAAAAAAGTGACTATACGGAAATGCAATCAAGATCTACGGTTAAAAAATGGAGTTAAGACTTTTGCATTAATATTTTTAGATTCACAAGATATTTTATAGGGACAAGATGTGATAGTGACCGTTGAGAAGAAAACCATATATAAGGCAGAAAAGGACAAAGTGGCAGATGCTAGATATTTTCTACACACAATCACGATATATGGACAAAGCAACATCGGTGCTTATTGGTCGGATGGCAGTAGTGTTCCGTTGGCACTTGGCAGCTCTCGCGAAGCATGATGGCAACCTATATATATATATATATATACACGTTAAATTAATGTTTTGATGTCTATAATTTCTACTATTTTTTAAATAGATTTTTATAATTTAAATTTTATTAATTAAATCTTTATATTTTTAAGAATTTTAAATTGATCTTTATATTTAATTAAATTTTTACCTTATATCCCCACTAATTTTAATTTTTTTTTATAATTAAGTCCCTAAAACTTATATTAATATATAATTTTTTTTTTAAGTATAAGTACATACTAAAAAATTTAAATTATAGAAACTTATTTAAAAATGAGTAAAACTGAAGGAATCAAAGAATTAATTTAACCCCCATATATATATATATATATTTTGACATATACCATGAATTACCTTCTTTTTTGATCTTGGAAGATCTAGTTATGGTCTTTCAATTTAAGATAGAGTTTTTTTTTCTTTATTATTAAATCTTGGTTTAATTCTTTACATTATTATAATAAGTCATAACTTATTGTTCTGGACCATGTATCTGCATCTGGTCTCTAAGTTCACTAGGTCGAGCGGACTTGGTTTTAAAATAACCGACCCAAATAGGTTCTCCTGGGCCAGTATAAGTCCGCCTCTAAGAACCGTCCTAGCTACTCCTATATAATTGGCACTGAACGTGACTCAAGCATTAAGTAACCTTGAAAGTGCAAGTGGCTAAAGTGCCTCTTTTCTATCATAGTGAGCCCTCTCAAACCACGGTTTCGGAAGGTCAAAGTTTGATCCAGCAGAAGATGTTTGGCTTACAAAGAGGGAAGTCCTTTTCTGTTTGAGAATTGATTCTCACACATGCAACAATTTCTAGCTTACACTTTTGGATTTGAGAATTGATTGTGAGAGAGTAGCTTTCTTACCTATAATTACACACTTAAAAGCAATTTTGATTCAAACTATCCAAACATTATGAGTGTGTATATGTTACTATAATTATAGATATTATTATTATTACCATTATTAGTATTATAATATTTGATAATATGCTTGTTTACATCGTCATGTCACTGCATTTTATAAGTATCTATATGAATGTATATTTATGTATATGTATTTTAAGTGATAACATACACACTTATGTTATATGGTTATAAATATGTTTACATTTTATATATTAAAATGTTATTATATATTATATATGTATATATAATATGTAATTCATTCTTATTGATATGTAAATGATTTATAGTAATTATGTTTACATTAATATACGATTGACTGCATTAATAGAGAATTGTGCATAATTATATTTATATTATTAATTATTAATTATACTACATGTATTAATATGTGATCTTCTCTATATGAATATATAATTGTTTATATTATATGTAAGTGTGTGATCTCGTATGCTTATATGTGGTCTTATATGGACTAATATGAAGTATGTGATTAATGTGTGATCGTATATTTATTTACATATCATTGATTATATATATGTTTATATTAATACTAAATCACTTGTATTAATGCAAAATATAATTATATTAATAGACGATTATCTGAATTCATAATTAGATCATGTTTATATTAATATAAGATATATATATATATATATATATATATATATATATATATATATATATATTTATGATAATTGTAGTTGTGTTGGTATAATATCAATTAGATGGCATAGAGATTCAATCATTGAATAGATAAGATTATCTTATCTTAATCTCCTAAAAATCCTATCTAGAAACAACTATCTTTTTAACGCTGAATTTATATCGCATTTTTGACCTTGTTAGAGTCCTAATTAGGAATGGATCGTGAAACATGATTTTGTATGAAATTCTCTTAGCTTTCCAATGTCACCAAGAAAACCTAAATCGGACACTTTTAGCTCAATTTAGGGCCAAACCAGTGAGCTCGCCTGTGCTTCACGCATGCGCCAAAACGCGTTTTGGGCTCTTTGGTTAGTCCGTTTCGCTCTAATTCTTTTTATACCTCTTTTGATTGACCTAAAACTCATACCCGGCTTTCCTAGAGTTAGAAACAGCCGTTTTTTACCTTTCTCTTGGGTTCCCATTGAATCCTTGAGCGTTCTCCAATCCTTGTTGGGTGTTCTTCATCAAAAACACATCTCTGTGGTGATTGCTGTTGTGTTTGGAGTTAAGCTGCTAGCTTAGTGTTACTTTGAGGTAAGGTAACCAACCATGTTCATCCTTTTATTGGAATCCCTTGAGTTAGTGTTGAACCGTTTTGTCCCTGTCAAACCAGACTTCGTTGTTCGTGTGCGGTGCTATGAATGACATCTAGCAGATTAGTCCCCCAAAGATATAATCGAGGTATATGCATAACCCTTGTGTTAATTCCCTTTATTTTTCCTTGTTTTGGGAACTAGCTTATCCCTTTGCCTTGGCGCTCTTGGTCAAAGCTCGTTAAACCTGTTGAACTCGTTTGGAAGACTCAAGCGTGGACTTCGTTTTGTTGGCTCGTAGGCTGGAATCGTCACGCCAGGTATAGAGAGAAGGATAGTATAACCACTAGGCAGTGGGGGTAGTGTAAGATGAGGGGTTCCCATGACCCCGATGTTAATTGTATGCTATTTGTTTAACATGCCTGTTGCTATATATGTTTGTTGTTACATGCCAATATTATATGCGTTGCTGTTATGTTGATATTTGATGATATGTTTATAGCATAATTGTTGGTTGAATGGTTGTATATGATGATTAATGGCTAAATGGTTGTGTTGTGATAAACCTGCTGATATATCCCTAAAATTGCTTAATTAGGACCTTAATTGGTTAAATAATAAAGGGACTGTTGTTCCCACAAAATATTCATAAGACATGAATCAATAAAAGGTGAGGTATTTATGTTGATGGTTTAGTCATGAATCTAGGGATGATTTTTGAGAGTATTAGGGTCTTTTTAGTTAAATCTTTTAATCTGTAATCGCTGACCAGGACAGCATTATCGCGCTTTGAGCACGGCCGTGCAGCATAGAAGCACGCCCGTGTAGATGTGCATGGTCGTGCGTAATAGGAAGCACGCCCATGCTCTCGTGCAGCACGCTCGTGCCAGATATGTAGCATGCCCGTGCTACACGTAAGCAGCAGCACGCCCGTGTCGGGGTTAAGCACGTCCGTGCCACCCCTCTGGTTGGAATCTGAGGCTTATGGTTAATAGGGGTTTTAACTCCAATGTTTCTAATAATGATAGAATAATACACCAAACAAATGATGAAGATAGATAACTTAATTATATAATAATTAAGACGTTGAGGAACGATGAGTTGGTTAAGTCGGTGCCCAAGGGGTTACCACACGATGATATAATTGGATGCCTTTAGTGGTCCAATGTTTATGATGTAATTGGATGCCTTTAGTGGTTTAATGTTATGATATAATTGGGTGCCTTTAGCGGCCCAATGATGAGGATGATATTCTTGGGTGCTTTTAGTGGCCCAAGCGGAGGTGGCGATTGCCCATTGTTTGTTGTTGTGTTCATACATCACATTAGAGGAAGTGCAACATAGGGAAGGTCGTCTTAGAATACGGCGATCTGACCATCCACGGTTGGTTCACCCAAAGTTTGGTGAACCGTGGCCCCCCGTGATGAGGCATCCATGGTTTGATGCGTTGGCTATCCAAGGGTTTCACCTATGGTTTGGTGAACTGCCGGCGTTGGTGCCTTTAGCGGCCATTGTGGATATGTAATTCCAAAATTGTTCTTCCTGAGTTAGTTAGATCCACATGCATTGATGGAGTAGTGGAGTAGTGTTGCATTGCATCATATAGCATACTGGTTGATTTATGATGTTGAGATGATGTTTATACATGTACTTGTATGCTTATGATTGTTGTTATGCCATGATGTATGATCATCTTATTCCTATCTCCATGCCGTTGTGTTTACATGTTTCCTTACTCCCCTTTCTTTGTTTTTCTTGTTTGGCATGTATGGTTTATGTAGAGGATGGCAAGCAGCCCGGAGAGGAGTGACTCTGAGGAGCAACCACTCATAGTTAGGGCCTTTAGCTTAGTTGTTTATTTGTTTTTAGTTTTACAGTTGTATTCTGAACATGTTTCTGGAACGGTTATACCAGCTCTGAATTATGACATCGAGGTTGGGTTTATTCTTATATTGATGTTTTCTTTATCGTTTAAGTATGGATTTAATCTTTTCCGCGTTTGAGAACTAGTTCACGTGATACCTCTTCTACCCTTGAACCTTTTTCATAAAAGGTTGCCTATTTTATTTCTATTTGTATATCATTTATATTATTATTTATATTTAATGTTTATATAACATGTGGGGTAGAAGCTGGGTGCCACAAACATGACTTGAGTAAAATTACTTTCTCATGAATGTATCCAAACGTAAATCACTTCACTTTCAACTCACTTTTAACCAAAATCAATTCATAGAATCAATTCTATTCAAAATCACGTTTGTCAAAAACTCATCCAAACACACACTAAGTTGGATTGACAATACCTCAATTCCTACCCTCCACTCGATGATATACTTCACCCTCAATCCTCTATGAATACCACCAAACACCAAAAACCAAAAATTATCCATCTAAGCTCATTTTTGCAGGCAGTTACTATGACACTCAACTAAGCGAGGAAAATAGTTACTAGCTATTAGCTACGACAGAATCATAGAAGGTCACATACGCATTTTTTATTTTTAATCTGATTAAATTAATCCATTTGTTACTATAATTTAAAATTTTTAATTAGATTCCAATACTTTAAAAAGGTTTTGAATAAGTCTTTACAAATACAAACTTTATAATCAGTAAAGATTAAATTAAGAATTTATTTAAATATGATAACTTATTTAAATTTTTTTCAAAAATATAAAATTTAATTAAAATTTTTTAAGTTATAAAACTTATTTTGCCTAAAATAAAAAGTTATAAAACTTATTTAAAAAATAAATGCAACCGTGGAAAGCAAGATATTAATATAATTAATTTCAACATTTCAATAACGATAAAAATTAAAGAGATTTAATTAGTATGCATTGTAAGTGTAAAAAAATTACATTGTTAATCAATAAAAAATTGTCACGTTATTAAAAATATTTGACTATTATCATAATCACTTTAAAAGTTGCAATAAAATGATTTGTTATTGGTTGAAAATGTAAAAAACTTTACGTTTATAATATATTAAAATTAAACTCAAATAAAAGAGTGAAACGACCACCTTGTGATGGGTCTGAGTGGTAAGGGACTCAAACACCTTAAACAAATGGTCAAGGGTTCAAATCCCTACTCTTGTATATGACGGGTTTATATTTAATTTGTATCATATTATTATACTATATTTTTGAACTAGCAGGTTAAACTATAAACTTGGTTCTTGTACGTGATACGCTTTTTTTAATAGGTTCTCAAACCTAAAAATTTCTAAAATGCTCCCTAAATTTGTAATTGTTTGTGATATAGTCTCTAATGGCTATCAAACTTCAAATGGAGTAGTGGTCTTAAGTGACAAACGAATTCCCACGTGGCTGCGTAGTGGGTAAAAACTCTCGTGTTAGACTACAAATTTGATTTTTACATATGTGATGCACACTTTTAAAAGGTCTTCATACCTAAAAACAATTTAAAACGTTCCACACATATGCAATCATTAGTGATATAATCCATGTTGTTTGCCAAACTCCAAATAGAGTGAGTACGATCCTAAATGGGACCAAAATTTGTAGTTTAACTCATAGGGTTTTTATCCACTAAGCCTCCATGCGGAATCTGATTACCACTTAGAATTGTTACTCACTCTGCTTGAAGCTTGACAGACGGCATGTATTATACTATGTATTAACGATTGTACATGTGGGGAGCGTTTTAAAATTTTTTAGGTATGAAGGTTAAATTAAAAACGCATCTCATGTGTGGAGCAAATTTGTATTTTAACCTTTAAATTAAATTTACATAATAATTAAGTATTATGTTAAAATGAATTTATTATCCTATATACGTTAAACATATACTAAAATAAATATTAAATTAATGAAAATAATTAATATAATTATTTTTAACAATAATTAAATTAGTAAATACTCATAAGTTGGGGTGAAACTATTGAGCTAACTTTCACGACCTTATCCTTAAGGTCTATTTGCTTTATTTTGATATTTTTGTTTTAGAAATAATTACAAAATTATCATCTTATTTTTGTTCTGTTCCCGTTTTTAAAGATTTATAAAAGAGACAGTAAAAATAATAAAAAATTGTATAAATCTAATTCAACTATAATTGATTATAAATATAATTGATTATTAAAATAAAAAATTGCGTAACTATTCCAAACATACTGTAAATTTTATATTACAATTACAGAACTAATAATGATTTAGTAAATCAATACCCTAAACAAATGGATGGAATTTTGTAAGTAATCAATAGGAACGCCCCGTACAGGCAGTCGGGGAAAGGACAGGAGTCACGGCTAGGTCTGGGGGGAAACTCGTACCACCAAGTTAACAGCTCATTGCCTAATTGTCGGCATAAAAAATTTTGGGGCTAATACGTGTTCACTTTGTGGCTTCATTTGACATACACACATGTACATGTACATTCATTCATTCTACTAAAGGGAGTTTCCCCTGCTTTATATATATCCCCCCCTCACTCTGTTTCCTTTTTTACTACTTATATGTCCCTCACTCTCTTTTCCTTTTATGTCAGTCTGGCCGCTGGCTGCACATTTGAAACCCCCCTTCGTTACCATCTGCTAGCCTACCCCTCTGCCAGTGCCACCTCATCATCAATCTCTAATCTTCGATCTTCTACTATGTGTTCCTACTACTACATAGATAGAAACCCTCCTCCTCCTCCTACTTGTATACAAGTCCCTGAGTTTGCTCTGATCTCCTCCTCCTCCTCCTCCTCAGCACCAACCCCTCCATCAACTCCAAGTCCTCGGCCTTCTTCATCGCCGTCCGATGTGAGGTACCGTGGATCCCGGCGCCGGAGCGGGAAATGGGTGTCTGAGATACGTGAGCCACGTAAAACCAAGCGTATCTGGCTTGGCACCTTCCCCACTGCTGAAATGGCTGCAACCGCATATGATGTTGCTGCTCTGGCGTTGAAGGGGCCTGACACTCCCCTCAATTTCCCTGATTCGATTATGTCCTACCCGATTCCTACGTCATTGTCCGCAGCTGATATCTGTGCTGCTGCTTCAGCTGCTGCACAAGCTAGGCTAGTAGTGAGCCCGCCACAAGAAAGTCAACCACCTTCTAGTGGTGGTGGAGTTGTTGAGAGTACTAGTTCTTTAAGTGGACAAGGTTTCGAGAGGATTAATAGTGATCATCATCTTCATCATCATCATCATCAGTACTTTGATGAGGATGAGCTGTTGAATATGCCCAGTTTGCTGGATGACATGGCCAGGGGAATGCAGGTTAGCCCTCCTAGGATACCCTCCTTTTGTTCTGATGATTCACCAGGGATTTCAGATGATAATCTTTGGAGTTTTTGAGCTATGACTAAGTTTCTGTTTGTTTAGTTACTTTGGAGTACTGTTTGTGGGTTATTTTTATTTGCCCTCTTTCTAGGTACGTACTTACTGTTTCTATTACAATTGATTGCGGTAAGTTTCTGTTTGTTTAGTTTTGGATCGAGTGTGTGTGGGCTTATTTTCTTTGCCCTCTTTCTAGGTATTAATTTACTGTTTTTATCTATTGCAATTGATTTCGGTTTTAATTTGCTGCAGAGAAGATGGTTGCTGTGTATATATATATAGAACAACAACATTCCAGGGGTACTGAGCGTGTAACCAGTTGGATGCACCTGGCTGGAATAGAAACCTAGCTAAGATTTCAGTGTAAAAAGGATTCTGCTATTTTTATCATGGGTTTTTTTTCTCTACCTGCATCCATGTGTGAGGTTTGCCCCCTTTTCTAGTATTTTATGGCTGATCTGTGTTGAATATAAGTTACTACTTCTGGCAGTTCATTGTGTTATGTGGATGTGGATAGGGGTTCATGCTCATATGACGCTCAAGTACAGATTTGATTCATACCACTAATAGACTATAGTAGGAGGATTTCTCCTCCCGTAGTACCTACCAGAAGGAGCAAAAAAACTGTTCTAAAGGCGGCTACACCTACAGGAATTCTCACTCTCTCTCCCCTTTAGAGCATCTGTAAAGGCACAACTCATATTAGTTCTTTATTAATAAATTACTTTTTACTTTATAATATTTTATGTAGCTCTTTACTTTATTGGTGAGTGGTTGTATAAGAATCATATGTTTTTATAAACAATAATGCTTGTTTGGGTGTCATTCATGCTACCGGATAAGAATAAATTCTTTTTTCTTATCGATGGACTATTCTCTTAGTCATATCAATGTTTTCATTAATATTTGACATCAAGTTTAAAACCTAAATTTTATCTTTAAAATTTAATGAAAGTTTTATTCAAAAATTAATTTAGTTTAAAATATTTATAAATTATTTTAAAATGACTTTTTAACTGATGACGTCCATTTAATTACTGAAAGTGGTTACACAAATTCAACATAACTACTATGATCATGTTTCATATTATGTGTTTAGTCTCCGCAATTATATATAGGATATCCTAAAATTATGTGTGTTCAATTATTTTAAAAGATTCATTTATATTTATTTCAATCTACATCTCTCTTCTTTTCCGAAATTTACTTAGAGTTTTCGTTTGTGAAAATTTAAACATATTTTTTCTAATGCTTTTCTAATCACACTTATCAGCACTTCAAAATCATTCTAAAAAAGTTGTGTACCAAAACAGAATCATTCTAAAAAATTTAAAATATTCAATATTTTTGTATCTCACTAAATCAAGAATTCTACATCCCATATAAAATTCTCCCTATAATAAGCGACCGGACCCTTCCCCCACCACACGCACTTTCTCTATAGGAGAAGCAACACTATCCCTTTTTTTTTTTTTTATCCGATCAATGCATCTAGACTTTCTTTTATGTATGAAAGTACGTTTTGTCTATTCCAATAAAGTTTCATATATATGTCAAAAATCAAATCTATGATATCATGATTAAAAAATTCAACTATCCACTAATTATGATGAGCCTTATTAATAAAGGCGCCTAAACTTTACCTCATAGATATTTCATATTTCACTGCTGCTAGTCAATAATGCCCACGTAATGGATCAATAATTGGACTTGGTCGTAGGCCCCCAATTTTCTGGATCCGGATCTTTTGTATTCATCAAATTTATGCATTCATGTATTCATTCCTAATCTATGATCAGGATCTCAAATATTTATTTTATATTAATATATTTATCCTATATAAAATTTAATCAACGGTCAAGATCTCCTGCATTTGCAAAGTGACGGCAAGGGATCCATATCCCAATTTTCTTTAGATAAAAACAGCAATTAAATGGTCTCCCAGACGCGTATTCTGTGCCCTTTCTACGTTGAGTTTGTGCTATCTGTTATCAGTCATATTAGTTAGTTAACTATACATCAGTTAGTTAGTTATGAGGTAGTTAGTTTGCAGCTTTACGAACTAACCAAAGCCCTTGTATATAAAAGGCACCACGTACGTAAGTGTAACCTAACTCAATTGTTGAATGAATCAGTTTTCATCATTAACATATTCAATCATACTCTCTCTGTTGGTTTACTCCCTGTCTCGATAGCTTGTACTACAAGCTTCTCGGTTACTTTGTATTGTGATCAATCTAGATCACTGGTTTCTACATGGTATGAGTTGATTTTCTTGGTTTCTTGCATCTCTGGTTATGGTTAGTCACTATCTCATTATTACGCAGCCACACTCCATGCTCTTTCCATTTATATTTGTGTGTTTGTTTACCCAGAAAATCAGCCTGTCCATATATTAAAGAAACTTGGTGCCAAAATCAGATGGCGATACACTCCGGATCACAACCTTTTTCTTAATCTACTAAGCACTTTCTTTCACAATTTAAGAGATTAATTATCATATATAGCTGTAGAAAGAATATACGGAGTATTGTTGAAGTGTTGCAAAATTATTATTCGAGTTAATTAGATTATCATTAACTTCTAAATATTTTCTTATTCTGCTTAAATGATTTGAAATTTCAGTTTTTGCCCCATAGAGGTGGGGCGATCAGTACTATTTGTCTAAAAAACCTAACCTTATTGCTTTATGCCCAAATAACTAGTCTCATATCACACTAGTAAGGGATAGGGGTGGACAAAAACCCACTATCAACCCGAACCTAGGAAACCGGAAACCAACATCTTGCATACTGGCGGGTTCTTGCTGGTGTCGGGTTGTCGGGCCATTAAAATCGGTTTGGGATGGATATGTTCGAGCAGGTTCGGATCAAGTAAAAAAATTTCGCCTCCGACCGAACCTGCCCAAATTAAGTAAAATGAGAGGCTCATTTCGCACAAGCTGAAAGAGCCCAGAGAGAGTAAAACCTAATAGCATTATCATTTTTCACACCATCACAACCCTATCCGTCCCTTTCTCTCCTCTCTTTCAGTCTCTCTACCTTTCACTCAATTTCTCTACCTATCAAAGTCTCGATCTCTCACCCTCTCCCTCCCCTCTATAACTCGTCTCTCACTCTCCCTCCCCCTCCCCTTGCTGCCGCGATTCGCACCGCCACCACATGACCCCAATGCCGCCGTGCTTATGCGACATAACCTCCATTAGAATTTTTGGTCCCTATCGTTTTTGCGTTCTACGCAAGGCTCAGAGAAGAACGAGATGAAGAAGAAAACAGGGGCGCTGCCAAAGAAGAATTCCTCTCAGATATGACATTGCGCCCTCGTCGGTTTGGACCGCCGCTCGGTTCTTCCTCTCCACCAGATCTGGTCCGCCGCTCATTCTTGCTGCTTGGTGGTTGGCTGGTTGCAGATCTGGATCTGAATTTGTGTTGCAAATCTATCAAGATCAAATTTTTTTCTTGTCTGTTGTTCTGGAAACTTCTTCGCCTCTGTTCTTCCTTTTTTCTTTCACAAAACCGAGCTGACCCGTCCGCCAACCCGTTATCCGCCCAAATCGATGGTACAAACGGGCGGAAATGAGTATGATGTTTCCCTTTTTGGTTTGGTTCAGATTGAGCCGTTTGAGCCCAAATCCAATCAAACCTGATCATTATCCGGCCGTAGTAAGGGATACCTTTAGGGGAGAAATCAATATTTTTCTAAAAGGAGTATTTTATATTCTATTACAAATTATCGTATTACTAAACATTTGAAAAAGTAAATATATTTAATGTCTTACAAATCAAAAAAAATATTCTGTAGTAAAGTAGGAACATTAAGAGGAGAATATTGTAGCAGAATTTTAAATTATTCTTTTTTGAAGGCATCAATGATGTATATTAAAAAGTGATGTTTATAATTGTATAATAAACACCCAACATCATCAACAACTTTAGAGATTTGGTCAAATAGCACAATGGCGTAATTAGAGATTTGGTCTTCCATTTATATTTTTATCCTCCATTTTTTTAAAATTTATGTTTTTTAAAAATTAAAAGTGCAAAAAAATATATAATTTTGAGGGATTAAAAATATAATTAAAAAATATGATGATTAAATTCATAATATTTAAATTTTAGAAAAACTAAATTTGTCAAAAAATAATTAAGGAATCATTTTCGTCTAACCGAAAAACTTGGATGACAAAAATTATAATATAACCAAAAAAATTTGTACGCTTAAACACCGTCGTGGCTAAAAGTATGATACAATTATTAATGCTAAACCTTTTTTTTTTTGTTGCATTGCCGAAAGGAAAAGAAAGATGGAGAAAGAAAAAAAATCACAGACTCTGTTTCTTTCAGTATATGTTTGAGCAGAAAAGAAAGCAAAGCATTCAAAATAGATTCTCCTGCAAACCATAAGGCTTCTGCATCATGCCGCCAAAGAATGAAACCACCAAAGAAGGCAGTTACTATCCACTTGCTCAGTCGATTGATGGTTGATTCTTGCTCGCGAGACAAAAACTTGGGCCGAAATCGGTACACCCATCAATGAAAGCTTCTTGTTCAAACACTTGAATGTTTTCACTTTTCACTGATCTTGGCATCCCTGAAAGCAGAAGTTCTTATGGATTCATCCATGGACCATGGTGTTTGATACCCAGAATCTTTTTCTTCCCAAAATAGGTTTCCTTGGAATAAACCCACCACAAAGAATTGATCTTGAAGCAGATAAAAAAACTAGCAGCAAATGATCGAGAATTATTGAAGTATCCGTTTTTTTAAGAAAATTTCTGCCTAGAAAATGGGAAGAGGGATTGTAGAAGATAAAGAAAAGGAAATAAGTTATGAAAAACAAAATGTGTTTGGAAGGTGAGAAAAAAAAAAAAAGAAAAAAAAATACAGCAAAAAAATTGAAGTTGGATAATATTGTTTAATATCATATTATAAAATATGACATTTATGAAGGATGAAAGAAAAAAGATGAGATAAATATATGAAATATAAAATTGATAGAATAAGAAAGTGTGAATTACATTGAACCAACTACGTGATTTATATACAAGGAAAGAAATTAACGAACTTGTAAGTAACACTAACTTACTATCTCTAATAAAAGAAAAGAAAATATATTAGCTCATAAATTTTTTTTTTTTTTATAAGTAGAGAAGTTTATAGATGGAAAGTATTAGGGGTGTTATAGTCCATATACAAAAGGACGAAACAGAGAAAAGTAAATGAAATACTGATTCTACAATTTATAAAACAAGATTAGCTTTACTAATCTCTAAAACCAACCTCTATTTACCCAACAATAGTAAGAAACTTTAAAATGCACAACCCGTTCACAAGTAATGGGGTTTTCCTATCTCCTCTCAAAAGCAGACATCGGTCAGAGCAGTTGACTAAACACCAGAATTGCAGCAAGTTACTAAATCTTCATCCTTTGATAGAGTCATAGCATACACAAAGCCACAGCTACAAAAACCATGATTAATTCTGAACATAGTTTCTCAACCAAGACATCAGCATGCGATATTGTATGCATGCAAATGTTGCTACATTTGACACCAACTTGTAGTGGCAGGGAGCATTTACCCCTCCCATTGAACTGGAAAAAAGAACAGAGCTGCGCCTTACAACTGAACTGTTAGATATGCAAAGGACCTCTTTTAGCTTGCAGCTGTGTTTCTTCCAACCAAAAGGTCCCTGCCTTTTTCCAAGTTGATGCCTGACTAGACTGGTATACCAAGCGGCGAAAACAGATTCTCCCCTTTCATACCTCACCAAGATTACTATCCATAAAACTATATATTATACAGAGGCAAGCAACGGAAAGTGTTATATCTAAGAGTATGGCTGGACAGAGTAACAAAGAACCCGTATGAATATGCTATACCACACAGAACCAACTGTCAGAAAGCATAGAATTTAAGTAACTGCTGAGAATTATCCATATATATTAGACCGTAACTGTTTGCCTTCTTTTCATAGGCAGAGGCATATATACATGATCCCAGCTCTGCAAAACGAAATCTGCAACGATTGAGGTTACGATGCGGATTGACAATAAACAATTTTGACATTTATATATAACATAGCTTCTTATGCTTTCAGTTGGAAAATAAAATAAGGAGCTATAGACAAAGGAAGTAAAGAAAGAGGGAACGAAAAATATGAGCTGTAGGTTGAGTAGTTATTTTCTCTGCAAATGTACACACATTAATCACAAGGTTGTCACTAGGAAGGATACAACTAGAGTTCTTTTCCTATGTTGCTTTCACATGCATCCAACACACCTCCTCAATCCCATTTTGCAAAATAATGAAATGAAACTCCTTAATATGAAGACCTTCAGCTTGCTAATTAAATGGTTTTTAAAATAGTTGAGACTTGAGATATATAGTAGCCGCCCATTAGCATTATCTTTTTTTAATAAAACATCAACGTGGAACCATCTGTAGCATTATCTTTGTCAGCACCATTTCTCCTGCATCTTCCTTTTCAGGTTTAAACACACTGTATTGACAACCGTTACTTAATTAGTACTGGTCTTTCCATCTCCCAATCAGTTCCAGCTCGATCATCCTCATCACCTTAATGACTTTCTTGATAATTAGTTCCATGGCGGGCGGGCGGCTTGATCTGGAAACCCTCAAGGGTACGTCTGAGTCGACTGCGAGATTTTGTTGAGATCGAGGGAAAATGGGGGGATGTACGACGTGATGATGGATTGGAATCCGAATCATTAAAAGGAAGAAGAAGAAGAAGAAGAAGAAGAAGGGATGCATGGTTATGCATAGGATCATAATGAATTGAAGTGGGAGAAATTAATTAGTCAGAAAACTGGTCATCAGTTGTCACAGTGACTTTAGAAGATTGTAAAAGTCAGAAAAAACCAAACATCTTAGGCCACACACTCTTGTTTGTTTGTTTGCAATTTTCCCTCCGTAGTGGATATTTTTCGTTCCATGATTTGAGATGGTTGGTGCATCAATAAAGGACAACATCTTAGGCCACACATTTTGGACTCTTCTTTATTGCGTGTCTCAGGATAGAACCTAAAATACCAGCCAAAACGAGGTACGTATGACACTTCAAAATCATTTCAATAGTAAGTGAACAGGTATGTTTTTAATTTTAAATAAAAAGTGTCAGCAAACCAATCCATTATATAGGACAGAACACAAAAGGACAAAGTGGCAGCTGCTAGATATTTTATGCAAACAGTAACGGAGTACTCGCATAGGCAAACAAAGCAACATCGGTGCTTATAGGTTGGATAGCATCATGCCATCATAGCAGTAGTTAGTTTTTCAGTTCGCTTTAGGTCCGTCGTGAGGATAGCATGATCGCAACCTATAGACATTATTATTAATATTAAAATCAAACTTAAAATTAAAACTTAAATGACCTAAAGTCATTTCACTCAACCCAATATATGTTGCTCTTTGTATCCTTAGATCAAGTTTAAATTTAACATATTATCAGTATTATGATTTTATTATATTAACATATTATTGAAAAAAATCGATTTTTTAAATATATAATTGTGGTAATTAATTTTTAAAAATTAACAACATAAAATTAGAAAATAATTACAAATTTATATTGAATATTGATAAAAACAAAACTAAGTCCATTTAATTTTCAGAATTAATGCATTGGACTTCGGTTGTCACATGTGTGAATAGTCAATATTGGATAAAGATTTTTTGTCCCATTTTTCTGTCATATTTTCTGTCACTCGTCAGTAACAATTTTTTACTTAATAAAATAAAATCATAATTCATTAACATCTATGCACATCTTTAACATTTGATTCGTGTGGGACATCAAAATATCATTTTTTAGGACAACAGAATTTTATCCGTCTATACTACCATAGGGACTGAGTTTTGATTTTTGAGAGATCATAGTTACCGAAAAAAGCTCCTACTAATTACGAGTAGTGGAATCCTTTTTTAATACATTTTGTTTATAAAAAAAATTAATAGATATAACTTTACTTTCTCATTGTATATTCAAATTTACTTTTAGAGGAGCATTATTCATAATTACTAGTTATTAGCAAGGATAAAAGAAGGTCACAAAGGCATTTTTTTTAATTTGATTAAATTGATCCTTTCATTCTATAGGTTAACTTAATTTTTAAATATTTTTTTATAATTTAAAATTTTAATAAGATTCCAACACTTTAAAAATGTTTGAAATAAGTCTTTAGACATACAAGTTTTAGAAATCTAATTATAAAATTTTTATAATTAGTAAAGATTTAATTAAGAATTTATTTAAATATGAGAACTAATTTTAAAGTTTTTCAAAAATATAATTATTGTTATAAAACTTCTTTGAAACATAAATGTAACCGTGGAAAGCAAAATATTAATTTTTGTTTTGTTTTTCAGGATATCCTCTGAGCATAATTGCGGAGACTAATCCCTCGAGATACTGAACGGCATCTAAGGGTTGACCTCTCCCAATCAGGTTTTCTCCATACGCAAGAACCATGGATCGAACTCATGACCACTTAATTAAGGGGACCGAGCTCGTTACCACTCAGACAAACGATATGTTGGTAAGCAAAATATTAATGTAACTAGTTTCAACGTCAAAAAAACCCGGAGAGGAAAAGAAAAAAGTGAAACGCCCAATAAAGTATTAAACAAAAGAGTTTGAAAGGGATTCTGCACATTCCTGTTTAGGGATGTTACAGAATGTCCATCAGCAACAACTACATTTTTTTTTTATATATTACCGTAATTAGAGTCTTAAACTCCTCAGTAGTATGTCGGGGTATCCAAAAAAGCTTCGGCCCTTTGAACCGGCTATGCTACTAATTCTCAATCCGCTGCTTAGAGTAAGGAATTAACTCTTGGTTTTTGCAAACTCCCAACTAGAATGTCGTTACCAGGATTCGAATTTATTTTCTCTTCCTTATGGAATCCAAATGCTTACCACTCAACCAACCAAGATTAGTTGGTAATGAGTACATTATTATAAACAACTGAAGTAGTTGCATTGAGGTTACAAAAGAATTACAGTCAAATGTCTCACATACATTGAACCAATTATCCATAAAGAGTATCTGTGAGTTTTAAATTTTTTATTCACACTTTCTTCATGACGGTTTTTATTTAATTTCATCTTATTTCACACCTTTTTAAGATTAAAATTTGCAGGTCCTTTAACAAAATTTATCAAAACCCGCATTTGTTTTGTCTTATACCATAATTATGTATATTTGAATTAGGTTAAACTATAATTTTGGTAATTATACGTTACACGTGTTTTTAATTTAGTTCTCATATATAATTATGCTTCCACATGTGCAATTTTTTCTAAAATAGTTTCTATCGTTTGTCAAGTTTCAAATGGAGTTACAGTCAACATGTGTTTGGATTCCTGTTATGAATGTTCAAACAAGCATTTGGTCAAACGCTACTAAAGAATAGCTTTTGCCCCAACACTCATTTGGGATCTTCGAGAATCTAGTGGGTAAAATTTCTCTTGTTAAACTACAAAAATTTGTGACACTTGCTTTTAATTTGATCCTCAGACTTGATTTTTTTAAACTGTGTTCCCTACATGTGTAATCGTTAGGGATTCCATTCTGGCGATAATGCTTTTTGGCGGACGAGGTTTCACGTTTGATGTAGATTGTGGTTCAAAGTCAGGGTTCTTTTTTGGTGGTGGGAATATGGGTTTAGACATTTGTAAAATTAATATTGCTATCACTTGGAACATGCAGTATTTTTTTATACATAAAGTCTGCTCTTTTTGTATGAGTTCTTGTATATGGGTTAAAGTATCATTTGCACTTTTTATTTAATATACTTTTTGCTTATAAAAAAACATGCAATCATTAGTAATATAATTTATGTCGTTCGCCAAACTTCAAACGGAGTGAGTATGGGTTGTAAGTGGGACCAATTTTGTAATTTAACCCTAGGGTTTCTACCCACCAAGCCTTTACGTGGGAATTTGTTTGCCACTTGGGATCGTTACTCACTCTGATTGAAGCTTAGTATACAACATGGATTATATTAAAGACAATTGCAGATGTGAGGAGTGTTTTAAAAATGTTTTAGGTATGAAGACCAAATTAAAAATGTGCTTTATGTATATGGATCAAATTTGTAGTTTAACCTTTAATTAAATTAAGTACTGTTTTAAAATTAACTTATTATCTTATATAAATTAAACACAATAAAATTAATTAATATAAAAAAATTTGACAACAATTAAATTAAGTATAATATTTACGTAAATAAAAAATGCAGGATGGACCAAATAGATTGACCCTAAATCCAAATTCGTCCCTCCCTCGCTGCAGAGTGTGTTTTAAACCCTCGTGATGCAAGATGAGACTGGATAAATATACTCATCCGTTGGGATGAAATTACTAAGTGAGTGTTTAGTGTGCAGTGATTCTATCAAAATCACGTTTATTGCTCTTGAACATAAAAGCTGCTATTGCAAGCTTTCACATTTTGAATGATTTTATTTACATGCTTATCATTTTGATTGTGAAAAGAGCTTGGACTTGATTTTTCACCGCCACAACAAACATGCACCAAGCCAAACCTTCACCACCATAGTTTTGTTGCTTGTGATTCGTGAATATGAAATTGCCAAGCCATAAATCATTCAAATTGGCGGGCTAGTTGCCTTAGTCCTGTTTTTTCGACACCAGTTGCCTGAGTCCTTATTATGCACTTATTATAATAAAGGTTTGTCTATCTTGTATAACCTTGTACATGTTAAGAAATCTAAATATAATAACTATTTATTGAAAAGCTAACCATCTTATTTTTTAAAGTATAAAATACACAACTTCCCATATGAATTTACTCTTTTAAAATCTTTAACTTATGCAAGTTCGCACTTGATAGAAAAACCCTTATAATAATAATAATAGTAAATAATATCAAAGATATAATTAATCATATTTCAAAGGTCGATAATGAAAGAAAAAATCCAGTATATAACTAAATTAAATATCACATTTATTAACAAAAGTATTAATTAAGCTATATTTTTTAATAGACCAACAAGGGTTGGCACATCCGGTCAAGCTTTCCATCCACACTCGTTGTAGCTTGGGTTCGATTCTTAGGTTTCCCCTGTTGGTAGGCGATATGTAAATTCTACTATAAATTCTCGTTGGGGTTGATGGTATTCTCTGGCCTTACAAGGGGGCGTGTCTTCCCCTAACCTAAACTTTACTTTATCAAATATTTTTAATAGAATTTAACTGTCATGTACTGTCAGTGTAAAGTTTTTTATATTGTCAACCAATCAAAAATCATGGTATGAATGACTTTCAAGATAGTTAAGATAAAATTGAAACATTTTAGCTTATGTAAAAATTTCTGATTAGTTGACAATGTAAAAAAAATCTTTAAACTGACAGTGCATATCAATTAAATCATTTTTAATAACAATTCCAAAATTTTGATTAATTTTTAATCATTTATTAGTTAGTGATTAATTATTGAGTTTAATTGATATTCACTATCAGTGTAAAGTTAACCAATCACAAATCATGATATGGATGACTTTTAAGGTAGTTAGGATCTTACAATTTATAATTGGTTAATTGTGTAAAAAATCTGTATTATATACCAATTAAATCCTTAATTGTTGATCGAGTAGAGAATTTTGCACCGTCAAGTGTCAATCAATTATAAATCACTCCATGTATGAGTTTTAAATTAATTAAAAAATCAAATATTTTTAATGATGTGATAATATATGAATATAGTTGACATAAAATTTTTATATATATTTTTGTCGTCTTTCTCAAGATATTTTCACGCGTTTTTTATCTTTCATGTATTATTACGGCTAACTAGGAAGCTCTCCTTGGTTTGAGGAGCTATTTAATCTGGATCGGTCATTTATAGGTTTACCTTGGTACTATTAGTTAATCATCAAAGCCCCGCCACATCAGAGAAGGAAATGCAACCTTAATTGGCTGTCTCTCTTCCTAATTAGTTAGAGCATATCTCGAAAAGTTTGATTATTAGACATTCCGCCGTTTTTTTTGTTTTGAAAAAAAATTATTTTATAAGCAATCTGATTTGTTTGAGTTTATAGATTAAATTTAGAGTAAAGATTCATTTTAATTCCTGACAATGTTTGAGATATCACTTTTAATCCCCGAGAAAAAAAAGTCATTCAATAGTCCTTTAGAATGACAAAAGAGGGACATGTTAGTTCATCTCTCTGTCTCCATCTTGAACATATAGTTAGAATACTAATGTTTATCGTTAATGTGTCTAGCTGTCTGTTAAACTCGTTCATATGATATGAATTGGTGCATCTGGTGTGTTGCTTATAACATATAGAGTCTAATTTGTCCCACGATAGAAATTTTTAGGGACTAAATTGGGTTACTTAAATAATAGTTGGGGAGTTTATTGGGTTAATGCATAATCGATTTCATGGTCTATTCTTCATGCTGGGACTATTGACTGGGCACCTGACACACTAAGAAAAACACATCAGCACTCCAACGGTTTGTTCAGGACAGATACAAACGGAGGGACTAAAATGTCCCTCTTTTATCATTCTTAAGGATTATTCGGTGAGTTTTTGTTTTCTCGGGGATGAAAAGTGATACCTAAAAAATCGTCAGACTTAAATGGACCTTTACTCTTAAATTTATAAAAAAAAGCTTTTTTTTGACTAAAAAAAACTGTTTTATGTTATCTAATTTGTTTTAGCTTAAATTTATTGTGATTTTATTATTTTTCAATATCAAAACTCTCTTTCCTATTTATCCCTACAAAACTAACTTCTAATCAAATATTATTAAATTATACAAATAACTTCATATACTTTTTCGTAATTTACTATGTAAAAGTGATTCTTTTTGCAGCAACCAAACGAAATAGATTATCTTAAAATCACTTTTCAACAAATATACTCAAACAAAACAGATTCTGATTATAAACATATGATCGATTATCATCATAATCTATTTTTTTTAGCTTCTCCAAACACACTATAAGCACGTCTTTGAGAAAGATTATTTCTCATAAAAATAGCTTTTATTGAAAAACATTTTTTTTTTAAGTTTGACCATATGTTTGGTAAACTTGATTAGAGTATGAAAAAACCATTTTTGAAGAAAAATGATTTTTAGAGATAAGTTAAAAGTTTGAAACTTATTTGAAAAAAACAATTGTTTGATTATTTTGAAATCAATCAAATTTTCTCATATATCACTCCTACAAAACTAATTATCAAACAAATATTATTAATTTAAACAAACAAATTTTATAGTTTATACCCATTTTTTGAAATTTACTATATAAAAGTGATTTTTTTACATAACTTAAATAAAATAGATTATCATAAAATTGTTTTCATCAAACACATCCAAACATAAATCAGATTTTATTATAATCGATTATAATATAATGAATTATTAAAATAATAAAACTTCCGTAATTATTTTTTTGGTTGGAATATATTATAATTAATGTCTTTGGCTCTTCAATAGGTCCACGGAATATCCCATGAGCTTAGATCCTTAGATCCTTTGAATCCGCTATGAGACTAATCTTTGATCGGATGTTTAGTCACAGTTAAGATTCTTCGTCACTTCTTAAGGATATGTTTTGCGGGATTCAAACAAATATCCTTTCTCACAAGCTCAACCTACACAATTAACCGAACAATGTCAATTTTATACAATTTAACGGAATAGGGTAATTGATCAAACTGACCCATTTTTAGAAACTATTTACCAATATAACTTTGTTTTGAAACTATTTACCAAACTAATCCACTTTTAATCATGTGATATTTTTTATTATTTTTTTCTGACAATGAAAAACATTACTTTGACTAGCGTTTTCTAAAAACGCTACTGTCAGTAGCGTTTTTACCAGATTGTGCCACTGGCTCGCTGTAAAAAAATTTAAAAATTTTACGTTTAGCAGAGGTATCACCCGTCTGAAGCTGAAGATCTTTACCTGTCTGATGACACCTGTCTGATGGTCATCAGACGGGTGAAGATCTTCATCTTCAGACGGGTGACACCTGTCGACGTTAAACGTAAAATTTTTAAATTTTTTTACAGCGAACCAGACATAATCTGATAAAAACGCTACTGACAATAGCGTTTTTAGAAAACGTTAGTCAAAGTAGCGTTTTTCAGTATGAGAAAAAAATAATAAAAAATGTCACGTAACTAAAAATGGATTAGTTTGATAAATAATTTTAAAATAAAATTATATTAATAAATAATTTTTAAAAATGAGTGAATTTGATCAAATAATCTAATTTAGATGGAATTTTGTAACTAATCAACATGAACGCTTGGTAGAGGCAATAGTACAGTAGAGAAGAGGACAGGAGTCATGACTAGGTATGGGAAAAAACCCGTACCCGCATATATATATATATATATATATTATATATACAAGCAAGTAAATAGCTAATTGCCTAATTGACGCTATATAATTTTTGTGCCTTAATACGTGTTCACTTTGTGGCCTCATTTGACACACACACACATGTACTTTTTCAAGTAAAGTAAACTGTGTGGTTTGAAACTTAAGAAAGCGTCCAGCCCATCAATTAAAGTAGGCGGAGTTATAATATCCCATCATTTCCTCTGTTTTTTTACTACTTATATCCCCTCCTCCCTCTCTTTCATTTTTTACTACTTATAGTTATACCACTACCACTCCTCGCTCTCTTTGCTTTTTTGCTACTAATATCCCATACATATATACATAAGTCATACCAACAACATGGATGGAAACCCTCCTCCTCGTATACAAGTCCCTGAGTTAGTTGTCTCCCCATCAACACCGACCACTCCATCAACTCCAAGTCCTCGGCCATCTGCATCGCCGTCCGGTGATCAGGCCACCGTCAGGTACCGTGGAGCCAGGTGCCGGAGCGGGAAATGGGTGTCTGAGATACGTGAGCCACGTAAAACCAAACGCATTTGGCTTGGCACCTACCCTACTGCTGAAATGGCTGCAACTGCATATGATGTTGCTGCTCTTGCGTTGAAGGGGCCTGACACTCCCCTTAACTTCCCTGATTTGATTATGTCCTACCCGATTCCCAGATCCTTGTCCGCGGTTGATATCTGTGCTGCTGCTTCAGCTGCTGCACAAGCTAGGCTAGTCATGAGGCCCCCACCAGAAAGTCAACCACCTTCTAGTGGTGGTGGTGGTGGTGGTGGTGGTGGTGGAGTTGTTGAGAGTACTAGTTCATCAAGTGGACAAGGACAATGTTTTGAGAGGAATAGTGATCAGCCGTACATCGATGAGGATGAGCTGTTGAATATGCCCAGTTTGCTGGATGACATGGCCAGGGGAATGCAGGTTAGCCCTCCTAGGATGCCCTCCTTTTGTTCTGATGATTCACCCGGGATTTCAGATGATAATCTTTGGAATTTTTGATTCAGGGCTAAGTTTCTGTTTCTTTAGTTAATTTGGATCGAGTACTGTGTGTGGGTTTATTTTTATTTTTTTTTTTGCCCTCTTTCTAGGTATTTACTTTATTGATCTACTATTGCAATTGATGATTGCGGTAAGTTCGTGTTTGTTTAGTTTTGAGTGCGTGTGGGCTAATTTTCTTTGCCCTCTTTCTAGCAGGTATTTACTGTTTCTATCTATTGCAATTGATTTCGGTTTTAATTTGCTGCAGAGAAGATGGTTGCTGTGTATATATATAGAACAACAACATTCGAGGGGTACTGAGGGTGTAACCAGTTGGATGCACCTGGCTGGAATAGAAACCTAGCTAAGATTTCAGTGTAAAAAGGATCCTGCTATTTTGGTCATGGATTTTCTCTCTTTCTCTCTCTGCATCTATATGATTCTATGTGTGAGGTTTGCCCCTTTTCTAGTATTTTGCGGCAGATTTGTGTTCAATAAAAAACTCTCTTATGCTATATATATGGAGCCAAAATTACAGTTCACAGAATGTTTCTAATTCTTATGATAACAACTCTCTTCATCATTATATGATTCAAAGGTTCATCAAACCATATGACTAAAACCAGCATTTAAAAAGTTGGCAAATGGTTAACTTCAAAACTAACTCATCTTTTTTATGCTCCTCTTTTAGATTAGAAGAATGATTAGTCCTCTTTTTTATTCACTATTATCGAGAGAGATTTAATTTATTGGCATTAAACCCCGATTAATTAATTTCTTGAGGCCCTTTAAGGTTAAGGGAATATTAAGACTTTTCTAATTTAGTCTAGATATCGACCATATTCATGTCGGTAGTCCATGACTACAGTGTGAAAGGTTTATGGTTTTGATTAACAGGATTCTATATATCACTATAATTGATTCTGAGTTCATCAAAAACTTGACCAATGGTCATATAATAATTAGAAAAAGACCTTCGATGCATCAAGAGCAGATGACAATCACTCCATTTCTTTTGGTTTTTCCCACTCTCGCTCGTCTGACCAACTAGCATGGCTACAAACAATTTTTTTGACTAGAAGAAATTGAAACATGGATCAAGTAGAACACTCTTCTCAAAAATAGTACATTTACCTTTTGGAGACCTTCCATTGTTAATCTTTGCCGACATGATGACCAAGGATTTGAACAGCAGCTGCCTTTTTTTTTTTTTTTTTTTTTTTGAGAAATGTTTTTTTTCAACATCTAAATAGGGACAAATAAAATAAAAAGTATGTGAGAGATTTTTTTTTGAAGCAAAAATAAATGAGATATGAAGATAAATATATACGGTGTCATATACGGTATCCAAAATTTGATGTTTAAATTGCAGAATTTTTTTCTTTTTTGTATACAAAAGTTTACATTAAAGGAAGGTACGCCCTCATATAAAGTTAGGGAAGATCGTCAACCTCTATAATGATTTATAGTGAAATTTATATATTATCTATCAACAAAGAAGATCTGAGAATCGAATTCAAGTCACAACGAATATGGACAGAAGACTCGACTAAATGTGTCAACTCCAGTTATGAACCGCAACTGCTTTAATTTCCTCTGTAAGTATGATATTTGAAAATGGCCATGCCTATTTAAGATAAGGATGAATTTGATAGGGTCAAATTGTAAGGTGTTATATTTGTAACTAACTTTAATTGTTTATAAGTTGCATATATCTTTGTATGTTTGACTGTGACAGATTAAAACGTCGTCTCTTATGATATGATACTTCATGGAAGATTAATATCAACTTATTTAAGTTACAACAATTAGGGATGAGAATAGACTAGGCCGAGTTAAGTTCTGATAGGTTTGAGCCTGACATGTGTTTTAATCTCAAGGTCTGAGCCTAGTTTATTAGCCTGATTTAAGTCAATTTTTAAGGCTTGGTCTGTCTTACTTCAAAGCCTGGTCTGCCCTAAAAATCTATTTAAAAGCCTACTTTTCAACAAGACATTTAAATATGCTTTCACCTATAAGTAGGTCATAGGCCTTCACTTGTAAATAGGCTTGTAAGCTTCTAATAATAAAGAGGTTAGGACTATATTGATAAATAGGTCGTTAGGCCTTCATAAATAAATATGTAAGTAGACCTTTACATTTAAATGGGTGAATAGTTCTTTACTTTCAAATGTTATAAATATTATAAATAATATATTATAGTATTATATATTAAATTATATATTATATATATGTGTGTGTTAAATAGGTCGGCTTGATAGGCTTAATAGACTTTTTTATAGCCTTAGCCTGACCCTTTTAGTTATATAGGCTTTTTAAAAAGTTTTGACCTGACTTTTTTATTAAAAAGGCTAGACCTAATTAGGTCTTAAATAGACTAGATTATAATCCCCTAACAAACGATATAACCTATTCTCACCCGTAAATGCAATAACATAAATGAATCATAACCGAAATTTTAACTACGTTAATTTGGAATGATGAAGATTATTTTTATATATATTATTGTATAATATATAATATATTATGGTACAAGTGAAAGATTGAATATCATTTATTTTTTATAGATTGAGAATGACAGTTTTCGACTCCTAATTTAGGAAGATTCCGTCGACATTAATGTTATTATGCTAAGTGGAAAGTTATGATTACAAAAATATATATTACTACTCCCTACTTTTATATATATATATATATATATATATATATATATATTAAATATATATAAAATCATCAAAAGCATTTGGATGAGATGATATGTATGATTTCTTTTACTTTAATTAATGATTTTGAGTTTGAATATGAATTCTAAAAATGTACTAACGTTAAAACTCTTGAAGGATAATTTTGTTGCTCTTATGGTCTTATATACCCGGCTTGCTCTGCAGTTATGCACGAGAATACATTAAAAAACAAAAAAAAAAATTACAAATAGAATTAAATAATTTGATTGTAGGATTTAAATGTGTAAATGAAATATGCATATAAGGGTTTATAACAAAATATGCATATACTTAAGGACATCTTGAAAACTCAGAGATCCCAAACATGAATATCTCATTATATGAAACGACAGTCATATTCTTCAACATATAAAAAACAGATCCTACTTTATAAAAATAAATAATAATATAAAAAGATCCTATATAAATATCTCATTAGATGACAGTGTAGTCAGAGTTGAATGGTTGCTTGGCCGACCGGTCACGAATAATTCAAGAAAAGAAAAAATGTAGAGAGTGGTTGATGCTCATATGACGGTCAGATACAGACAGACTTGGTCCATTCCACTAATAGACTAGAGTAGGAGGATTTCTTCTCTCGTAGTACCTACCACAAGTAGCAAAAAAAAAAAACTCTAGCAGTCACCCACCAGAAGGAGCAAAAACACTGTTCTAAAAGCGGAGCAGCCACCCCCCAGAAGGAGCAAAAAACAGTTCTAAAAGTGGCTACACCAAAAGGAGCTCTCTCCCTCTACATCATGATGCAACTTTAATGAGTTGTTTAACCAGGTTCGACTCAAGTGAAATCCTTATTTTAAATCTTTCAAAAAAAATAATAATAATTTTTTCTTTAAAATAATAAGTCAAATTTGTATCTTTTTTGATAAGTTTGGTACATCAATCCTAAGTTATATTTGATATCAAAGCTTATCATTAGGGATGACAAATAAGTAGGGTATGGATAGGGTATTATAGTACCCGTTCTCATACCCTCGTTTTAAAAAAATACCTATACCTAGATCCATACCCACGTGGATAGCAACTGAAGTATCCATACCCTTATCTGTTCGCATCCATTACCTGCACTTTAATTAAATAAAAAATCAATAAATAAATAAAAACATTATTAAAGTCTAAAATATCATGATAATATATAACAAGGCATAGTATTCTAGTATGTTCTCAAACAAATATCATGATAATATATAACAAAAAAGAACATTATTAAAGTCCTAGGAACTATAGGACTAGGACGAATAGAAACTCATGAAGGATAGGAACTCAAGTGATGAACAACTGAACGACGCCAGGAACTCAGGAATAATAGGAAAATAATAAGCTAACTTTCATTTTAATTCAATCAATTGTTTTAATTTAATATATATATTTCATCCGCGCAGTAAATTTCTGTAATTGAAACCCACATAATTTCACCGCACAACAAACCTATGAATTAACATAGTTTTCGGCCATCGGCCATCGGCCGCTCCAACATTGTCTAGGAAATTGGTCCAATTATACAAGAAACAAGTTCACTAGTCTAATAACAAGACAATAGTATCTATTTTACATATGATCGGTTCGAATGAAAAACATCCTTGACACTGAGGAATTAATTCCAGGATTACCAAAGAGGTAACCCAAGTTTTATATATATATATATATATGGGACGGGGTGGGTACTAAGGTACTGGTACCGGTACCTGCACCCATACCCATTAAATCTTGCGGGTAATTACCCGCCTCCGCCTCCGTAGCCATTGTGCGGGTAATTACCCTACCCATCATGGATAATTTTTGCTGATACCCACTGAGTAAGATATCCATTACCATCCCTACTCACCATTAGCTGCAAGTTTCGTGGATCAACTCCTCATTATGTACAAAATAATAATTTTAGTATGAAAAAATTGTTGGGTTAATTTATTATTAGTTTTCAAAAGACATCATCACAAAGTTTGCTTTATGCCTCAATATATGTTGGGCTAATCATGTGTTTAACTTCTATTTATATAGATTTTATCATATCATATTATTTTTTATTTTATAGATTTAATTAATCATTTGATCCCTTATCTTATTTTTATGATTCATTTTGATCCCTCAACTTTAAAAAAAATTGTTTTAGTCCCTTGGGCTACACACGTTACACAAAATAATGATTTTCATCACACTCTTTATTGGCATTATTTGCCCCTCTCCTACGTGACTGTTAACATTGGATGTGACACCAAATTTTTATCAATACGACTTCGTTTTGAGTTTAGCTAGGAATTTTGCTTCCTTCACCTTCTCGAATGGCTTTTTCCTTCACCTCTGTTTTCCACCGTCAGAAACGAAAATTTTCAAAATCCGAAAAAGTAAGCATAACAGCAGCAACAACGAGTAATACCAAAACAGACAAAGTGAAAGTCAACCAAGAAGACACGAGAACATTAGTTAAGCCAAATATACAACGCAACCTCCCTGCTTACATTCACATGTCGGCCATGGCAGAGACAGGGCAAGGGTGTTCGTGAATCAGTTCGGAACCCTCTGAGACATTCGATCCAAAAGATTAAAATCATATGCGGTTCGATTTAGTTTGAATTGTTTCTTTAAAAAAATCTGATCCGATTAAATGTGATTTGTATTGGATTGATTGATTCGATTTTTATCGACACATTATGACATATTTATATTACATAAAAAAATTCAGATTACAAGTTAAATTGAACATCTTAAACTTATATATACTTATTGATACATTTATGTAATAACATTTCATAAAATATGTCTAAAATAAGTAAATATCATCGTATCTAGTTCCAGAACATCTTTTTTTTTTTGTTAAGTTTGGAACATTAAAAATAATAAAAAAATTACGTCAAATCAAACTTGTAAGTATTATTAGAAAAAAACCCAACAAATAAAACATCAATAATGCAATAAATAGAATAAACATATATTAAATTTTATATATACGATTTGATTTGGTTTAAAAAAAGGAATCCAAAATCTGATCCGACCGGTTTTCACAAAATAAGATAAAAAAAAAAGTCAATATACACCGGTTTTGTTCGGTTTTCAATTTTTTTAAAATCGTTGTGGTTTTTTTTTGAATCGGTTTCAATATGAACACCCCTAACAGATATCGGATGACAAAGGGCTTGCTGCGTGTTGATGACAAAGTGACGTTGGCAGGAGAAACGGAGAAAGAGAAAGAAAAGAGAAAGCGACGTGAATGGAAGGGACGCGTGGAGACAATGCTGGCTAGAGAAGATGATCGGAGCGGCATGTGGAGGTGGGCGCGAAGTGGTGAACGGAGAAGGAAGGGTGGGTGTCTATGGCGGTTATGGGAGATAAAGGACCAATAGTGGAGAGGGAAAACAAAAGAGATAGAAAGGGATGAGCAATAAAAAACGAAGGCATACGGAAATTTCGGATGGAAATTTGAGGAAGATGATACTTTTTTTTGTTGCGAAGAAGATTTTTTTTTAAAATTGGAAGGTCAAAACGACGTTGTATTGATGCCACGTTAGGCATTAACAAATATGTAGGTGAGAGGCTAACGGCATCGGTCATGGATGTGACGGAAATGGCCACTTTTGGTAACGTTTGTAACATAAGGGGTTATAACGAACTTTTTTAAAGTTGAGGAACCAAAATGAATCCTAAAAATAAGATAAGAGATCAAAAGACTAATTAAGCGTACTTTATTAAGCCTACTTTATATTACTTTAAACATATTTCGACTCCAATATGCAACTCTAAAAAGTTAGAGTGCTTCTATAAGTACTGATTATTTGTATAAGCAACGATACATACAACTAGATGTTATGTTACTGACAGGGGCAGATCTACTGCAATGAGAGTGGGGCAATTGCCCCCACAAGACAAAAAAATTATAAATTATTATATAAAATAATTTTAATTTTGCCCCCCCCCCCCCAAAAATTAGGTGTTCCTACACATGTCAAGTTATCACCTATCTTTTGGTGAGAGCGAAAATTAATTTTTTAATCTCCAATTTTTTTCCTTAATGAATTGCTTCTCATTTCTCAAGGTTTCAAATTGAAATCGAAGCAACGTAATATATTTTGTATTTTATATCATTTTTTTATCTCTTATGTATATTCATAATATTTTCTTTAGTAAAAATATTTATAGACTATTTTTTATCCCACTAATCAAAATTTTTGGATTCGTCACTAGGTAGTGGTGATCAAATGCTATCGTGTAAGAATTAGTTCTTATTTCTTAAGCAATTCTCATTAAAGATGCTTTATTAGAGCATCCCCAATGGTGCAAATCAATTGAGTTGCTTAACTCCTCTTTTTATGGGCACTATCATGTCACATCACAACTATTTACTTTATATTATTTTAAACAATTTTACATTCCAATGATGCAACTCTTAAAAGTTGATCAAATAGGTTCCACAAGTCAGCTCACATCTTTATTAATATTTATTTTTCTTTTTCAATTTTTGGAGGAATATCTCTATTATTTTTCTTTTTTCTTTTTTTATATTAATGGTCCTTGTATAAGGAGTTCAGGACTGATTAATGGTCCTTTTTTTTTTTTTTTTTGAGGAAGCTATAACAAACTACTAGTACTTGTAAAATCCATTAATAATATCAATTATCAATTATGAAGAATGTGTAGCAGCCCAAAACATAACAACAAAAACATTGACATTTTTCAACTATCTTGGATATTTAGTCCAAAAAAAAAAAAAACTATCTTCGGTATACCCACTTGTTGTAAAATTATAAGGAAAAAACTTACCTGCGGTTAATAGGTACTGTTTGTGCTGTTCACCAATTATAACATGTCACATAGATTGTGTTTTTCATTTAAATTTAAATTTAAAATGTTCTTATTTTTTCTATTAGTTGGTTAATCCATATGTTTAATAGTGATTGAAGAACAATAAAAACTATACACAACAAACAATACCTAAGTTTTGTCCAAATTATAACCCGTGTTCGATGAAGTTTGTACGCTGCAAAAACATTTAGGATCTGTTTGGTGGTCAGGATAAGGGAGGCATGATAGGATAAGTTATACCGTCCTGCTTTAATCTGCAGTTTGGTGAACTAGTGGGATAGGATAAACTTATCCTGTTAGCATATCATATCCTGTTACTTAGTTATAATTCTATCCTGATAGTGGAACTGGGTTAGAACCAACATGATAGGATAAGAAAATGTTTTCTCTTTTATCTTACCCTTAATATTGTTATTATTTAATTATAGTTTCAAACCTAATTAGTCAACCTTATTACTAATTAAAATATGTGATTTAATTAGCAATTTTTATAAAAAGTAAAAAAATTTAATTTTTTATAATTTTAAAAATAGACTAATGTATAATTAAAAAATCGAAAATATATATTATAAAATATTTTTTAATTAAAATATATAAAAAACCACATAATATTAAAATTTATTTTTGAAAAAAAAAATGTAATTTTTGATATAAGAGTAATTGTATCATTTGTGGATATTTTATATCATATCATATCATTATCTGATGTGCATCAAACATCGTATAATATCCTTATCCAGCTCTCATATCCTATCCGTCCTTATCCTATTCTGACCACCAAACTAACCGTAACACAACAATCAATAGTCAAGTTAATTCTAATCAAAAGAGAAGCGTAAATAAAAAACTCTTTATGAAATCCACAGCAGTAAAAGTAAACCTCTTGAAACAAAGAGGCTAATCCTTGATAAAAAAGCAAGTTGCGCCAACCATAGAATAGAAAACTGGTAAAAGCACAAAAAATTGAAATTGTATCCCCAAAAAGTAGAACACAGCGCAAAACTGAACAGAAAAAAAACAAAAACCCTAAGGTAGAAAAGCAAAGTGCATTAAGGCTAATTTGCACAAAAGTTTTTAAATACATTATGCTGAAAACAGGTGCAAAAAATTAAGGGTTTTTTTATCATGTATAAATTTACACAAATTGAAGATTTTAAAAGAATAAATTCATATAAGAAGATGTGTACTTTATACTTTAAAAAATAAGATGGTCAACTTTCAATAAATAATTATTATTTTTAGGTTTCTTAATATTTGCAACATTGCAGGGACAGACAAAACCAAAAATTAAACTCATTATCCTAAAAATGTGTGCATTATTTTAAATGAAAGGGATGAACTTAAAATTTGAATTTTGAATAGAAAAAGCTATTAAAGAACAATAACTTTTCATTTACCTAGAAGTATTGAAAATCGCTTATTTATTTATTTATTTATTTATTTCATAGAGTGTTACTATTTATTTATTGCATTTCGAAATTTAAAATATTTTTTGATTTTTTTATTATTTTTTATATTAAATTTGTCAGTAAAATGGCATTTCTATCCCCAGTTTAGGCGGGAAAAATTACCACGGACTACATTACTTTTAGGGACTAAATTAATAAAATTTATCTCTAAGAATTAAATTGATAAAAAATGAATATTTCAAGGACCAAGATAGGATTTTACTCATTAATATGTGTTCTCCTCCGAATCAAAATATCCTTCACTGAACAAAAGAATAAAAAGAAAAGGCATATAGGAAGAAACAGCTCCTAAGTAAATTGTTAACCCAATATCTTAATGATACAAGACAAAAAATGACGCATTTATCACATGAAAACTTCACAAGTTGAGGCTTCCAGAACATACTGCCATCAACTGCATCATTCACTAAGAATCAATTTAAATTGAAATTATTGAATACATACCAAGAATTCCAGAATAGTAGAAAAGTGGGACATCAGTGTGCTCAATTTGGAGAAGTTTTGGAGTTGACGGAACCAAGCTGTACTCTTCCCATTTAGTAAGCCCCCATACAAAATCACCTTTCTTATAATGTAGGGGTCTAGATTCCAGGACTTGAGCCACACCATATCCTGTTATTGGCCGCAATTACTCCGCAGTTAGTACCTACATAAATTTATAAATTTATGATTAAAATATATATTCAATACTGCAGATTTTTTAATAATTGCAAATTTGATTAAACTGTTACACCAACTATTGGAGTTTCTCAAAACATCAACCCCTTTGAATCATGGCAATCACATTCCTGAACTGCTTTCTCAAAGGAAAAGTTAAAAAATTGATTCAATGTTATCCGTTCCCTTCCTATGCTTTTTTGAAAAGCACCATAATATTATGTACATAACTTTTCCTTTCAAAATAAGGCCTTTGGAATTTGACTAAAATTTTCATAATACCATCCGCATAGTTCAAACAGTATAAAAAAATATTAAATTTCTAACTAACCCAATTTAGTGACACATTATAAGCTTCAACAGAACACACAAACTATGCGGCAACCCTTAACGCAGCCCACTTTTAATATGCGGCAATTCATTGGAATTTAAAAACAAAATTCTCAGCAAACAAACAGGTTAACGTTGAAGGCAAATACATTAAAAGACATAAAATAAGATAAAATAAAATGGATTTCCCATAGAGAGAGCGTGACTTACAAAGCTAGGGGTATAGGAACCAAATCCCTCGGGACCTTCCTTGCTCATGAGGATTCGCATGTGTGGATCACAAGACAGATAGAGATTCTTAAGCAGCACATCAAGGATGCCTTAGCTTTGTTTCGTTGTCTTTCAAAAATAGATACACTGTGTTGGACAGGAATTATTGTGGGATGTGCAAAAAATGGAAGAGCATATGAGGCAATTAGTCTTCTTCATAAGATGATAGAATCTGGAACAAAGCCAAATGAAATCACCATTCTAGGTGTTCTTACTGCATGTAGACATGTTGGCCTAGTTGAAGAGGCATAGGCCATATTTAAGTCTATTGAAACAGAGCACAGATTTATGCCAGCCAGAACATTACAATTGTATGGTTGATATACTTGGTCAAGAAGGGTATTTCAAAGAAGCAACAAAATTGATGAGTGACATGCCCTTCAAGCCTGACAAAACCATATGGTGCTTCTTGCTTGGTGCATGTGGAACTCACAATAACCGAAAATCTTGCGAATATTCTTGTTATGCATCTTCTTGCCTCCTTTCCAGAAGATGCTTCTGTATATATAATGCTCTAAAATGTTTATGCAGCTTTTGGAATGTGGGGTAGTTTAAGCAGAGTAAGGGAAGCTGTCAAAAAAGTAAGCATAAAACAAGCTGGAAAAACAGCTTGCATACAAATATGAGCTGCACAGCAGCATCAACAACGTCAGTTAAGCAAATGATCAAAAACATTGTAGGCATAATAAATCTTAATTGATGTAATGTAAAGATCGTGAACAAAGCTCTCAAGCAATTAAGCATATTATTTGAAAACAGATGAACATTAAATCATTAAAAAGGAAACAAAAAAACCCATGGACTGATTGACAGCAATTAAACTTTCTTGAATACCTCACATGGTAGTGACCTTCAATATAGCAAGATTTTATAAATCATATATATTAATTTGAAAATTGACATTGCAGTAAATAACTGGTTCTTGAAGACTTAAAGCTCTCGCTGAAATTCCGCTACACTTGGACTGGAGTCTTCCCATCAAGAAAAGGAAGATTATCAAGTGCAAAGGTCTCACGGGCTGCAAGTATACTGCAATGAAAGCAAATCTTTTATGAATTTAAGAATAACTATGGAATAAAAATCTGGCAATGTACGACAATCAAGTAATCGTTCACTTGCAACTTATTTCAAGAGGATCCTTTGGATTTAAGAAAAGAATGGAACATGTAGATGAACAAAAGCAAAACAAAATGTAAGGAAAAACAAAAACATGAACAACATTGATCTCCATGGAAAATGTAGTGCGACAAATAAAGTTTTGCAAAACTTCACTTATAATTGAACAAAGTGACATGGGTACAACGTACAAAATTTTCTTAATACTATTAACTGAATAGAGAAATTAATCCAAAATTTTCTTCTCTTGTGATCTTGATTGGGAAATAATTGAGCCATTAGCATGACATCAAACCCTTTCAGATTTCTCTTAATGAGAATTTCACTAATTTTGTAACAATAACTTCACAGTATACCTACAGCAGTATGCGCACCACCACTTCCAACCCGGATGGTTTTCCTCACTCTGAGAGTAATTCGCCTTGCCTGATATTAGAAGATCCTCAGTGCAATGGAACGGCAAAAATTTAAAAATAAAGGTATAGCTTAAACAGAGGTAGAGGATGCATGTCTAGCATAATCTAAGTTTGGGATCTACCTCTCCTTCTCTAATTTGGACCTCAATTCCTCAATCATAGATCTCAGAGGCCACACTACCACAAACAAACAGTGAGTGTAACAAATTTTATAGAAAACCGAAAAAGAAGCTTGTGTTGAGGGCAGAAACCCAAAACGTAATCCCTTGTGTTGAGGGCAGAAAAAGAAGCTGGCACAGTTCTCGCACCCGCAACCATTTCCCAGATCCTCTGCAAAGTCTACCATGGAACGAAAATTGGAAGAGAAGAAGAACTTGGAATTTCATGAGAAGCTTCAGTTTGCTGTAATAATAATATTGAAACTGTACATTATCCCAAATCTTATTAGCATTTAAGATTAGAGCAAATTGAGGAAATGAGTTAATTTGATAATAAGTTTAGGAATTATTTTAGTCTCCAAAGATATCTAAATAATTTGCACTCAAACTTCCCCTAACTTATATAATAATATATTTGATCATGTTATCAAGTATCATAAGGACATTGTTTAAGTAATCTCAAAAAATCAAGTTATCATTAAAAAATTAAGTATATCACTCTTTTAAATATTAAATATATTAATTTTTAATAAAATTTTTCTTTATTTAGTTATTTAATCAATGCCCGTAGGACGGTCGTTAACATTCTCCATATATATTTAAAGAACTAGTGATTAATCTAGAGCTTATTTAATGAAAAACATAGGTTGATTATGTTATAATTTATTAAAAAGTATTTTTTAAAAAGTGCCCAAAAGATTGATTATGTTATAATTTATTAAAAACCGTCACTAATGTGCCCAAAATATTCATTATTTTATAATTTAGGTTTAATGAACTTTTTAGTCCCTACAAAGTGGACTAGTTTTGGTTTTGGTCCCTATATTTTTTTTTTCGTTGGTTTCGGTTCTTATAAGTTCTAGAATTTTGATTTTAGTCCTTGCTGTTAGTGTCCATCTGTTAAGTGCTGACTTAGCTAACGGTGCGTCACGTCAATAATGCCAAGTAGGCTAATTTAATAATTTTTAATGCCACTTAGGATTAGATATAATGAAATTTTTAGTCCCTGCAAAGTGTACAGATTTTGGTTTTGGTCCCTAAACTTTTTTCATTGGTTTTGATCCCTGAAAGTTCCAGAATTTTGGTTTTAGTCCTTGTTGTTAGTGCTCATCGATTAAATTCCAGAACTTTGATTTTAGTCCTTGTTGTTAGCTGTATTAATTTTTTTATATTTAAAGTAACGTGGGATGTCATGTAGAAAAATCATTTATTTTTTCTAATTTATAATTATTATTATTTATTACCGTTAATAAATTATTTTAATCTTATTATTCTCTTTTAGTTTATAAACTATTAAATAAGATCTCACCCATGTTTTTCTTCGTGTTTCCAACTCCGTAAACCTCCTTCCCGTGCTTCGGAAGAAGCTCATTTCTCGCATTTCGTTCATCCAGCTTCTTCTTTGTTTTCTCGTTCTTCCCCTTCCCATCACCAAGACTGTCCCGATATGCCAACTTGATTAGAAGACCCCGAGTCATTTACTTTAATCTCCAATACCGTGGTTGTGTTTGTGATTGTGGAGATTGGTTGAAGTTGATGACATTCAAGAGCAAGAAGAATCCGAATGGACAATTTTAGACTTGCCCTACTTGGAAGGTAAGTGAAATTATTTTTTCGAAATTCATTCTCAAACATGGTAGCACTGACGTGGCGTGCCAATAGCAACGATAGAACTTAATGGATGAACACTAACGACAGGGACTAAAACCAAAGTTCTGGAACTTTCGGGGGATTAAAACCAAATTTCTAGAACTTTTAGGGATCAAAACCAATGAAAAAAAGTTTAGAGACCAAAACCAAAACTCGTACACTTTGCAGGAACTAAAAACTTCATTAAAACTAATCCTACGTCACATTAAAAATTATTAAATTAGCATACGTGACAGTACTGACGTGACGCACCGTTAGCCACGTCAGCACTTAACAGATGGACACTAATGACAGGGACTAAAACCAAAATTCTAAAACTTATAGGAACTGAAACCAACAAAAAAAAATTGTAGGGACCAAAACCAAAACTCATCCACTTTATAGGGACTAAAAAGTTCATTAAACCTATCATTTCTTAAAAAGTATTTTTTAAACAAACAAAATTTAGCTTCCATTCTAGCATAACAATATCAAGCCCACTTTATTAGAATTTAAGATTTAAGATTGAGTCCAGTCGAAGGGAGTGAACTGATTTGTATAATAAATTTGGGAATTACTTTGTTGTTCAAAATTCTAGATGATTTTGCCCATATGTGAGACTTTATTCTCCAACACTTCCTCTTAAGTCCAACTAAAGACCCGATTAGGTCAAATGATATCAAAGCTATCATAGATCCATTGGGTCACCCACCATATTATTCACGCACCAAGCCCAATAATGTTGGACGTGAGAGATGTAATGGAAAAAACTCAAATCCCATATTCACTAGAGAAAATGTCTAATAAGAACTTATAAAGCATAAACAATTCTCACTTCTTAAAGCTAGCTTCAGCTGTGGAAGAAATATGTTTCATTTCTGTAAGAAGGGGCACCTGAATATGTTGCACTGGCCAGGGTACAAGTAAGTAAAATTTTCATATTTGTATGTTTAGTTTAATGGGAAACATTACCACCCATATTTAGAACCTTCTATGTGACCTTTATATATGACCATATCATGTTAAGAAGGAAAAAAATAGAAAAGTAAAACAAATGAACCCGATATGAAATTATATACGAATAGTATCGAGTCCTACTGTATTTTTTTTTTTTTTTTTTTTTGTGTCTTTCTCATTTTTGACATTATATGGTATCGTGAAAAGTTAATTTGAGAGAATTTAAATGCTTACTTTCACATAATATTTCCCATATATAAACATGAATCAACATTGTCGCTTTCCTCCTTCCTCACTTTCTCTCCTTTTTCTTCAAAAATCAATGGCTCACCTCACTTTATCTGAGTAAGGTGAGTTGCACAATGCACATTATGTGCAACTTGCATGACAATTTTTTTTGGGTCGTGCAACTAACATATACATAAGACTTGGTTTATATATTTTCCTCTTGAATCTTGGGAGCTCTGAGCAAAACTGAAAAATCAAATGGGCTTACTTTATGTTCCTCCGTTTATCAATTCATATAAGCCCCATAAGAGGATGCCGATGACTGTGTCCCTCACTAAACTCTTGACAAGGCCATCAATCCAACCACTGGAACCCCCATCATATGAATTTTTACCTACAAGGTCTCGAAATCTCAAATTCCCTGTATCAGATACCAGTGCATATATTACACCATTCATGTGGCCTTTTCCAATGACACCCACCACCCTTTTACAGTTATTCACAGCTTTACTCCGCTTCAGTGACCATGCAAGATACTGAAAAAACCACCATTATTCACGTGTAAGACTCATCACATGCAACAGGTTACTGTAAGTTGTAACACAATTTTTGAGTAAGCAGTCATCATGCATGCAAATTGATTCCTTGACAATTTGAATGGAAGATATATTTATTTATGCAGGAACTTCTCGCTGTTCAATCTCTCTTTCAACCTTTTTTTTTTTTTCTTTTCCCTACATTTTTTAATTGGTTTATCAACATTTCTGTAGAAAGGAACGAAAGGGATATGAGAATTTTGAAACTGATATTGAAGGGCATTAAATGTTCCCCCTCCATTTATCATCCAAAGAAAAAAAATAAAAAGGAAAAACTTACAGTATCTCTTTCATGTATGAGAGGCGGCAATAATGATGGATATGAAAAACTTAGTTGCTCATAAAGCTGAAATGTACCATCGTCCGAACTTGCTTCCTGCAACTTCAAGATTTGACTCTTCAGCATTTCAAATAACTACTATGGCAAACTTCGGCATATATTATATGAACATCATAGACTCATAGACATAGTTAATAACGCATCTCTCTCTCCCTCTTCCTGTCACTTCCTCTTTTTATCATAGAGAATGTTCAGATCCTGCATCCCCTATAAAACAATGTATGGTTCCTTTTGCTCTAAATACCCATTCAAACAATTCAAAAAATAACATCATCGCAGCCTTGCCAATCTAACTGAGTTGAGAGATGGCTCGGCTTAAGTTTTAAAGAAGAAATGAAAAATGCCCAAACAAGTCCCCAAATCATCGTAAATACCTCTACAAATACTGAAATAGAAAGCAAATATAGACGACTGATGCAGATCAAATAAATATTTTTTAAATTGATATTTACATCATATATAAAATGAGTATTATTTTAAAAGGATAGTTAATAATTATCTAGAACGGACTGTTTCCAAGTCCCTTCTTTTTCCTTTCCTTAATAATCAATCATTTTAAAACACGACACTTAGCAAGTAAAACATAATATAAATTAAAAGGATAAAACTTAGGTATTATTCTATATAGGTGTTTGTGGTATTGTTTTTCAAATATGTGTAACAGTTGTTACACATGTTATATTTTCATTGATAAGCTATTACACATGCCTTCTCATTTAAAAACAACACCACAAGCACCTATAAAACTGCACCTAAGTTTTGTCCAAATTAAAATTGTAATATCTTGGTTAGAGAAGCAACCTCAAGCTTATTTGTAGAAATATCAGATGAAGATGTTATCCCACGAATGACTGAGATCACCAAACTTAGTTTCTCACTCCATTTCAAAGCCTTCCATGCTCTCTGAAGCTGCAAGACAGATTACAGACAAGGAAAGAATGATCTTTGTTGCTTAATACATTAAATTAATGTAACTATAAACTCCATCATCCTAGATCATACAGAATTGTTTAGTTTATTTTCAAATGGTACAAGTTCAATATATAATAATCTCAAACAATTGCTGAGCTAATTTAATGCCTTCAAAGAACTGTATTCGTGCGTATTGAATGATAACATGTACATACTGTTATTTCAATTGGCCGATCTCCCAAAACAATTTGTGCACCAACTTCCTCAGATGCTTTTCGAGCAGCACGGAACTGCGTGATAGTACTGCTTTTGTCAAAAGGAGTTCTACATTAAGTGCTACAGATATTTGATAGAATACTTTGAATCTACCTCATCACCAAATGGGCGGTTAATATCTGAAGAGATCTTTGAGGAAAAAGCAGCCAGAAGTAGCCTTAATGCTAAAGCAGTTTGACCCCCTGACATTTAGATAATCAGTAAATAAATTTCTTTTATAATACTAGATAGACATGTCAAACAAATCTGTTCTTACCCAAGTTTATGCTACGACCAACAGCTCCAAAAAACCCACTCCCGCTCAAAGAAAACATATTAGACCGTAAATGTTTTCCAAGCTCTTCATCGGCAGAGGCATACATGATCCCAGCTCTGGAAATGAAATCTGCAACAATTGACGTTAAGATGTGGATAGAAAATAAACAACTTTCACATTTATATAGGTTCTTATGCTTTCAGTTGAAAAATAAAATCAAGAGCTATAGACAAAGCAAGTAAAGAAAGAGGGAACGAAAAATATGAGTTGTAGGTCGAGTTATTTTCTCTGCAAATGTACAAATAGACAACTAGAGTTTTCCACAATAACTTTCCTATGTTGCTTTCACATGCATCCAACACCCCTCCTCAATATAGTGTTGTTTCCCATTTTGCAAAAAAATAATGAAATGAAACTTCTTAATATGAGACCTACAGCTTGCTAAATGGTTTTTAAAACTGTTGAGATAGTAGTCATTAGCATTATCTTTTTTTTTTAATAAAACAAGTGAAACAAGTAATAAAACATCAACAGTGGAACCATCATTAGCATTATCTTTGTCAGCACCACTTCCTACATCTTCCTTTTCAGGTTTAAACACACTTTATTGACAACCATTACAGACTACAGACTACTTTTTTTCTACTTACTGGTCTTTCCATCTCCCAATTAGTTCCAGCTCATCCTCATCACCTTAATGACTTTCTTGATAATTAGTTCCTTGGCTGGGAAATGACTTCACAAACAATTTTCAACTCTTCTGTAGCATCCTTTTCAATCCTCCACTTGCCATCGAAGGGGAGATTAATCCAACTTAGGAACTGCATGCCTTTTTGGTATCATATATCTCTTAATTTCAAGTTCTTCATCACAAATACTTTAGTCATCGGAAAGTTCAAGACCACTTCACCATGAGTTCATGTTAAGACAAATATATGCGAGTTTACTCGATTCTGACAACCATAATAATGAAACAGTTTAACTATGGCTTAAAATGATTAGATTATGTTTACATAAGCAAAACATTAAGTTTAAGCCGTTTAAAAATTTAAGTAGTGAATCGTACAATTCACAAATCACAATCTGTCTCAGTTCAATGCACAACCTGACAACAAAGCTTGTAGCCTTTCATTTGTCTTTCTAATGTGTTGGAGATTCTCTGTCTTAGGCAATAAAGCAAAATTAGATAATAAAACTGAGAGAGAGAGAGAGTAATGATGGGTTGAGTTGAGTCCGTCTCAAGGGAACAAATAGTAGGAGAAATTCTTTGGCGCTTAGTAAGAGAAATTTCTTGTTTCTTATTATGTACAATTAAATGTGTATCAATATCTCACTTAAATTACATGAGTGATCATTCTATCTTACTTTAACCACAATATTAATATTATCACTCATGCAACGTGGTGGAAAAGCACCTAACAGGGAGCTCCATTTCGTCAATTAGTCATGTTAGTAGTAGGAATGTTAATAGGAAATATAGCAAAACTCACTATTTATTGTGCAATAGCAATATTTTCTGCATTCAAAAAAAGTTGGTGCGCACTAAACAATGCTCATTCAGAAAAGCAGCACTTGCCTGCTTCTACAGAGCTCTACAACGACATTATCAGGCGTCAGAGCCCGCACCACGCGCCCTACCTCCAAAGAGGATTCCTTAGAAACATGGGTAGTTCCCACCAACCAAATTGCCTCAGGTTCCACAAACTCAGTCCTCCAAGAAGGCACAGGGCCAAACTTCTTTTTCTGCACCAAAACCAAGCTCCCGTTGTCAGCCAAGTCAAGCAACTCAGGGTGGGATTCAGCAATGGCGGCTCTGGACTCCTTTGACATCTCTTGCCTGTAATCGAAATTTGGAGGTGGGGGTTTGATGGAAACCTTCAAGGGTCTGAGACTGAGAGATTTCGTTGAGAGGAAAAATGGGTTGAACGTGAAAATTGGGAAGGTTGATTTGATGATGAAGTCCATGGAATGGAAGAATAGCGAAGGAGAAAGGAAGGTGACGATAGGATGATAATGAATTGAAGAGGGAGATAATTGTTAGAAAACTTGACAGTGAATTTAGAAAAATGTAAAAGAGGGAAACCAAACATCCTAGGCCACACATTCTTGTTTTTGTTTTGTTGCAATTTTCCATTCAAACTGGATATTTCTCGTATTGTGATTTGAGATGGTTGGTGCATAAAGGACAACATCCTAGGCCACACATTCTGGATTCTTTAGTGGTTACTCCAACTTGGCTTGGCTTATCCCAACAAATATAAGTACTTTTAATTTTAGTCCTACTCTTCTTTGTTAGGAGAAGTGATCGTGTCCTTTATCATTTGGACCTGATTATTACTTTAATCTAAATTATTGGGTCTTTATACGTGATACAAATTCTTCATTTAGTCTCTATACGTGATACAAATTCTTCATTTAATCCCTATACGTAGTAGTTCAGAGATCATTAAAGACGACAACATAACGGGAGGGACCAAATGGATAATATTTGCACGTATGAGGACCTTTTTAATAACTTTTTACGTATAGGGACTAAATGAAGAATCGGTGTCACGTATAGGGACCAAAATATTACTTTAACCTTATTTTTATTATAATGTCATTATTTGTTTTTTATACTTTTATTATATGAATGAAATGCTGAAATAACAACATTCAGGAACATTTCTAGAGTTCCCGAATACTTCTGTGACATTAAATATTATAAAAAAATGTAAAAAAAATTAATATTTAATCCTACGTGACATTAAATATTATAAAATTAGCCTATATAATAGTATTGACATGACGGTCCGTTAGTCATGTCAACACTTAGAAGATGGATAGTGATGGCAGGGATCAAAACCAAAGTTTTAGAACTTGTAGAGATCAAAACCAAAGAAAAAAAAATACAGGGACCAAAACCAAAACTGACTCATTTTTTAGGGAGTAAAAACTTAATTAAACCAAATTTTTAATTGTATTTTAGTGTTTAGCGTATTGATTTACGATTTAAGTGTTAGGGTTTAGGATTAAAATTGTGTATTTTTAGTGTAAAAATATGATTAAATTATATTATATTAGTCTAAAAAGGTAATTGATTAAAAAATATTACAATTTACGGACGACGTAGCCCCCCACTGGATGAACCTGTTGGCCCAAATGGATGAAAATGCGTCACAATTGTAGTCTCCTTGATTTTCACGGATTGAGTCTTTTGTATCCGAACCGACCGGACGGTTGAACGGCCCTAGTTTGAGAGGCGAGGGCAGTATGAGTTTCCCCAATTCCTGATGAGGGTGAGATTAGACACTCATTCTCCATCCTTGATAAGGTTGGAAGCACTGGTTTTGAGGAGGTGGGATCGGGGAAGGGAAAAGCAAAACCTCCACCCAGTCCGTAGCCATATATCCATCCTTAGTCATCATGGCATAACAGATAGTTAACAGCTAATTTTCGCTATATAAATGTTGTGCCTAATACGTGTTCACTGTGTGGCCTCATTTGACACACACACATAACATACCTACTACTAAACTAAATAAACTGGTGTGGTTTGAACCTAATTAAGAAAGCGTCCTGCACCCCATTAATTAAAGTCCGCGACTTTCCCACGTTTTATCCCATCGTTTCCTTTTTACTACGACATAAATAAATTAATTAAATCCCCCCCTCGAAGCAATCCAGAACCTTTAAGGTTTCCAACCAACTCAGTCACTCACTACTCACTCTCTAATTTCCTTTTCATAACAACAACAACAACACACATGTTCCTTCTTCTTCCCCTTCATTCTATGTGCTTACTACTACTACTACTACATGGATAGCAACCCTCCTCCACCACCACCTCCTCCTTCTATACAAATTCCTGATCAGTTTGCTGTCTCCTCCTCAACACCTGCAACCACTCCATCAACTCCAACTCCTACGAAAACAATATCATTCATCCAAGACTCATCTCCAAGGCCTCAGCCATCTGCATCGCCGTCCGGTGAGCATGCCACAGTTAGGTACCGTGGAGCCAGGTGCCGGAGCGGGAAATGGGTGTCTGAGATACGTGAGCCACGTAAAACCAAGCGCATTTGGCTTGGAACCTACCCCACTGCTGATATGGCTGCAGCTGCATATGATGTTGCTGCTCTTGCATTGAAGGGACCTGACACCACCCTCAACTTCCCCGATTCGATTCTGTCCTACCCGACTCCCGAGTCATTGTCCGCAGCTGATATCCGTGCTGCTGCTTCAGCTGCTGCACAAGCTAGGCTAGTCATGAGGCCCCCACCAGAAAGTAACCACCCACCTTCTAGTGGTGTTGGAGTTGTTGAGAGTACTAGTACATCAAGTGGACAAGGTTTCGAGAGGAGTAGTGATCATCAGCAGTACTTTGATGAGGATGAGCTGTTGAATATGCCCAGTTTGCTGGATGATATGGCCAGGGGAATGCAGGTTAGCCCTCCTAGGATACCCTCCTTTTCTTCTGATGATTCACCAGGGAATTCAGACGATATTAATCTTTGGAGTTTTTGATGTATAACTAAGTTTCTGTTTGTTTAGTTTGGAGTATTGTGTGGGGGTTAATTTTCTTTGCCCTCTTTCTAGGTATTTAGGTTTTGTTTGGAGGGATGGAGTGGTTGATTTTAATTTGTTGCTGATCAGAAGATGCATGGTAGCTGAGTATATATATGGAACAACATTCGAGGGATATTGAGGGTCATTTTCATCATCATTGTGTTGGTCAAATTCAAAGATAAACGCCACCAATTCTAGGGAATGATATCTGATCAGTGGTGCGTGCGTGCGTGCTAGATCCGTATATAGTTCTGTACTATCTAACCAGACCAGTTGGATGCACCTGGCTAGAATAGAAACTAAGGTTTCAGTTTAAAAGGATCCTGCTTTTGATCGTGGGTCTTTCTCTCTATCTACATTCTACATATATGTGTGGGTTTTTACCCTTTTCTAGTATTTTACGGAAGATTTATGTTCAATAAAACTGGCAGTTCTTTTGCTGCTGACATATATATATATGGTGGTAGAAGTTTCAGGATTTTTAATATATGAAAACTCTTTATTAAGTAATGTCATATGTGTGTGTGTGAGTGGAGCCTGATTATTAACTTCAAACTAACTCATCTCTTTGATGCTTCTCTCTCTTACATTAGATAATGATTAATATTAGTCCTCTTTTTCATTCATTATTGTCAAGAGAGATTTAATTTCATGGCATTAAACCCCGATTTCTTGAGTCCCTTTCTGATTTTGATAGGATTCTCACTACAAATGATTCCGAGTTCATAAAAAACATGACCACTACAACAACTATTAGAAAAAGACCTTTGATGCATCAAGAGTAGATGAGAATCACTCCTTTTCTTTTGGTTTTTCCCGCTCTTTCTTCTCTGACCATCTAGCATGGGTACAAAGAATTTCTTGGACTAGACCCAGATTTTATAAATGTTGAAGAAATTGAAACATGGATCAAGATAGAACACTCTTCTCAATGATAGTACATTTACCTTTTGAAGGTTTAATTTCCGTTGTCATTCTTTGCCGACATGATGCAAAGTTTGTGCCGACTGCTGTGGCAGAATGTTGATTCTTGATCTCACAAAAGCGCCTCTATTTGAACAGTAGCTGCTTTAATTTCCTTTGCAAGTATATGATCGATATTTGAAAATGATCATGTCAAACTACAAGGGAAAAAATATATCTGTAGTTAACTTTACTTATAATTAAGTTACATAGACCGTGACAGATTAAAATGTCATCTTATCATATATATGTTACTTTGGTGATCAAGTTATCTAAATGAATTATTACCAAAATTTTAACTTCGTTAATTCATATTTATTCTTATATATATTACTGTAAAAGTGAAAGATTGAAAATAATTTATTTATTATAAATTGAGAATGTGAGTTTTATATTCATAATTTAGGAAGAGAATATTTGGTGGATATTAATATTATTATGTTAAATGGAAAGATATTTTTGTTAAAATAAAAATTTATTACTCCGTACTTTCAGATATATTAATTATAGATATAGAATCAACAAAAAATTTGTTTGTAGGATTAAATGGGTAGATGAAATATCTACATGCTTATGATACGCTTGGAATAATAGTTTATAAAGAATTTATTTGAGATTATGAGAATAATTAATGAAATAAACTTATACAAATAACATATGAAAATATTTTATAATATTTATATAAGTTCTTTTTAGCTTATTTCAATAAGTTTGTCACGAAATTTTTTGAAAATAAATTGTTTTTAACTTATTTGAAGAAAAAAAACTTATTGCATAAACACTTAATTAAGTTGTTTACCCAAACACGCTATTGGTAGTTCATATATTACAAGTAGGGAAGTTTTCTTAAAATCAATATTGTGGTGCATCCAATACAATGAGATGTTTCAAATTCCCCAATCCATGTGCATTAATTTTAGAATAGTAAAAGGGGCATCAATTGAGTTTGTATATGGGGTAACAAGTGCAAACCTTTATGATATAATCACGTGTAAGGTTTGTATATGGGGTTACCTGATTTGAAAGCTAAAAGTGTGAGACAACTACCTTCTCAAGGTTGGAGAGGTTAGGGAGAGAAAAAAAAAATTCAGTTTGTGAGAATTCCTGAGCGAACTATATTTCCCTTTAATTTTCTAAATATTTTCGCAGCTACTAAAGGGTCTAACCCTTATTTGTTTTAGTTCAGTCACTTGAAATTGGCGAATTTTAGGGTGCACAACCAAAAATAAGTATACCGATACATAAATGGCTAAAAGATGTTAGATTTAATGATAATATATTCAATGACTAATATTAATTGGTTGCATTCAGGTCAAATCTTCAAAAAAAACAATGTTCTGAAAATTGCAATGTGATCCTCAATCTATTCAACCTGCCCTAAAACTCCAGAGTTCCTTCATTTTGCAATTTTCTAGCTTATCCTTGTCGTCTCCGAATTAAGTGGACCTATTGGGTTTGTAGCGTCGAATCTGGACTGAGACGGGGCGTGCACTGTGGACCTGCTGGACGGAGCGGCTATGCATGGCGAAGCTCGTGGTGGGAGGATTAAGGCGAATGGCGGAGCACGTCTGCTGTGGTGGAACTGGTTTTGCCTGATCGAGGGGAAAAGGAAATGAGTTCTCTTTTAATTCTTGTACTGGTGCCTCTGATAACTGGATTTTGAGAGGGAATTGTGATGGATGTATAAATCCTTCAAGGCCCTCCTCTCTTCCCCAAAACTCAAAAATCCTCGCTCACCTATGATGTCTCCCCCTTTTTTAACTTCCCTTCTTCACCTTTAAAAATAGAGATGCGATAAAATCCCTCACCGCCTGAGATGCGAAGAAGAGCAATCATAAGAAAAGCTAGAGTTGGTCTTTTTACTCGTGAGGACTTTTGTGTAAATTTTTGGGTTTGTTATATTTTTTTTGGTAAGCAAAAGAATATATTGATAAGAGTACAAGGGATATTCAAACCCATATACAAAAGAATCCATAAAAATAGATAAAGAGACATGCAAAAGTATCATTTGACAAATTTTATAGTTATTTGCAGGCTGCAACCTGCTACAATAGGTAAAAGTAGTGTTGCACAAATACCACAATTTGATAGACACCCTATACTTCGCCCTTGAAATGAAGGTGTGATAGATTGTGGGGGTCAACTAAGGAATTCAGGATCGTTTATATAGTCTAGATTTTGGAGATTTAGTTTTAGTTTGTTTCCTTTTATTCTTTTTTCTTTTCTTTTTATCTAAGAGGAGACTCATAAGATTTCTCACAATTCATGTCTCACAGTTTAATTAACTAAGTGGACTTAAAAGTATCGATCCTCTTTTTATTACTAGAATTCTAAAAGATCGGGCTTACTTACAAAAAATAATACTTTCACATCTTTAAGCTTCACATTTTGTTTTATATATGTATATTATACAGTTACAAAATTGAAATGTAAATTTGAGTATAAAATAAAATAGATTAGTTATAATTAAATTACAAAAATTATAAAAGAAATTATATATCTATAACGAGGCATTTCTTATTGAAAAATGCTAGCAACACTCTCTAACATTCTCTTTCCAACACTCTCTCTTATTAATTGGTTGAAATTCATGTGGGTCCTATAAAATTCAAGTGGACCCACATGAATTAGTGAGACACATGTGAATTTTAACCAATAGGAGGATGTGTGTTAAAAAGAGAGTATTAGAGAGTGTGTTGTCAGCTCTCCTCTTATTTATTATAGATGGACAAAATTATTGGCTCACGCGTTGCAGGATGTCAGGGAAAACTTGAAGTTTCTGTGTAAGAACGATTTCCGTATTAAAAACAGGTTTGGCAAATTCAACTTTCCCCGTTTGTAATCAACTTGCTTTCCACAGGTTGGTTTTTACTCACTATTGTATTGTGAGGCTTGGGGCAAGTTAGGGTTGTTAATCCTTGCCATATGAGTTTATGGTTAATACATTACACCTCACTCCACGCTCTCTATATATTATCGTTAAATTAATTGTGTCACTTGGTACTTCTGTTTTTAACCTTTTAATTTTTTTTTGTACATGATCGATTAATTAAACCAAAGATATAAGTGATGGTCTGATGGAAGTATTCTGATATCTTCAATTATACTAGATGATGGTTAATTTGTTTTAAGGTGCGGCAAGTACAGGTTTTAATTAAATATTTTTTAGAAGCGAGTTCATGTATTTTGTATTGAAAAAGTGGGGAAAGATAAGATACTGATTTAATTATAGGATACAAAATGAGTTCAGGTCAAGGAAATTTCATCGGTTATATATATGAAGCATCACTCTAGAAGTAACTCTTCAAAACTTACTCGATTTAATGCTTTTTTTTTATAGAATATGAATTTAACAAATTTACAATCATGTTTGTAATTTTAAACGATAATGTATATCAAATTTTAAATAAATAAAATATTTAAATATATGTAATTTTTAGATGAGTTAAATATTTCCCCATACTCCATTTTACAACATCTTCCTCTTCTGCTTGGCGACGGTGAATGAAAAAAAGTCTGTATTGCGTTGAGTGGCCCGTAGCATTTGCTTCCTCACATCTCATGTGATGGAAACGGCAGGATAGGAAGGAGGCGGTGAGGGATCCAAGAAAATAGGGGCATGGCTGAGTGGGTATATATGTATATGTGAAACTGATCAGAACAGAACGATTGCAAAAGGGGACAAGTCCCGGCCTTGACTTGATTAATCAACCACAGCTAGCACGCTCTACACACGGGATGAACGCTGCACCTTTCTTCCTCCCCATGCACATGCAGCACACCGAATCATTCCCCACCGCCACTAGATTCATACCGGTGGAGATGTTTGGTGGGGTAATAGTGTTCCTTAATTCACCTTCGTCCTGCTCTTGTTGTTGAGCATGATCAGCTACCATGCCTGAGGGTTAGGGTACGTGGGGGGACGAAAAACCCAGCTGGCCCCACTATATTGTTTCATATTATGTGTCTTCAATTATTTTAAAAGATTCCTTCATATTTATATCAATCATAAATGTATCTCTCTTCTTTTTTTCAAATTTTGGAACTGCAGTTTTTCATTTGTGAAAATTTGAACACACCTATCAGCATTCAAAATCATTCTAAAAAAAATTAAAATATTCAATATTTTTTGTGTCTAATCACTCAATCAAGAATTCTACGCAACACCCAAAATAAAAATCTCCCCATAAGCAAAAATCCAACAACCCTCAACATATATAACTGTGAACCAGCTAAAAACCACCCATCGACCTTGATTTGGCATGCCCGCGATTAAATTCGCTAAACGATATATATTCCTTAAATGCAGAATCTTCGTCGAGGACACAAAACCCTAACTGAAATATTACCGGTTCAGGTTTCACAAAGAGGCCTCCATCCACCAAAAACACATGGGTCTAAATTAAGAAAGAAGACGAATATGTATACAATTGGTATAAACGTAAAAATCTATGTTTAAAAAACTTGAGCAAATATTTAGGACTAATGAAAAAAATATATAATCTTAGCGTGATTTTGAAATGAATATAATCTTGCTTTCTTACAACTTACCAAGACATAGCTCCTGTACTAGAAACTTGTCGTTCTCGTGTGTCGTTTTGATTTTTCAATTATGACTTGTAGATGATACGATGCCTGTTTTCGCTTTTTGTGCAATTTAGCTCCTTTAGATTCAATTTAGAGTAATGTTCCAAATAATTTTTTAATTAGACCAATTTAGTGCCACCAGTTCAGTTTGTCCTTCTCATTATTAACTTTTTTTAGTGAGGGAATTAGGTTAAAACCATTACTATTTCTTTGTTTATTTTTTCTAATTTAACAGAGGTTAACTATATATAGTCTTTGATTCCTTTAATCAAATAATTAGAGCATATAACATACGTCTACTTGAAACTGGAGGGACTAAAAGGTGCGCGAGCTTACTATAATTCACGAAAATTGAACTGTCATCCTTGTAAGGATTGATAGAGGAAAAGACACCCATAAGCGCATAAGAGAATATAAGCTTTTATAGAAGTTGTAAACCAAGTCTTTGTACTTTGGTGCTCATAAATTGGCTAATTAATAGCTAATCCGTGACTTCATACTTCATGCTCATAGTATCGATTATGTGTCTCGATGAGAAACTTTCTGGGTTAAATAATGGCTATATATATATGTGTGTGTGTGTGTGTGTGTGTGTGCGCGTGTGTGTGTGTTGAATAGAGTGAAGGAGAAGTAAAATACAGGGTAGAGGACAAGATATATCTTACAAAAAGAGGGGGGTGAAAAGAAACACTTAGAAGCATTAACTCCAATTACTCCGCTAAACAAACAAAGCACAAATGATCCAAATTAAACAAAAAAACCCACTATCACCCACAAACAAAAAAAAAAACCCCACACACATCAAGAATGCCCCACGTCTTGGTGTAGGCCTTGGTATTAGATTACGTGAGGGATCAATAATTGGACTTGGTCGTAGGCTGGGCCCCAATCTTCTTTAGAAAAAAGCCGCAATTAAATGGTCTCCCGGGGGGCGTATTCTGCGTTCAGCTTTGTGCTGTCACCCAGTCACCATCACATTATTTATTACACAGCCACACACACTCCATGCTCTTTCCTTTTATATTTGTGTGCTTGTTTACCCGGAGAATCGGCGTGCCCCATAAAGAAACTCGGTGCCAAAATCGGATGGCAACACACTCTTATAAGTGGTATTCTCGCGATAACAAAATATAATCAAATTTAATCACTTTCATATTTATTAAAATAATTAATTATTCATATTTAATATTATTAATCTTTTTAAAAGTTCAACTTCATTGTCTACATTATTCCTCCTTGTTTATTCATATTAATTTAATTATATGAAAACTTGTTTCAATTAAATGTAATAAAATGAAGGGCATTTTTTATATACTATCATTAAATATGATGAAAAAAATCAACTTTTACTTATATTTTATTATAACTTAGATAAGCCAATTTTTATTTATATTTTATTATGGAAGAAATAGTTTTGTAATAAAAATTACATCCAACATAAAAAAAAGAATATCTTGAGGTGGTGAAACCTCCGTTATAAACTGAAATACAAACACAACCTAAGCAATTTCTTTCACAATTTAAGAGATTAATTAGCACAGCGGTAGAAAGAGTGGAGTTAGGGGTGGGTATAGGCCGGGTCAGGACTTTGGAAAAAAAGGTCTGGACTATTTAAAATATACATGGCCTGAGCCTAGCCTGCGACTTGATATAGGCCATTTTTCAAGGCATGGCCTGACCCATTAAGAAGCCTAACCTTGCTTGAAAGTCTACTTAAAAGCTTATTTTCAAATAAGACGTTAAATAGATTAAGTAAAAATAGTATTGTAATTATAATAATTATAATTATAATTTATTATTTATTAAGTAATTAAGTGAAAATTAACTTTGTAAAAAAAAAAGAGTAAAAATTAAGTATTAATTAATTAAGTATTAAGTAAAAATAGACTTGTAGATAAGACCTTTTGTAGGAATGCATCACATAGAGCACCTAATGGACCCTTTTAATCACCTATCACCTATTCAAGTAAGTAGGTTGATAACATGATTGTTCTCTATTTATAGAATGATGATTTGCTTCACATATCTACTTTGAGTGATGTGAGACTAATTCATGTACCATCCTTTATCCAAAGCCTCCTACATTGATCCCCACCACCATCTGATCTAATACCTTCAAATAAACAACGAATTTTTGAAAATGACTCCATTAATGAAAGGTGATAAAATTATATATCTTTATAATTTTATTTATCTGAAGATTATTAACGAATTTTAAAATACCCAAAGCGCTAGAAATAGGAACGTTTGTGTACATATCTCGGCTGATGTTTCTCTCTTTCTCTTTCTCTAATTTATCTTTCTCTGTTAAAGATGTTCTAATATCCTTTTTCTTGGTATATTGATGAAGGTTATGCTTAGAAATTTGGAAGTCATATGCTTAAAATATTTAGATGCACACCATGTACGTTAAGTAGCAGCCGCAAACAATGGCAGTGTGATTGATGTACACTATGTTAAGTAGCAGCTGAAAACTTGTAAAATCATGTTCATATATAATAATGTTTTATTGAAAGTTAGTCTCACATCTCTCAAAGTTTACTTGTGAAGCAGATCAACATTATATAAATAAAGAACAAATTGCTACATTACCAGAGTAATACTGGTTTGATCTTAAAACCTATTATTTGGTTAAAAATAATAATATTATGCATTATATTTTATTTAACATACAATAATAAAAGAATATTTAAAATAAAATAATATTATATTATATTTTTTATTAAAAATTAAAAAAATATTATTTATAAATGGTCGGCCTATCAGGCTTAAAATGCTTTTTTAAAAGCCTAAGCGTAGCCTATTTAACTAAAAAGGCTTTTCGAAAAATCTAGATTTGGCCTTTTTATTAAACAAGCTAGGCCAGGTCAGGCCTTAAGTAGGTCAGGCCATAGACCTCTATCAAGCGGCCCGGCCTATGCCCACCCCTATATGGAGTATTGTTAAAGCGTTGCAAAATTATATATTTTTGAGTTAATTAGGTTATCATTAACTTCTAAACATTTTCTTATTCTACTAAAATGATTTGAAATTTCAGTTTTTGCCCCGTAGAGGTGGGGCAATCTGTACTATTTGTGTGAAAGACCTAACCTTATTGATTTATGTCCAAATAACTAGTCTCATATCACAAAAGTACGGGGTAACTTAGGGGAAAAAATTCAGAGCCTGTTTGGTAAAACTAGCCGTTAGCGAATAAGCTAGCTGATGACGGATAACGGATAGCGGATGAGGTAGTTGATAGGGGATAGCGGATAGCGGATGAGCTAGCTTATTTTGTGTGAAAGTATTTGGTAAAACTATCGGTTGAACTAGTTGAAAAATATAAAATGACATAAAAGGACATCTTCATTAATGATTTTACATAAAAGAGAGAGGAGAAGACAAAAGTAGAATTAAATTAAGATAATAAGGATAAAAGTGGAGAAAAAAATGAAACGCTATAAGCTATAAACTCAAATACTACTTCAAGTAGTGTCTGAAAAAAACGCTATAAAGCTCGTGACAGAGGCGTTTGCCAAACGGGGCTCGTTTCTCATCTGCTATAAGCTATCCGCTATAAGTTCATAGAAGAGACGTGCCAAACAAGCTCTCAATATTTTTTTTAAAGGCGTGTTGTTATATTCTATTACAAAACCCTCATATTACTAAATAATAACTAAAATAGTAAATATATTTAATGTCTTAGAAATATAAAAAACGTTCTATATTTTTTATGTAGGAAGGATGAGGATTAATAAGAGGATATTATATTATGTTTTCCGTTGGATCTTTTTTGTATATGGATTATAGTATTCTTGTATTTTATTTAATATATTTTTTGCTTATTAAAAAAATAAGAGAATTTAAAATTATTCTTTTTTTAAAGACATAATAATATATATTAAAAAGTAATGTTTATAATTCCGTCAAAAAAAAAATGTAATGTTTATAATTGTATAATAAACAGTTAAACACCCAACATTATCCATAACTTTGTAAAGGTCAAATAGTAATGCGCCGTTTATTAGTGATAGTAATATGCTACACAAGGAGTTTCGATTGTCAACAAGGTGTAACTGGGTCCATGACCATATTCATATGGCTATAAATGTTAGATTATTAGTTTTGAGCCACTGAATAATCTCGGTTGGGAATCAAAGTTTTGAAGAGGTCATGAAAGCCCTGCTGCTAGAAGTATTTGGAATGGTCTCAACATGATGGAGCCAAATTCGAGACAACTGGGGTGATAATTTGCATCTCATTTTATACGCTTACTGGAGTCTAATGGCTAGGCTACTTAATTCCTGGTGTTTGTTGTTGTTCTGTTAGCTTGTATGCATTGATTTTGGCAATGCCACTGGGTGGGTTTTATTACTGATATAGAAAGCAATTTGTAACTTGTTCTATTCACTGTTTGGGTCTAAAATTGAGCACACCTTGTGCTTCAGTTTTAGGGCGCCCTTTATTTAATGAATTCATTTTTAATGAATAATGACATAATTAATCATTTAATTATTCCTAAAATTAACTAATTATTAAAATATTTTAAATTTTAATTATTTTTATTTTGATCCAAAAGCTTCAAATAGGTATCGAATACTAGACCTTCGAGGAGTAAGAGTCGAGCTCAATCACTAGACCATTGATGTCTGTTTGTAATAATTTGTTATTTAAAATTAATAATGTTTATTTATTTATCACATTTTATAGTAAAATTCAAATTTTAAAGATAAATATTCACAAATGAAATTTTAAAAGGTGAATTCTATGGTATCCCAAGAGTAACTTTACCCTGTCTAGGTGGTCCAATCAGATGGTAAGAACTATTTGACTTGACTCACTAATATGATTCATTTAATTGAGGTGTCGCATTTTAGTTAGGTAGAATAATTTTTATCCCAAAATTATTGGGATACCAGAGAATGCGCACCATAATAAAATTAAAGAAAATTAAATTGTTTTATCCAAACAAAGAATTTGAAATATGAGAAATTTGAATTACTTCATCCAAACAAAATAATTTGAAAATAAAAATAATTTAATTGATGTAATTCAATTATCTTATATTTTAAATATCTTAAAATTTTGGAAATTCAAACATACTGCGGCTACGCAACTACAAGCTGCTTGGACCCGAATAACACTAAAACTGAAAATATGCAATTAATTATGTTGAGGTGGGCTATGGGCCAACAAACTAATGACCATGACTCCATGAGATGGCTGAATCTTATGGGAGCCCATTGCGTTTGGTTGTTTCTGAGAAGAACTCATCTTCTTTCTTTTTTGATTACCTTCCTCGTGTATGTATAAGACCGAATCCATTCGATTTTTAATTTTCAAAAGGATTACTAATTTAGGAAGGGAAAAACAAATCCACGTAATTTACGCGTTTCCGCGGAAATTCAAATGAATGCCACTGGTTCAGGTTCTGTCCCCTTCTCTGGAATCTTGCGGATTTTTTTTTTTTTGAAGTGTGTTTGTTTTTAAATAAATAAAATACAAATTAAATTAAATTAAATTAAATATATTTTTAATTTAAAGATAATTTCACTTTAAAAATTTACTTTCAAAATGTAATAAATAAAATAGAATATTAGCCTATTGTTTTTTTGAGCTTTAATATTACACTATTGTTAAACATTAATTAACTGTAATTAATTATTATCAAAATTTAAATATTTTTTAAAAGATTTAATTGAAATACATTATTAGTGTAATTTTTTTTACACTGTCAACTAATTATAAGTTATCATATTAGTTAAAATGTTTGATACTTATACTAACTACTTTAAAATTCACTTATATCATGACTTCTGTTTAATTGACAAAAACTTTATGTTTTACCAACATGGTGTTGGGAGAGTTGGTAACGTGACTCTCCCCCAAGGAAGAGGACGTAAGTTCGATTCTTGGAGTCATCCCGTTGGGAGGCAGCCCAACCCCTTGTGTAAAAATCGGACGTTCGTCGCTACCGAACAGAAAATTAGTATCATAACCGGTCCAAAGGATTGAAATTGTGGGGACATCCCGATGGAGCCCTTTGAGGAGCCAAAAGTCTTAATTATGGTGAGTTTCGAACTAAAAAAAACAAACAATAGTGTTTTTTACTCAATTAAAAAACAATAGTTAATAAATATTTAATTTTAATAATCTGAGATAAAAAAAAATTAATAATCTGCTTAAGATACAATTTTCACAAAGCTATTTCATCTGCCAGTTTATTATTATTATTACTACTATTTGGATAAGATAATGAAAATTAAAAATTATAGGACGGTTATTAACTGTCAACCGTGTTTTGGAAAGCGTGGGATGTCACCTCAGAAAAGGTGCGTTCAATTGAGTTGTCTTAGGCTCCGGCAAAAGTATCGTATGATAAGTCAAAATATTAAGCTAGTGGCTCAGTCAATTCTCTTTATTTTTTCTCTTTAGGTACAACAATTCTTTCTATTTTATTCTTTCCCACCGCCCTAGTACGTTTTTTCTTATTTCTTATCCTCCAATCCAAGAACCTTCTGTTTTTTCAATTCTCTGGGCCTGATTTTTTGGGCCAACTCTAACCCCTAAGACATTAAACTCAATTCAGACCCTAAAGTTTAAATGAAAATTACTAATAAATAAATGATAACAGTTAAAAACTGAAAATTAATAATTTTCTGCACAAAAAAATATTGAAAACGTAAATGCGGATTAATTTTAATATTTTTCTTACTTTCCAATCCTCAACGAATTGGCTTAATAAATAAAATTGAATAAGTGTTGGCTAAATGGTTAATTTTTCATTTATAAGTATCATTTTTTTTAATCAAGGTGATCAAATCATCATAAATTTAATTGAAAAAAATAAAAACGAAAAAAAAAAACAAAATCATGGGACATATACCAAAGGCTGTGCAAAAAAACAAAAATCAAATAAATCTAGGATTAATTAAGTTTTTTATTATTTCTTAGGTTATATTTCTGATATGGACATGACCGTTTTGAAATTATCATCTCAGCAATATTATCATTATTCTGCTTTGCTGAAAGAGAGACATTCTCTAGGTCATCCTTATCCCCATTTCCAAAACCTTTACAAGTACTTTCATATGATGAATAACACTATGATGTTCAGAAGTATATTAGAAGTATCTTTTCTGAAACTTATAGCATGCACTGACTTAAAATAAAAACAGCTTGGTCATATAATGATATTTAATTAGGGATCTGTTGTAAATTAAATACAACCAAATAGTATAAAAAAATTTATTTAAACAAAAACTCTATTCTTTATTGAAAATGGTCAAGTATTCATCCTAATTAATTAGTTTTAATTTTTGTTATGAGCTCTTTTCTTTTTGGTACGTAGATTTTTACTAGAGCTCTACCACATGCAGACATGCATGTTCATCACCTTCACTGGTTTATTTTGCTTTTTCCCGCACCAAGTCTTAAACATCATAAAAACCCAGAAAAAAGAAAGATTATATTGTAATTTAAATATTTTTTGTTCATGTAATTTTAAAAAATATTGTCTTTACTATTTCATTTTAATGTATTTATCATTAATTATCTGCAAATTCTATTTCATTCCATCTCTTATCTCTCCATCCAATTTTACACAGACATCCAATCATAAGTTGTCACATCAATAAAAAAAAGTTGACTTTCATTCTAACTACCTTAAAAGTCATCCATACCATAATTGGTGATTGATTGTCTGTATAAAAATATTTTACACTGTTAGTACATAACAATTAAACTCATTGAGAAAAATCTAAAATTGCTTAGCCGGTAATTTTTTAAATAAATAATGATACATTTTTAAATTAAATTTCTTTTATTGAGAAATAAAAGGCCAATAATATGCAAGAAGAACACGAAATACCAATAAAGAAAACAGACAGGTGGATTCTACGGAAAAGCATGCAAGAATGGATACACCGGTATAGACATTAATTTTCATGTAAAAACTTCATTTTATCCTCTTTATCAACATATTCTCCCTATCCTTCACCACCACCCACCGACCACCACCTACATTCAGACCACCACGTCATAGCGAACCAACCCCACTACGAACCGCCACGAACTCAGAAGTCGGAGTGGTCGCGCGATCGCAGTTGGACGAACACGATGGGGGCGTGGAGCACAGAACTGGGTCAGAACGACGGCGTGCTCGTTGTAGCACAGTGCTTGATTGCTCTGGTTCACTATGGGGCTTGCGATGGTGGTGTGTGGACGACACAGGTGGTTCCGATCTGGCGGTAGCACAGCTAAACGGTGACCCTGTGTGGCGAGACGTAGACGCCACCATCCCCACCACCTATGCCTCGGACCATAATGCAGAACCTGCCATCAGGGCCGGTCCAACACCTATTGAGGCCTAAAGCAAACTTTATGATGAGGCCTTTTTAAAAAATTAAAGTATTAATTATTTTGTACACAACAAGGAATTGATCCCTAGACCTTGCAGTTAATGATAAGCTTTTATACCAAATGGGCTAACTTATGTTTGTTGATATATGAAACATATCAAAAAGATAATATAAAAAAATACAAAGTGACCTTTTTTTCTAAAAAAAAAATTGTGTTTTTTGAGAGGCCTAAAGCAAGGGCTTGGGCCGCTTTATGCTTGGGCCGGCGCTGCCTGCCATCCTCCACCACCCTCTAACCCGTCGCTGTGAAACCCCACAGCGCCTCAACCAAAGGCTCACTCCAGATCCACCGCAAGCCATCATCGAGCTATCACTCGCACGCGGGTGGGGCCGAAACAGTGTTGCTCCGTCATGGGGGTGGTTCCCTCAGGTCTCGATTCTGACAGTGTTTGCAAGGAGGAAGGGAAAGGGGAAGATCGCTGGTGGTGGTGGGTGTATGGAGGAAAGGGAGAGCAGAGGGATCGTAAGGAGGAAGGGAAAAGGCGGTGGTGGTGGTTTTCTGTGGTTGGTCGTTTGGTGAAGGTGGCGGCGGCGGCTGAGGGTAGGGGATGACAGTGGCATTGAATAGTGGTGGGATGGGGCTAGGAGGGTGAAGGATAAAAGAATCATTTTTTGTTTTTTGTTTTTTATTAAAAAATCTGAATCATTAAATATTTTATTATTATATTTAATGATGAAAAAAATGGATACACCAATATACCAATTTCTTGCGAGGCTCACCTTAGAATCCACATTGACTCCATTCTTAACATGTGCTTATGAAGTATTAACACGAGTGCATGAGTTGTCTAGTATCCAGATATCATTTTCCCTACGCAAATCCAGCTTGTGAAAACACTGTTAATTAATTTACTAAAATGATTCAATCAAATGGTTAAGTAGGGTGAGTTGTATACTGGTGCTGCAAAACACATCTCCCCTTTACGTCACACTAACCCCCAAACCAAAAACTCCCACAGTCACATTGACCCAACCAACCCTTTGACTATGATAAACACAGATAATTATTCACTTCACCACTCCCCAGACGCACACCTTCCTTTCACCTTCGCCTTTCCTTTTCAGTCAAACTTTCCTTATCCATCTTTCAAAACCTAGAAATAGCCATTTGGGGAGACAAAATAACACGTGTCAAACACAAACTTTAAAGTTTCAAATCCTTAACCATCGTCCAAACCGTGGGATTTGGGACTGGGACCCCAAGTAGGCTAACCGTCACTTAGCTGGCTCCTCTTCATTGATTCACACCCCACCCCGTGTTGGCACTTTCCTTGAAACACAACATAACATACAGATAGATACAACAAGCACAGGCTCACTCTCACCACATACTAGTACTATATATATATAAATATAACTATAAACCCATTATAATTCAATTACCATTTTCCCTCCCAAAACCAGAAAAGCACAACACTCCAACTATCATAACAACAGACACTAACTAACCCTTTTCCACACACTGTTCCATTCACTACCCCAACTTCAAAGAACCAAACTTTTCATCCATTAACATGTTTTCCTTCAATCATTTTTCCGATCCACATACCGGCAACTCCGATATTTACTCATCGTGGCCGGTGTCAGACGGCAGCAGCGGTTCTCGCCCAGCGGCGGTCTCGGACGAGGTGCTGCTGGCGGCGAGCCACCCGAAGAAGCGTGCCGGGAGGAAGAAGTTCAGGGAGACGCGCCACCCGGTGTACCGCGGCGTGAGGCGGAGGAACTCCGGCAAGTGGGTTTGTGAGGTGCGTGAGCCCAACAAGAAGACCAGGATTTGGCTCGGGACCTTCCCCACGGCGGATATGGCGGCGCGTGCGCACGACGTGGCGGCGATTGCTCTTAGGGGTAGGTCCGCCTGCCTTAACTTTGCGGATTCAGGTTGGCGGCTTCCGGTGCCGGCGACGTCGGAGGCAAGGGACATACAGAAGGCGGCGGCGGAGGCGGCCGAGGCGTTTCGCCCGGGAAAGGAGTCGGAGACGGATGAAAGGAAGAGGGAAAATGAGATGGCGTTAGCAGCGGCGGCAAGAACGACGGAGGAGCAAGAAGAAGAAGAGTCGGTGCCGGAGTGGCTGAGGAACATGGAGTTGATGTCGCCAACACATTACTTTGGTACTGACTATGGTGGTGCTGACGTGGAATTTGATGATGCTGAAGTTTCATTGTGGAGTTATTCAATTTGATTCAAGGTTATCGGTATAGTGTGTTAAAAAGTAGAGGGTTTGGATATCCTAAATTTAATCAGAATGTGACATCTCAATTAATTGGATCATGTGAATATTATATGAAGTTAAGTTCTTATCATATGATTGATTCACATAGATAAGGATATATTATCCAAAAAATATCATAGAATCATCTTTAACATAATTCAATTATTCGATTTTTTTTTTATTATTTTGGGGACCGAAGAACTTTTTTCCCTGTAATACAGCTGGAGGGTAGAATAGAGAAGATTGTCCGTACTAAAGATTTTTTAGGGACTAGTACGGATACTAATATTAGATTTAGTGGGGTGGAGATTGAAAGATGAGCTAAATGCTTTGTACCATAAAAAATAAAAAATAGCTAAATGCTAAAGAGTTCTTTTTTATGACCTTGTGTATATTTGATTTTTAAAGTATAATAAATATAAGGTCTTGCAATTCTTATACATTATTTTTCAGACGTGATTAAATGATTAAGGTATAACTTTACATGGATAAAAGTCACAGTAAAGTGCATTCACATTGCAAGTAAGAAGAATGATTTTATGGTTCTTCTTCTCAATCGGAATGTTAATTTGTATCCGTATATGGGAATCCTGCTGGGACTACCTCGAATAAGGTCCCATGGATGGAGATTTTTTCTCCGCGAGGATGGGGACGGGGGAGAAAATTTCCTCGAAGGCACTAAGGGGACGGGGACGGGAAACATGCTCCCCATCTCGTGGGGTCCCCGACCCCAAAAATATTAATAAAGGATATATATATATATATATATATATATATATATATATATATATATATATATATATATTATAAATATATTTTATTAATTTTAAATCTGTATTATTTTATGAAATAAATATCATATTAAAAACATTTCAAACCTTAATTCTAAATGGTTCATCAATTTCTCTTTCACATGAAATTATGACTAATTATATGTACGTATTATTTTAATAATATCATTATTTTCTTCTTTTTAATAAAATTATAAGAATAACAAATTTAAACTCTTTAACCTTAGATGTTAGACATGACAAGAAGAACTGAAGTTAATGTTGTAGCCTTTGACCTTATCATAATTTTATTAAATCTTTATTTGCACTATTTAAGGTTGAACTTGTTGCAAAGTCTTATAGAGTGCTTTAATTTTAAATATTTAAGATTTTTAGTACTTTCATATTTTATTAGATTTTAGTTAATTATCAGATTTTTTATTTTATTTTCAGGTCCCCAAACTCCCCGTGGGGATTCGAGAGATCCGTGGGGAATGGGGACGGAAAAGAAAAACTCCACATGACGGGGAAAGGAGACAAGGATAAGGAGTAAAATTAGGGACAGGGACGGGAACGGGGAGGGGGGGAGTACATCCCGGCCCCATTGCCATCCCTACTTCTCAATATGCATTTTATCAATTTTAAGTGTTGAAGAGGAGGAAAATAAAGAGAAGAGTATATGTGGTATATTTCAATTGAGTTTAATTTTAACATATTATGTGAGTAAATTTTTTACTTTACCAATCAATTATATCTTATTACAGAGGTGTTGCTTGGTACGATAGTGTGTGGTATGAAATTTGAGGAACATAGGTATAATAGTTAAAATGCATTTTATAAGTGATGAATTTATTACAGATCCGTAATTCTAAAGCATGATCGACGGTTCAATGACGTGTGACTCTTTCGCACAGTTAAGTATTTTCCATCTTATTATATATATGACTCTTGAGGTAATTATTGTAAGTCAAATGTTTTTAATCACGTAACATTAAGTGACTCGGTATTAAAATTAAATCCATTTCAGGTTTTAGGGTTACAAGGTAAAATAATTGCAAAAAATAATTTAAAATAATTGCAATTACGTGACATTACGTGACTGTGTGTTAAATTTAAATCCAGTAGGTGACTTATTTTACTACTTCATTGTTCTATTGACTCGGTGTCATTTGTCTGATGTGATACTCTATTAATTAATATGGGTATATTTGATCTGATGTAAGTACAATGAGACGATATATTGTGTAGTATTTCTCTCCTGTATTTGTTTTGATCTATTCTAATACTTGATTTGGGTTAATAAATTTTAGACTTTGAAAAGTTATGGGCTTTGCCGGTGAATAGATAATGTTAGAGGCAGGATTTTAAATTATGATCCGTAACTATAATTACGGCTGCAATATCGTGATTTTGATAATCTCAACAACTATATTGCAACCATAATTATAGCTACATCGTCCGCATTTTCTTGCAATTTTAGTAAACATAATGTAACCGCATCATGACTGTAATGGCAATTTTAATCCTTGGTTAGAGGTGAAAGGGGTAAGACAATTTTGTCTGTCTATTTTGGTAGGGGGTTAATGGATCAAATCCAAGATTTGTCATTGAGCTTCGTTTGAGCCCCTCCTGATTGACTGAAAGCTCTACCTTCCAACTACTTAGGGAGCAAATCATAGTATTTCTCACTGTCTGAAAGATCCCCATATTCCTCAGTGTGGTATCTGGTTGAAACCTCTTCCAGCAACTTAGATAACTCCTCCATCCATCTTCTTAATAGACTCAGCTTTCCCTAGTTGGGAGTTCATCGTTTTCTTAAAGAAGACTCCAGAATTCATTTTCTTTAACCAATAAACTCCTTCAAATTCATTCATGCTCTCAGTCATTGTTTCCTTAAGAGCTTCAACTCATCTTCCTAGCTCCTCCCTCAGTTTCTTTTAGCAAATGAACCAATCTATTTATTTCTTTCCCCGGAGATGAGTTCTCTTCTTCAGTTTCCTTTAAGCAGCTGACTAGATGAAATTGTACCTGCTCTCAAAGTAATTCTTTGGCTTCTCTAGCTTCTGCAAATACTTCATGTAAAGCACAAGCTAAGCTTTCTATTGTTGCCTTTTTGCTCTTTTCTCCTTCATCCTTCCATTTCATTGATAAGTTCGTTTTTCTCTTCTAATAGGGTCGGCAGACTAGAAGCTGCAACCTTTTCATTGTTCAAAGCCCAAGCTTTCTTTTCCTTAACTGTCTCGAGTTCAGATTTGAGAGACTCAAATAAAGCATAAAGGAAGAAACTATTCTATTGAATGATTTCTGAAGATTAAAAAAAATATAATAAGTCGTGCATTAAAACCACAACTTCACAAAAAAAATGATAATCATATGTTGTAGGTAGATTGAAACCATAACTTCTAAAAAAAATTGTTAATTGTTGAGACTCAGTCCAGCCGCTTCCTCAAGCAATAAACGTTCCTTCAGGGAATCTAGCCTCTCCTGGTTCTTAGCTTGAATATGTGGCAAAACCTTCTCTTCATAACCTGGAGCATTCATAATCTTCTCTAATCTTTCTATTTGCCTGCATAATAAAAACACCAGTCTATAAGTAGTTCAAATTGTGTTAAAACCCACTGAGGGAATAGAAGTTACATACTAATATGAAAAGTGTAATCAGATGTTTTGAGACCAATATGAAAACTCCATTTAAAATCTACCATCTAAGCATACTTAATAAAATATTTTAGGTTTAAACAAGTCTTTAGTCCATGTAAATATACGGATTTTTGGATCTAATCTCTATTAAAATTTTAATCATTTTTAATCCCTACAAACAAATACAAAAAGTGGTGTTTTTTTTAGTCCCTGATGAAGGAGTAAAAGCACACTATTTTTTATAAAATGAGGGACTAAAATCGAATAAAATTTTAATAGAGTCTAAATCTAAAAATTGTCATATTTACAGGGACCAAAGACAGTCAATATTTTATTAGAAGACAATAAAAGTGAATACAAATGACACGTGTCCTAAAAAACAATCCTAGATAAAACTTACTTTTTTAGCTCATCTATCTTCTTGATCTTTCCTAGATCTGTTTCTACAGAATTAGTTCCTTGAAGCTCTAAATAAGCAGATAGGCTTTCATTTACGACTGCATCAGCATATCCAGATGGAACAGTGTCATTTCCGTTGATTACCTATGAATCATATCATCAGCATTAAAAGGGAAAAATATGTTAATCAAGTGAATATGTACTACAAGATAACTACAGAATCACCAAACAAAATACAAGGGATAGATGGAATGAGAACACAATAACGCAATTTGTGCAACTTACAGTCAAAGAGGATAGATTTGCTAGTGTTACAATTTCCAATTGATGGCTATTAACAATCTCGGTAACCACAGGTGTTCGGCAGTGAACAAAAGCCGGTCGCCTAGCAATATAAGCATCATTTTTGGAATCAGCAAAGCATGTTAGATTGAATAACAATCTGATTAGTGGAGAAATCAGCTAATATTTGATAGTGTTGAGTATAATAGCATGTGAAGGGTATTTCTTACAGCACATATATATTACCGTGCCTGGCTCAAAATGTCTAGGCCTTTTAGTATATCTCTTATTAATCTATTTCTCTCTCCTATAACACAGAAATAAATAGAGAGGCCATAGCCTCCTCAAATGTTTTCATTTTCTACTTCCTTTGTTTGGTTGATCCTGTTATTTTAGGAGGATTTCTATCCTCATTTATGCAACTATTTTCTTTTCCTTGAAGAATTCCTCATTTGTCCCCCCAAAAAGAGAGGTTCCATATATCTTATAGATAAAACGGAGAAGAAAACCCAAGACTAATAATAATAAAAAAGAAAACGTGGCTTCCACATACCTGTCTCGCCTTTCTTTTGCCAGTGACCTGAGAGACTTAACGGTAGACTCAACCAGATCCATCTCATTCTCCACCCTTTCATTATTCCAACCCTGAGATTGAAAATAAAACATTAATTAGACATACAGACAAACAAAAAATTATCTATTATTTAATAGTCAAAGCATGTTAAACAAACCCATATATAAAAACATAAGAGGCACTACCTCTAAGTCATGCTCGACGCTTTGAACAGACAAAAATGAGAATGTACACAAGATATCATGAAAGTAAATTAAAGAGAATGTACACCAAAAGGGATGATCTGAAGATAAAAAGAAGACTCTGAAGAGCAAAATATTAAACCAAACAAACCTCTATGACTGATGGATAACTGCATATCATGATAGATTCTGCTCTCTTACATTCCCTGGGTGAAGGAAGGCGCTGCCACAGCTCTTCCGTGACAAAAGGCATGAAGGGATGAAGCAACCGCAGGCCATTGTCCAGACAAAACCACAAAGTATCTTGTGCAAAGCGTCTTTCAGAAGCAAACTTGGGATCGTTACCAGTAAAGTAAGGCTTAATCACTTCAATAAATACATCACACAACTGATACTGCCACCAAGAATACACAGCAGTGGTAGCATGTGAGAACTCAAATGATTCTAGAGACTTCAATGTTTTGGATATGGTTTTATTTAACACAGAGAGTATCCACTGGCAGCTAAATGGAAGAACATCTGGAATCAAACTTGCAGGAGGAATATAATCATCTCCAAGCTTACTTATAGCAAATCGTACTGCATTCCACAATTTATTACACCATTGTCGATATCCAACCACCCTTTGAATATCTAGGTTAATTTTGTCAGACTGAAATGAATGAAAATAGCACAATTAAATCACAAAAATTAACTAAATTGGTAAAAACAAAAAAAACAAAAAAAACCAGCCATATAAACATGGCTGGAAGATGGACACCTGAGCTGTGTATGCAACCAGTGCAAATCGGAGAGCATCAGCACCACATTCTTCAATACCATTTGGAAAGTCCTTCTTCTGACCCTCAATGGCAACAGATAGTTCTTTGGGGTCCAGGTTACCAGCCTCTAACCTCTTATGTAGACCTTCCGGCGATATACCATTTATCACTTCAATAGGATCAATAACATTTCCTAAGGACTTGGACATCTTGCGCCCATGTGCATCACGAATCATGGGATGCAAATAAATCTGCATAGGGTTGTAAATAAATCTGTGAGAAGGCTACTGATATAAATTTCTTAGGCATCTATGGGGGATTGGGTAGCTTTGCTTCATTGATGTTTTCTTTGTTCTCTTGGTTGTTTTTTTTCCATTTTAAGGATAGCTTATCCTCATATCTCTTTGTAATCTTCATCTGACTTAATGAATTTCTTTTATACAAAAAAAATCCCTTAGGCATGCATGACCAATATTCAAAGTTCATATTTACAATGTGAGAACACTGAGTATCACACAAAAATTTAAGATAGTAACCTGACCTTTCTAAAAGGCACGTCGCCACCCAACTTCATTCCTAACATCACCATACGAGCAACCCAGAAAAAGAGGATATCATGGCCAGTTTCCAAAACAGAAGTTGGATAGAATGCCTTCAGGTCTTCTGTGTCATCAGGCCAACCCAGCACCGTTAATGGGAACAGACCAGAAGAAAACCATGTATCAAGGACATCAGGATCCCGGCTCAGATGAAACTTCTTCCCTTTATACCTTTGGCTAGCCTCATTTTGGGCTTCCTCTTCATTTCTTGCCACTACCCAATGATCGCTGTAAGCACCAAATTCCTGTTGTTTGTCATCCTCCAAAGTGACATACCATGCAGGTATTTGGTGACCCCACCATAGCTGCCGTGAAATGCACCAATCGCGTATGTTTTCTAGCCATCTGTAAAAGTTTACACATTGATTAATTATATTATAAAATTATAAGATAGCAATAAAAAAAACACAACACAAGAAGGAAATTAGATTTATAGAGCATCACCATTGTGTTATAAATGTAATTTAATATGAAAATTACTCTCACTCTGAATCCATTAATAATAACAACTCCCTTCAACAATTTTCCTTTCGTGTTTGTCCAATACTTACTTGAGTAGATAAACTGGAATTTGGAAGGAAAGCAGTGACAATGAATTAAAATTAAAATTGATTATATTTCTAAAGATTTCATCTGCCTCAGTAACTCTTGAGCCCTATCAAGCATAGCCGAACTCAAACTCAAAAAATTTCTCACCAATAATTAAACAGATAATGATACAACTGGGAGGTGCCAAAATATATCTAATGGGTGGGCATCATCATGTCGTGGTTTAAATCCCCAACCACATTTCAGAGAAACACTCTACAAAAACAAAGAATATACTAAAATCACCTTATATTATTTTGCTAAAGTTGTCCATTTACGATCATCTTACTTATGTTTTTAGCATTGAATTTGTTTCTTTATACAGTAGACTTCTTTTAAGCCCACCAGTCTTCACAATCCATGTGCTATATATTGAAAAGGAAAGTTTTAAAATTGCAACCACAACAATATATAAGCACCTCTTCCAATCAGCCGAATATTGTTTTGGAATAATCTCTAGCCTTTTGTTTTCCTCGTCCATGGCAGCATGAAGAGCTTGATTTGCCATATCATTGCAATTGACATACCATTGAGGCTTTATCATGGGCTCCACAACATCATTGCTTCTTGAACACACACCAAGGCGCATCTCATTGTTTTCAGAACCTCTATAAAGGCCCTATATGAGAGAAGAAAATAAATTAAACAGGAAATAACAAAAATTGTGTTTTATGAGACATGGACACATATTCTCGCTGAAATTGAGATAAATTAAGGTATCGTGGTGACTACCTCTTACAGAATTATACAAGGTACTTAATAATAGATGAATGGGGTGCCAAAGACGAGCGCCATATGCAACATATATTAATAATCAGAATAATATAAATTATAATTATCCCTCCCGTCAACAAGAGAAGCAATTATTAGTCAGATTCCACATGAATACATGTTTAATTTCCAACAGAAGTATTGCCACCTAACATACTTGTTGCCTAAACACCAAATATTTTATATGAAAGAAATTCTATGTCTCCGATACCTTCTTCTGTAATGCTTCTGTAACTGCTTCTCGAGCTTTAAATCGTGGCATGCCCAAAAATTCAGAGCCACCATTGGAATTGATTTTCCCATCTTCGGTGAAAACATTAATGAATTCAAGCTTGTGACGCTTTCCCACCTCAAAATCATTTGGATCATGGGCAGGTGTAATCTGCAAAGAATAAAAAGTACCATATCACTTGAAAAAGAACTTCAACAAAACTTTTAGTCATAAAAATAGAGATTACCTTAACAGCACCTGTCCCGAACTTTGGGTCAACAAGAATATCATCACAAATTATAGGAATTTTTCTGCCATTAAATGGATGAATAGCATATTTTCCGTGAAAGTGGCTGTATCTGTCATCATCAGGATGTACAGCAATAGCAGTGTCACCAAGCATAGTTTCTATCCTAGTTGTGGCAACAACAATTTCACCTAGGTTCCCTTGCAAAGGGTATGCAAATTTTGTTAGAACTCCAAATTCCACTTGTTTGTCATATCCAGGAACCTTTAGAAGAGTCCTTTCTTTTATATCAATATAATCCACCTGCATGCAGCAAGCAATTTTATTGCATATGCAACACATCAGATGAAACAGCCAAGTAAATGCATTACATACCTCGATATCAGATATTGCCGTTCGTAACACACAATCCCAATTCACTAAACGAAGGTCCCTGCAACAGTGACAAAAAAAGTAATATCTCCACAAAAGAGACGCCTAGAGTCACATAACGGACATAGACAACAAGTTGAAGTATAAACCATGTTATAGAAAGTTGAGAACTTGAGGAGCAATCAGAACTTCGTAAACAGAATCACATTAGCATGATATTTAATTCAACTTAATTCACGTAAATATATATTATATGATTTACCATGCAACATTTTTTCACTTATATTTTTTTAATGTACAAAATTTGGATTTAGATTCCAACAATTCATCAAAGGATACACATATATTTTGCCCCAAATGTGGCAATATCATAACTGATTTTATGATTCAATTCAACAGAAACTTTGCCAGTCAATAAGTTCGCGAGTTCACTAAATATGTTTTGGTCTACACTGAAGGTTCAATCATATCATGTTCCCAAAACATGGCCTTCAGTCCATGACTCCATGTGACTCTTTTTACTTTAGATCCACACTTTCTAGTTTCTACAAAAGATTTGTGCCTTAGTCTTTCACATATATACACACGTGTGTGTGCACTTGTTTAAATATTGAGGAACATCATACATTTTCTTGGTCTAAGATATAGTCTTACAACTAAATTTGGCATTGTATAAATAGTATTTCCCATAGTTATTTATTATCAGGCATTCTATAATGTCTCCAATAATTTGGGTTTGAGTCTATGTTGTCAATCGCGCCGCTATCTCGCGCGATCGCGGAAAGGCGGAGCCGAGTGGACCTCTGCTGCGACACGAACCCCTGGTGCGTCGCGCTTCACTGGTGCGGCCGTCGCGGCCGGAATTGCGTCGGAATCGCGCCGTTTCACGTGCACCTTGGCCGCGATTCTGTGCTGACGGCGGCTCTAAGCTTCTTCTCCCTCATGTTCTGACGGTGGCTACTAGTTTTTGAGAAACCAGAAGCTAACCCTAAGTCTCCCTCTTCTAAAGCAAAAGGGCCTAACCTAAAGCCCAAAGAAAAGAAAAAACAATGGGGCCTAACTCTAAGCCCAAAGAAAAAATTAAACCTATCCTTAAAAAGCCTTATTTACCTTAACTTAAACACATTAAATCCCCATTTTTACTTTTACTTCGAGGGTTTCTTATTTTTTCTTTTTAAACACCACAATAAATCCTTATTTTTCTGGTAGGTTTCATTTTTTCTTTTGCCTCCTCCCCTTCTTCTCCCCCTCTCTTCCTTCTTCCCCCTCTTCGCCATAGCAGCCATCCCGCTACCGCTATCCCGCTATAGCGTTTTTGGGCTCGGCCACTTCGCGCCGCTATTTGGGATTGACAACATAGGTTTGAGTACAAATTTATAAATTGAAATCAGCATCAATGAAGAACCCATAATTCAGAAGTTATGAATAAACGCATTACATAGAGACCATACATATTGCCAATGTCCAACCCACCTATAGATAAGGCCCTGCTTGTAAAGTCTCACAAAAGCCTCTGTGACAGCCTGAGATCTTTTGTCATCCATTGTGAAGCACTAGAAAGAGAAAATGAGACAGTTAATACGAAAGCCAATTATTATAGCATGACATTGAAATGGATCAAGAAATAGCTATCAAACTCCTATTAGACATGCTTGTTTTCAGTTTTCTTAGCTTCATAGTGGTTTTCTGCTCATGGGTTTTATAAGGGTGTTTCTAGGTTGAACATGCAAAGGAACAGGGGCTGTACTTTTGGGATCATGTGTTTTTTCCCTTAATGGATTTTTCTTTTATCACTGGACTAAACTGTAAACAGGTTAAATACTTACCTCACGAGACCAATCCAAAGAGGCTCCTAATCGGCGTAACTGTTGTAATATTGTTCCCCCATACTTGTTTTTCCACTCCCAAACCTATTTTTGCCAATATTCACCAAAGTAGGTGATAAGAGTCAAAACAAACAAGTAGTAGATATCAAATTATTAAGAACCTTGACTTCAAAAGATTGTTTTACATAAAGCATACCTCGGAGATGAATTTCTCCCGGCCCAAATCATGCCGTGTGAGCTGTCTTTCACGCAATATTTTTTTTTCCACAACTACCTGTAGCATAATAATCATAATGAATATAGTTTAACATCATCTTGCGTATAAAAGATATGCTGAAAACAGAAAACTAAGATATATCATTGTAGAGTAACCCATAGAATATGAGCATCATAACTAAAAATTGATATGGACCGGGCTTACACTACCATTTAAGGCCAATGACACAACTGACACACAAATTGTAGAAAAAAACTTCTATCTAAACGCTGCCTTTGCCCCCCTTTAGCTGTGCAGCGAAAGAACAATATCCAATTTGTTTCTAGCCACGAATTTAGGATAGAAAGATATATGACAAAAGGGAAAGATAAACAATGTCATTGTGTCTTGGAAGCTAATCTTTTTACAAGAAATCCCACCGCACAGTGAGCAAAAACTAATTTAAACTGCGCATAACAAAATTTTTAAATTAAATGTGCATAGGCAACTGAATAATAAATGATAAATTACTAGGGAGCTAAGAACTACATGAAATCTTCTCAGTTTAGAATAGAACCTGCGTGGCAATGCCGGCATGGTCCATCCCAGGAACCCACAAAGCATTGTATCCAGACATTCTTCGCCAACGAATCATTGTGTCCTGCAAGCAATAAATCACATAGGGATTAACAGTTTAGAACAGCTAAACTGAACAGGAAAATAGGGGATGTAAGATACCTCTATCGCAGCGGTTAGAGCATGACCTATGTGGAGAGCACCAGTCACATTCGGTGGAGGCAAAACCTATAAAAATTTAGTCAGATTCTAGATGGACATAAAAAGGGAGCCAAAAAATATCTTTTTATATCATCTGAATTTGTGCAGCCACTTTGCAAACACCTCGGAAGCAATGCAAAAAAGCATATAACCAAAGCGTACATTTGGATCCACGTAAACGCCATCAGAAGCAACTATTTTTAGCTTCTTGGACGCACGTTTGGAGCTCAACACCACTTTTCCAAACATGCTATAAATCTTATCAAGATTTAAAGCTTGCAAGACAAGTCACCCCGTCGATTAACAGCACAAAGCTTGAGAATCTATTTCAGAATTTCATCTGATACCATTAAACACCCAATGTAGCACTACTGAATTTTGATAAAGTTAAACTACAAGACAAAGCTCTTTAAGCAATGGACCACTACATTTTCATTTTTCACTAGAAGGGTTTCAAAATTGAGAATGATCACTTCCACTATACAGTGGAAGGATGCTTCACACTTCATAAATCACATGTGATGCTGTTTTCACATGCAAACCTTCAATTACAGCAAATTGTCTAAGTGACTAAGTGCAAACAAAAAACTGCTTTTTACTCTCAGGCAGAAATATTTGAGCAAAACAACTTCATATATAAATTTAACAGGCTACTTACAATAACAAAAGATGGTTTGGAGCTGCTAGAGTCTGCCACAAAAAACCTTGATTTCTCCCACCACTCATACCACCTAAAATTTAATCAACCATAAAAGATAAGCATTTCATAAAATTGAAGTTTAAAGACAAAAGGATGGAATGAACACCCACGATTTCTCCACGGCAGCTGGATTATATTGTTTTGCCATTTGACGAGACACATGTTTCTTATCACCCATCGGAGTCTCAGGATCAATATAGTCTTCAAGATTCTCATCCTCAGCAACACGCCTTACAGTTTTCTTTTCACTCTTTTTAGAGGCATTGGATGAGGATTGCTGTAATTGTTGCTGCTGACACCAAAAGGGAGGAAAATGTGGGAATCTTGAAAATTATTTACAAGATCAAATCGATAAAGAAGTAAAGGACACACAAGAAAAAAAAAACATTTATATTATATTTTAAAAGAATAAGCAAAATGAAATGTTGCCAGTGCACATCCAGGGAAATTGGGAAGTGTGGACTCAACTACCTTAAGAAGAAACTTCTCTTTCTTCAATTGCTTCTCTCTTGCCTGCCACAAAGCCATGAAATTGTCACTTGAGAAAATAAAAATAGCAACCATTTTATTTTATAATATTATTATTATTTCAGTCAAAATGGCTTCGAATCAAAGAATAAACTTGGCAAACTATTCTCGTTGCACTGCCATGAGTAGTAGAATTTCAGAAAAAGGGGACTAAAAAAACTTTTTTTTTTTTTAAAATCCCATTTAAGCAAATCGCGTGTTGTACACTAATCAGGAAAAGAATGGAAGAAAGGTCACAACTTTAGAAGCAAAGAGGATTAAACTGAGCGCAGATATGGATAAAAAACCAGAAATCAGAATATTTTAATCCAAGAAAATCAGTGAGGAAGAAAGATGATGATGGTTGATGGAGAAACCTTTTCTTCCTTCTTCTTTTTCTTCTCGGGATCTTCGGGTTGGGGTGGGACTTGTTCATTCTTGTTGGCGGCGGAGTCCATTGCGTTAGAGTGAGGATTCTGATTCAGCGAGTGGAGGCTGCGAAGCCAAAAGCCAATAACGGCTATTGATGTAGACTATGCAACGAATGCAATTTGTAGCGTCGGAAAGAAACCACAAACACAAAGCTAAGAAACCTAGCAGGCCAGCTTGGAATGGAATGGTCACACACAACACAACACAACACGCTTTAGAGTTAATTTTAACTTCTTACCTTATTACCTGCGACTGGGAGAAAGCCGCACGCGCTAAAAAACCGACCGGGTAACTTCATTTTCTCTCCACTCACCCTCCCTCTCCCATGCATTTATTTAATACTAATACTAATTACTATTTATTATTTATTTATGGATTTAATTAGTATCTTCTTTTTTTTTTATTTTTATTAATCAGTATATACTTTCACTTTAAAGACATTTATACTTGATATATCATTAAAAAAAAAATTAACTTTTATCCTAACTATATTAAAAATCATTCATAACATGATTTTCTACTGATTGACAATATAAGAAATTTTATACTGACAATATATCAAAATTAAACTCATTATTTAATAAAATAATTTATATATTGTATGACCCAACATTTTTTTGGTTTCTCTTCTCCCTTAAAGGATAAATCGGCTAAAGACTTTTTACAAGAATCTCTTAAAAAAATTAGCTTATTTGCAAAAAATAAAAATTAAAAATAAGAGCTTTTATAAAACCTACTCGTGGAGCTTCTTCGATTCTCAACTCTTCTTAAAATCTTATCTCAACTTTTAATCTAAAAAAATCTCAAAATTACTAAACAATTTTAACTTTACTTTTAAAATTCTTATTTTTAATTTTAGCTTTGAGTAGTGTTCAAACAAACAAAAAAGTTAGACAAAACGTTATCTTTTTTTAATAAGACAAAACGTTATCTTTAAATCTTTCATATTGCAATTCATGTGATAAATAAGCTTCTAAATTGTTGGAGCTTATAGAGACAATGCCACAAATGAAATTTAACTAGCAACTACCGTTTTTGTACGATATTTTTAATTTATTTTATATATAAAATATAAAATAAATAATAATATTCTAAAATTATAAATTTAGAAAATAGATATTTCAAAAAATATTTAAAATTATTGATTAGATATAAATCATTCAAGTAGAATTTAAAAGTATAAATTAAAAGAGTAAATATTAAAATTTAAAAAGAATATCAGCATAACTAATTCTAAAATTTAATTTTAAATATTAAAAAGGAGAAATTAAGAATGATATCTATCATTCTATAAATGAGAGTAGCTTAAGAGATTTAATCATTCTTAAGAGAGTATACTCTAATTTAATATATAAGTGTGAATATTTTTCTTTTAGAAATCTTTTTCATAAAAAGAAAAATAATTAATTGAAAATAAGTTAATGATAAATATATTAGGTAATAAAAATATTAATTAATATATTTAAAAATATATCCTAAAAAATAAGTAAATGATATGATTTTGTAATCACTATTAATTGGTAGATTTAAAGATATATTAAAAATTAGAAAATAAAAAAAATCGCTTAATGTAGGTGATGTCACATCGCACAACGATAAGAAGAGAGATTATAGAGAATGACTTGTATTCAAGAATGAGTATTCTGATTTAATATATTGGGTTGATTAGTTGTAAACAATTAGTAGAAAATTAATCGTGATAAATCCAGAATTTACTATTAAACAATTAGCACATAATTTTGAAATTAGTATTAGTAATTAGAAATGCGCGTCTTAAAAAGGAAAATAATTAAATGAAAATAAGTTAACGAATTTGATATTTATAGCAATTAATTGATAAAAGTATAATAATTATTATGATTATAATAATTATAAGTATTTGTCCTGAAAATAAAAAAATTAAATGGAAAAATAATTAAGATAATCGGAAAATGCATTTAAAAAATGAAGCGTAACGCAATGAATAAAAGAGAGAATGAGAAAATTGTCAACGTTTAAGAATAAAGACTCTAAATTAATATTTATAGACATGGATTCACAACCAAAAAAACTGACATACTCGTCAAATATATTAAAAAAGTACTTCATGTTTACAATTTGGTCATAATGTACTTTTCCCTTTTTTTCATACTTTTTTCATCCTCCATCTTTTGCAACACTTTTGTGTGTATAAGCCTTTGATTGGCTCTAATGAGGAGACGCGAAGGGAAAAAAGGAGATAGATTTTAATTAGATGTCTGGTTTGGTTAAGAGGAGAGGGAAATATCTTTCTCCCTATTTGGTTCATAAGAGGAGAGAGGAGATTTTAAAACTACTTTACTTTTCCAGTAAAAAAAAAAACATAATTTACTTTGATACTCTTATAATTTTGGATTTCAAAAATATTAATAAGAATATTTTAATCTATCTATTTGAAATATTTTAAACTCATTTCTCTTCCCTTCAAATCTCGCCAATATTTTAGGAGAGCCAACTAGCTAGAATTGAGTGAGGAGAGCTTTTACTCCCCTCTCCTCTAAAAATTTGAACCAAACAAAAAAATAGTTTATAAAAATCTCTTCTCTTTCGTCCCCTCCCCTCCATTTCTCCGGATGAAACATTGTGTAAGAATTGATTGATAGACTCCCTTTCTCTCTCTTTTTTTGGAATAACAGGCCAAGGCCCAAAGTATAGAAAGTAAATAGGGAATGAAACGGGGCCACAGAAACCCAACAACATCAGCAAATACATGGACGATAGGGTGGATCCTTCTGTAATTGGGCCACGCCTAGCGTAACTTTCACAAAAGTGCGAAAATAACAGCATTTACTCCACAACGTGCGATGGTAATGTGAATGATATGATTCTATTCTAGATCAAAACGAGTATTAATCCTCAGAATTCTAATTACATGTGTCGTCTTGCAAATGCCACAGCATAAATATAGAGCTATAACATCTGCTACAATTACCAAACATCCTTCTTATGATTCAATGAATTGTGCAGTGGATCTCTTAGTTTAGGTTCCACCAAGTAGTTTACTGACTGATAATCCAACCCTACTCACCTCCTCACAACTGAATCAATTATAATAATTTAACATATTAATTTACATTTCATTTCCAAGCATTTCAATTACACCAACATAACTGGAGTACTATCACTCGAGATACACTTCCTTTACAAACCAGGAACAATTCCTATTATTCACACTCATTGTAAGTAACATGAGAAGGCAAGCGAGGAAGAAAGAAACATGACAACAGTAAGTAACTAGAACCACTACTTGATCAAAAACACGCCATCATTAACTAAGACAAATTCTAAACACCACTCGAACCAACCAACAACAATGCAAATTTAGGAAACATGTATAATGTGTTAGGCAAGCAAAATTTGAACCAGTATGCCAAATTTACACAACGCATCAAGCCGTTTGATTAATCTGTCGAGAAGTCTATCCTTTCAACAGACAAGAGATGATCTAAGTGATGTAGGAAGTTGTGTGCATGATGACCAACGAATGACTGATTCAGTTGCCACAAGGTCAAGTTGCTGACGCTCACCAAGTCCAATTGTCCGGTTTCTCTTGCTGTGGAATCCCAATGCCCTGTGCCAATTCGTTCCACCTGACCTTTTAGCCTCTCCGGGCTTGTGATCCATTTCTTTAACATCATGTTCAAAGCAAAGGGGAGAATCTGGTAGTAAAAGCAATTTTGCATAAATCATTAAATCAGATTAAAAAGCTGAAGAAAAGGTGAAGATAGTTCAAATGAAAAACTCTATACAAGTAAACATACCTCCAGCAATTGCATTTACATCTGATGTGTTAATCGAGAACTCTAACGGATGACTCCTTGGCTCAACAGAACTGGGGCTGAGAAATGCAAAGCTAGGCATTGATGAAACAGGAGAAGAAAATTCCAAACCAGTGGAATCACCTGAGCTCTGAAATGAAAACCCACCAGTAACAGAACTAGGAGTCATTGGTTCCACAAAATAACAAGAAAATGATGATCTGCAAATGAATGTAGGTGATTGAGCATCACATGTAGGTGATCCAGCACCAAAGCTGATGTCATGATTCCTGGACATAAACGAAGCAGACAATGAGTTGCCACCAACATCCCATTCTCCACAACTTCTGATTCTAGGTTCACTTAGTTGTTCAGGATTTGTTTGATTGCTTTCCATCCAGCAATGATCTACAACGGGAAAGTTCAGATGAAGATTAGATAATAGATTTGTTTGGGTTTTCGTTTCTTTCTTCTTCTTCTCCGTTTATCTTTTTTTGGGCGCTTTGTTATGCTTGCTCGGGGTTGGTCAGGGAAGGGCTGCTATATTTTAGACTAAAACCACTGTCCATCTGATTAATTTATTCAATTGCATCCTAGCAATAATGAAACCAACTTAAATAGTAGTAGCTTCCAAGATCATTTAAAACAAAAGCACACCATCAAAAAAAAAATTCTACCAGGATCAGCTAAATATATGACATAAACTGCTCTCCATGTCATTGGCTGACAAGTTGGAAAATTCAAAATTCTTAGGCTTGAGGGCAGTAAAATAACAAAACATGGAAAGAGAGAAATCTGGGTGTATGCCTGAGAAATATGCTGAGTAATAGCAAATTTACCAGGTGTTAATTATGTTAAAGCGTACAAAAAGGCTGTGAAACAAAAAAAAAATGGCAAAAGAAAAATCTGGGTATATGCCTGGGAATATCCGGAGTGATGCAAATGCACCAGGTGATATTAATATAAATAAAAAGGAAAAAAACAGAAAAACAATATAATAAAAAGTTAAAAACAACCTTGTTCATTTTGGGGAAGGCGAGGAACACAGATTTGCATACTATATTTTTAAAACAACAGTTTTGACCATGCATACAGTAAATGATTGAATAGGATGAATTTCATAACACAAGATAACCCATTTTAGTTTTGACAATTTTAAGTGTTAAAGCGTTTGTTGGCGAACCATTCTTCAATCTCCATAATAAAAACTAACATAATCGTCAGGCTGTAGGTTAGCTATGCTGAATAAAAGTATACTATATGCTTTAAATTAAGTTATTTTGTGTTCAATAACATAGTAAAACTCCTTTTATATTCAATTATTGAATAATAATCTATATCTCAATTGAACTATCATTATCCTGCTTGTCTCAACAACTCTAATAATTTTTCCCATGAACAACTACAATCATGAATACGAATCAAATGGCTTCAGTAGATAGGCATTAACAGCAGAAGAAGAACACATGTAACTTACCCAAAACCTCCTGGGCAGTGAGCCTTTGAGAGGGTTCTGTGCAGAGCATTCCCCTAATCAAATCCTTAGCTGATTCAGAAATGTGATCCCATGGTTCAGATGGGAACCTCAGGTCAGCAGCCTTAACAGCTTCAAATATCCGTGACTTGGTCTTCCCCCAAAACGGAGGCATCCCACTCAGCAAAATATAAAGAATAACCCCAGCACTCCAAACATCAGCAGCCTGGTTATATGTACCTGCCAGGACCTCTGGAGCTATATAGAATGGACTCCCAACTAAACCATGCAAACTCCGTCCTGCTTAAACAAACCCCAATATTTGAATATGAAAACCACACAATTTCAGTGGAGCAATGGAAATGGCAAAGAAGATTAATATCTGCAAAGGAAGCAAAGAAAGCGAGTACCAGGCTTGATGTAGGTTGCAAGCCCAAAGTCTGCCAGTTTAATTGGAGATGAGGATGATCTAGTTGCTAAGAGAATGTTCTCAGGCTTTAAATCTCTATGAACAACCCCATTCTCATGACAATACAAAACCACCTGTATGAGATGTCTAAAGAGAACCCTGGCTTCAGATTCAGAAAACCGCCCATGCTTCTCTAACCGGTGAAACAGCTCCCCTCCAGCACAAAGCTCCATCACCAAATGTACAAAATCTTCCTCTTCATATACTGCCTTGAGATCTACAACATTTGGGTGCCCAGATAACCTAGCCATTATCTCAATCTCAAGTTTGACGCTCCGCAGATCATCTGAAGTAACCAACCTGTCTTTAGCAATTGATTTGCAGGCCAAAACCTCCCCAGTCAGTTTGTCAGAGCATGTTCTTATGACACCAAACTGTCCCCAACCCAACTGCTCCCCAAGAATGTATCGATCTTTCAAATTAGATGTCTGCTTTGTGTCTAATATGGTTTCGGTCAAGCTTGCTACTTTGTAACAATTGTATGAAGTCGAAGGTTCACTGCTGCTGTTGCTCTTGGCAACAACCATAACGATTTTCTTATTCCTCGACAAAGCCAGAAATAAGAAACAATTAACCCTAAGAATTCTCTTTCTGAAAGATCTACTTAAGATAGGGACAACAACTTTGACAAAATAAGATTACTAATTACTAAACAATATCAAACTTGATTTTCTTGTTTACATTGCCATCCACCAAAACCCTACTTCAGGTCAAAATTCTTGAAGAAGCTCTTCTCTATCAAAAATTAGAAAAATAAAAATATCCTTGAAGAAGCTCAACTTGGTTGATGTTTGACAAAGACATTCACTATAGCTGTAAGGCACATGATGCCATGAATCTGAAGAGTAAGAGAGTAGAAGACAGAACAAAACTTAGAAAACGAAAGTTTGAACCCTCAGCCAGGAACACCTCTAACCCTTCCAAATCAGCTGATTTGCAAAACAATGACACTGCATAATACTTAATTAAGGTTAACAAAAAGAAGTCCTATAGCAAATAAAAAACCCCAAGTAATCAGTTCTGACTCAGATCACGAGTTACAATCAATTAAGATTTGAGCTTCCCCAGCTTTAAAATTCACAAAAGAATTGGAAATAGATTCTTCTAACACAACCCCACTAGGAATTTAAGCAAAAAATATAAAATTAAAAAAAAAAAGAACATTTTTTTAAATGGATGAGACAGCTAAGCGAAAATTCCAACCACAATTGTCGATAGAGACAAACACGAATGATCCTTAATAACTCTATAACGACAAAATAAAAAACAGCAACACCTAGAAGCGAAAATAGGCATGAACAAGGAGAAACGACAGAAAAAAGCAAAAACCCATCAAAATTCAGCGGAAACTAAACAACCCCAGATCCAAGAACTGCGGAAAAAAATCCCACCAGTTGCAAAAAAAATAAATACTTGAAAAAAAAAGAGAGATAATCTGAAAAGAAGAAGAAAGTGTGAGAGAGGGGGACCTCGGAATAGAGAGAGAAGAGAGAGAGAGAGAGAGAGAGGAGAAGGAGTCCGTTGGAGCAGTAGCTCCACTCCGGTGGGCTCCCCACGACCACGACCACGACCACGACCGAGGCTTTGGTTGCCCAAAACAAAAACCCAAACGTTGCTTTTGGTTTGTTTGGTTATGTTATGTTCTGTTCTGTCCTTTGAAAATCAACCCTACCTCGGACTCCAACACGCACTTCTAATTTGGTTTTTAATCATTTTTTGTTTATTATCACCTTTTTTTTCCCCAATTGCTTATATTGTTTGGCTTTTAAGTTTTGTCAATACCTGTCTTGGGGTTTCTCTCCTCTCCACTAACAAGAGGAGATGAGAGAATCCCGGTCCCTTGTCTTGGCTGTCATTAAGGTTTATGAGTCCTCCCACACATATTACCATTGTGTTTGGTATCTCCACTCTCTAGGTTATAGTGAATAGCTTATAACAAATGAAAATATAGTCTTATTTGATAAGCGTCTTTATCATGAGCTTATAACGTTTTTTTCAGATGCTACTTGAAATAGCGTTCAAGCTTATAGCTTATAGTGTATTCACTTTTATCCTTATTATCTTTATTTAATTTTATCTTTATCCTCTTCTCTCTCTTTTTTGTAAAATCATTAATAAATATGTCATTTTATACTTTTTCAGCTAGTTCAACCGTTAGTTTTACCAAACACTTCCACAAAAAATAAGCTAGCTTATCTGCTATCCTCTATCAGCTACATCATCCGCTATCAACTAGCTTATCCGCTAACAATTAGTTTTACCAAACAGACTCTAAAATAATTTAAAATATAGTTTATTTTTTATATATATTATAAAAAAAACTATATTTATATAGTTTCTTATATCGTGAATTCTATGGTATCCCAAGGGTAACTTTATCCTGCCAAGAGGTCCAATCAGATGGTGAGAACCATTTGACTTGAATACTTGACTCACTAACATGACCCATTTAATTGAGATGCCGCATTCTGATTGGACAGGATTTTATCCCAAAATTATTGGGGTTACCGAAAAAAGCACATTTTTATATTATCAATCAATTAAAATTATTTACGTCAAAAAAATCAATTAAAATTATTATATATGTGATTTGGAAGTTAGTTACAATAAGAGTTAGATATTTTCATCAAAAAAAAAAAGTAAGAGTCAAATATTTTTAATGATATGATAATTTATGATTGATTAATTATGTAAAAAAAATTTATATTGATAATGTATATCAATCAAACCCTTAAAAATAATATTTATTATGCTTAGTTACATTATCTATTATTATAATAATCAAGTATTATAATTTTAAATTTGTAAGATATTTAATAGTTTTATTAAATAGTTCTAATTTGAAATTTTTAGAGTACATGTTAATATTTTATGAAATAACGAAAAAATTCAAGTGAAATTTTTTGTTTGCCATTTTATGTATACATCACTAATCTCCCCAAGATTTTAATGAACTGAGAAAGAAAGAACCCCGAAATTCAAATCCAAACAAAAAAAGCGGAAAGTATTTACCAAAATGAACGAACCTGCCTGACTCGATTGCTTATAGTGACATTTTGACTCCTCTCTCTGGTCGCCTTTTCGGTACATGAAACTGGAGTGTGCTGCCTGTCCCTATCCATTTTCCATTTGTAGAAAGTCAGAGAATATAGTTTGTTACTATAAGCCACAACTTTATACGCGTTACCCAACTGGGTGCCTACCACATAAAATTGCCAACATATTGAAGATTCTTAGCCACATTATGTTATGTAATTAGTATAAAACAATCCTCTTGATCAATTAATTTAAATGTTCAATAATTAATAATGATAAATAATGTTTTTTGACCGATTGGAATTTATGGCACACTTTGTGGAATGATAAATATTTTTCCAATTAACTACATGCCTATATAAATTATTTTTGTCGGTAGTTATTTATTCGTAAAACGATTACTTAAAAATATAAATGTAGTGACTGTAATATGATATATACTTAATGATATCAATCCATGTCTGTTTAAAAATGCGGCCCTGTAAGAGTATGTTTGGGAAAGCTGAAAAAAATAAATTATGCTGATAATCGATTATATGTATAATCGATTATTGTGATAATCGATTATAATCAGAATCTGTTTGTGTTTGGATATGTTTGCTGAAAAACGATTTTAAGATTATCTATTTTGTTTGGATAGTACAAAAAAAATCACTTTTACATAGTAAATTACGAAAAAGGATATGAAATTAATTGTGTAATTTAATAATATTTGTTTGGAAGTTAGTTTTGTAGGGGTAAATAGGGAAGAGAGTTTTGAGAATGAAAATTAATCAAATCACAACAATCTTAAGCTAAAACAAATTAGATGACATAAAATAGTTTTTTTCTCCCAAAAAAAGCTTTTTTATAAATTTAAGCTAATTGTCAAACATGATAGATTATATATGAAACAACTTTTTAGCCAAAAAATAGCTGAAATGGGAAAAATCTATCTTTTCCAAACATACTGTAAGTGATACTTGATTTGCAAGTGTCAGGAGGAGATGATTCAAACCTGAGGGTTTTGACTAGTATGTATAGTGCGAACGTAACGATAACCATAGGGGTAGTGAGTCAATAGAGGTGTTCAGATCCAAGCAATATAAAAACGAAAACATATCAAAAAATCGAAAATCTAACAAAACTTATTTTTATTAGATTTTTTGGACTTTTTTTTTTAATGAAAACCGATCGGTTTGATTTTCGATTTTTTGTTTTTGAACCTGAATTGAATCACATATATACAATTTAATACTTATTTATTCTATTATTAGTATATGAATGTGACGCGATATTAGACTACCAGTATATTACAGATTACCCTAACCTAACAACAGACACTTTCCCTCTCCCCCTGTCTAATTTTCTCATGGTGAGTGTTTTCGTCATGCCTTCTTATTTGTTGATTTTTATTTTCCTAATAATACTTATTAGTTCTATGCGATGTAATTTTCTATTATTTTTAATGTTCCAAACATAAATTTGATATTTGTTAGTTTGTAAAATATTTAGTATGTTATATCTTATATCTATTAATGTTATTTAGACTTACCTTTTAGTTATCATGTTGGAAAAAACGAACCATCCAATCCAACTCAATTCAAACCACTTTTAATTAGATTGAATTGATTTGGATTTGATATAGGAATCAATCTTATCCAATTTGAATTGCAACTTGTTTTTATTTTTGAATCTGGTGACTTTTTGGATCAAAATCGGTCCAACCAATTTGTGAACACCCCTCGTTATGAGTGATTATGAGTGTCGTCGATGAAGGCAGTTACAAAACTGTTATGTCTTACTAGTCGCACATGATTGAGAGGTCTATTAAGAGGTCAAATGTCGGTTACGGATCTCGGTAGTAATAGAGGCCCTCATGCTCGAGCTCTTAACGAGTGAAAGAGCTTTAGGCAATAAGAATAACCTACTAAGGACCGAGTAAAGAAATGGGTTGTTCAGAGAAACAAGTTAGGCCAAGTTTCACTCTGAGTAATTTGCTTATATCTTCAATTTCGATCCTAAGCTTGTGTTTTTGGCTTATTTTACGTTGTTATCTCTGTCTTCTCTACCGGTGCCGACATAGAGCTTGAGTTTAAGGATTATATGTAGTCATCTTTGAGACAACCCCTTTCTAGGAGGTCCCATTGGTGACCTCACTTATAATTATTAGCGTTATAGCGTAGCGTAGTAGTATAAAATATGCGGAAATATTAAAACATTAAGCATACTGATACCATAATAATATATACAGACATAAGAGTATCGGCTCCATCAGTAGAGCCTACAACAACTGATACCAAATAATCAAACTTCAGATTACGCAGTAAATAAAACTAAAAGCATAGTAGCGGAAATAAAAATACAGACGACTCAGTCTCCCGTACTGGCCATAACAACTACAACTACTAACCCTCGATGTCTAAAGTCCTCCAGCACCGGGATCCAGGGCTCTCCCGTCAGCATCGGGTTCTACGGGTATACCATCAATCTTCTCTAGCAAATCCTTAACAGGATCTTCTCGTACAGGTGAGAGTAAAGAGAATATGACATAGAAAATAAAGGGGATAAGAAACAGTAATATGTCATAAATGGGAAAAACAGCGATATAAATAATGTATATAGATAGCAACACACCGAATCACAACAGTGACAACCAAATAACTTCCGGATAATTTTTTCCTTAACTACTGTCTCTCACACTCATGCAACTAACGACTATATGGATGCGATCACGACGCGACATCCCCAACGGATCAAGGTGTCTCAGTCATCACTATGCCACCCCCCGCAGGCTAGGTCGGAATATTCGTCCGTTAACAACGCAACTTACGGTAACGACATGTTCCCCCCCGCAGGCTGGTCGGAGCACTCGCCCGTCCGTTAACAACTCGATTTTTGGTAACGACATATCCCCCTGCCCACAGGCTAGGTCGAGATATTCGTCCATCCGTCTACAATTCGACTAACGGGTACGACCATCTCCCCGTAGGTAAGATCGAAATCGCCCCTACGCTAAACTAATCGGTACGACCATCTCCCCGCAGGTAAGATCGAAATCGCCCGTATGCCAACACAGTGATGAACAACAACTATGCAACATGAATCTCACTGACTCATCTCAGGATCAACACTTAGTGCCTCAACCACGACTTATAAACAGCCACGACCAACTTTCATCCAGTTCAGCCGAGTATCAACTCACATTACAACAACAACAAATTTACTGTATCTCTAGGTTGAGCACTATGACATATATATATAAAACCTCGACTTTCTCACCACACATTCATCTCCCAATTTATCAGAAATCACTGTCTAGTTCTACTCAGACATCAGCAGTCACAACAGCATATGAATAACAACCAAAACAGATTTAACAGTAAAATCGGCTTACAGATAAATAATATTTAATCAATTATAGCATATAATAAACATCATACACATATCACATATAATATATCAAATATCTAATCACAGCACAGACAACCTTAATATACAGTAAAATCAACCTAACGGTCAAACGACCTCTAGTAGGGTTTGGGTCGCCCTACGCATATCAATATATATTATTTAAAGCTTGCCTCCCCGACGATATTGTGGTTCGTTCCCCCATCTTAGTGATTTTCCCGAGAGATTCCGAATGCGGCTCCGCAACAGTCAATCGAGTGCGCGATCGAACATTCGAGTCCTGTCAGGTTCTATACAGTAAAACAAAACCAGAAATTAAAATAATGAAATCATAATCTACCTAATCTTTAGGATTAGCTACTGCCCCTATTTAATTAATTAGGCTATAGATGTTAAAATTCTACCAACTCTTGGATTAATGACCCTTAAGCATATCTAATACATAATCAATGATCAATTATCAAAGATTTGAACCAAAACCCCTTAAAACAACAAAGTAGGGTTTCGGCCATCACCATGAAAAATATGTGAGAGTTTGATTTGGCCTCCTAATCACTTGGATTACATGATTAAGGGATGAAATAGGTGAAATCAAGAACAAAGAACAAAAAAAACCTATTTCCCACATACACATACATTCGGCCCCTTTTTGATAAATAGGCTAGAGAGATTATTTCATTACAAGCTCTTGGATTATGATAGTAGGGAATGATACTAGCTCATAGGAATTGGTTTGGCATCAAAATGATTTTTCTATAATTTTCTAGAAATTTTTGAAGTTTAGATCTAGAAATTGAAATTCATGAAAATCAATGGAGAAAAATAAGATTAAGAGCTCAAAGATGAAATCTATACCTCCTAGGTGATAGAGGAGGATGAGAGGAGCAACTTTGCTTCACAAATCTCCTTGAAAAAGCTTGTGGAAGTTGAGTGAAAATGAAGTTAAAAATGGAGGAAGAAAAGAGAAATGGAAGAAGAAAAAGTAAGAAGAAGAAGAAGAAGAAGAAGAAGAAGAAGGAAGTGAGGGGAGAGAGAGAGACCAGCGAGAATGAGGAGAGAAAGAGGGAGTGAAGATATTTTCACTTAGTGACTTAGTGAGTAAGAAAGGTAAAAAAAAGTAAAAAGATAATTTAGTAAAGATAACCAAGGGCAATTTGGTCATTTTACGTCCCGACATTTTGGAAATCCTCATGACACTAGTGGGAGTCCCCAAATAATTTATCATAGCCCTGGTATGAAAATTATTTACTCAAGATTCTCGAAAAACCCTAAGATAGCTCGAATCGTCTCTTAGAACGATTACTGGCCCGAATATAATATATTATTTTCATTTTCGAACGTCAGGACGAACTTTTTTCGAAAATATAGGAAACGTGATTCTAAGACTAACTGTCTCGTTCGCGAGTCCAAATTAGGTCTCGATAGCAGTAAAACACTACCGTCAGTGAAAACCGCAAACCGGGCTCCGGCTGAGTTTTTGACCCAAAATTTAACCATAGCTTCCTACGATAACGTAGAGCGTGACTATGGCATCGGAATAATTTATTTAATTTTCTAGATCGTTTAATAAAATACAATCACTTAAACACTGGTTAAATAAAAAGATTAAGAAAATCAGGGTGTTACAATCTTAGTAATTGCATTTAATAAGTAATAATGCAATAGTATAAATGATATATAACAAATACAATTAAAACGCTATAAGTAAGGATTTGGCTCCTAAGTGAGAAAGTAAGTAGATATCCACCATTGATTTGATTATGTACATAGAGATCTCAACCTACTAAATAATCTAAGGATGGATAATCTCCTACTTTCTCACTTTAAAGCTTCACTCTTGCAGGAGTCAAATCCTATAAGTAATATATTAGGATATTAAATAATATAGTAATACAAATACATTTTCCTTTCGGTGAGAAGAATGTCATTCATTAGCATTTAAATGATAATAATGAAAAGAAATTATAATAGCATTTGATGCGCTAATAACAAGGAATAATAATAGCCATAACGAGGAGGATAATAATACAATATTAATGACCATAATAATAATAGGCATAATGTTGTGTTAATGATGGTATATATTGTGCCATCCATTACATGTATTGCTATAATTCAAGACAACGGCCAGATATGGTGGAGTTACACGACAAATCTTTTTTTTTTTTTTGTAATCGTGATATATGTATGAAGTATCCATCATCGTTAGCGGTGATTAATCTTCATCGGGAAACCTATTGGGCACAAAGGTGGGTTCTCCCCTCCCAACCAGATTTTCTCCTTACATAATAATCAGGATTCGAACCTCTGACCACTTGCTTATGGTGTCCGAGTCTCTTACCACTCGGATCAATCAGATATTGATTAACAATTCTATTTCAAGGTGTTGTATACCAAGTAATATCATGACAATTTGTAGAAATTATAGTTAACATAATTTTAACCAACAACAATTATGACTAGGTATAGCAAGAATGGACGTATAAGGGTTGACAGCATGAAAATTATGACAAGCAACAATATCTAAAAAATGAGGACAGCTAACCCTGTTAATTTTGAGCAATTTGTCCCGGTCGAGAAAATCCTTCACAAACGGCTCCACCATCGCCGTCACGTTCGCTATCACCACCACCTTCCTCTTGAATCGACCAAACACCTCGAAGCACTCCTTCCTCACATCCGCAACATAAAAAAACAGGGAGGACAACGCATGAGGCGAGTTCGATGACGTGGGTTATTGTTTTTCAATCTATTTCATGATAAAACATGAAGACAAAACATTGCAACAACTTTGAGAAAGTTGAAGATTCTACACTTGTTGATGCAACAATAAAGGGAAAACTTCTAGCAAACCAGCAAGAGATGACTTGCTTATTGTTGATAGAAAAACATTTGCAATATTTGATAAATAACACTTCTTAGGCCACGTTTGGTATCAGACATATTTCAATATTCATGAGAAATTAATTAAATTTTTTCATGATTGGTACAAAGATAAAAAAATCATTCTCTGGCATAAAAAGATGTTCGAGAATAAAATTTGCGAATCAAAGTTGAAAACTATATTCTCATGTCTCAGAGTGGGGAAGAAATATTACTGAAAATGAGATTCCCAAAAAATATATACTTTACTTAGGAATAAAACATTTCATAAACCAAACGCAAGCTTAAATTATATTTTTGTGAATGAACAATGCAATCAATTTAATATTTTTTATTAACAAAAATATAAATCTATTATTGTTAGTCAAAATTTGTTTTTAAAAATATATTGGGAAAAAATGGTTAAGCATATACATTTTCATTGACAATTTTATGAAAACAATGAACAACCCATCATCTCATCAAAAAAAAAAGTGAACAACCCATCAAATCAAACATATTTCTTAAAATTTAAAAATAAAAGTCATTAAAAAAAATAAAGACAGAAATTTTACCAAAATCCCTTTTTAGTTTATGAATTAAAGTAAGAACACACCACCAAATCGTACAGCTTACGCTACGTGTGTTTCCGTGTCATCTCTTTTCCTTCATCACCTGCAAGCAAAGTACAAAACACAGTTCCATATTGAGCTTTTATCTGTGCTTCAAATTTTGGGAACCCTAATCCCAAAATTAGCAACATAATTTAGGGTTTTCAACAAGTCCCACCCTTGATGATCCCACATTACCATCTACCTCCCAAGTTACATCTCCACACAATCTCAATCACCCATGCACAGTTGATTCGGGATTATTCGACGCGATCCAATTCCTCCTCATCCGAGTCCCATTCTCCCAATCACACTCAAATTTGCATAAAAATAAAAAATCCCTGTCAGGCATGGATGAGAATGGGGGCAACAAGCGCGTGTTCCATGGACAAGGTGAACCCATGGGGAACACGAGACAACACAAAGTAAGCTACCATTGGCAAGCGGGGAAGTGCAACATGTATCCATGCCCTTTTTTGCATAGCGACTTGCCTTCTTCCAATCACACCCATGGGGATAATCCTGGGTTTCTGGGTCACCGCCAGAGCCCAATTTTTAATGGAGCTTCAGGTGGGATCGAGTTCACTATGGTGTAGCTTAAAATAGAGTAATTAGGAAAGTTGATAAAGTGTGTAATTATTGGGTTAAGGGGAATTGTAATAATGATGAAAGGTGTAAGTACCTTCATTGTTGGAGTTTAGGGGATGATTTTTCTTTGTTATCCCAACTTGAACGGCATAGGAAGGTAAAGAATTATAGTGACATGATGACATGGCATGTGTTTGAGTGTTCTTTTTGGTTTGGAGTTGATGGGAATTGTTGTGGTTTTCTTGTTGATAAGGTTGTGAACTTGTGAGTGGAATAGCATTGCCATCTGGTTCTGATAAGCTTTATACTGGAAGTATAGATGAGACTGTGAGGGTTTCAGATTGCCAGTCTGGAAAGGTTGTTACTCTTTTTTGTTTACTGGTATTTCTATTTCAATTTCAAATACCTAGGCAAATCTATGTGGTTTGTTATGCTTCATCATTCTGTATATATGAAAAAGGAGAGAATTTTTACTCTGAAGTTCGGATTTTTTTTTTGTTAGGACTTGGTAAAGCATATTCTTCGGTCACCCAACTGCTATGTGTAAAAGCTAGCTCAAATCATAGATATATTTGCAAAATAGCCACTTTGTCATTCAGGTGCCTCATTAAATCATTAAAAGACTTGACTTTTAGGCCATAATTAATAGCCTAACCAAGATTTTAAATTGCGGTTGCAGTCATGTTGCAGCCTTTGCAGTATTATGCTGCCACATCCTAGATGTTTTAACCACATCACATGATATGGTCTGCAATTTAAATCCTTGATAGTGGCTATAATACTTGTGTTGGCTCTTGTGGATGGTAGTTTTATTTGGTGTAGTGTTGAGCACTAAATTGCTAGCAATAGCAAAAATAAGCGTAGCAGAGAAAAGAATGCTAATGTGGGTGAACAGAATAGAAAGAAAATAAGATTAGGAATGAATGTATCTAAGTTAAAGTTGGAGTAACACCTACTGGGAACAAGATGAAGGTCACTTGCCTGAAGTGCAATATTTGAAAAACTGAATCGAAGATCAAACAAACGGAACCTCTAGGATAATGCATTAGAAAAGACCAAGCTCTAAATGCATCAACTAAATATTTGGTTTTTGATAGAGCCCAATGGTGTTGATTCATCCACGTACTTGATCCCACATGGTGGGACAATAAGGCTTGGTTGTTGTTGTTGATAACTTTCGAACTCTGGACTTTTTTTGGGGGGGGGGGGGGGGGGGTTAATTTTCAAGTTGGGATTATGCATGATGATTATGTTGCTAGTGAACTTCTTGGTGTATTGGATGCATGAACAAGGATAATTGTAACATAGGAATGTAGTTACGTGCTCTCTTTTTTTCCTAACAAAATTGTTTTTAATTGATATAAGTTTTCACTCCTCTCTATTTCTTTTTCAAGTTTCAAAGTCAGCAGTGAACAATTATTCTTTTTTTTTAAAAAAAATATTTTTCTTCTTAGTTCCCTTTATAGGAAAGGTGAGATTGATCTTGGTTTTTTTTTGTTTGTGTTCCTATGCAATGTATAGCAAATATCAAATTTGGTGGTAAAGTAGGCTGCATTATAAGTGAAGGTTCTTGGGTTTTTGTTGGCATACCCAATTTTGTTAAGGTGAAAAGGACACATATTGGCATTTGTTTTTTCTTTTCTCATTTTGTACACTGTAAGTTTTCTTCGGCTGAGACAAAATCTTTGGGCCACTCATTGTAGCGTGACTGATAATCTGATATCTTGTTTGGTCGATGACATTGGTATCGCAAGCCTGGAATACTCAAACTTCTATGGAGCTAAGTTTGAATGGCCCTATTGAACAAGTTTATGCTCTTGTTATTATGAATAATGATATGCTATTTGCTGTTACACAGGTGAATCTTGTTTTCCATATTGACTATGCATTTACTTGTATTTGTTTTATGCAGAATCTTACTTTATTTCTTGATGCAAATCATGGTTTGTGATGGGTATTATCTCATTAGTTCTCAGGGCATCTGGATGTCTTTATATCATAATCGTATTCATTAAAAATTTATAAAGTGACATTTTATAAAGTTAAGGGACAAATGTCCTTAAATTACTTACGGTTTAGAATATTAGGCTGGATTTCCTGCTGGATAATGGTGGTAAACACCGCTACTTAACAACTGTTCCAATATTAGGGTCCACTTGATGAAGCTTTGCTTTTCGATGAAATTATTCTGTGTCACTTACCTTTACTTAGGATCGAATTGTTGGGTCAAGCAACCATCTCACAAGAGGGGGGTGAATTGGGTGATGTGGGAATTTTAAAAACTTTTCTTCAAAACAGATAACCAGCACCAAAAACTCTTTTCTGAATATGTTCAAGGAACATTGAGATGAATCAGAGATGTTTTACTAACATATTTTGTAATACAAAATAACTTAGAGTTTGCCAATTTCTTCGAGTCCAATTACATCGGACTATGTTGAGTCCAATTACATCGGACGCAAATTGTGTTGAATCCAATTATATCGGACTATCAATTACATCGGACGCAAATTGTGTTAAGTCCGATTACATCGTACTATGCTAAGTCCAGTTACATTGGAGGCAAACTGTGTTGAGTCCAATTACGTCGGACTATCAATTACATCGGACGCAAATTGTCTTGAGTCCAATTACATCGGACTATGATGAGTCCAATTACATCGGACGCAAACTGTGTTGAGTCCAATTACATCGAACTATGCTGAGTCCAATGACATCGGACGCAAACTGTTGTGAGGGGATAAATACTTTTGAAAACAATTTTAGAACATAGTTCTTGTCCCTAGTTAGAAACTTGTTGAAATACATAAAACAACATAAATAAAGAGATATGGGCAGAGAGAAACATGCAACAAGATTTATCATGGTTCACTCATAAAAACCATGAGCTACGTCCAGTCCCCAGCGTCAACTGAATTTTCTTTCATTATCATACCAGATAATTACAACAAGTATTCTTTGTACACCTAGCCTCTCCAGGTTCAGCAAGTATTGTTCTTAACCGACCTCTTCAGACCGTTGAGTATTCTTTTCACCTAGCCTCTTCAGGCTCATTGAGTATTGTTCTCCACCGACCTCTCCAGGCCGTTGAGTATTCTTTTCACCTAGACTCTTCAGGCTCAATGAGTATTCTTCTTAACCAGCCTCTCCAGACTGTTGCCAGTATTATTTTCGCCTAGCCTCTTCAGGCTCACTGAATTTTGATGAAGGATACATAGAAATAATCTCACAACACTCACAGAGTGTGTTTTAAAATGAAGTATAGAGAAAAATGTTCTTCCTACACTCACAAGAGTGAATATACAATGAAGTTCATAAGAACTAAAGAAAATCTCTCATAACACTCACTTGAGGGGGTATAGAATAATTATGTTGAGAAGAAATTCTGTGAGATATAAATATTGATGCTCTCATTTTTATCAACTGCAGTAGCAACAACAGTAGCAATCTTATCTTGTATAAGCATTCACTCTCACTGATCTTCATCTACAGATCTCCCTTATATAGACATATAAAAATATAGCTGTTGAAATATAGCTATTGGAGACTGTTGCACAAAGTCTTTATCCTTTATGCTGAGTACACTTTAGATAAAATGTTTTTGCTTCTGCAGCTTTTGCACTTTTGCTCAAGCTTTTCTTCTCTTTCTTCCTTTTCCTTCTTTCAAATAAAGTTGCTGAAGTTTTTGTCTTCTTCTGCTACAGTAACTCATGTTTCAGAACTTTGTTGAAAATAGTGTCTCATTTTCTGATAAAGCTTGGATTTTGAATATATTAATACTTTATTCAAAATCACTTGTCCAACCATCAAATTGTTCTATATTCTGAGTAGACACTTGATTAGCTTCATTAGACGCTTCTTAAATGAGCTCGGATGCTTTATTCTGCGGTAGACATATTCACAAAGCTGTCAAATTCGTAAAATCTACCAAATCAACGTATTTTACTTCTTTGACCTTCTGAACCTTCGAATTAGTCTTCGATGTCTTCACGAAAAATATAGCTATGGAAGTTAGCTTTAATTCGACACCTATTCTGTCCAATTTGGATACCTACAGCTCCAAATATTTCCATTGGACGCATGAATGGTCTGGCTGTCAGGAACATCATTACGTCTCCAACTTCCAGACAAAATGTCACCCTGATAGAGATTGATTAAGATCTCGTCTTCTTCATAAAAGATGTAGATCTTTCTCTTATCTTTCCAACGAGACCAAGATCATCTTATTTGGATAAGGTTATCACATAATATGTCATATCTTGTTTCTAACCATTGATATCTTTTCTGACCTTCATAGCTTCTTTCCTTATAAGTCTTATGTCGGACCTTCAGTCTTTGTTTTCCTTCATTATATTGGACGCAGAACATTTACTATATTCTTAAGGTGTATTCTCCTTGTTCAGCTACTTAGCTTCAACTTGTAAGATGGTTGATCATTGAGATATGTTGGACGTGCTTAAGCTTTGGACTTATATAACTTCCTTTGATATCATTGGACTCTTCGTGCAGTCCTTACAGTCTTTAAACTATAAAGACTTATCTTTGATTTATCAATCTGCACACTTGAGCACACAGTTAGCAACGTTCTCACGTTTATATGATAAATTATATATGCAATATTTTTAACAAACTTATTTATTTGATTTGTTATTACTCAAAACCACATAAAATAATTGTTCATAACAATTACAGCATTTTCACGAATATCAGCTTACTTTTTACTTATAAGTGCCACTTCTCTTGTAGGATGGGTCTATATTGGCATGAAAGTTTAATGTAGTTACCAACATCTTTGAGCCAGCTGCATCACTTAAAGGTCATTCCTTTGGTGTTGTTTCATTGGTTTATTGGAGCCAATAAACTCTACTGTGGTTCAAAGGACAATACAATAAAGGTAGGTTTAGATTAGGTATCATAAGCACTCTGCCACAAGAATAGAAATCCTTTTACTGGTATCTGCTTTAAACTCTTGCATAGCAACATGATAGTAGGTTTTGGTTTGTTAATTTGATCCCTGTTTTCTAATTAATTGCTTTTTTTTTTTTAGGTTTGAAACCTTGAAAGTTCCCATAGTTTACAGACACTAACATATCACACATCTCTTGTGATATCGGCTCTCTGCCGGGACTAGTTCCTTTTATCATTTACATTATCGGTTCTCTGCTGTGACAGTTGATTTACATTATAGTATGTGTGTGTGTGTGTGTGTATATATATATATATGTATAATGTATGTATGAAACTATGATTTATTGTTTGTGTTTAATTTTTTGCTGGCTTGATGTCTTTGTTTTGTGCAGGTGTGGGTTGCTACAGAAAGTGGAAACTTGGAGGTGACATATACTCACAAAGAACATGTATGTATGAATTCATATGTTTATATGAATACTAGGAATTATATGTGGCAGTGCCTATCCAATTTGAAATGGCTGTTGGTGCCTTAGAATCGTAAGGAATCAATTCTATTTTTCTCTTATTGGGGTCGGTTGGGCTCCATCAAAAACCGAAATTTCAGGAATCTTGAGCAAGGTCATTTTTAATGGCTTCTCCTGAAATGCAATAGAGGGATTAGTTATACATGAATTGCAATTGTTATGATGGATATGCCTTGATATGTTGTTTTTGATGATGACGATGTTATGATATTCCTGTAGGTTGTGGTCACTCTATGTGGGATGCATGATTCACAAGGCAAGCCTATTTTGCTGTGTTCTTGTAATGATAATACTGCACACCTCTATGATTTACGATGGTAAGTATTTGTCCTCCTATTTCATGCTCTCTCCTTCCATGGAAATGCAGTAGCCACACCCACCCACTGCTAACACATTAGGCCGAAAATCATCTAAGTCAGATCAGGTATTGACGATTTTAGGCTTTGCTTGTCTCCAAAATTTCTCGATTTAAGTTCGAGCTGACCTCAGCAAGTTCAAATTGGTGTCTGTACTCAGCTTTCAACTTGTATTGGGCTAGTCAGCTAGCTACTTGAGATAAAATATAGCCTGGTGGACAGTAAAACTAGTTCTGTTGTTCATGAGCCAAGTTAAATCAAATGAGTGGCGTACTCCAACTAAATGAGTGGTAATTCAGATTTAAATTATTAGTCATCATTGTAAAATTATGATTTGAAAATAGAATATAATATTTTATTTCATACATACTTCATGCCATGTCTTTAAAAGTACAATGAAGCATAGAATTTGAAATTATTGAATTAATATAAAATTTGAACTTGTCAATATTTTAGTAATTTTTATTTTGGGTATAACATTTTAACCTATTTGATAGGTTAAGAATTTACCTCATAATCTTTTTGAATAATTTGAAATTTCATATGGTAAACGCAATGTTTTTGTGAGAGATAGAGACTTCAAGCTTTATTTAACGTGCCAGAAAATCTGGCTTGTGGTGGGCTTGATTTATTGGGTAACTTAACAATTACATTCCCAATACATTAAGCGAACTCAATCTTAAGAAATTAATCAAGTTTGGACCATTTCTCCAGATTTTCGGATAGAGGAAAGATATTGGCAAAACAAGAGGTTCGAGCAATTTAGACAGAGCCAGGTGGCATATTCTTCACTGGTGATGGAACAGGTCTTGTGAGAGTGTGGAATTGGTTAACGAACCAACTATTTCCATCCAATAAAGCGGTACTTATATGATGTAAGTATGCGGAAGTAGCCTTAAGTCCAAAATGTGAGCTGTGGTTTTACTATTTACGTGGGTATACCCCATGAAAGCGCATTATAATGCATATTCTGTTTGTTACAGTTTACGAAATTATAAATTTGTACGTTTTGGCAGTTATTATTCAACACCATTTATTGCGTAAATATATAGGGGCATTACTAAGGGGGAACCGATTCGATTATAGTACAACCACAGTTAGATCATCGAATCGTGAATCAGTATCTTCACTAGTTGAATCATCGATTCAGAACTATAACAGTGTAATTGTTACTATGCATATACCTATTCCGTAAGTTCTGACATAATTCTATGTTAACTACTAGGATGGGATTGCGAGAAATATAAATTCATTAATTACAATTTCTATATCAAGAAACCACAAAATAATTGTATTTACATTCATTATGAATAAACTTGGTTAAGTGCTAGCTCAAGTCAGCTTTTTAAATTTAAAAGGTAATTGCATATAATTTGATTTGATTCATTTAGATTTTTTAGAATAAGTTATTCTTAAATAGTTTATGAAAAAAATTATAAAAAACTTGTAAAATAATTTGTTTATGTAACAATAACAAGATACACTTACTAATGTGTGTTGGTTAAAGTGGAACAGATTTGAGTTCCTTAAATTTGTGGTCCTTGATTTGATCCTTAGATTCATGTATATGGAAAAAAAAATGTAACACCCGCAAAAAATGGCCTATTTAATTATAATATGGCATAAGGCATAACTATTAAAAATAGGGAAAATGTTAAATTTATTTGATATGTTTTAAATAATTTAAATAATGAATACTAGGAGTTTATTGATAATAAATATTTATTAGGATGCAGGAAAAAAAATTAAAAATAAAATATGCATTTTATTTAATTAAAGACTTTATCCTTTTATCTCTAGCGTCAAGTTGGGAGTAGCTTAGCACTAGGGACCTTTTTAGTAAAAACAAATGGGTATAAATAGAAAGTGTTATATAGTGTTTGGTTGGAGGGGAATGGAGGGAAGGGGAGGAGAGGAGAATGGAGGGGAGCAAAATCTCTCCTCACCCAATTTTGGCTCTCTTCCAAAAGTGGGGGGATTTAGAGGAGAGGGGTTTTAAAACATTTTGAATGGAATGACTAAAATAATCTTACTTTTGTATTTTAAAATCTAAAATTATAAGAATATAAAAGTAAGTTAGTTTTAAAATCTCTCTCCTCCCCTTGTGAACCAAACACAAATAGTGTTACTTTCCCTCCCCTCCATTAAAATTCATCCCCTCCCCTCATTTAAACCAAACAGAACCTTAGGGTTCAATTGCCGTTTAGAACCCTAACGTGCAAACTCAGAAATCCTATAAAGAAAGAGAGAAGAAAATGTGATGATCCGAAACCGTAGGAACAAGTTGAGTGTTGCATCATAGGCGTAAGGAAGGAAGTTTTTTCATATCTTTCTCTTTATTTTTGTATCAAATCAGGTGAGGGATGTATGTACCTTTATGATATATCTGTGTCCTAAATGTTTTGGGTAGAAATTATTTTCATTCCTCTACGTTAGAGATTTCCGATTTCTCAAATTTATGAACAAATATATCTATCGATTTTTGCATTGAGATTAAACATGTGAAATTGTTCAAATTTTTCGTGACTATAACTTCCTGTGGGTGGAGGAGAAATTATATGTGGAGTTCTTTGCGTGGTTGAACCGTGTGTGCAGGGGGATCAACTATGGGCTTGGTCTCGCAACACCTATTGCATTTACAGACACACAAGCTTGCACTGCAGCAAGAAAAAAAATTTGTTGTGGAGGAACCTTCCTCTTTTGTTCTAACATAATATGCTTCTTCTTGAATTATAATTATTTGGTTTAAGTATTAGATACAGGGAGGGGTAGCTTTTAGTCTGAAGCAGGATGATCTTGCCTAATGGAATATTGCAATAGGAAAAAGGGTGGGCTTCAAATGTTTTTTTTTTAATCCTGGGCAATCGGAAATGCAGCAACACTGACAAAAAATGTAAATATAGGATAATGTGATTAAGGATAATTGGATTGAGGTGGGTAGTAGTGAAAATGTTGTGGCATTAAGGAATAAGATTTATCTTTAGCTTTTATATATTATTATTATTCTGTAGAAGGCTTTGTTGAAGTGTATTAATTGCTGGTTGAGTTTTAATTATATGATGGACGCTAGTGTGATGAGACTTATTGTATTATGGTAGATTACTACATGTTGATATTTTGTTTAAATACCGTATTGGTTGTATGGTGATGATTATGAATATGTATGTGTGGTAGTGTGCAATCCGCTATGATGTTGGAATATTGTATGATGTTTATTGTGATGGATCCAGAGCTTATGAATGTGGAATGTGAGTTGATGATGAACAGGTTCGAAATTGATTGAGATGTTGTACTTATGGTAATAACGTATATCTAGTATGAGGTTTGAACATTGAGCAAGAATTGGTATATCGGATCGGTCAGCGGATTCGATCGGAAAATAAATATAATCGTCGGAGCAGGGGTCTCTAGTGAAAAACCCCGGAGTTTGGAGAGATGTTTGGACAGTAACTGAGGTTACCTGCGGTCAGCGGAGCTACCAGGGTATAAATGTTACCGCCGGAGTGGGAGACTATAGTGAACAACTCTAAGAGGATACACAAGCATTTTGCTTAATGATGAAATTGAGATTATGGTGATTTGATATCGCTACAGTTTAATTTTATTTTGATAAGAAAATTGTTATATGATTATCAAAATGTATAAATGTATTTGTTGCATTTTTTGTATTGTTGCATTTTTTTCCTTCACTGAGTTCTGAGACTCACCCCCGCTCTTTTTGGTTCAACTTCAGGTACCTCTCGATGGGAATCATCTCAGGAAGCTCTTGCACATGTGTGGTGCTTGGGCAATGTTGTTGTGTTTGTTTTTCTTTGGAATGTCATATAAGATATCTCCATGTTTTAGACTTTTGGATCTCCTCTTGCTTTTGTAACCATTTTGGTTTTGGTTTGTAATGTATACTCGAGACTACATTGACTTATGTTTAATATAATCATTTACTCTGATAATTGCTTATGGTATTTATTGCCCTATGTTGTGAAGTGACTTACACGTGCTTGAAAGGCCTTGGGAATGAGACAGTGGAGTCTCATTCTGGCCAGCCAGGGACGCCTAGGTTGGGTCCTAACAAAAAAACATTGTTAGGAGGGATTCCCACTTAAGCGTCCAACGGTACTCCGTGAGATTAGTATCTTACCTATCGAGTGGGATACCTTGAGAAACCAAAAATATTAGCACGAAACTTTTTTTTTTTTGTTTCCCAAGGTATCCTTCTCGCGCAATTGCGAAGACTAATCCCCAAGGTACTGGCGACATTTCAGGGCTAATCTCTCCCAACCAGATTTTTTCCATATACGAGAGTCATGGATCGAACCCCTGACCACTTGCTTAAGAGACCCAAGCTCGTTACCACTCAGATTAACCACATGTTGATTTAGCACAAAACTTTCAAGTACACAATAAAAAAAATATTTTCTATTATTAAATATATATTTAAATTTATATAAGCCATGTCATTTTTATTTAAGTAAATTTGCCAAATGTGTAACACAATAATTTATGTATTTTAAATTTGCATATAACTTATTTCCACCTAAAATTACCCTTTTAATTTCGTGCCTATCACATCCCTGTGTCACGTCCAACCTATATACCTATGCACTTTCTTTTTACTCAACTTTCAGCGATCTTTTCTTTGATCCAATGAATCAATAAAACATATGCTGAAGTTCAAAAACATTGAAGATGCCAAAACAATGCAGAATCAATTTTTTCTTTCCGGCTCTTGTTAAATGTGAATGGAAAATGACACCTCTTTTTGCCGCCCATGGTCTATCTACATGGCTACAGTTTGCACTTAAAATTCGGCGCCAAATCGATCTTGCTATTTATTGATAAACTCAAATAACTTGGTCAAATTGCCACTCTTTTCTTTGGTATTTTTAGGTAGTGTTTGATAGATATGTTAAAATGAGAAAGAACAGAACATATAAATTAAAAAAAGAAACATTTTGGTTTCACCAGACGTAACTAAAAAAAAACAGAACAAAAAATTCTATTTCATTCTATTTTATTCATGAATCAAAGTCATCAAACACTAACTTGATCCACTAACCCCTGAGCTGAGGCCTCAGCGCACGTCCAAGTCGTCTCCCACAATTTGTCAATGTGTTTCTCAGCTAAAGCACTGTTCGGCTTCAGTCTTCACTCCGTTTTTGGGACAAGTTAGTTGATCAGTTGGGTTGGGTTCGTTCATGCTTCTATCTGCTTTATGTTAGTAACGAATCTCTTACAACTATACATTTATATATTTTTTTTAAAAAGTCAGAACTCTATTTTTCTGTTTTTAAGAGAAAGAAAATAAACGGACAGAATTTTGTATTTGAAAGATTCTTAATAAGGAAAAATAATGGAAGGTTCTAAAATTATTCTCCTTATCCTTATCACGGAGTAGGCAGCAAAAGATTTATTATTTTAGAAGTTAAATAAGGAGCAATAAGCCAACAAGGATTGATAAATTTGGTTGAGTCTTTCACTCACACTCGCTTGTGTCTTGGATTCGATTATCAGATTTTTTCTGTTCGTAGACGATATGTAAATTTCATTTTAAATCATTACTGAGGTTGATGATCTTCCCTAACTTTAGAAGGACACGTATCTTTCCCTAATTTAAAGTTTTATGTACCAAAAACAAAAAAACAAAAAAACAATAAATTACATTTTTGCTATTACAAATTTCTCTCTCAAACAAAGAATAGAGAATATTTCTTATTTCCTTATATAAATATTCAAACAACAGAAAATATTGAATTATTCCGATTCCATGTCTCTTCTTGGCAATTTTATGAATTGTTGGATTTAGAGTATGTCCAAGACTCCAATCATACAACTCTAAAGTTGCATTATATGAATCCTGTTATGTCACCTCATTTCTCTTTACTTTATGTAACTCAACACTTCAATGTACAACTTTTAAAACGTTGATCAAATAGGCCCGCAAATTACCCTTGTATTTATATTTCATTAGTATTTATTTTATTTTAACTTAAAGTATTAATTTATTTTGATAATTAAGTTTGTGGGGTCATGTAAACTTTGTCCAACAATTGTTTGACTATATAATCATTGCATACACCTAGCATACTTTTTATCTCCCTAATCATGCAAGTGTGTGCCACAATTGCACAAGATTATGTACAACTCTATGCAGTCCAGTCGGATATGAATATGATTCTTCTAAAGTGAACTTATCTCTAAAGTTAAATGATAAGGATATATTCATTTTTTGTTTAATAAAATACATATAGATCTCAACTCATTAAATGATCTAATGGTAGATAAGATTTACTTTCTCATTTTAGAGATAAGTTCATTGAGGAGGTAAATCCGGTTGGAAATGCTCTTATGATGAATAAATTACCACCGGATCAAGCATAATGCTAATTGTGCATGTCTTCTATGCTCTTGGTTTTTCTTCTGCTTTTCCCAAAGGCCCAGTGGGCGCGATTTCACCATTCCTTCAGGCAAAATTTGAGCTATATTTACGTATGATTGTATGGCCCTAAAAAATGGCATTACATACAGCCGATACTTCTCTCGCATGCTCCATTTCTTTTGTTCTCTCTCCAACCCCACTTTATGCTAATATAATTCCTGGAATATCCCTTTGTCTGGATCGAGAGTTTTCAGTTTTGTACTTTGGCAATTCCGGTTCCAATATAATGAAATATATAATGGATCCTTCCCTTTGTTTGGATATGAGAATATTGTCTTTATAAGATAGCTATAATATATTCTCCTATGACCTATTCAAAGAGACTTACAATTTGTCTTAACTATGACTCAACGGTATTGAAAGGACTTATAACAACAATGGTTTAAAAACAGGAATGCTTCTCTTTCTTGACCAGTGAGCTGTCGATTTATTTTACTAAACTAATTAGCCACCAATATTATATCAGAAAATATACCTCCCTACATGAGGGGTGTTTCACATATCTATCAGAGTTGAAGAGGAAAACATTGATGGGGATGGAGGGGGAAAATGAGAGAAAAAATGGTGCAGATCATGGTTTTATAAGTCTGTGTGAAAAAAAATTATGTGTATAACAAATTGATGTTGTATACGAATTAAGAGCTTCTGTAATTTTATTATAGCTGCAAGAAATCTTAACCTTTAAAATATTTTTAATGATAAAATACTAATTATAAATATAGCTTAATAAATATGACCAGCTTGGGATAAAAAAATTGTTCATCTTATTTCAAAATTTCAATGGGAATTATTAATCATATTATATAAGGTAATAATAATTAGGATTCAATTGGTATGTACAGTTAGTATAAAGATTTTTTACATTATCAATCAATCATAAATTGTCACATAAATAAAAATATTTAACTCTTATTCTAACTAATTTAAAAGTCACTCATACAAGTCATATCACATGATTTATGATTAATTGATAATATGTGTTTTTTTACACTAATAATGCCTAATAATTAAACTCTAATAACTAATATTATATATGCCATAAATAATAAATGTCAATATAAAACTGGTTTATACTTTACCAATTAATTAATTAATCACCATTTTTTTTTTTGTTACACCAATTTAATTTTTATCTTGTTCAAATTCAACCATTTTGGCACCCACCGGGTTATAAGGTTGGGATTAACGTGTCTTATCAGGTGGCATCAGAAGAGGATTCAACGTGTCATACACCTACTTGAGTGCACAAAATTCAGCATCCTCTTTCCCACACTATTCCTTCACAGAACCAAAAATTCAACCAACCTTTAATTATACCCCTCCATCCACTCCATATTACTCAACTAAATCACCAACTAAAATAAAAGTTTTTACTTACTAAGGAGATATCATCACGATGAAAATCTTTTGTCTCATTTTGATATATCATATCATGTTTCAATCAATATTTTCTTGTCATATAATTTAAAATTTTATTTAATATTAAAAAAATAAATTACATAATAAGATATTATTAATTAGAACATAATATGATACATCAAAATGATACACTTTTATCCTTATCCCATATCATGACCACTCGTTTGATAGCATAATACTAGTAGAGCTCAAATCAAACGCTTAACGCCAAAAACTCATGGCGCTGAACCCAACTTGCCCCTGCCTAAAGCAAACGGCAAAGATGCTATAAATTTATATTTACACATTATACCCCCAACTAATAATAGCTACATTGTTTAATACCTATATATATATATAGTTAGGGGTCGTTTCTTCTGACACATATTCAATTTGTACGTAACATGGGTTCCTCTGCTGCAACAAAGAAAAGTAAAGCAGATTCAGCATCATGGTACTGTGCTATAGTGTTGTTGGCTATGATACTGTTGGGGTCTGCAAGGGAGAGCGCTGTGGCTGAAGAAGAGGCTGAGGCTGTAAGAGGGAACAACCTCCGTGAACGGCCATGTGATGAGATATATGTGGTCGGAGAAGGGGAGACCCTCCACACCATTAGTGACAAGTGCGGCGACCCGTTTATCGTGGAGCGGAACCCGCATATTCATGACCCGGATGATGTCTTCCCTGGCCTTGTTATCAAAATCACCCCCACCATTTACTAGCTAGGAAATTATTGTTCAAAGAGGTAGGTAGCTAGAGCTCAATCAATTAGTCTAGTGCACTTATTTTTTCTTTGTCATTGTATACAGATTTTCTCAGGAAATAGGTACAAAAGGAGGAAAAAGAATTCGGATCATGCTGATCATTGTTATCTTCTTAATTTGTCTTGTCTTTTTTATCTTTGGTTTTTATCTGTACTTAGTTGATTGGCTAAGAGTGTGTCTCTTGCTTATATAGATAGATAAGGTTTTCTTTGTCTTCTATTTATACTATTTGTGACCCATTGAAGAATAATTAAAATTATGCAGATATTGTTTCTACTCTTTCTGCCATGAATTCCCAGAAGCATGCTCTACCTTTCTCTTCTTTTTGTATGTAAATTTAAGTTTGGTGAAGCAATAAAGGTCGGTTGAATTATGTGCGTAAAGAGTGTCTAAAAGATAATGTAATAGTAGATGGAATGTCTACTTACGAAATCTTGAACTGTGTATGTGACAGTGTTTAAGAGATGAAATGTTAAATCCCACCCATTTAAGAATTTCCGTGTCTGCAAAGGTTTTGGGTTTACTTTTTTCTAGTATTCATTTATATATTGATAGATCATTTACTACTAGAAATATTCGTTAAAGATACTATGAGACAACGTCTTGGGATGATACAACTTCCCTTCTTTTTTTCGGTAAAGGAATTTTTTTTGGGGTATATATAGGTGAAGCTTTTGAGCTACTCTATGACAGTTTTCTATATGTTAGTACGAGAGAGGGGATTGCAGTTGAACTTAAAAATAAAAAAGTACCATTTTGATTAGGTGATAACTTTACATCATTATTTTAAATAATATCTCTCTGTTTGGTTATTATTCATTGAAAACTTTAACATAGAGAGTGCAAAGCCATGATATTTAATTTCGAAGATATGTTTCCCCTAAAATATTACCTCTTGCCCCAATTTTATAATAATTTGGAACGGTTGTTTCATCTCTAGAAAAGAAAAAGGACAAAGAAAAGATTTTAGAATGAAGAGAAGAAGATAAGGAAGAAGATGCGGCTAGGAGAAGAAACTTGAGTTTGAATCAACCATCATAAATACATAGACTTTTTCTAGTTGAAGCATTATTATACTTTTGTCAATCTTTTGAATTTGGGAATTTACAAAAAGGAAGGAAAATAGTCAAAATATAAAGGCAATGGATAAAATATCTAAAACAAATTAAAGAAAAAGTTTTGAATCCACGAGTATGCTTCTTTTCATGAGGGTTAAATTTCTTTCCAAAATGAATAATAAAGTTTCCCTAAAATAAGTTTGTTGAGTAAGTAATGATGTATTCAACCTTTGATTAGATAAAATGCATAAAGATTTCAATCCATTAATTAATCTAAGTGTAGATATACCTTTAAAATGAATTCTCTAGTATTCAGAAAACGGAAGGTAAAAATAACTCTATCCAATTAGAATGTGTCACCTCAATTAAATGAATCTAGTTAGTTGGTCATGTCAAATGATTCTCACCTGCATAGGTGACTCAATCAGATGGTGAAAATCATTTGACATAACCCACTGACATGAACCATTTAATTGAGGTGACGCATTCTGATTGGGACAAGATAACTTTTACCCTTCTATTTACTGGATATCGATCGGAGAATTCATCATAAAAAAAATATTTTTGCAAAGAATTCTTGCTAATCAGTATCCTTAAGAAATAAAAAAAAGGAAATTATTTATTGAAAAATATAACTTTTAAACTTTCAATGTATTAAATACACCGCACTTCCCAGCATAAAATTTTTGTCTTTGATTTCTGAACTGTACCTTAACTGATTAACATTTACCTTTAATAAATTTAAAAAAGTGCAGTATCATGTTCGTTTGGCCTAATTTTTTTTGGGCTTAAAAGCTACTTCAAAGGAAAAGCTTAGAATAAGAGCTTTAAAATTAAAAGATAAAACTGTTTGATAATTTCATTTTTTTTAAACTTAAAATCTACTTTTAGGCGAACAGTTGTTTGATATAAAATGATAATTTTAAACTACTTATTTTTATACTCCTTCTAATATTTTGGTTTTACGTATGATTAAAATAAAATATAAGCTACTGGATGAGTAATGAATGTTTAGTGTCCCATTCCCGTTCCTTGCTCTTTCACTATCCACGGTTAATGCTATGATTTTGTGCATAAATAGGAACTTTTGGATTGTTGCTCTTTCAAAACGTGCTACACCAAAATCGAAGAAAAACAAAAGGAAAAAGCTAGAGAGGAGGAACCGTATTGGAGAAGCAGAGAGCGGAACGGTGCAGGTTTGTGTGCACGGTGAGGATGGCGCAGCGCTATGCAGGTTGAGCGGCTGTTGTGTAGGGCGGAGGCGGTGCTGTGCAAGGTGAAGGGTTTGTTCCTGGTGAGTTTTGTGCGTTTGGAGTGCGAAAAAATGGGTAATGGGTATCGTCAGAAAAAAGGGGAGACGAAAAAATAAAAGCTAAAAAGAGATTTGTGCCTAGTAGGAATCGAACGGTGTTAATGAGCTAAAAGCTCCGCACAAACCAACTGAAAGCTCCCCTATATGGGTTTTTTGTAAGCTACTTTTCTTCAGTAAAATAAGTATGTGTTTGGTTTAACTTCTGGAGATATCAGAAGTGCTTCTGTCCCTATCAAACGTGATTTTGGTAAAAACAGAGATGTTTGGTTACTGTCTTATAAAATTGATTTTGCCTTCAAACGTGATTCTAGTAGAAGCTATAATTTGTAGCTTCTGCGTTGAATTGAAAAATTCACACTAAGTTTTACATCAAACTTGCTTTCACAATAAAAACATCCAAACATAAATAACTTCACTTCAAACTCAATTATATTGAAATCAATTCTGCATAATCAATTCTATCCAAAATCACGTTTGTCAAACGCTCATCCAAACACACACTAACTAGTTACATACGTGGGCATATGCAAGGGTTCAACAGAGTTGATTGGGATAATTTTAAGTATGACATATTAATATTAAACTGATAGAAATATATTCATTAAAATTGTTATTTTCGAAGAAATAAGACATAGAATAATAATAGTAAGTATAAAATATTTAGCAACTAAAGTAAGTACTTAAGCAAATATAAAGCTCACCTGTCTGTTTTTTTCATTTAATTTTTATAGTTTCAATTATTTTAATTAATTATATTAATTTCTTTTATTAATTAATTATGTTTGTGTAATTATTTATGATAATTATTTTAATTAAATAATTTAAATAAAAACATTTAAATTATGAATTAAATTATTTAACTTATTAATTTAATTACATTTTTAAATAATTGTAATAATATAATAATAATAACAAATAATACTTCAGACGGGTTGACTTTTAGTAACAGTTCAGACGGGTGAAAGTCATCAGACGAACGAAGGTCGCGGGTGAAAGCTTCATTAGACGAACGAAGGCTTAGACGGGTGAAAGTCATCAGACGAACGAAGGTTAAACGGGTGAAAGCATGAAAGCTAGCTTAGATGGGTGAAAGCTTCATTAGACGGTTGAAAGCTTAGACGGGTGGAGTATTTGTGTAGACTTCAGACAGTTGAACTTTCCTTAGTTCCAGACGTGTGAACTTTTCCTAGGTTCAGACGGGTGAACTTTTCTTTAGTTCAGACGGGTGAAAGCTTCATTAGACGGGTTAAGTATTTGTATAGACTTCAGACAGTTTAACTTTCCTTAGTTCCAACCGTGTGAACTTTTAAAAGGTCATTCCCTGATAGTCATCAGACGGGTGAACATTTAAAAGGTTCACCCGTCTGATGACTATCAGTGAAGAACCCTTTAAAATGTTTACCCGTCTGATGACTATCAGTGAAAGACTTTGGGTGATGTTCACCCGTCTGAACCTAGAAAAAGTTCACACGTCTAGAACTAAGGAAAGTTCACACGTCTGGAACTAAGAAAATTTCACACGTCTGAAATTAAGGAAAGTTCAACTGTCTGAAGTCTACACAAATACTCCACCCACCCGTCTAATGAAGTTTTCACCCGTTTGAACTAAAGAAAAGTTCACACGTCTGGAATTAAGGAAAGTTCAACTGTCTGAAGTCTACACAAATACTCCACCCACCCGTCTAATGAAGCTTTCACCCGTCTAAACTAAAGAAAAGTTCACCTGTCTGAACCTAGGAAAAGTGCATACGTTTGGAACTAAGGAAAGTGCAACTGTCTGAAGTCAGCACAAATACTCCACCCGTCTAATGAAGCTTTCTGAAACTAAGGAAAGTTCAACTGTCTGAAGTCTACACAAATACTCCACCCACCCGTCTAATGAAGCTTTCACCCGTCTGAACTAAAGAAAAGTTCACCCATCTGGAACTAAGAAAAGTACACCCGTCTGAAGTCTACACAAATACTCCACCCGTCTAATGAAGCTTTCACCCGTCTGACGGGTGAACATTTCTTCACTGTGATAGTCATCAGATGGGTGATCATTTCTTCACTATGATAGTTATCAGACGAGTGATCATTTCTTTGGGAATTTATTTTTTTCAAGTATTATTCTTTGGAAAAGGAAATGGAAATTAATTGAATGTAAATCATTGTAAGAAGCTCATTTGAATTAAATTAGGAAATGATTGCAAGATTATAATAAAATAACCCATATTTGTTTGGATAAATATTTTTCTTTGGATAATGATATGGAAGATCACTAAATTAATAAAATATAGTTTATTTAAGTCCAAAAAAATGTAATATTTCTGGATTGAAACTTCAACAAAACATACTCCATCAAACTTCAAAAAAACATCAACAAAAACAAAACATCATCCATCAAACAAAAGACTGAAACAACAAACAAAAACATAAAATATGATCCCATATTCAATCCTATCAGATCATCAATCCTAAACCATAAACTAATCTTCAATCCTTTTCAATCTTGATCTCCTTCTTCAGAAACTTTGCACTTGCTTATTTCGAAGCAGGTCCTTCCAATTCACATGATCTCTTTGCTGGTGTCTTATAAACAGGAGACTAGGTCAAATCAAGGTTGATTGTATCACCACACTCTGCTTGACTCTTACCGAGAACATCAGTGAATTTGCTCATCAGATCCTATACAAACAACAAATCATGATGTTAATAAACTAAAATTTGAATTTGAGGTTCAACTCCCTAATAAATATAAACCAAGCATAAAGAAAAGGATATAGCAATTGTAAAATACAAAAAACAAAGAAAAGATAAACAACTTGGGTGATTATTTCCATTACAGCATTAGCCTTCTAACTAAAGGACTTCTAAACTTGTAAAAAAGGCACAGACACTGTGATTGATCACAAAGTAGACTACAACCTCAAAGATTGATTAGAGACTCCAAGGAAGCCTCCTTCTGAGTTTAATTAAAAGCCTTATCTCATCTATCATAGAAGCTTCATTATTTAAAAGCATTGTTAATATGGAGATTTCAAATTCAAGTTTAATAAGAATTAGAGAGAATAGTGTTCATGAGAACAGACATATTACCTTACGGAAATTATAGAGAGTGAGGGTAAGATTATAGTCACAGCCTACCCTTTCCTTCACACCACTATCACCCTATGTCTTATGACACTCTAACAATCACACAAAATTCATCTAAAAAACAACAAAATCAGAATTTTCAGATAACCAAACTTTAGATTTTGAACATGTTAAAAGTAGGTAACATTAGAAACTGGTTAAAATTGAACATTTCAGTTAACTATAGTTAGATTTCAATAGCTGTCAGTTAGATTTCAATAGCTGTCAATTATAAACAAAAGGAAGAGAACAATACGAAGAAGCTTCAGATACGGTTCAATATACTGGTGCATTTGAAAAGAAACTTTGCTGCCACAGATGTGAAAGGCTGAAAGTATGCACCTTTATCCAATCTTTAACCAACAATCGCAGATGAATATTGGCTCAAAAACAAAAGTGCATGGTCACTCCCACACTGCAACCCATCCATCAAAACAAAGGAAGAGAAAATTAGTAATTAATTGCTCCTTCGGAGCATAAAAAAATTGAGTTTTAACTATAATATAAGACCAAAGTGAACAAAACCAATAATGCTACTATTACAACTACTATAAAGATAAAACATGATTTTAAGTGTCAGTACTCAGCAGACACTCAAAAAGTCACACCCAAGCATCCAAAAATCTCAACAAATTATGTAGATAAAAGGTGACACAAATATAAAACATAATCTATCTTTAGATAGAGCGCGTGAGGACTGAGAAGTAACTATGAAAGCGTACAACTGAAAGGCAATATAAAATAAATATAGACACTTATATAGGCAATCACAGACTTGTAAATAAACCACATTTGGATCTCAATGTGCTAGATTTTTCACCCGAAACAGAGAACAACTCGTGACTCTCTTCCTCACCAGCTAGATCTGAAACTTGCTTTACTTTAACTGTTCTGAAACTGGAACAGGTCGAAGAATACTCTAAGAGAAAAGAGCATTTGGCACCACCTCAGTTCTTTGAATTCTACACAAAAAAAAAAATAGTAACAAATCTGGTCTATCAGAACCTGGAGGAAGGAAGAAACCAAAGCAAAAGTGAAAGTAGCAGTTGCGTTAGCACGCTAAGCTTCATAGTCTTTAATAGCAACTTTAATAGCATCTTCAACAAGCATGCTGAAGTGAAGCTTAACATGATGAAGTGAAAGATACTTTGCAATTTCAGTGATCAAGTAAAATCGTGGCGGAACCCTAGCGGCCAGAGACGACGTTGCCGTTCCCAAAAGCTTCTTTGCAGCGAGAGAAGCGATGCAGAGAAAAAAGGTAAGGTTAGGTTAGGGGAAATGGTTTGGATGAGATTGAGATAGAAGAAGAGAGAGAGGAATATAGATTTCAAATTTGGAAGTGAAGAAAAAGACAAATATAACCCCAATAATGGACACGTGCCGACATTCTAGTAAAAGGTATTTGAGAGATTTCCCGAGGTAGTGAAATGTTTATATAGAAATGATGAAGTTCCTTGTTTTTTGTAGGGCTTTTAATCTGTATATGTTTGGCCGAATTTCTCCTTTTAAGAAAAAGAGAAGCTAAAAAAAAGTTGAGTCAAACACACTAGTACTATCTAAGCTCTAAATCACATAATTTTTTTCCAATTCACCTATCGTTGAAGGAGATTTCTTATATTTTAACATTACCAAATACCGATGCAAACTTTGACATCACTTTCAAAGGAGGAGTTTCTTGAAATATTTAGGCTTAATTGCATTTTTGGTCCCTCAGGTATCACGATTGTGCAATTTTGGTCCCCCGGATTTTAATTGCGCCAATTGGGTCCTCCAAATATCACGATTGTGCAATTTTGGTCCCTCAAGTTTCAATTGCGCCAATTGGGTCCCCCACGTATTATGATTGTGCAATTTTGGTCCCCCAATTATCACGATTGTGCAATTGTTAACATCAGTAGCCTACATAGGACACGTGAGGCTGATTTGACACTTAGTGAAGTCAACTTGACAGTTTACGGGACATTCTTATAAGATATCATTGACATCTCACACAATTTAATGATCAAATGCACATCATTAAGTGTCACATAAGAATGACATGTAAGCTGTCAAACTAGTCTCATTAAGTGCCAAATCAGTTGCACATGTGCTTCGTACGCTATTGATGTTAAAAGTTGCACAATCGTGATACTTGGAGGACCAAAATTGTACAATCGTGATACTTGGGGATCAAAATTGCACAATTATGATACGTGAGGGACCCAATTAGCGCAATTGAAACATGGGGGACCAAAATTGTACAATCGTGATACTTGGAGGACCCAATTGGCGCAATTAAAACCCGGGGACCAAAATTGCACAATCGTGATACCTGAAGGACCAAAAGTGCAATTAAGCCAAATATTTATTTGCGACAAAAGCCAGATTGCAATAACAAAATCTTAACCAAAATCTTTATTAATAAAATGGAAAAAATTAATTTTCTGTAAATTTATCTAGAATAAGATTTATTAAAATTATTTGCCATCTTTTTTAGATTTTCCTGTACCATTTTGAGCTCGTTTAAATATGTTTTTCTCCCCACAAGAAAGTACTTATACATTTTTTGAAGTGTGTTTGGATGTCATTTAAAAAAAATAAAAGCAAAGCAAAAACACTAATATCAGTTAATTATGAAACTAACAATTTACCGTATGTCTCTGGAAAAAAAGTGAAAGGAGAATTAGAGCTTGTTTGGCGTGCCCTTTCTACGAGCTTATAGCGGATAAAAAAGTAGTCCCGTTTGACAAGCGTCTCTGTCATGAGCTTATAGCGTTTTTTCCAGACTCTACTTGAAGTAGGGTTTGAGTTTATAGCTTATAGCGTTTCATTTTTTTCCCCATGTTTATACTTATTATCTTAATTTAATTATGCTTTTATCATCTTCTCTCTCTTTAATGTAAAATCATTAATGAAGATATCCTTTTAAGTCATTTTATATTTTTCAGCTAGTTCAACCGCTAGTTTTATCAAACACTTCCATAAAAAATAAGCTAGTTTATCTGCTATCCGCTATCTCGTTCGCTATCCGCTATAAGCTAACTTATTCGTTAACAGCTAATTTTACCAAACAGACTCTTAATTTTTTAACACAAATTTATAAAAATATTACGGAAACTACTTCATAACTATTGTAGGGAGATACAAAATAAACTAGGAGAATGCTAATCCGTAAATGAATAAAAAAAGACATTTATCATTAGAAAAATGATGAATTAAACATTTGAAGGAATATTATATTTAGTATTTCAATAAACACTTACTTTTATTGGAATCCTTAACACATTGGTTATCAACATTTTTTTTTTCAAAATCACTACTAAAATAAGAAGTACTTTTATTATAATGTATATATCTAAACGAGCTCTATATTTGGGTTTTCTTTATAAGGAAATTAAGAAGTAAAGATTTAAATTGTAAAAGTAATTTGAAATTGAGATGTTGAAGTCGGTTTCATTACTATCGGTTTCATTACCCTTTACATTAAAATCTGAAAATGGACGCTACCTGTGAAGAGGGCAAAATGAGATCGAGCATCGGAGGAAAGGATAGCAAGTTTTTGAAGAAACCTGAAGCCTGTGTACACGGTGTACCGTCACCCTACAGGATTCTCACTTTATACCCTTCGGATGTCTATCTCTCTCGAAGGTACTCTTTCTCTCTGCATTCTCGGTTTCCATTTGAAGCACACCCTAACCATTCTTTTTTTCTTTTGTGTGTTGTTTGATTTATGATAAATTAAACTCAACTTTTAGGTTGAGGAACATGATAATCTCAAATATTTGATGAATTTGAGTAGTGTCTAGGGCACCCATTTGGCTTAAATTACTATAATGGATGAAATCAATGTATCTTGATACCATAAAGATGACGTTACTGAGATTATAATATGGAAGTTCTCAAAAATCCTAATTCAGCAAAGAAAATAAGCTACTCATATTAAAATCCATACTCTTATAACTAAGTTTCTAATTTCTGAAAATTATTATAGCTTTATTCATTTAAAAACTGATTTCTTATTACTTTATGATTACATGATTGTGAGCGCCTGATATATGTTCTTGAAAATGCCCAAGAGGAAATTTTCCAAAATGGAACACAATGATGGGTTGGGTTGATTTCATTTGCGAAGAGAGAAGGTGGAAGTCTTGATGTTTTCAAGAATGTATAAAATGAGATTCTTACAGGTCAGACAACATCGTCTTAGGAAGTGTATTTAAGGGATGTGCAAGTCTTGAGAGTATTAACAACTAAATTTTAGTAGGATATTAACCATTGATTTTCTTATCAGTGCTCATAACTTCTCAACCGTTCATAGTAAACTCTATTGTGTCAGGTTATATATATGTTTAAGTTTATACTATAAACCATGTATAATGTTAATTCCCATCTGTCGTGGATGTATGAAAAGTATCTATACTAAAAGTATTTAGAGACAATGTCTATTGAAAATGTGCATGAGAGAAATTCCAAGATATCTGAAACTGAAGGCAATACTGCTGCACAAGAGTATTGTGGTGATAACCTATGGTTTTACTATATTTGAACTAATTTTGTCATCCTGGAAAAACATTGTACTCATACTCTAGGGGTTCTCTTAGGATCATATTTTACAGTTCGTGGTTCGACTCTTTTTTCTTTATCCGTTTTCTTTTAGACAATACGTGTGGGTACTTATTTTAATAAAGAGAATGGTGGATTTCTCTGTTCTAGCAGTATCTTTTTGATTAATGCCTTCTGCCGTTAGAATTGCTACAGCTGATAGTAACATGTTTTACTTGATTTAATATACAAGTATTTGGGCAGGAATGCATACTGTTAGGTACTTTGATGGGAAACCATACAAATGGGTGGGTCTATGCCGCCAGACTAATATAATGGGGAAAGTATGTTTTGATGGTTTTTATTGTTTTACAGTGTCACATAATGGTTGAACCTTTGTTTTCTATCGAAATTGGAGTAATTCTGAGCTGTTAGATACTCTTCCATTTGCCTATCGGGTCACATGACCAATACTTATTTTCTGATAATTGTTTTGATGCAATAATTATCTAACGAATGAAGATATATAATCAAAACTATGTGAGTGTCCCACCCACATCTTCTGTATCATTAATTAGAAGCTCCTGGGTTGATCAAATATATAGATGCTATTAACCAAGAAACACACCAAAAGGTGACATCTCTACTATTGGTATGTACTTTAAATCCCTTTTTTTTTTGGATTTCGTAAATTAATTCAATTGCAATGTTGCTCTTTTTTTCATAGTTATGTAATATCGTCTTATACGTTTTTTTTCATCGATATCATCATTTTTGCCGTAATGCAATTTCAGTTTGTTGATATTTTTACTTAATATTTTTATAGTTCCTGCTGCACCTGCTACTCAAATAAATGATCTTGGTTTAGATTTTGATTTTAAATTTGACAAAGTATTGACAGCTTATCAATCCCGTAGTAGTTCGTTTTCTTTTCAATACCTGTACTTTTGATTAAAATGCCATAATGTATACCCATGTTATTTTATTTGGTAGCCTTTGCCTTCTGACTTCTATTGACAAACATTCCAAAGAAAATGCAAGCAATAGACCCTTCAAGATGAACAGGGAAAACCTTTTGACAATGAGGTTAGGTGGTCTGGAAGGAGACGAAATGAAGCTTTTCTTACAAATGGCTTACTTGATTTTTCGGGCATTCATGAAGGCTCTTTTATAACAAGAGGGTTGTATAATAATGAAGTTATTCATCTCAACATAGAATAATAGAATTGTTGTTTCTAATATTTTCGTTTAGCCAGTTATTGTAATTTTTTGAATGGTTTGCGGCCATTAACATTTTTTTTGGTTTTTCATAGTACTTATGTTTTGTTTTTTAGATGCTTTTGGATCTTATGGTACTTTGTCATTTTGTTGTTGATGAATGTCCTGTTTATGATTAATTTTTGGTAGGACTGTATCATTGCACTCGCTTTCTTAAGCGTTTGAAGACTGCAGGAGCATATTATATGAAGGAACAATGTTTCCCACTTTTCTTTTCAAAGTATCATTCCTTAGAATACATTCTCCCGGAGAAAGTAGCATATTTTTCTCCAGAATATTTGTGCAGTGGGAAAAACGAAGTCTTCTCTCTGTTCTCAAAATCACAACAAACCTCTTATTTCAATTTATTTTTTTATGCAAATAAATTCATGTCAATGAATTTCTTTTTCTTTGAATGAAAGAGACAATTTTGAATTTGGTGTTAAAATTTTAATCTTTTCTCGAAATGTATAATGTATTTTTACAGTTCCATCAATACACAACTCTAAGATAGCTATGCGTTGCCAAATTTCATTGCATACAACAAAATACGTTCACTAAAAATGTCAAAATAGCAAATAAAATACCTAAACGAATTATATAACGAAAAAAATAAAAATACGGTCTAATAGATCTTGCCGTTATAATAAAAACCTGTTAAGATAAATATGTCAAAAAGTATAGTGAGGCTATTGATACTCCTATTTATCAAATATGATTAGATTTTATTATAGTTGAGGGATGTATGTAGTTATTGATTTTGATTTTATTTCAAATTTATGGACTTTGATTAATAAAATTAGTGATTTCAGAGTTCATTTATTTGTTATGTTTTACCTGTATTTGTCTATTTATTTATTTTCCTTTTTGTATTCTTTCTCGGTGTGTTATGATTTATGAATCATTGGTGATAATTTAGGTGGAGGCTTAAATAAGTATTTCGTATGTGTGAAAACAATGGTTTTTGGATTAATTTTTTATTAATCTTTTTCCGATTTTATTTATTTTTTATTAAAAATAGTGTGCTTCCCACTATTTATGTATTTGGGCCATGCATGGAATTCCATTTCTAAATTATGTAACACCAGAGGACACTACTAAATCTATTTATATTGATCATTTTTCATTTATCCAGAACATTGTAAATATTTCGATATGAATTGACTAAGAATCATGGACAAAAAATAAAATGAACAAAGAACATTGAACATCAATATAATAAATATAGATTACCTTCAATATTAGGAGGTTTAAGCTAAGAATAGTGCTTTAATGGTGGATAATCAAATAGCTTCCATTAAAAACATACACCCCCATCTTAACATCACGATATCATGTCATTGTCAATTCACTAATACACTAAAATTCATTATACCAGGTTCATCGTCAAAAAATATACTTTGTTGGATGGGGTTAATTCATGGTAATAGAAAATAAAACTCTATTTTGGACGAAGGTAAAATGAGAACTATTGGTTAAAAAAATAAATAGGAAATATAGTATGATTCCTTTAAAAGATTTTTTGTAAAATGTTTTTTCTTACTGAATTGTGTAAAATGTTAATTGATATAAAAATGTATTACGTATAATAAAATTCATATCTACCGTAGAATAAGTAATAACAACTGTCCAATTACTAAAAATGCTAAAATTGTTAAAATAGCAAATAAAATACAAAAAAAAATGTGCAGAACAAAAAAAACGATGCGGCCAGACAGGCACGGCAGTGCCTGTCTTGCCGCTAGTATATATAAAGAGAATGTTTGAATTTTGGTTAACAATTTTATGATGACCAAAATGACCCTCAAAACTTGAACTATAACTGAATCTTACTAATAGATAAAGAGGGATTTTTGGGGACCGGATCATCTACCATTCCTTTTTGAACTGCATGTTGTGCAGTTCCTAATCTATTGATTGAAACTTTTTGTGTTATGTTTATAATTTTTTTTTGTTACAAAATAAAATATTTTAAGAGGTTTAAATTACATTCAGTTTTGTGATAATTATAGAGAATCTCAATCCGGGTTTTTGGTCTCTCACCGGCGGTTTGGATATAAAGTTTTAGTCTCCAGCTTTTATTTTCAAAAATTAAAAAACAGTTTTTTAAAAAAAAAAAAATTATAAAACTGACTCCATAGCCACACCAGTTATGGCAAATTGGTTACTGCTACGTATTGCTTTTTGTTCTCACACCTGTATGCTTATCAATTATTGTGACGGTTTTGTTTTCAAAAACAAATGTTTCAACTGCTGATATCTTATAAATGGTTTATTTTGCTATATTATCTAAAGTAAATATCCAAATTGCTTGATAAAAAATTACTATAACATTTCGTTCATGATAAATAAAAAATATCAATTTTATCCTCAATAATTTAAAATACAGGTCAAAATAATTCTTGATAGAGATAAAAATATCCCTAAAAATTACCTTAAAAATGACAAAATTGATCCATATTTTATATTCTTAAGGATCAAATTAATATTTTTTATTTATTAAGAACAAAACTGTCACCATATTTTTTTATCAAGAACTAATGTTGGTCTTTACTCTATTTACTATTCAAATAGATTAGTATTGATATTTCAGATGAATTCAAATCTAAAATTCTGAAAAGAGTAAATATCCAATTTGGTCCCTGAAATTGTAGGGTCGTATCAACTTAGTCCCCCACATTATCAATATTTCAAAATGATCCTTGGAATTTCAAAATGTAGCAAATTCATCCCTGACATTATTCACTTAGTTTCAAATCCATCCCTGACATTACCAACTTAATGTCATTATAGTCCATGCAAATATTAGCGGAGGGACGAATCTGATTAACTTTCTGCAATTCCAGGGATCATTTTGGAATATTGATAATGTGAGGGACTAAGTTGATACAACCCTATAATTTCAGGGACCAAATTGGATATTTACTCATTCTAAAAACAAAGTAACTGTCTTTTCACTTAAACTCACGTTCCAAACTTATTTGGATTAGAAGATAATTAAACACATACTTACATATCCATTAAATCGGCAACAAACCCAGCAAAAAAAAAAAAAAAAATACAGCAATTAACCAAACTCATTTCACTAAAATTCAAAATTTAAAAAAAAAAAAAAAAAACTAACTTTTCATTAAACTCAATTCCTAAATTAAAAAAAAACTGTCTCCCTTGAATTTTGTCAAACTCTGCCTATAAGATCAAAGTATTCAACTTATTGCAGCAACATATCTGTTGTGTATTCCATAGTAAAAACTTCATCCACGTTGAGAATGTAAGATCAACATTTACATATTTTTCTTATGAAATAGTTGAAATCTTTGTGTTTGTAATTGCCATTATTATACTTACATTTTTTTTGTTTTTTAACAGCATATCTATACTAATATCTATATACTTCTATACTTCTGTACTTCTATACTAATCTATACTCCTATGCTAATAGATAAAAGGGAATGTTTGAATTTTGTAAATTTTGGTTAAACATTTTTCATTATTCCACAACTGTCCCTAAAACTTAGGATATAAAAAAAAACTGCTCTAAATAGATAATGGCAGTAGGGGATTTGGTAACTGTTCTGAACCTCAGTAAAAAAAAACTTACTCTGAACCACTTTTGTAGTTTTGATTACAATTTTAAACTTTTTAAAAACTGCTCATTTTAACTTTTGCTCCTTTGCTCTTTTATATACATTTTTTTTAAAAAAAAAAAAAATCAAACCTATACCAAGTTTTGGTCTCCAATTTTTGATGAAGACGAATCACCACCACAACGTCGTCCCAATCCCAAGCATCATTCTTCATATGAGGAGAATCGTTCTAAGCAACTACGCAAGAGGAAGAGGATGAAGCTCCAACATGAAGAAGAAGGTAACAATTTTTTCTTTTTAATTTATTAATGAAATATTGATTTGGTTATGGTCTGACCGATGTTGGGTTAGTGCATGAGTATGAATAGTGTTTGATTTATTATGCCTCTTGACTGTAATTTGTAAATTTGCTTCTAAGGAGAGAAGTTGTAGCCAGATTATACATTAGTATAGATTATTATTATTATTATAGAAGTAGTGAGTGAGTGAGTGAGTGAGTGAGTGAGTGAAGTAGTAGCCAGTTTCCCTTTAATTGCTGCTACCAATTTCTCTACACCAAATGGGTTAACCAAGAACTCCATCACAATTAGGTTAGGGTTTTCAATTCTAATTTTCTGTAGAGCAATCACTTTGGTTTTTGTTGAATTCTTCTGGCGATTAGTTGAAAAATTAGATAGAGACTGATCTTTTGTTACATGAAATTGCTGCAGGATTATAGAATTCAACTAAGGTTACTTTTTTGCTTCATAAATTTAGTAACTTTGGTTAGTCTGAAATATAATAAAATTGGGAAATATTGTAAAAGGCACTTACTTGGGTTGGTTGGGTGATGCATGTAGAATCCACACATATACATCCTTTGCAATATTGAGTACAGGTGGAAAGTAAGGAGTAAGAACATAAACCACAGTTTGCAGCGTATCACATGTTCCTCACTTAATATGATAAGTATTGTATTTTCTACACAACTTGATTCTATAGTCCATTATGTGTTAATGTGTTAATTAAAGGGGATGTAAAGGTTTGGCATTCTAGGAAATCTTTGTTTTTGTTTCAGGGTTCTCTAACACTACCAATATGTTCTTTTATTGACCAGGGATGTTGCATCCAATCCAAATTTGTGCGGAAAATACAGCATTTTGTGTTGACAGGATAAGGGAGCATTGGAGGTACCAAATTAACAATTAAAATAGTATTCACTTTGTTATATTCTCATTCATATTTTTCCTTCAGTTATTTCTAAGATTCTTTATCTTCAAGTTCTTGGTACAAATAAATTTCCTTACAATGACTGATATTAATTTGATTTCTTATCCCATTATATTAAGTTAAAAAGAGAAATTTTGTATAATGATTTGTACACAAAACATAAAGAGAGAGAGAGAGGGTGAGTTTATTATGATTTTCAAGAAAAAGGTTTGTCACATCCATTAACCTCCCCCAAAAACTAGAATAAAAAAATAGAAGAGTAAACACTGATTCTTTCTACCGAAGATAAGGCTTCTTATTTTTATTTTGAGTTGTATCTTACAATGTCATTATTTTGATATCTCAGGTTAAAAGATGGAAATGTGTACACGTACTACCTAAGATCATCCTTTAACATCATTTAACATTAATTGTACCGGTAAATTGTCTTTATCTTTTTTATTTAATGTGCTTGGCACTTAGCACTATTTATTCTTTAAGTAAATGGTTGTTCTCTTTCCTTAGGTGATGTCTGAAAGGGATATAATGTTCTATTCATTCAGAAGGTTTATGAAAAGTACTCTTCCTCATCATTTTCCTGCAAGTGCCAAATTGTTTTAACAAGTAAATTATATATTTCACCAGGTTTGATAAAGTGACTCGGCATGGGAGACTTCTCGGGAATACAACTATTGCGAGGAGAGTTGTGAAGGAAAGCAATGGTGCATCTAAACAACAACATACCTACACTGTAAGTCATAAGTTTACCAGCAATGAGTTTGAAACCCAAAAGAAAGTCCCCTGTGAATCATTGCAATTGATAGAGTAAAGAAGGCAATTCACTTTCTGCTATTGTATCTAAATGGTTGAAAGAGAGATTGGAACAATTATGACAATTTTTTGAATTTTGGTAGATAGAAAACAGGAAGAAAAGAAACAGTTCATTTTCTTAGATGCTTAAAATCTCAAGCCTTTGTTAGTGATCTTACCGGTATGTGGGAAAGAATATATTCTTTTATGTAGAAAATTTACACAAGTGCTTTGCAAAGATGAAAGTATCAGCAGAATAAAATTAGGAAGGAAGAGATAGAGGGTAAGAAAGGAGAGAGTAAATGAGTCCTCTTGAATGAATAAATTAACTATGTGAGAATAGACTTACTATATCCATTGATCTATATCACCTTGATATTGGGTCAACAAAGGAGATAAATCCATTTCTTTCTTTGTGATTTACTTTCTATCACAATGTTGTCTTTAAATTTGGCTCCTAGGTCAATAGACTTAATATTAAATGATTTTTGATAGGGTTGAGTAGAAAGTTAAACGTAAGAAAAGGCATGGAGAACAGTAGGTGGATCTTTGATGATGGTGGACTTGATTTTGGAATTCACCAAGTTCTTGCGACCAAAGCTGCAGAGACAATTCGTATTGGACTTCACATTGTTGGGACTGGAACATTTGCTGCCATTAAAAGGAAACAGAATGTGACAATCATCACAAGCACATTGAATTTAGATGGTCCATTCAATAACTTCATTGCATCAAGGGGCTTGATACCAATGCATCTTAGCATCTCTCAAATGTTTCCATTCTTTGAGAACACACTGGATATAGTGCACTCCATAGATGTCATAAGCATCTGGATTGTTAGAACACACACTCAACACACAGACGGGTGAACAGTGTACAGACGGGTGAACAGTACAACACACAGACAGGTAACCAATATAGAGTGTAGAGGGTGAACAGTATACAGACGAGTATCAGAGAAAAATGATTATTGAATAATACTTCACACACTTTATTCCATTTGCACTCACTCTATTTATACACTGCTATAGCACACTAACAGTTACCAATCACTTGTAACTAACTAACTAACTACTTTCCTAACTAACTAACCACTTATTTGAATTACAAGATAATACTTCCCCCTAATTCAAATACTCAAAAGATACAACACCTAAATCATTTCTAAGTTTTTCAAATCGATCTAACTTCCGTGGCTTAGTCAGTATATCAACAGTTTGTAACTCTGTAGGACAATAGACTAGCTCAAGTCTTCCTTTGCTTACATGGTCTCTAAGGAAATGAAACCTGGTTTCTATGTGTTTGCTCCTGCCAGGAGAAATCGAGTTTTTGGCTAGATTAATAGCTGATTTATTATCAACCATTAGCTTCATAGGCTTAGCTACTTCAACCTGAATCTCACTCAGCAGTGAATCAAGCCAAAGAGCCTGACAAGCTGCATAAAAGCTTGCAATATACTCAGTTTCGCATGATGACAAAGCAATAACTGGCTGCTTCTTTGAACACCAAGAGATTGGTGCATTCAAAAATTGAAAAATGTAGCCAGATGTACTCCTTCTATCAACTCTGTCTCCACACCAATCGGAGTCAGAAAAGCCTATGAGAACACTCCCCTGCTGCTGAATTCTATTAAGGAACAGAACACCAAACTCTATTGTATCTTGCAAGTATCTCATTATCCTCTTAGCAGCAATCAAGTGTGGTTTCCTCGGATCATCCATAAACCTGCTAATCATGCCAACTCCATAGCATATATCAGGTTGACTGTTGCAGATATACCTCAGAGAGCCAACTATCGGTTGAGTCTCCAAATGTCTGATGTGCATTTACCTTAGTTTTGATGAGATTAAAACAGTTATTCAATGATTTAATTGAACTCGTCTGTGGTATTTAACTTGTCTACTTAGTGTGCAGATTAAAACATTAAGTGTCTATATGAACTGTTCACTCGTCTGAACTTAGATAAGTTCACCTGTCTGAACTAACTTAAGTTCACACGTCTGAATTAACTAAAGTTCACTCGTCTGAACTGAGATAAGTTCACTCGTATGAACTAAGAGAAGTTCACTCGTCTAATGAAGTCTTCAACCGTCTGATCAAAGGAAGACTCGCCCGTCTAAAAGACTTTGCAACTGACATCATCTCTTTGTTAAAGAGACAACCTGTCTAATAAAGTTACTCATCCATCTAGTGACTAACGTTAAAGAATACATTAGATGAAAGCTGTCTTGACTCTGATAAGGAACTTCAACAAAGTACTTTGCCTGAACACAACTGCATCTTACACCAAAAGGGAAAGTCTTCCATCTGTAAACAAAAAGCACGTATACAGACCTGTTGAGACCAAAGGTATATCAGAAGTCTGCATCACTCTGATGAAAGAGAACAAGCGAAGTTCCCTATGCTTTAATGACTGATCAGAACGACTCTATTGCATTTATTGAAGATCTGCAAGAAGCCAAGCCTTCAGACTTTGTGTCTAACGGCTTTAAAATCTTGAAGCCTATTTAATGAAGAAGACTTCGAAGATTCAAGTAGACAAGAGAACGATCAAAGCAATCAAAAGCAATTACTCTGTACATTTATATCTTCATTCTTTCATTATTCATTCTTCAATCATTTGAAGTTATTACGCAGTCTTTTAGAACTTCACATTTAATACACTTGTCTGAGTGCTTGTGAAAGACTTGTAAAGTGTAATTTTTTTACAACTTCTCTCAAACAAACCCGTCTGAGCCTGAAGATGCTAAGTGTGCAAATAATACTTGTCTGGAGCCTGGAGAGGCTAGGTGTGAAAACAATACTCGTCTGGAGCCTGAAGAGGCTAAGTGTGAAAATAATACTTGTCTGTCTTGTAACCTAAATCAGTTATAGTGAGAAAACTTGGTGCTGCCAAGGACTGGACGTAGCCTCATTGTTAAGGGGTGAACCAGGATAAAACCTGCTGAGTGATCTCTCTTTCTCTTAACTCTTTAGTTTGATTATTTGTCTTAACTATCATCTAACTAAAGGGGTTTATAATTGTGTTTATCAAACTTTTTTATCTTGCATGATTGTGTGTTTTCTGTGAAAACCTTCAGACTAGTTATCAGTCTGATTGACCTGTCTGTGTTTACTCGTCTATCATAACCCGTCTGTGCTTGCGAAAAAGTTTCTAAATTTCGCATAAATTTGTCAAACACCATTCAACCCCCTTCTAGTGTTTGCATCTGTCTATTTCACTATCTGTTTAAACAAAGTGCCATCTACTGCCTCTTCTTCACTGCTCTTTTCTAATTTCACATTAACCTCAACAGGTGTTGCTGCAGAATTGCAACCATTCATATTGAATCTCTTCAATATTTCACTCACATACTTTCTTTGGTGCAGCACTATCCCTGCTGTTGTTGCAGCAAACTCCATACCAAGGAAGTAAGTCAGCCTTCCTAAATCTATCATCTCAAATTCAGTCTTCATTACCACTTTGAACTCTTCAATTTCTTTGGAACTGTTACCAGTTACTGGTAGATCATCAACATAGAGACATAGCAACAATAGTTCTGACCTGTTCTGCTGAAATCGTACATAAACACCATGTTCAACTGAGCACTTGCTGAATCCAAGTTGAAGTAAGAATGAATCAATTCTTTTGTTCCAAGCCTGAGGGGCTTGTTTTAGGCCATAAAGTGCCTTCTTCAATCTGTATACCATTTCTTCCTTCCCCTTAATCTCAAATCCTGGTGGTTGAGAGACATATACCTCTTCTTCGAGAAGTCCATTTAGGAATGCAGATTTAACATTAAGTTGAGATAGAGTCCAACATCTTGCACTTGCTAGAGCAACAACCAACCGAATTGTCTCTATCCTTGCCACAGGTGCAAATACTTCTGAGTAATCTACTCCTTCCCTTTGTAGAAAACCCTTTGCAACCAACCTTGCTTTGTGCTTAGCAATTGACCTATCAGGATGCAACTTCAACTTGTAAACCCATTTAACAGCAATTTAGTGCTTGTTTGTAGGTAGACTTGCCAATTCCCATGTCTGATTCCTCTCAATGGCTTTCAATTCTTCAATCATAACATTTTCCAGACCTGCTCCTTCATAGCTTCCTCAAGATTTAGTGGTTCAGAATCAGCAAACATAGCAAAATGCACCAGATCACCATCATGAGCTATTGCACTGTCAGAGAACAGCTCATAATCAGCTAATCTAGGTGGCATTTGCCTATGCCTGTGTGGCCTCACTTGAGCTGTCTGAGTTCCTAGTATGCCATGTTCATCTTCTTGTTGATCTTGCCCCTCATCTAACAATGATGAGGACACCTGTGTCAGACTGTTGCTGCTACTGCTATTGCACTTCTGATTCCAATCCCAGGATTCAGTTTCAGCCACTATCAGATCTCTACTAATCACAATTTTCTCTTTAATAGGATCATATAGCCTGTATGCACCAGTCGGATGATACCCCACCAAAATCATTGACTCACTCTTGTCCTCCAATTTCCTTCTTTTCTGATCAGGGGGACATGTTTGAAGCATAGTGCTCCGAATGTCTTCAAATGACTCATAGTTGGTTTCCTCCCAGTCCATATCTCCTCTGGCACTGCTTCCTTTAATCTCTTTGTGGGACATCAGTATATACACTGCTGTAGAGACAGCTTCACCCCAAAAGGGATGTGGTAAAGCTTTCTCTTTCAGCATACTTCTTGCCATATCAAGCATTGTTCTATTCCTTCTTTCTGCCAAACCATTGTGTTGAGGGGTATAAGGGGCTGTAATCTCATGTTGAATGCAATTCTCTACACAAAAGTGCTCAAAATTACTTGAGGTATACTCCCCACCTCCATCAGTTCTCAAAATCTTGATGGACTTCTCACTTTGTTTCTCAACCAGCTTCTTGAAGTTTTTAAAGATTTCAAGTGCTTCATTCTTTGTATTAATCAGGTATAACCACATCATTCTACTAAATTCATCAACAAATGAAATGAAATACTGATTATCTCCTAGTGAAGATACCTCAAATGGTCCACAAATGTCAGAATGCACAACTGCTAACAAGCTTGTTGCTCTCATTGGCAGATATGACTTGAAAGAATTTCAGGGTTGCTTTCCTGCCATACAAACTTCACATATCTTCTCTGGTACAGCAATCATGGGAAGGCCAGCAACCATTTGTTTGGAAGAGAGATCATTTAAACTTCGAAAATTCAAATGTCTAAACCTTGAGTGCCAAAGCCAACAGTCCTCAACATGTGCAGCTGCTTTCAAACACTGAATCTCAGCAGCATGCATGTTGATCTGAAAGGTCCTATTTTTCGAGAGAGGAGCCTTCAAGATCAACCGTTGAGTGGAGTCAAACATTTCCATTTGATCATCCTTCATCACCACAGTAAAACCCTTCTCAATCAGTTGGTCAATACTCAAAAGATTGCTTTTCATACCTGGTACATACAGAACATTTGAAATCAAGACTGATTTCCCATTTTTCCTTTTGATCACGATGTTGCCAATACCTTCAGCATTCAAGGTTCTATCATCTGCAAATCGAATCTTGCTCTTTCTTGTTGTGTCCAGATCAGCCAACCATTCCTTTTGACTGGTCATATGGTTTGAGCAACCCGTATCAAGATACCAAAGCTCAGTTTGAAAGGATTCCTCACTTGTAGTCACCATCAGTAGAACTGGATCAACATCAGAATCCTTTTCTTGAGCAGCACAGGCTTCCTCATTAGTTCCTTTCTTCGATTTGCCTTTGCCATGCCAACATTCATCTGCAAAGTGACCCCACTTTTCACAATTGAAACACTGCACTATGCGTTTATCAAAATTCTTGAATCCTCTTTTGGTTTTGGTAGATCCTCCTCCCCTTTTACTTGAGGATTCAGGCCTGTCATCACTCTTCCAAGAACTCTTCACAAATTTCCCATTTCCTCCTTTCCTCCATTTCTTCTTTTGATCAAACCCTCTCTTGTCGGTTTGAGCTTGCATTGCCAAATAAGAGGTTTTCTCAATCGCCCCTCTCTCATTCATCCTCATCTCCCGAACCTCCAGAGTCCCTTGCAACTCCTCAAGACTTATGGTTGCAATGTCTTTAGACTTCTTAATTGCACATACTATGTAATCAAATCGAGGATGCAGTGTGCGCAATATCTTTTCAATTATCTTCTGATCAGATAATCTTTCCCGGTACCCTGCCATCATATTGGTGATGTTTCTGATTCTTGCAATGAAATCAGCCACCTTCTCTTGATCCTCCATCTGCAATAGCTCATATTGCCTTTTCAAGACTTGAAGTCTCGCTTTCTTGATCTTTTCACCACCCGTGTAACATTTCTCCAAGATATCCCAGGCCTGCTTTGCTGTTGCAGCCCCAGAAATCTTGTCAAAATTAGCCAAATCGACACACTGATGCAGGGTAAAGATTGTCTTGCAATCTTTCTTCTTGTTCTCCTTGTACACAACCCTCTGAGCATCGGTGGCACCCTCATTCACTTCTGGGTAGTCATTCTTGATGATTTCCAGCACATCCTAGAATCCAAACAATGATCGCATCTGCACATTCCACCGATCCCAATTTTTGCCATCAGGCATTGGCATTTGCGCAGGAAAATTGCCATTGGAGCCCATATCCTTACTTTACTCGTGTTTCACCTCACTTCACTCGTGTTTAGGTCCAAGAAAGAATAAGCTCTGGATACCAATTGTTAGAACACACACTCAACGCACAGACGGGTGAACAGTACAACACACAAACGGGTAACCAATATAGAGTGTAGACGGGTGAATAGTACACAGACGGGTATCAGAGAAAAATGATTACTGAATAATACTTTACACACTTTATTCCATTTGCACTCACTCTATTTATACACTGCTATAGCACACTAACAGTTACCAATCACTTGTAACTAACTAACTACTTTCCTAACTAACTAACCACTTATTTGAATTACAAAATAATATGGATAGCTGACACTATGCTTGAGTTTCTATTGTACGGCATATATAGGTGTTGAGGCCAAGGGGTTTTTTCTGGCTTGACCATTTCTTCTACTTTGGATGACAACTTCACAAAACGTATGTGCCAATGCTCCCGAAATGTCGTCAATGTTGGTCTCCCAATTAACCCAGATTCGAGGATGAAAAAGCAATAATATTTTGTAAATAAATACTTTATATTTTGGTTTTATTTTAGTTTTTACTTATTCATTTTATTTATGTTTACAATTATTTGGAACATCATTTTATTTAACATATTAATATGTGTATATACAATAATCAACCAAGCATACACATTTATTCAGAAGGACAAAAAAGCAAATAAAATGCTCAAACAAAAATGTAGTTAACAAATAAAAAATGCGATCAGACAGACACGTGAGTGCCTGTCTTGCCTCTAGTGTATATGACAGTATTTAATTATTAAAAGATGTTACACGAGTCAGGAACTGTGTCACTCCATTGGGATTCATTTCAATTTTTGCGGATTCGTCTGCACCTTGCTTGCCCAATCTTCACTCCACATCCCACTCAACGCCGTTAACTCCGTCTTCCAATTCCGCCACATCCGCGCCTGACCCGGATCCGTTAAAAAACAAAATTATACTTTTGCGTGAAGTAATAAAAGTTCACATGTACTCCAACAAACTCGCATTTCATGGAATATTTGAAAAAGAAAATTAAGGTAAAGTATTTCACTATCAAACTTACAAAAAGACAAAATTGGTTGAAAAATCCACATTAAGATAAACAGAAACATAATACTGCTTTAGTCGTGTGACAATATCTGTAATAAAATAAAATTCAAGTAGCTATATATACAAGCTGGATTTTATTATAATATATTAGTAAAAAAAAAAATTATATTGTCAACCAATCATATATTATTACATCATTAAAAATATTTCACTCTTATGATAACTATTTTAAAAGTTATATATAAGAAGATATATGATTCAATAATTATTGACCGTATGAATAATTTTACACTAATAATATATCAAAATTAAAATCATCCAAGTTTCCCTAATTTTGTGGAAGTATTATTTACTTAGATAAAGTTATTTATTTATGCTAACAGCAAACTACCTAGAAAAACTTATCTTTTCTTTACCTATTGTTTTTAATAAATGATCCTTATAATACAAAACCGTTTTCGTCGAAAGGTTTACAAATGAAATTATCTTAATTGCTATGCAGTGGGTAAAGTTGGATGAGTGTTGTAACTATATTATTATGAATCAAGGTAATTAAGTTTGTCTTTTTAGTGTTATATTTAAGTTGTGCCTTGTGATGATTACATTAAATTATATTTCAAGTTCATTTAATAGTTTGATGATTTGTCTCTAATTTTACAGGTTGATGCTTTACCGGATGAAGAAATTTTGAATTAGTAACTAGCTAGTATAGTGTATATATTGTAATGTCTGGGATTGTATATTATAATATGCATGTTTGAATTATAGTTTGAATTATGTATACTGTGTATATTGTAACATTTTTAATGAATGAAATGAATTTATTTATACTATGCCAATTATGTATACTGTACTGTTGTCTAGGTTTTGTTGAGTGCAGGGAAGAGTTGGAGAAAATAGAGCATATTATTAAATAAATATGGGAAAAGATAGCGCTTCCTCAAGAAAGCGCTATCTAAATCATAATAGATAGCGCTTTCATGAATAAGCGCTATCTAAAAACCAAGAATAGACAGTGCTTCCTTGAGAAAGCGCTATCTATTCTTGGCTTTTAGATAGCGCTTACTCAAGGAAACGCTATCTAATCCTGGGAAGCACTGTCTTTTCTAATTTAGATAGCGCTTTTTTAAACGTCATTGTTTGTGTCAACCTTTAATAGCGCTCTATTTAATAGCGCTTAAAAGCGCTATTAAATGCCAAAAATAAACGCTATTAAAAGCATTTTCTGTTGTAGTGATAGGTGGCTCAATCAGATGGTGAGAATCATTTGACATAACCCACGGACATGAATCATTTAATTGAGGTGACTCATTCTGATTTGAGCAATGTAACTTTTACCCTTCTGTGTACTGGGTACCAGAGAATTCATCATAAAAAAAATATTCTTGCAAAGAATTAATATGACAATTTAATAAAACGTATTGCTAACCAGTATCCTCAAGAAATAAAAAAAATCGTTTATTGAAAAATATAGGAGTAACTTTTAAACTTTCAATATATTAAATACACCACACTCTCTACATAAATTTTTTGTCTTTGATTTCTAAACCGTGCCCTAATTGAGTAACATTTACCTTTAATAAATTTAAAAAGTCCAGTATCTATTATCTAAGCTTTGAATCACATAATTTTTTTCCCAATTTACGTTGAAGGAAACTTCTTACATTTTAACATTACCAAATACGGATGCATACTTTGACTCCACTTTCAAAAGAAGAGTTTCTTGAAATTACTTACTCATTCCAAACCTATATATAGGCAAAAAAAAAAAAACTAACTCCAAACATATTAAGAAAGTTAGTTATATTAGTTTAATTGTCTTGATTTGTGTAAAAAATAAGTTATAATTACTAAACTACCATTTCTTGGGAGTGTATAATACTCTTGTAAGTTGTGTATTGGGGGTGTATCATTCTCTTGGGAAAAAAATATTAATCAAAAGATATTTTTGAAACACTGACATTAAATAAGATTAATTTGGTTGATTTTTACTTATATTTGAGTCCAAAAAATTTAGGTACTTTTTTGCTTATATATAGGTTTAGAAAAGTATTTGCGACAAAAGCCAGATTGCACTAACAAAAGCTTAACCAAATTCTTTATTAATAAAATGGAAATAATTAATTTTCTGTAAATATATCTAGAATAAGATTTATTAAAATTATTTGTCTTCTCTTTTAGATTTTCCTGTACCAACTAGAGCTCGTTTAAATATGCTTTTTCCCCCCACAAAAAGTACTTAGACATATTTTTTAAGTGTGTTTGGATATCATTTTAAAAAAAAATTAAAGCAAAAACAAAAACACTAAAATCAGTTAATAATGAAACTGACAATTTACCGTATTAGATTAACAAATTTGTTTTTATGTGTAAGGTCCATTAAAATTTGATTTTATGTCTTTCCCTCTCATAACATGAGAGGGAAAAGGAGAGGATCTAAATCCCTTATCTTAGATTAGCATTGGAATTTCTAACCTGTTTTGCTTCTCAACAAATGGTCAACCTTTATTTGGTTGGAGGATATGTTTGATTCACAGGATTAGTGCATTGTTCTTGTTCTATACTAATTTTTCGGTTTCTTTAATTTGGTTTGTACCTCAACACCTATGGATTGTTGCTTTCTTTTGAGGTTTTTATTTTGATCTTGTATATGGATTTGAATACCCTTCTCCGCTAATCAACATATTTCTTTGCCTATAAGAAAAAACTCATTCAATGTTATTACACTTTTAAATGCACCCGTATTGTCTCATATTGTCCTTTCGGCAAGGTGTATTTAGACTTTTAATTGTAGTTGATTTCTTAACACACAAGTCATTATTACGTCATCTGTGCTATGTTTTTTTTGGTACGAAGTTATTCGTGCTATTTTGTGTAAACACGAGTTATTTTGAAGAAAAATTAGCAATTAAGGAATTTAAGAGGGCCGATTGATGTCACCCGGTCACACTCATGCATTACAAGTTTCAAGAACACTGAATCTTTGTATGGAGTGGGATGCAAATTGGATGTTGTTGAACAAACAAATTTTATGTACAAGAGGAAAGGGTGGTGCATGCAGCAGTGACGTTAATTCTGGTTATTATAATATTATATAAAAAGGGCAACAGTTGGGCTTCAATTCTCTGAGAAGACCTTGCAAATTGTTCTAGCTTCAAACAAGTGAAGATAGACATCAATGGGTTGGGGGTTGGGGAAATTTATATGGGCATTTCTTGCCTGGAGCCTGTTCTTTAATTCTGGCTTATCTTATTCTGAAAAAGGTAACGCTTTGTTATGGGGCACTAATTTTCATTTTGAAATATTTGAGTTGTTGTTTTATTAATACCAAGTTGATTTTATCATAAATTAGTTCTAATTGTTTTCTTCAATCTATTTAATCAAAGAAATGAGAAGCACGATTCAGAAGCTTATTTTGTTTATTTTGATTGATAGTTAGGTAGAGTCTCTTTAGAACTCTTTTCATATCAGCCATGCATTTTCTTTGATCTCATAATCCTTTCCATGAGTTTATGCAGCTCCAAAGTATACATTTATCAGAGAAGCAACTTCTGCTCCACCAATCTTATCTTATGACTATATAATCATTGGTGGAGGAACATGTGGGTGTCCACTAGCAGCAACTCTCTCACAAGGTGCCAGAGTTTTAGTTCTTGAAAGGGGAGGCTCTCCTTACATAAACCCCGAAAAAATAAACATAAAGAACTTTGTTAATTCCCTCTCTGACATAAGTCCTTCATCATTTGCCCAGCAATTCATATCCAAGGATGGAGTCCTCAACGCCCGGGCTCGTGTCCTGGGTGGTGGCTCTGTCTTGAATGCTGGCTTCTACTCAAGGGCTAGCTCCAGGTACATAAGGGTATCTGGTTGGAATGAAACTTTGGCTAAGGAGTCATATAAATGGGTTGAAAAGAAGGTGGTTTTTGAGCCTCCAATGCTGCAATGGCAATCAGCAGTTAGGAATGGGCTGCTAGAAGTAGGGGTGTTGCCTTACAATGGTTTTACTTTTGATCACTTGTATGGGACCAAGGTTGGAGGGACAATTTTTGATAAAGAGGGTAACAGGCACACTGCAGCTGATTTGTTAGACTATGCTGATCCAAGGAGGATTTCTGTTTATCTGCATGCCACAGTGGACAAGATACTCTTCAGGTATAACAGAGGTAAGGATTTAAAAATACAGTTATTCTATTCCCACACTAAATTTTGTGTATCATTTTTATATGGTGAATTCTCTCCTACCCATAAAACTGAAGGGTAAAAGTTTATCCGGTTTAGATGATCCAATCAGATGGTACGAACCATTTGACATGACCCACTAACTTCATTCATTTAATTGAGATGACACATTCTGATTAGACAGGATAACTTTTACCCTTCCATTTTTTGAATAATGGAGAATTCACATATTTATATTGGTGATACTAATTTTTGTACATAAAATTTGAAAATTGCAAGTAACTAATAAACGGAGTGCATTATCTAGAAATAAAAAATATTACTCTTTTATTACTGGTGTGAAAGTAGTGTATAAAATTTAATGTACAAATATCTTTTTGATGAGAATATAGATGCCTCATTGTCACAAAATTTATATATTTGATATGAATTTTAGACACCTTCACTTTACCATAATGTTTTTTTTTTTTTTTTTTTTTTAAATTTTGATACAGAAAAAAGGAGGCCACAAGCTTATGGAGTAATTTTCAAAGATGCATTTGGAATCACACACAGAGCATACTTAAGCAAGCAATCCAAGAGTGAGATAATCTTATCAGCTGGTGCAATTGGAAGCCCACAGTTGCTGATGCTGAGTGGCATTGGTCCTGCTAGCCATATGCAGGCTCATGGAATCAAAGTGGTATTGGATCAGCCTTTGGTGGGCCAAGGGATGGCAGATAATCCAATGAACGTTCTAGTGGTTCCTTCCCCCGTACCTGTTGAAGTCTCTCTGGTCCAAACAGTGGGCGTTACCAGGTTAGGTACTTATATTGAAGCAGCCAGTGGATTGAGCTTTGGGCATTCTTGGTCTGAAAGGCTTCAAGGGATTTTTGAATTTGTGGCAAACCAGGTCAGTATCCCATTTGACGCTTGGAGCCTGAAATAACTACTTGGGCCTTACAGTGGTCGTCATACTTAGTTAAATGTGGTCCAATTGAAGTCATGGTCTAACAAAAATTCTTTCTTACTCTAGGGAGAATATTCACTGTTAATTTTATTTTTTATTCTTTTCTTTCTCTTTTCACATGAATATTTTTAAATTTAAAAAAAATAAATAAAATGAAAAAATTTAAAATTATAAGTGATATATAAATAATTAACTCGAGTAGAACATAAAGATAAACAATTTTAAATTATAAAAAAAATATGCATAATTATTTTTCAAATAAAAGTTTAAAAATAAAAAAATTAAGAATCACATCTATCATTTTATAAATAAGACTAACCTAAGAGATTTTAGAATATACTCTAATTTTATATGTGTATATATTTTTTTGTAGAAATATCTATACTCAAAAGGAAAATAATTAAATGGAAATAAACAAATGATATACAAATTTGATAGTAATGATCATTAATTAGTAGATTTAGAAATATATTAAATAAAAAATTAAAAATTTGCTTAATGTAGGAGATGTCAAGTTGTTCATTGAGGAGGAGAGATGTTGTCAAGAGTAAGTCACGTTTAAAAATGAATACCCTAATTTACTATATAGGGGTTTGATATTTAAAAATAATAATTGCCAATAAAATGCTACACCGTAGTTTAAAAAATACTATAACTTAGAATTCCATATTTTTATATTAGATTTAATTGGTATGTACTATTAATATAAAGATTTTTTACAATGTCAACCAATCATAATTGGTCACATCATTAAAAATGTTTGACTCTTATCATAATTACCTTTAAAGTTATACATAGAATGATTTATGATTGATTGACAGTTTAAAAAAAACTTATACTAATGGTATATCAAAATTAAACTCTTTTATATTCACTATTTTGATTTTTGGTTTGGCGAACTTGTAGTTGATTCTTTCATATTTAAATTGGATGATAAAAGATTATACCATGCATGCATTCACTCTTAACACCCTAAAGTTAGAAAAATTGTCGTAAAGGGAACTTAATCTGAAATTTTGTTCTCATTTGAAGACCGGGCAACACTCCATGTTTCCCCCAAAAGCCAAGGAGAGTATTGCAGACAGCATTGGATCTTTAACCAATCCAACTCTTAAAGGAGGAGTCATACTTGAAAAGATCATGGGACCGCGGTCTACAGGCCATCTGGAACTCTTAACCAATAATCCCAATGATAACCCATCAGTTACCTTTAACTATTTTAAGGATCCAGAAGACTTAAGGATGTGTGTTGAAGGCATGAAAACCATCATAAATGTTATAAACTCGAAAGCACTCTCAAGGTTCCGCTATCACAACATGCCAGTCCAAGCTCTAATAGATTTCATGTTGCACTTACCTGTCAACTCGAGGCCAAAACATTCTACTGCTGCCTTCTCTTTGGAACAATATTGCATTGACACTGTATTAACAATTTGGCATTACCATGGAGGCTGCCAATCTGGTAAGGTTGTTGATCATAATTATAAGGTTATTGGCGTGGAAGCTCTGAGAGTAATTGATGGATCAACCTTTATTCGCTCTCCGGGGACTAATCCTCAAGCAACTGTTATGATGCTTGGAAGGTACGTACGTAACCATTGGCATCTATCAACTGATATATGTTGTGATTTGATATTAATTGATTGATACTAATTTGAGATACATCTCCTCTTGTCTCACTCTTTCATTAATTTGATTCAGGTATATGGGAGAAAAGATTTTAAAGAAAAGATTCTTCCATGGGAGGAAGTAGTGATGAAGCTAGGGATCAACTCAGTGCACATTCTTCGTTCTTTCATGTTTGATATTTGTAATAGCTGATTAGTTATTAGCCATTTTCTATTGAAAGTACGTTGTCTGTTAATAACTAGCATCTTTATGATAATTTAGTAATTTTCACAATGTAATTAAAATTAATTATAATAAATATTCTCAATAGAAATTCCTATGTACTTCCAGAGTACCGCATTCAATCACAATGTTAGTTAATAGATATTATTGTAACTAATTAATAAATAATTCTAATTAACTTTATTAATTAATGTTGAACTTCTCAAATTTTGAGATACTAAAAATATAACAGGTGGACAACATAACCATATACGGTGTTAGATTGAATATAAAATATTTATAATAAAATTAGATCAAAACACTATCATTAAGAGTATTTGTGTCGATGTATTTATCTGTTTATAAATTGAACGCACTGTCTATTGATAGATGCCAATGCTTTCGTTCCATCGTCATACTCCTATTAGTAACTTGAGGAATGAGGATTAGTCCCGGGTGAGCGATAAAAGGTTGAGCGATCAGTTACTCTCAAAGTTTATGCACTAATAATAACCTTATAATTAGAATCAACAACCTTAACAGACTGGAAGACTCCATGGTGAATGCCAAATGAACCGGCACATGACATCGCTTTGTTTTGAAGATAGTTGAATGATTAAAATTTGAATTGTTTGAAAAGATGAGCAATTTTAATAAGAAGCATAAAGGAAAGAATGTGACATGAGAACTTGCTGTTGACAGACCTTACAACCTTGGCAGTGGTCACTCAACTTCATGTAATGGAGCATCTTTGGGTTGGTCAAAATGGGCCTATTCGGTGTGGGTGTGTTAAGATGGATCTAACATGTTTTAGACTGGCATTTTATATAGGCCGACTCATTAGTGTGGCAACTCTTTTTATTTCTGAAAAAATTATTCTAGCAATTAAAATTTGTTAATAAAAAACGAATTATTTGAACTACTTAATTTTGAGCTAATGACAAATAAATTAGAGAATTATTCCAATCGTCAATTGAATTTTAATTTTTCAAAACAAAAAATGGTAATAGAATCCTCCCTGTAGTAAGGAGCTAAAATTTAAAAATAATTAAAATTCGAGAACTAATCCAATTGTTAATTGAGTATAACTTGTAAGATTAAAAATATAGTATACTCTTGAAAATAACTTGTTAGATTAAAAATAATAAAAATTGGAGCCAACGACTGAGCTAACCTAAAATGATACTACCCAATTTGGGATCCAAACTAATATGTAGTTGACATCTTTTAATTATTGTTTCAATTATCTCTATTCTTTTTTTTGGTCTTTGACTGTGTATCCCACAAACAAATTGTGAGATTAACCCTCGGACTGAGTGGTGGTTAAGTAAAACCTTTTCAGAGAGACGACTCCAATATTCGAAATATATATATCCTCCTTAAATGATCAATAAAATTGCGAAAGAATCTAAAAGTGAGTGGAAAGAACTTTCGAGACAGTAAGGACTTTGAGGAATCAAAACCTGAGTGAGAATCAATATCAACTCAAATCTTTTTCTTACTTTGTTTCAAAAAAAAAATGTCGCACCTAGATGAGTATATCCAAAGCATAACCTTCGAGCAGATGCCATTTTTTCTATGGAGCCCTTGAGTGTGCTGCCTATAAAAAGTTGCGATATGTGCATGACAAACCAAACACATTTTAGGGGACAAGGCAGCGAGTTGGACTGTGCTCGATCGTATATAGTAAGCAAATCACTCATAGGGCATATCTCATTTGGCAGGTATGATGATTGCTGGTGATTTAAATCTATCAAAATTTATCTCAGTAATTAACTTGCCAAAGGAGAGCTGCCCTCTGAGTGTTTAGCTTAGACACTGTCTCGTTGTCTACATGCAACCATTGCAAAGGTTATGGAGCTTCCCAAAGAAATATTAGGTTGGTATATAGAAAGGTTTATTAAACAAATTAAGAAACTGAAAAAAATTATGTTCATTTTTTGGTTTTGTGGTTACGAAGGTGTTCCAATGATTATATTTTACTTCGGTTCATTTTGATACTCTTTTTTTGCTTTTTAAAAAGGAGGTCTTAATTTCAAATCAAGTGAAAGAAAATTGTCTTCATTAACATAAAGGTAATTTGGTTGTTTTATTATGGGAGTTGAAGAAGAATAAAATAAATTAACTCACGGATTGGGCGCAGCGTAGTTAAGTGATAATTTGTTAGATTATCGAGTAATTGTATTTTTTTTGAGTGAATTTTACTTCCAATTACATGAATTTGTCATTGTTTTGTCTCTATTTTAGTTAGTTGAGTCATAACTTGTTATTGTGAGTACTTTTGTTAATTCCTTGCATTTGAATTTAATTTCAGCTTATTTAGTTATCCCTACAATCTAATTTTGGGTTTATCCGGAAGGAAACCATAAATATTGAAGTGGAATTGGTGAAAAAGTAAACAAAGAAGCTCAAATCAAGAGGAATTGCACCTGAGAAGAGAAGAGAAGAGAAGAGAAAAACTTTACCTATGTCAGATCTACACTCAACACTGGAATCCTCACGCTTAGCACCGGCTTGCGTGATAAAACTCGCTCTTTGGGTATCTCACGCGCTTAACGTGAGCAACCCCACGCTCGGTGTGGGCACGTTTCTTGACAGGTTTTTAAACCCTCATTTCAGCAGCCACACGAATTTCTCTGCAACTAAAACCTAATTTGGCAATTTTTTGGAGTTGAAAAGGAGATCGAAGAAGGAGGAATCCTTCATCATCTACCTTCTACTTCATGGAGTTTTATCTCCTTTGCTCTTTTATTGTTTTCTAGGGTTTAACATGTCTAGTTGAATTCCTCTTAGCTGAGGAGATGATGTAGTCCATTTATGTCGATGTTTTGTTGACTCTTTACTTTATTCTACGAACTATTGGTTGTTGATATATTGATCACGAATTTTAATGACATTTGGATGTTTGACCACCATTCTTGTGTTTTGAGGATCCATTGATATGCTAGAAATAATTATAAATGAATGTTTGCCAAGAATAGGTTATGTGATTAATGTCGTTCTTACTATTCCATAAAACTTAATCATCGGCTTAATTAATTAAATCTAATGAATTAGGATTAGTGGAGTTTGATAGAATTGATCACCTAAGGAATTAGCAGTTAATTAACTTAGGCAATTCAACCTTCAACCAACCAATAGTAATTAGGATAATTAAGGTTTTAGCAATTCAAAGGATTTGTTGTCTACGAGGAACCCGAATGCATAATTGGATGAAATCGGATCATTAGCGCCTTTAATCTTACATATCTCTCATCTACTAGTTGTTGTTGATCACCAATTAAGAAAATAACATAAATATTTAATTTGCTTCATTTGATTCTTGCATGAAAACCCAATTTGAGCTTTCTTTAATCCAACTTGTCGCCTAGATAGTTATTTTAATTGAGAGTTGGTCCTCTGTCAAAATTCCGGTTGACGATATTCGACCTCATATATAGCTGTTTTATTTCTTGTAATAACCCGATCTACTTGTCGCGGTCTCATCATTAATGTAAAGAATATGCTTTAAGATCATTTGGTTAAATCACTGTATATTATAGGCACCACCAATCAATTGTTTCCATCTTAATTCACTTACCGTGAGTTTTATATTCCCCTTAAAAAAGGTTTATATTTTTGTTTAATTAAATTTTCATCCTTAAGATTTTTTGATCATTTTTCATCCTTAAGATTTAACATAATAATGTTGCGCAAGTTTTTTAAATTTTATTTTAATTTAAAAAATATAACATGGCTTCTTACTTATTTTATTTTTATTAAAAAATAAAACAGTTGTATCATACTATATTAACCCTAAAGTTTATTTTATGGAAAAAGGTCAAACACAACCATTAATATTCTAATCACTTGTTTCCAAGTATATATCCCATGGTCCTCGCTTTTCCTAGAAGATTCTTACATAGACATAGGTTACACAATTTGTTTCACGGAAGCCAATAACTAGCTTAGACATCATTATTTATTGGCTTTTTTACCAAATCATCCTAATTTTCAAAACTATATATCAAAATAATTTGGTTCTAAAATAATTTATCAAAATATTTTTGTTTTGAATAAAAAAATATTTTTTGAGAGGCCCTGATTGGGTGCCAATTATTTTATCCGAATTTTAAAAAAAAAAAAATTAATGCAGCGCCATGTGGCGCTCTCTGGTGAGTGGCGCTGGTTGGAGTGGTGCCACTTACCTGAGGGCGCCACGTGGCCAGTTCCTGGCCACTTCTTCTACACCTACCCCTCCCCCTCCCTATATATAACCCCCTCGCCCCCACCCCCAACACATCCGTCCCAGCCTCGCACCCCCCAAATCCTATATCCCACTCCTCCTTAACCCAATACTCATACCTTTCTTCACACACCTCACTTCTCTTTCTACTGCATTTTTCAACATTATTTATTTTATTATTACTCTTTAATATTTAGTAAGCATTTTATATTAATATTTACTTTACTAATACGATTTTGTGTTGTATAATTTATATTAATGTTGTTATAATTCTTGTATAATTTATTTTTGTCTTTATTTATTGTTGTGATCACTAATGTTTAATTATAATTATTATCCAACATTATTTATTTATTTTATTATTTTATTTATTTATAAATTTTATTGCTATTGTGTAATTTATATTAATGTTTTTATTATTTACTTTTTGTCTTTATTTATTTTTGTAATCACTAATATTTTAAATATTGTTATTTAATTAATGTTATTATTATTGCCTTTTTTATTTGCTTAATTATAATAATTCAACAATTTTATTTAATATTTCATTTTTTAATAGTATTATTATATTAATATGGGATCAATCCTAACATATTACCCACATACTCAGCCCAATTTTACGGTTTTTGCCTATTACTGCAGTCCCGTCAACGCGCAAACCTGTCAATGATTAATTTGAAATAAAGATAACTGAGCAATTCCCAAAAATTCGGCTTGCTCAAGATACCCTGCAATGGCGGGGGGTATGTTCACACCTCCATCATGAAATTATTGGGCACGTCTACAAATAAGAACTCGATCTTCGTCACCGTTCCATATGTGTTGGGAAACATGAGTAGTTTGCTCACCCAACACTGATGTAATTATCGGGTCAAGATTAATCGCATCTGTCATCTTACCTAATAAAAAAACAATAATCTTAACATTAATGCATAACACTAAAAAAGACAATAATCATAACATTAATGTTCATTACACAATAATAATAAAATTAAAAAAAGCGGTAATAACATTAGAAACAAAAGTAATAATAACAAAAGACTACTTATACCATTAATATAATAATTCTAATAAAATAATAATAATAATAATAATAATAATAATAATAATAATAATATACGATTAAACAGAAGTTAAAACAATAATTACAAATAGTAGAATAAATAATATTGGACAGTGTAATAGAACGGGGACTGAGATATGTTGCATACCTATAATTAATATTAGTGATGACAACAATAAAAAAGATAATAATAATAAAATTAATTTAATAACAAAATTAAAATTATTAATCATGACAACAATAATAATTTCATTTACAAAAAAAAAAAATAACATTAATAATAATAATAAATAAAATAAAAAACAAATAATAATATTAGTATAATAATATTGATAACAATTATAATTAAATTGTATACCTAAATATTAAAGAGTAATAGTAAAATAAATAATGTTGAAGAGTGCAGTAGAAGGAGAAGTAAGATGTGTGAAGAAAGATATGAGTGATTACAATAAATAAAGACAAAAATAAATTATAATAACATTAATCTAAATTACACAATATTAATAAACATGACAAGAATTATAACAACATTAATATAAATTACACAACACTTAATCGTATTAGTAAAGTAAATATTAATATAAACTGCTTAATAAATATTAAAGAGTACTACAAAAATAAAAAATGTTGAAGAGTGTGATAAAATGAGAAGTGAGATGTGTGAAGAAAGATATTAGTGTTGGGTTAAGGGGGAGTGAGATATAGGATTAGGGGGTGGGAGTCTGGGGATGGGGGTGGGGGGCGGGGGGTTATATATAGGGAGGGGGAGGGGGAGGTGTAGAAGAAGTGGCCAGGAACTGGTCACGTGGCGCCCTCAGGTGAGTGGCGCTACCCCAACCAGCGTCACTCACCAGAGAGTGCCACGTGGCACTGCATGGATTTTCTTTTTTTAAATTCGGGTAAAATAATTGGCACCCAATCAAATGGTGCCACGTGTAAAGGTATATTTTTTTTATTCAAAACAAGAGTATTTTGGTAAATTATTTCAGAACCAAATTATTTTGGTATATAGTTTTTGAAAACTAAGCTAGTTTGTTAAAAAAGCCTTATTTATTTTGAATGTAACACATGAATTTATATTATTTAATATAAAATAATGATGTGTCACATGTTAATACTAACCATTACTTTAAGGACAATGATTAAAGAATTCGATCCTAGCATAAAAAAAAAAAAAGAATTCGATCCTTAAAAAAGTTAAATATATTATTTTTTTTAATCAAAATATATTACTTCTTAAGATATTAAATACATTAATTTGTAATAAAGAAAAATTTCTCATTTTTTTTAATCAATATCCTTGAAACACCAAAATATATTATTGCAAGTCTTTGCCTCTTTGGTAAAGCACAGTCAGTGACCTAATTAAATGAGGAATCTCCCTCGAAGCCATTTTTTATCATTTAAAAAGTACTATAAAATATTGGGCATTGCTCCGATGCCATTCAACTATAGAGGGCATTGATGCCCTTCCAACGTTGGACCAATTAGTGAGTGTCCACGTGTTTCAAACGTGTCATGCCATTAGGTTTTTTATTTAAATGATAAACTTTGTATTATTGCATTTTAATCCTTACAAATTATTTTTTGTTTCATATCCTTATTGAAAATGGTACCGAAAACCCCTTTCATCTTTCTCTTTTCTCTTCTGAAAATCCTTCCTTTGTGTGTTTCTCTAAATGTAAATTGTTCCTTTCACTTTGCATTTCAAAGCATTTGGTTGACTTAATTTGTTGGCCAAAATAACAGTAATCAACAACCAAAGAACATATTTATTGCTTCGTTACGTGAAGACTGTGATAGGGTTGATGAAGCTTCTGGGTAAAAGAGCTACGTTTTGTGAAACCCGTTTTTTGATTTAACCCTCATACACAAACTATTTTCAGAATTGATTTGGGGCTTCCTTTAATAGCTATCATGTGACTACTCTATTAAAATTTAAAAACATTTGGTTGACTGAATTGAGAGATTTGTCCGGGTCGTGTTCGCGGGTCTCAAGACCCGTTTTCTGCAGGCGGGTGAAGAAGAAGTTCCTCCGCGATATTTCTACTTTATTACCTTAAAAGTGTGAAAAGTGAACAATACTGAAAAACCTGGCCCGATGTTTGAGATACTGATTTTCGATATCCATGTTGTGAGTTCGATCGAGTCTGTCACTTTTTTTGGTTACTTTCTTTCTTTTAAATAAAACAAGTTCAGAGAGAAAAAATTATTTGTAAGGATTAATATGCAATAAGGCAAAGTTTATTATTTAAATAAAAATCCAAAATACATGGCAGTTTTAAAACACTTGGTCACTCATTATTTGGTCAACGTTGGAGGGGCTGCCCTAAAATATTAGACCAAAAAAAAGTACTATATATAATAAGGGGCGTAATTAGACCTCGCTCAACTTTTATAGAGCTGAACCGCGAGCCTTCATGGCTTGGATTTTGGGCCCTGCATCTAGCTCCTGGACTAAATCGAAGTCTTTTGCATATATGGAAAATTTATTTCATCTTTCTAAAGCTCAATAAATGCATTATACTATGTATGAAAGTTTTTTATCATTTGAATATTTTTTTAAGATTTTCAATTTCCGGAAGTCTCTAACGCTTGATTATTCGAGTCGGAAAGATCTATTTATATGGTAATTAATATCCATCGGGAAACCTGTTGGACACACAAGGTGGATTCTCCCCTCTCAATCAGGTTTTCTCTATACACAAGAGTCAGGATTCGAACTCCTGACCACTTGTAAGGGGTCCGGATCCCTTACCACTTGAACCAACCACATGTTGATGGAAAAATCTATTTAAGTAGACAAATTTTTTTCAAGTGTTTATTTTTTCCGTTTATTTAAAAAAAATCAAATTTCTTGTCACGGAAACTAACCTACATTAGTTTTATCATTGCATTAAAACAAATTTAAAATAAATTTTAATTTATTAATTTAAAATTAATGATAAAAAATTATCTTAGAGCACGTGTTTATTATGCTCTAAGAATATGACAAAATTTATCCTTCTGCAAGTCCAAAAGATTGGATGAACAGTCCTCCTGTGCATGTGGTGGCTTTTGATTGGTCCCAAAATGACTGGGTTCACAACCCAGAAAATGCTCCCTGTAAACTGATTGGAAAATGAAAAACCACAAAGGGTTGGAGAAATATCAACCATTTGATATGAAAACCATATTTTAATTATAAAGAAAATGTTTAATTCAAAAAAAATTATAAAGAAAATGTTTTTTCTACACCTGTTATACAACATTCAATTCAAATGGCACTACGGTTCTAAAATTACAATTGTTTTTCATTCCATAGCTTAAGAATTTCTCATCTAGTATTACAGTGAATCCTCATCTTCCAAAATATATTATTTAACACATTTATTTTTTGCCAAAATATGAATTAATTCCACGAACTTTCACCTAATTTGGTCACTTTAATTTATCTTTATTCATCCTGAATATAAGATAAACTAGGACGTAAATGGCACAGAAAGATTATCTTATAATATATCAGATCCATAAAATAAAGAGTACAATAAGAATCAAATTTCCACCAAATCTGGGGAAAAAAATTATGAGCACATTAAGCTATAAACACTACATCAGAAAAGATCTTTAATAATGCCTATTTAATAGAGTTTGTAAAGAGGGAACACTACCTAAGGTTGGGCTATCTTTTCTCCATTTAAACAAAAAATGTGTTCAAAATTTAATAATGTTTCCTCAAGGAAACTCTATTAAAGGAGATACCTTTAATAGTCTTTCTATAAGGAAGCACTATCTTTTATCCATTTAAAAAAAAAAAAAAAACACGCTACACCTTAGTAGCGCTTTCTCGAAATGAGCTATCTTTATCCCATTTTAAAAATATGTGTTCCACCTGAATTGTGTATCCATTTATATTCGCAGCTCCCTGCTGCGTTTTCTGCTAGCGGAAGTTTCCACTTTTATATTCATTTACCAAATTTTGGCTCCTTTCCAAGAGCAATGTCGCAATTTATTTCCATTCCTATGTCTCTATTTGAAGAAGGAAAATATGACTCATTTCCTTTTTAGTTTCAAATTTGTGATACTGATGGAATTTCCTTTTCAGTTTCCAAATCCAGAGACGTAAATTCTGAGGTTTATAAGAGGAATATTACGATTTCTTTCCATTCTTATATCTCTGTTTGAAGAAGGTACGAATGAGCCATTTCCTTTTTAGTTTCCAAAACGTGATACTGATGAAATTTCCTTTTTAGTTTCCAAATTCAGAGACGCAGAGTCTGAGGTTTATAAGAGGAATGCTACGATACCTTTCCATTCCTATGTCTCCGTTTGAAGTAGGTAAGTATAAGTCCTGTTGTTTTTAGTTTTCAAATCATAATACTGATAGAATTTCCTTTTAGTTTTTAAATCCATATACGAATTATGCAAAGTTCGGGGTTTCTAAGAGGGAATGTCGCAATTCCTTTCCATTTCTATGTCTCCGTTTGAAAATGATAATTATGAGTCCTTTCCTTTTTAGTTTTCAAATTGTGATACTAGTGGAATTTCTTTTGTAGTTTTCAAATCGAGATTTGTAAATTCTAGGGTTTCTAAGAGGAATGTCGCGACTTCTTTCCATTTCTATGTCTCTGTTCGAAAAAGGTAAGTATGAGCCATTTTCTTTTTAGTTCTGAAATCATGATACTGATATAATTTCCTTTTTAATTTCCAAATTGAGAGACGCAAAGTCTGAGGTTTCTAAGAGGAATGTCGTGATTCCTTTCCATTCTTATATGCCCGTTTGGAGAAGGTAAGTATGAATTTTTTTTCTTTTTAGTTTCTAAATCGTGATTACTTATAAAATTTCTTTATTAGTTTCCAAATCGCAATCTTGTCCAAAGAATTCACTGTGTTCTATATTGAATATTATTTTTCTTGTTTTGAATATCCTTTTGATTATGCAAGTTTGAGCACTAAATACATGAAAATATGTTTTTTCCCCTTAAAAAAGAGACAGAAAAAGATAACATTTTCTCAAGAAAAAGTTATTAAAAGATATATCTTTAATAGCATTTTCTTAAAGAAGCATTATCGTATGTATCCCTATGATAATGCTTTAGAAATCGTACCTTTTTTTTTTATCATGAAGAAATACTATTTTTGATTATCCGATTATCCTTTTAATAATACGTGGATAAATAACCTTATAAACGTTATTAAATGTAAAAACAGAAGTTTTATAATTAAAGGGAAAGTTTTCTCTTTTCTGTGTTTGCCTTTGAAATTAGAACTATTTGCTTCTATGTGTATGTACTAGAATTATAAAATTGGATTAGCCTTTTTTAAAGTGAGTAAATATATAAAGTGAAAAAGTAAAGATGTATCCATCATTGATTAATTAAAATGCATTGAGATCTTATCCCATTTAAAATAATCAAGGATAAATACATTCTTATTTTTTTACTTTACATATTTACTCAGTTTAGAAGAGTTTTTTCATATAAAATGGATACAATAATTAATGACTCGGTTTCTTTCCTCTTTGATGTCTCTCCCATGCAATGCCTAAAATTCCGTGTGCTAGGCTTTATACAGTACAATCCGCCTTTATTGTCAATCAACCTTGCGTGACAAGATGTGAGTCATTCTTGAAAGATTACAACAATTAGAGATCTATTTACTGAACCACATAGTATAAGGACGAGGAATATGGATAATGATGATGGGAAAAAAAGGTTGCCTTAGCTAGCTGTAATGCAAAAAGAGACACGTGTGCAGTCAAAATCAACTTTGCCAAGGAAATCTTGTAAAGGTAATTAAAATTTATAAACGTGGAATCTGTTTAATTTAAAAGGGACAAGTGATAACATAGAAATACAAGTCCAAAACTTCTGAAATAGGAAAAATTCAAAGCAAACACATAAACATAAAGAAAGGAAAAGATATGGCATGAGAACCTTGTTTCAAGAGGCCCGTTTTTTTTTTTTTTTTGTCACTGAGCAACTTTAATATGACTAAAAATGCCTTGATTTTAACCTCAGTGTCTTTTTTCCACTTCTCTACTTTAAAGTGCAGGATATTCTGAAATGGTTGGATAGTCCATTAAAGCTTTCAGAGCCTTGGGTGCTTGGAATGTGCAATTTATGAGCATCAAATTTGAACGAATGTCAGCTAAAGATAGCTACAGTTAATGGATATCCATAGCATAACCCTCAAGCACATGCCAATGTATCAGTGGTTTATTCCATTTTCTAAGCTATAAAGACTGCTCAGAGCTCAAGGTCATGTACAAACCAGAGGCAAGGCACAAGCACCAATTGGAGTTGAAAATTGCTTCAGTAAGCAAATTAGCAATAGGGCACCTCTCTCCTGGCTTGTAAACAGACGTTCATTATTTTGGGAGCAAACTATTGAGCTACCAAAAGTCAGTGTTAATAACATGCCAAAGGAGAGTTGCCCTGTGGCTGCTTTAGCTTAATCTCATAGATTGGTAGCAGATCATAAGAGGTAATCCAATGTTAAAGGAAATGCATATTATCTTTAGTCCTACATCTTTATGTAAATTCTTTTATTTCTCTGTTATGTCAAAAATGCTAACCTGTCAAGAAAGAGGGTTGAGAATTTTAGTTTCCATCAAAGTGTTTCAGGTGTTTTTCATTCACCTCCAAGATATTAAGTTTTATTTCTAAAGTAATGAAACTACCAAATTGCTGCGATTTGCACAGTAAGTTCTTCTGCCTAAAACTTAAAACTTGTTGTGTGTGTTAGCCTTAAATAAGTTCTAGTACATGGATGCTCTTAGCCCAGTGCTTATGTGAGGAAACAGGTGCTCTTTATGTTATGGAGAATGGAGAGAAAAATTTTATTGGGAATTGGTGCATTTGATATATTGAGCCGCGTTAAACTTAGAGCATGTTTGGTAAAATTAGCTGTTAGCGGATAAGTTAGTTGATAATGGATAGTTTATAGTGGATAGCGGATGAGATAACTGATAGTGTATAGCGGATTAGTTAGCTTATTTTCTGTGGAAGTGTTTGGTAAAACTAGTGGTTGAACTAGCTGAAAAATATAAAATGACATAAAAGGACATCTTCATTAATGATTTTTATAAAAGAGAGAGAAGAGGATAAAGGTAGAATTAAATGAAGATAATAAGGATAAAAGTGGAAAGAAAAATTAAATGCTATACGCTATAAGCTCAAACGCTACTTCAAGTAGCGTCTGAAAAAAACGCTTTAAGCTCGTGAAAAAACGCTATAAGTTCATGACAGAAGCGCTTACTAAACGGGGCTACTTTCTCATCCGCTATAAGCTATCCGCTATAAGCTCGTAGAAGTGGCGTGCCAAACAGGCTTTTAATTTTTCAACGAAAGCTTGTTTTTTTGTACTCGCTCCGGACTTATATATAAACAAAAAAAATGACTTCACACGTATTAAGAAAGTTAGTTATATTAGTTTAATTGTCTTGATTTGTGTAAAAAATAAGTTATAGTTATTAAACTATCCTTTCTTGAGAGTGTATAATACTCTTGGAAATTGTGTCTTGAGAGTGTATAATGCTCTTGAAAAAATAAAAAAAACAATTAACCAAAGAATATTTTTGAAACACTGACATTAAATATGGTTGATTTGGTTGACTTTTGTTTATATTTGAATCCAAAAAGTTTAGGTATTTTTTTGCTTATTTATAGATCCAGAGGAAGTATTCCTTAACCAACATCTTTAGGACATTAGTTAGTATGATCCTTATGTTATCACCAAAAGTTATGAATTTAGAAATATTAAGATAATTTTGCAGTTTGCTTAATTGTTTTGGAAAATAATTGGTTTATAATATTATATTATATCAGAGGACTAAATTAAGTCAACGAGTTTGATTTTTGTTGCTGTTTTTATTTCACAGTAAATTGCATCTCACCATAAGGTACGTTGAGTGCTTCAATTCTAAAAAGTCTTTTTGTTCGGATAGCAATTATTATTATTTTTTTAAAGACAATCAAAAAAAAAAAAGAGAATATTTTAAGGCAATTTTGATGATAGTTCTCATGCATAGGAAATTGCTATGTAATTGGAATTCATTTTTGACCTTGATAAAATTCAGAATAATCTATGCTTGAAAAAAGGAGATGACAATATTTAAGTTCCTTGAAAATGTAAAAAGAAATTAATATACACTTATTGATTCTTGGAAGAAGCCACATAAATAGAGATTTATGAAGTGGTGGGGCATCCAAGAGGTGAATCAAGTGTGAGTGAGTGATAACTTTAGTGGTGAGAGTATCTCTTCTAAATGAGTATTTACCACTTCCTTGTTATATGAACCAAATCAATTGTTGCTACCCCTGAAATCACACAATTGCACAATTACATCTTAGGAATAACACATAAAAAGCTAAACTACACATAAGCTCGAGGATTCAACATCAGATCCACATAAAAATAAAATAAAAATCGTAATGAAAAACAAACAGGTTGAGAGATCTCACAGTTTCAGAAACCAGCACAATTGAGAACGTACGACAGTGGTAATGAGGCCTCGTTGGAACCGATTCAGAGGGAAAAGAGAAGTTAGGAGAAATCTTTCATGGCAACGACCAGGGTTTTAAATATAGATTTGCGATGGCAATTTGGACCGCACTATTTTGATTTTGGAGGTCTCCGAAACCGAAATGCGACCGCAATTGCGGCCACATCGATCACATTTTTTCACAATTATCCGCAATTACGGTAAACGCCATGCAACTGCAACCACGATTTAAAACCTTGGCGACGACACCAAAGCTATTCGAGATGGCGCCATTCTCAGACAGAGAGACAAAGATCAAAAGAAGGAGACTGAAGACGATAAAGAAGACGAACATGGTGGAATAGGACACATCGAAAAGAATTGACATGTGGAAAAATATATTAAAAAATAGGCATAAAATAGTAGTAACATTTTGTTTGGGGAATGTTGTGAAAAGTATTATTTAATCAGCATTATTTAGTAACATTTAAAGACATTTTTTTTTTTTGTACAAACATTTTAAAGACATGTTATTAATTAAATATTACAAGATGTAATATATGTAGTGGTGAATGATTGCAGGTTATACATAATACTATCTCCGGACTTATATATAAGTAAAAAAAATTAAGTTCACACGTATTAAGAAAGTTAGTTATATTAGTTTAATTGTCTTGATTTGTGTAAAAAATAAGTCATAGTTACTAAACTACACTTTTTTGGGAGTGTAAAATGCTCTTGGAAGTTATGTCTTGGGAGTGTATATATAATGCTATTAAAAAAATAAAAAAATAATTAACCAAAGGATATTTCTGAAACACTAGCATTAAATAGGGTTGATTTGATTGACTTTTGCTTATATTTGAGTTCAAAAAATGTAGGTACTTTTTTGCTTATATATAGTTCAAGAGGGAGTACTACTTGAATTTGGATCGCTTTCTCTTTATTTAAATACTCCCTCTGTCATATTATATATGTCACATTTACGAAAAAAATTTGTCCCAAAATATATGTCATTTTCTATTTTCAATGTAATATTAAATGCTTTCTACCAATTATACCCTTAAATACTCCACTTTGCATTTATGACAATAGCTAATAAATCAATGATTAATAAGGTTAATTTGGTAAAATTATCACTCACTTTCTTTTTTTTTTTTGGTAAATACTCCACTTTGCATCAATGACAATAGTTGTGAGACTAACTTTCGGGCTAAGTGGTGGTTAAGTAAAACCTTTTTCAGAGAGACGACTCCAATAATCGAAATATATATATATCCTCCTTAAATGATCAATAAAATTGCGAAAGAATCTAAAAGTGAGTGGAAAGATCTTTCGAGACAATAAGGACCATGAGGAATCAAAACCTGAGTGAGAATCAATATCAACCCAAATCTTTTTCTTACTTTGTTTCAAAAAAAAAATGTCGCACCTAGATGAGTATATCCAAAGTATAACCCTCGAGCAGATGCCATTTTTTCTATGGAGCCCTTGAGTGTGCTGCCTATAAAAATTTGCGGTAAGTGCATGACAAACCAAACACATTTTAGGGGACAAGGCAGCGAGTGGGACTATGCTCGTCTATAGTAAGCAAATCACTCATAGGGCATTTCTCATTTGGCAGGTAATGATGATTGCTGGTGGTTTAAATTAAATCTACCAAAATTTATCTTAATAATTAACTTGCCAAAGGAGAGTTGCCCTCTGAGTGTTTAGCTTAGACATTGCCTCGTTGTCTACATGCAACCATTGCAAAGGTTATGGAGCTTCCCAAAGAAATATTAGGTTGGTATATAGAAAGGTTTATTAAAAAAATTAAGAAACTGAAAAAAATTATGTTTACTTTTTGGTTTTGTGGTTACGAAGGTGTTCCAATGATTATATTTAATTTTATTTCGGTTCATTTTGAAACTTTTTTTTTTGCTTTTTAAAATGGAGGTCTTTGAGAATCAAGTGAAAGAAAATTGTCTTCACTAACACAAAGGTAATTTGGTTGTTTCATTATGGGACTTGAAGAAGAGAAAAATAAATTAACTCGTGGATTGGGCGCAACATAGTTAAGTGATAATTTGTTAGATTATCAAGTAATTGTGTCTTTCTTTAGTGAATTTTACTTCCAATTACATGAATTTGTCCTTGTTTTGTCTCCATTTTAGTTAGTTAAGTCATCACTAGTTATTGTGAGTACTTTTGTTAATTCCTTGCATTTGAATTTAGTTTCAGCTTATTTAGTTATCCCTACAATCTAATTTTAGGTTTATCTGGAAGGAAACCATAAAGATGGAAGTGGAATTGGTGAAAAAGTAAACAAAGAAGCCTAAAGAAAGAAGCTCAGCTCAAGAGGAATTGCACCTTGCAAGAGAAGAGAAAAATTTGACTTTGCCAGATCTACGCTCAACATTGGAATCCTCACGCTCAGCGCAGGCTTGCGTGATTAAACTTGCTCTTGGGTATCTCGATCACGCGCTCAGTGTGAGCAACCCGACGCTTAGCGTGGGTGCGTTTCCTGATAGGGTTTTTAAACCCTTATTTCCCATTTTAGAATCATCACTTGGCAGCCACACGAATTTCTCTGCAACTAAAACCTAATTTGGCAATTCTTTGGAGTTGAAAAGGAGAAGATGGAGGAATCCTTCATCATGTACCTTCTACTTCATGGAGTTTTATCTCTTTTGATCTTTTATTGTTTTCTAGGGTTTAACATGTCTAGTTGAATTCCTCTTAGCTGAGGAGATGATGTAGTCCATTTATGTTGATGTTTTGTTGACTCTTTACTTTATTCTACGAACTATTGGTTGTTGATATATTGATTACGAATTTTAATAACATTTGTATGTTTGACCACCATTCTTGTGTTTTGAGGATTCATTGATATGCCAAAAATAATTATAAATGAATGTTTGCCTATTGTAATTTGTATCTTTTATGGTTAATCTAGGAATATGTTATTTGATTTATGTCGTTCTTACTATTCCATAAAGTTTAATTATCAGCTTAATTAATTAGACTTAAGGAATTAGGGTAATTAATGGAGTTTGATAGAATTGATCACTAAGGAATTAGGGGTTAACTAAGTTAGGCAATTCAACCTTCAACCAACCAATAGGAATTAGGATAATTAAGGTTTTAGTAATTCAAAGGATTCGTTGTCTACGAGGAACCCGAATGCATAATTGGACGAAATCATATCACTAGCGCCTTTAATCTTACTTATCTCTCATCTCCTAGTTGTTGTTGATCACCAATTAAGAAAATACCAAAATATTTAATTTGCTTCATTTGATTCTTGCATGAAAATCCAATTTGAGCTTTCTTTAATCCAACTTGTCGCCTAGATAGTTATTTTAATTGAGAATTGGTACTCGGTCAAAATTCCTATTGACGATACTCGACCTCATATATAGCCATTTTATTACTTGTAATAACCCGATCTACTTGTCGTGGTCTCATCATTAATGTAAAGAATATGTTCTAAGATCGTTTGGTTAAATCACTGTATATTATAGGCACCACTAATCAATTGCTTCCATCTTAATTCACTTAGGTAAGGTTAGGTATGACAATGGGTACGATATGGGTAGGGTACTATAGTACCCGTATCCATACCCGCGTTTTAAAAAAAATACCCGTACCTGGACCCTTACCCGCATGGGTAACAACTTAAGTACCCGTATCTTTACCCGCTGGGTACCTAAGTACTCATACCCGCACTTTAATTAACTATGAAAAATCAATAAATAAAAAATGAGCATTATTAAAATCTAAAATATTATGATAGTATATAACAAGGCATACTATTCTAGTATGTTCTCAAACAAACAACAAATATTACAATTAAATAGCAAGAATAAGAAGAAGAAAGTTATGGTGAAGTAGTGAACGGACAAAACGACACTAGGAGTAGCAACTCAGGAATAATAGAAGTGCAGTATTAACCTTACTTTCATTTCAATTTTTTTAATTTAATATATTAATAGTTATATATATATATATATATATATATATATATATATATATATATATATATTAATATATAGGTATGCGGGTATGGGGCTGAGTGGGTACTATGGTACCCGTACCCGCACCCATACCCATCAAATCTTGTGAGTAATTACCTATCCCCTCTCCCGTACCCATTGTGCGGATAATTATTCTACCCATTATGGATAATTTTTGCGGGTACCCATTGGGTAAAGTATCCATTGCCATCCCTAGTTAAGGTTTATATTCCTCTTAAAAAAGGTTTATATTTTTGTTTAATTAAATTTTCATCCTTAAGATTTAACATACTAATGTTGCTCAAGTTTTTTAAATTTTATTTTAACTTAAAAAATACGACATAACTTCTTACTTATTTTATTTTTATTAAAAAATAAAACAATTATTTCATACTATATTAACCCTAAAGTTTATTGTCAAAAAAAAAAACCCTAAAGTTTATTTTATGGAAAAAGGTCAAACACAAACATTAATATTTTAATCACTTGTTTCTAAGTATATAGCCCTTGCCCTCGCTTTTCCTAGAAGATTCTTACATAGACATAGGTTACACAATTTGTTTCAAGGAAGCCAATAACTAGCTTCGACAGCATTATTTATTTTCAATGTAACAAATGAATTTATTAAAATATTGAATACATTAAATTTTAATAAAAGAATTTCTCATTTTTATAATCAATATCCTTAAAACACCAAATATATTATTACAAGTGTTTGACTCTTTGATAAAACGTGGTCAGTGACCTAATTAAATGAGGAAAAGTAAATCTTCAATTTGGTTCCTGAAATTATAAGGTTGTATCAATTTGGTCCCTATATCAATTTTGTGCTAATTTGGTCCCTGAAATTATAAGATTCGTATCAACTTAGTCCCTGACGGAGGGATTAGATTGATTAACATTTAATAATTTCAGAGATGCTTTTAAAATTTGGAAAATATCAGGAACTAAGTTAATATGACTTTATAATTTCAGAGATCAAATAAAGGGTTTAGTGTAATAAGGAATCTACCTCCAAATCATTTTTTAGCATTTAAAAAGTACTAGAAAATATTGAACCAAAAAAAAGTACTATATATAATAAGGGGCGTAATTAGACCTCGCTCAGCTTTTATAGAGCTGAACCGTGAGACTTCAGGGCTTGGATTTTGGGCCCTGCATCTAGCGCGTGGACTAGATCGAAGTCTTTTGCATGGAAAATTTATTTCATCTTTCTAAAGCTCAATAAATGCATTATAGTACGTATGAAAGATTTTTATCATTCGAATATTTTTTTAAGATTTTCAATTTTCGGGAGTCTCTAACCCTTGATTAATTTGATTCGAGTCAGAAATATCTATTTAAGGAGACAAAATTTGTTCGAGTGTTTATTTTTCCATTTTCTTGTCACCCAAACCAATCTACATCAGTTTTATCATTGAATTAAAACAAATTTAAAATAAATTTTAATTTATTAATTTAAAATTAATGATAAAAAAATTATCTTAGAGCACGTGTTTACTATGCTCTAAGAATATGATAAAATTTATCCTTTTGCAAGTCCAAAAGATTGGATAAACAGTCCTCCTGTCCATGTGGTGGCTTTTGATTGGTGCCAAAATGACTGGGTTGTGAACCCAGACAATGCCAAACTGATTGGGAAATGAAAAACCACTAAGGGTTGGAGAAATATCAACCATTTAATATGAAAACCATATTTTAATTATAAAGAAAATGTTTTTTCTACACCTGATATACAACATTCAATTCAAATGACACTATGGTTCTAAAATTACAGTTGCTTTTCATTCCATAGATTAAGAATTTCTCATCTAGTATATTGCAGTGAATCCTCATCTTCTAAAATATATTATTTAACACATTTATTTTTTGCCAAAATATGAATTAGTTCCTAAAACTTTCACCTAATTTGGTCACTTTAATTTATCTTTATTCATCCTGAACATAAGATAAACTAGGACGTAAATTGCACAAAAAATTATCTTATAATATATCAGATCTAGAAAATAAAGAGTACAAGAAGAATCAAATTTCCTCCAAATTTGGAAAAAAATTATGAGCACATTAAGCTATTAACACTACTAGTACGTCAGAAAATATCTTTAATAATACTTATTTAATAGAGTTTGTAAGAAGGGAATACTATCTAAGGTTGCGCTATCTTTTCTCCATTTAAAAAATAAATGTGTTTCACATTTAATAACGTTTTCTCAAGGAAGCCCTATTAAAGGTGATAGTTTTCTTTAAGGAAGCACTATCTTTTACCTTTTTAAAAGAAAAAAACACGCTACACCTTAATAGCGCTTTTTCGAGAAAGTGTTATCTTTATCCCATTTTAAAAAAATTTGTTCCACCTGAATTGTGTATCTATCTATATTTGCAGCTCCCTGTTGCGTTTTCTGCTAGCTGTAGTGTCCATTTTTATATCCATTTACCCACCTTTGGCTCCTTTTCAAGAGTAATGTCGTAATTTCTTTCCATTCCTATGTCTCTATTTGAAGAAGGAAAATATGACTCATTTTCTTTTTAGTTTTAAATTAGTGATACTCATGGAATTTCCTTCTTAGTTTTCAAATCCAAAGACGTAAATTCTACGGTTTCTAAGAGGAATGTCACCATTCCTTTCCATTCTTATGTTTTCATTTGAAGAAGGTAAGAATAAGTCATTTCCTTTTTAGTTTTCAAAACGTGATACTGATGAAATTTCCTTTTTCGTTTCCAAATTCAGAGACGCAAAGTTCCTTTCCATTCCTATGTCTCCATTTGAAGAAGGTAAATATAAATCCTTTTCTTTTTAGTTTCCAAATCATAATACTGATAGAATTTCCTTGATTTCAACCTCGGTGTCTTTTTTCCACTTCTCTACTTTAAAGTGCAGGATATTCTGAAATGGTTGGATAGTCCATTAAAGCTTTCAGAGCCTTGGGTGCTTGGAATCTGCAATTTATGAGCATCAAATTTGAACGATGTCAGCTAAAGATAGCTACAGTTAATGGATATCCATAGCATAACCCTCAAGCACATGCCAATGTATCAGTGGTTTATTCCATTTTCTAAGCTATAAAGACTGCTCAGAGCTCAAGTGTCATGTACAAACCAGAGGCAGTTCAAGGCACAAGCACCAATTGGAGTTGAAAATTGCTTCAGTAAGCAAATTAGCAATAGGGCACCTCTCTCCTGGCTTGTAAACAGACGTTCATTATTTTGGGAGCAAACTATTGAGCTACCAAAAGTCAGTGTTAATAACATGCCAAAGGAGAGTTGCCCTGTGGCTGCTTTAGCTTAATTTCATAGAATGGTAGCAGATCATAAAAGGTAATCCAATGTTAAAGGAAATGCATATTATCTTTAGCCCTACATCTTTATGTAAATTCTTTTATTTCCCTGTTATGTCAAAAATGCTAACCTGTCAAGAAAGAGAGTTGAGAATTTTAGTTTCCATCGAAGTCTTTCAGGGGATTTTTCTTTCACCTCCAAGATATTTTAAGTTTTATTTTTGAAGTAATGAAACCACCAAATTGCTGCGATTTGCACACTAAGTTCTTCTGCCTAAAACTTAAAACTTGTTGTGTGTGTTAGCCTTAAATAAGTTCTAGTACATGGTGTTGGAGTATAATTCATATTAGATAATTCAATTAGCGCTAGTTAAGGATTTGTTAGTTAGTTAAGTTATTATAACTAATAAGTGATCCATAATCCATGTGAAAATTAAGCGTGTAGAACTATAAATAAGTGCTTATGTGAACCAATATGATATAGTGAAAGTGTAAACAATATAAATAGGTGATTGTGTTTCAACACATGGATGCTCTTAGCCCAGTGCTTATGTGAGGAAACTGGTGCTCTTTATGTTATTACCAAAAGTTATGAAAAGCTTTTAGAAATATTTAGATAATTTTGCAGTTTGCTTATTTTTTTTGGAAAATAATAGGTTTATAATATTATATCAGAGGACTAAATTAAGTCTACGAGTTTGATTTTTATTGCTGTTATATTATTTCACAAGTAAATTGCATCTCACCATAAGGTAGGTTGAGGGCTTCAATTCTAAAAAGTCTTTTTGTTCGGATAGCAATTAATTTTTTTTAAAGAAAATCAAAAACAAAAAAAAGAGAGAATATTTTAAGGCAATTTTGATGATGGTTCTCATAGGAAATTGCTATGTAATTGGAATTCATTTTTGACCTTGAAATTCACATCAGATGACAATATTGAAGTTCCTTGAAAATGTATAAAGAAATTAATATATGGGTTTTTTTAACGTGTGCAAGGTTGCACAGCTTAAGATTAATTATTACTCACTTTACATAATAACTTATCTCTCCTAATAATTGTGATTTGTTGAAAAACTAAAAAAGTCTCTCTCCTATTTATTTATTCTGAAGTCTTTCTCAGTCACCACCAACAAGCATTAATATGAAAAATAAAAATAATATTAATTTGCTAGCAATCACGTCAATCTATCTCAATTTATTATGTCAAACTAATTCAAATTTTTTTTTCACATATTCCTATTTTTCTAGTCTGCAACAATAGTGTCAAAAGCACGTAAATGATATTTCAAGTTTAATGTCAACAGCATGCAAACAAGATTTTTGTGCAAAGAGTGTTCAATATAACATGAATTTCATAGTTAAACAAGCAATTTAGTTTCAAAAATATAATAATTCCAAAATTTTAATCTAAAACTTTAGATGAAAAATACGAGCGAGATTCACCTCATTTGCTAGCAAATTATAATTGTTTTTGTTTTTTTATTGATTAAAGGTAGAGAGAGACTTATTAATGTTTGTTGGTGGGAAGAGAGAAAGACTTCCGAATAAATAAATAGGAGAGAAACATTTTTATTTTTTCAACAAATCACAATTATTAGGAGACAAGAATTATTATTTAGAGTGAGTAATAATTAATCTTAAGCTGTACAACCTTGCACAGGTTAGAAAAACCCTTAATATATACTCCCTCTGGACCTATATATAAGCAAAAAAAGTACTTAAATTTTTTGGACCCAAATATAAGCAAAAGTCAACCAAATCAACCTATTTAATGCTAGTGTTTCAAAAATATCCTTTGGTTAATTATTTTTTTTATTTTTTCAAGAGCACTATACATTCTCAAGACACAACTTTCAAGAGTATTATACACTGTCAAGAAAGGGTACTATAGTAACTATAATTATTTTTTTTTTACACAAATCAAGACAATTAAACTAATATAACTAATTTTCTTAATACGTGTGAAGTTAGTTTTTTTTGCTTATATATAGGTCCGGAGGGAGTATACACCTATTGATTCTTGGAAGAAGCCACATAAATAGAGCTTTATGAAGTGGTGGGGCATCCAAGGGGTGAATCAAATCTGAGTGATAACTTTAGTAGTGAGAGTATCTCTTCTAAGTGAGTATTTACCACTTCATTGTTATATGAACCAAATCAATTGTTGCTAACCCTGAAAGGCTGAAATCACACAAGCACAATTACATCTTAGGAATAACATGTAAAAAACTGAAATACACTGAAGCTCGAGGATTCAACATCGAATCCACATAAAAATAAAATAAAAATCGCAATGAAAAACAAATAAGTTGAGAGATCTCACAGTTTCAGAAGCCAACACAATTGAGAATGTACGGCAGTGGTAATGAGGCCTTGCTGGAATCGATTCAGAGGGAATAGAGCAGTTAGGAAAAAACTTTCATGGCGACAACCAGGTTTAAATATAGATCTGCTATCACAATTTGGATCGCAACGTTTTGATTTTGGAGGTCTGCAAAACTGAAATGCGATTGCAATTACGGTCACATCGGTCATATTTTCCCACAATTATCTGCAATTGTGATAAACGCAACGCAACCGTTACCGCAACCACAATTTAAAACCTTGGTAACGACAACAAAGTCATTCGAGATGGCGCCATTCTAAGATGGAGAGACAAAGATCAAAAGAGGGAGATTGAAGGCGATGAAGAAGAGGAACATGGTGAAATAGGACACAATGAAAAGAATTGACATGTGAAAAAATATAAAAATAAAATAAAATAATAACATTTTGTTGGAGGAATGTTGTGAAAAACATTATTTAATCAGCATTAATTAGCAACATTTAAAGACATTTTTTTTTGGTACAAACATTTAAAGACATGTTATTAATTAAATATTACAAAATGTAATACATGTAGTGGCAGGTGAGTGATTGCTGGTTATACATAATACTATTTGAATTTGGATCACTATCTCTTTAGTTAAATAATATGATAGTAAGACATAAATTTTCTTGTGAAGTAACCCATTATTACTTTTTTTTTTTTTTACTAAAAAAGATATTCATTCATTCAAATTGGTAAAATACATCGAAAACAACACAAATTCAACATCGCTAAAAACCGAAAAGGATGAATCTGCGAACATACTCACAACATTCAGGTTAATAGCATAAAAAGGCAAAATGCCTACAAATGTGACAAAATCAAAGTAACCGGAATACTCATGCCTCCGGATCTGTAACGTTGACGCTCAAATCTTGATTAAATCTGTGATGGATCGAAGTTGATCTGCCAATTTGAACAAAATGAACACCGCAACAAGACAGGAAACCAAATAACGCTGCACCAAGATGACGAACAAAACAACGCCGCACTCAGATGACGAAATTACGGAAAAAAAACACGAAAGAAAAATCAAATCTATGTGGAAAAATCATTTATTTAGATAAAATGAAAGAAAAAACGATGTATAGGGGTGATTCCAAGTCAAAAAAATGATTCAAAATCACTCCCTCCCTTGGATGAGAAAGAAAGAAGAGAGGAGTAAATGAAATGATGATAGAGGTTAAGTGATACGTTTATAAGGAATATTTAACAACATATTTCAAAAGCATTGTTTAGCCTAAACCCATTATTAATTACTTGTGCACATAATTTCTGCGTAAGAGTATTTAAAGCCTTTGTTTGCCCTTGCCCCCATCTAATAGCAACATATTGTCTTTTTATTTTAAATAAATACAAATCTATACCCCTTTCTCTTTATCACATATAATTCGTATTTCAGCTTTAAGATCAGTCATTTGAAATGGCTTTTAATGATCAAGAAGCATATATATGTCTTGTATGCATAATTAGCCTCATCTAATGGATTTCTTTGTAAGTTTGAAGTTTTCTAATTAATGCAACTCAGTCCATGTTAAAGGGAAACAAAAAATAAAATAAAAGAAAGGATAACACGAATGTGTGGCTCATTCACGGCTGATTAATAGGCATAACGCTCAAGTGCCGTATGTTGCACTTATAATTATATGTGTTGCAGAAACCAGAAAGACAACAAACTATAGCTATTGTCAAAAAAACAAACAAACTATAGCTGTATCTTTCTATATTTAAAATTAGTTGCGTGTATCGTAGTTTTACCAATCAAAACTATAGAAAAAGTGAAAATATATGATTGGACCAAAAGAACAAACAAATTGGAATGAAAATAATTTCTAGAAGTGAACACAAGGCACAAGCCGTCCTTCCATCGTTCTGAGCATTAGTTTCGCTATACTCTTAACTGTAGCTAACTAGCTTAAGTTGGCAGAGGAGAATTCCATCTTATATGCAAATTAAAAATAGGACCAAACTTTTTACTAATAAAAGGGATCAACCAATTTTGAATACTTCAAAACTTATTATCGCATGTTTTTATAATATAATTTTACAATTTGGGTAAAATAAACTCTTTCAAGTGTAATAAGAAAAAGGTTAGCTAAGTGAGATTTTATCTTACTCTAAAAAAAGATTAAATTACTTCTTTAACACACGTTTTAGTAATTTTTCTGAGACAACAAAAAAAAAAAAACAATAGTTTCATTTTTATTAGTTGTATTTTTTATTATAACGTTTACATTTAACAGTGAAGTTATTAAGGTCTTTTTTTTTGACAAATTTATTAATTTAACCACGCATCAAACTATTGTTGGTACATAAATATATTCAAAGTAATTTAACCCTAGAAGGCTAAAGACTTTTTGAATAAGGCTGCTTGAACTCAAACGTGATTCAACCGTAAAATTTATTATACAGAGAAAAAAAAAGTTAGAAAAATATTAAAAAAATAAAAAGAATTTAATTGGTATGCACTCAAAGTGTAAAGTTTTTTTACACTGTCAACCAATCAAAAATTGCCACATCAGAAAAAATGATTGACTATTATCCTAACTACCTTATAAGTCATTTATACCATGATTTCTAATTGGTTGACAGTATAAAAAACTATACACTAACAATAAAACTCAAATAAAAATAACTGAATAAAATGGGATGAGATTAAAAAAAGAAGATAAAACTAAATCCTAACATAATTGAGATAAATTTAACCTAAATTTTAGGATAAAATAATATTTGAGAAATGTTAGTAACATACTCCATCTGGATCTATATATAAACAAAAAAGTAGCTAAATTTTTTGGACTCAAATATAAGCAAAAACCAACCAAACCAACCCTATTTAATGCGAGTGTTTCAAAAATACCCTTTGGTTAATTATTTTTTTTATTTTTTCAAGAGCACTATACACTCTCAAGACACAACTTCCAAGAGCATTATACACTACCAAGATAGAGTAGTTTAGTAACTATAATTATTTTTTATATGAATCAAGACAATTAAATTACTATAACTAACTTTCTTAATACGTGTGAAGTTAGTTTTTTTTGCTTATATATAGGTCCGGAGGGAGTACTCTCTAACACTCTCTTTTCAACACACTATCTTCTATTGGTTGAATTTGATGTGGATCCTACAAAAGTCAAGTGGGATCCACATGAATTTCAATCAATAAGAGAGAGTGTTAGAAAAAGATTATTAGTCCTCATAATATTTTATCACCCCTTCAAACTTTTTTTTTTATATGCATAAAGTATATTGATTAAAAGTATAAGGGGTACTCTAATTCATATACAAGAATAAAAAAAAATGAAAAAAGAAAAAAAGAAAAGAAAAGGGAAGCAAGGGATCACCCCTTCAAACTGATTGTGGCTATGCAAAAACAAGTGTGGATCTTGAAAATTAGTAGACTCCAAAGGTGAAAGACGGATCAGAGTGTTAACCAAATCTCTAATGAGGTTTTTCCACGTCTATAACCAAATTGATGGAACCTTTTGGGATGATAAGTGGATATATAGAAAGTGTTGGAGTTCTCCGGTAAACCCACCAAGGTTGAGGGGTGGACATTTGGATATATTTTGTTTATCATTGGAAAGATATTTTTGAGTTCAAACGTATGTTTATATCAATGTAACTTTATAGATGTTTTATCTCAAATGTATGTTTGCAATTTTATAACTGTAAACCAACAAACATGCACTTTATTTCTACATTTATAAGACCATCAAAGACTATGATGAATGGAATGACATTAGTGCATTTTCAATAATGTAACTTATTAGAGTTGTTTAACTTCTTTTTTATGGGTATCGTTATGTCACATTATTACTTTTTATTTTATATTATTTTAAACATATCTCCACTCCAATGATACAACTCTAAAAAGTTAAAGTGTTTCTATAAGCAACAATTACTTTTATAAGCAATGATTGCTTTTATAGGTAGATATCATCTCATGGGTATTCCTACAATCTTACTGTAAAGAGCGGGTTCTTATTTGTTAAGCAACTCTAATTAAAGATGCTTAGCCATTGAAATAACCTCTATAAAATAACTTGTTAATAATGTATAAACAAATATGTCAAACCAACCTCAACAAAAGTAGAAGGATTGAGTGAATCCAAACACATCTCTTAATTGGTGTAGACATTTCACCACTGATTGAAATAATAGACAAAGTATTTGTCATTATTGAGTTAAGATGGTGATTATAATAGACCTAAATACCATTAAGAGCCTGTTTGTTTTAAATTTTGCAAAGGTAAAATCAAGTTTGAAAATCACGTTGGGAGAAAGCTTCTCTCATATAACTTTCAAAATAATTGACTCGAAAAGCGTTATTTTCATGTTTGCGTTGAATAAAATCGGTTGAATTCAAACATCAATCAGACCATAAAATTTATTATATAAAGGAAATAATTACAAAGATAATGAAAGATAAATATAACTAAATTTAACTTATGATTAAATCATAACATAGCATAACTAAATTTTAAGATAAAATAATCTTACAACGGAAACAACCCCTAGTTATTTTACGGAACTAATTGAGGATATGGAGTTTTTTGCAATCAGGGAATCTTTAATTAATGTCACTGCAGTCATTTTTTTTATGAATATCATTGCAGTCATTTAATCTAATGGTTAAGAATTTATGGAATCATTTTTGTAATAATATATTTATCAAATACAAAAACTAATATATGATTTTCCCCATTTCTAATTCTACTATGGTTAATATTCTCTCTATTTATTTTATATTTAGTATCAACTGGAATCTTCTTATATTAAAATAGAAATCGATTTCTCATGGAAAATCCATTTCCAACTAATTGTACATGCTCTTTTTTCTCTGTTGACACGACACCCAAACCTTCTTTCAGTTCTTTGCGCTATAACCTGCAGCTTTGCTTTTGCTTTTCAATTAATTGCAGTCACTTTAATGACAGTCAAATTCACTTTGTTCTTTTCTGAATGCATAATAAGGGGCTTTCCTCATCACAAGCATGCCTCACATTTATATTGGTTGCTGAGCCCACTCTCCCCACGCACCAAGCATTAAGCTTAGCCCCACATACAAATGCCATACATTAATTAAGCATTCAAGTTTCACGATTCGCCCAAACAAATCAATAATAATGCAAACTTTCATTGAACAATTATTTTTAAGAAAAATACTAATCCCAATCCCAAGGATATTCGTTACGAAATTAAAAGAATCTTTTTTTTTTTTATAAAAAAGTTAATATATTTAATATTTTAAAAAATTATATATTTAATTTTTTAATTAAAACTTTTTTTTTTATAAATTCTTTAATGAATTTACTTAAAACACTTATTTGCAAGACCCTTATTTTAATAAGATAATATTAAGTCGTGCGAAATAACTCAAATTGGTGTTACTTCAAAATCGTGTTTCTACTAAGTGTGTGTTTGGATGAATGTTTGACAAACGTGATTTTGGATAGCATTGATTATATATAATTGATTTCAATACAATTGAGTTTGAAGTAGAGTGATTTATGTTTGGATGTTTTTATTTTGAAAGTAAGTTTGATGTAAAACTTAGTGTAAATTTTTCAATTCAACACAGAAGCTACAAATTACAGCTTCTACTAGAATCACGTTTGAAGACAAAATCAATTTTTTCAGGCAGTAACCAGACACCTCTATTTTTACCAAAATCACGTTTGACAGGAGTAGAAACACTTCTGATGTATCCAGAAGTAGAATCAAATGCACACTAAATAGCACTCAATGTGTTCAACTTAAAACAAGAAGCATTAATTTAAAAAAGTTTACCCATAAAGGGCAATATCCCACCTCGTCTCAATCATTGAAGGCCAAGTAATGATGTAACTATTATCATGGAACTATTATTTTTAGTTTTTAATGGATTATGTAACCCTTAAACCTTAAGCAAGCTTTGTCAGCAAGTACTGAGAAGAATTCTAAAGAGGCTTTTCTTTGGGACCTCATCGATAATGCCGGCTTAAATAACGACCATTCTGTCCTCCACTCACTATTGCTGTTAAGTACCTGGCTCCACCTTTTCCCAAGGTACAATTTTACGCTAACAAAAGTATTTTATCTTCAGTTCTCATTCTTCACTATTCACTCTTCACCCATATCAAAAGATTTTTGTTCGAGATCTTGTCATTAGACCAATGAAACATTATAGCTAAACATTTTCTTGCAGCACTTGTCTTCTGCAATATTTGTGCCTTTTTAGAGAATCAAATTGGTGACTTTCGAGTTTTGCCAAGGTAGAATACTGGCTTACCTAGCCTAGTCCACAATTTTAAACCATCCTCATAAAACAAAACTGATGGTTTTATATTAACACTACTTGAATATCATTCAAAAGCTGTGCACAATGCCAAGTAAAATGAAAAAGAGCATATGTAGGAATGATCAATGAAAAAGATTTTATTTAATCATTGATCATTCCTAAACATGCTCTTTTTCATTAATACAATGTAGGAATTATACAAAATGCAATTCATACTATGTATTTTCCTTTTCAATATAGTCACTTTGTTAAACAATTGGTGAAAAACAAAATTATATCAGAATCAGAAGCGGTACACTTTTATATTATATATGTTAAGGTTTTAAATCTTGAACCGTAACACTTAACGTGGCTGTAACATCTCAATTGTGATGATTACGCAACCGCATCACACTGAGACTGTAATCCGCCTCCATCTGCCTTGGCCCCGTGACCTCAACTCATAACCTTGTTACATATGAATGTCCATACTTATTCACTTTTCCTTCTTTTGCCACATCAAAACCTTTCATCACTTTCTATGTAAAACTCATGGTCTCTGTAATTATGAATAATCACTAAAAAAACAGACAACTTGGGAACCACCACAGGTTAGCAAAAAAAAATAAAAAATATTTCAATTAGGTGCAGCAAGAAATCTTTTTCTGTTTTCTTTTTTAAATACCCTATAAGGAGCATCACCACAATGAGTCAATGCCACCCAGTTGGACGGTGTATATTGATTGGCCAGTGGGACACAGTATTAAGAGGTCAAGTTAGCAAACAATAAAAGACACAGTCCAAGTTGTGATGCCTGACCTTGTCAATGTGTTCATACAGGGCCGTATCAGCCACACACATAATTACAAACCAACAGAGATATTCTGTAATATTCTGTATGTGGGTTTTCTAATAGACAAAGCGCCAAGAAATCCCAATAACAGGAAGGATATATAACTATCCTGCCAAACTGAAACCGGTGGGTGTATTATATAAAGCAGGATTGTGACTGAGTGCAAAGAAGAGAAAAGAAAAATGCAGTCACTTTGCCACAATGAGGTCTCCTCCCAAGTATGCCCTCAAGGTTGCTGCCCTACCTCATTGTTCAACTCATCACCACCATCTCACAACATAACAAGCAAACCCAGAAACAGTTCTGCGGAGTGCCGTCACAGCTTTGCAGCAACAACATCATCCTCTATCTTCCCAAACACCAAATTCACTAACCACGAGTCCCTTCCATCTCTTCAGGAATCATTCAGTGAATTCAACAAAGTATACCCTCAATACTCAGAGACTGAGCAAGTTGACCGTGTGAGAGCCAAAGACTATTACCATCTCTCTTTCTCCAACCATACCTGCCTTGATTATATTGGTATTGGCCTCTTCTCCTACTACCAACGTCACCAACAACAACAACACGATACTTCAAAAACCCAACTTGCTTCTTCTTCTACTCCTCCTCAATCTCCACCTCATTATTCGGATATTCCCTTCTTCAGCATATCCTATAAGACTGGGAATCTCAAGACTTTATTGCTTCATGGGGGGCAGGAGTCAGAATTTGAGACTGCAATGAGGAGAAGAATAATGAGGTTCCTTAACATTTCTGAAAATGATTACTTCATGGTTTTCACTGCAAACAGAACAGCAGCTTTCAAACTAGTGGCTGATTCCTACCCATTCCAATCTAGTAAGAAGCTTCTGACAGTTTATGATTATGAGAGTGAGGCAGTGGAAGCAATGATTAGTTGCTCAGAGAAGAGAGGAGCCAGGGCTATGTCAGCAGAGTTTTCATGGCCAAGGCTCAGGATTCAGTCAACAAAGTTGAGGAAGATGCTTGTCAGTAAGAGGAAGAAGAAGAAGAAAAAGAAGGGTCTTTTTGTGTTTCCACTTCATTCAAGAGTAACAGGAGCTAGATATCCTTATCTGTGGATGAGCATAGCACAGGAGAATGGGTGGCATGTGTTGATTGATGCTTGTGCATTGGGACCAAAAGACATGGACAGCTTTGGCCTCTCTCTCTTTCGCCCTGACTTTCTCATTTGTTCTTTCTATAAGGTTTTTGGAGAAAATCCATCTGGGTTTGGATGCCTTTTTGTTAAGAAATCTGCTATTTCCATTCTGGAACCCTCCTCCATTGCAGGAATTGTGAACCTTGTACCAGAAAGAAGACTGCATCACCTTTCAGAGGATTCTTCTGGTACTGACGTAGAAATTGAACAAAAATCAACATCTACCTTACAACAAGATGAATTAGCTTCTTTGAGTTCTTTCTCTGGTCGGATACAAATCACACAATCTGGAAAAGTTGAAGGAGAAGGAGAAGGAGAACCATCTGAGCTTCAGATCATAAAGGTACCTGTAGAAGCAGAAGTACAAGCTCCTGAAGGTTCTGGAATTGAGGAAGCACAAAGGCCAATTGAGAGCCTTCAAGACAGTGAAAATGGGAGGTTTTGCATTGAATGCAGGTGTTTGGATCAAGTGGACTCTTTAGGATTGATACTGATCACAAACAGATCTAGGTACCTGATAAATTGGCTGGTGAACTCAATGTTGAAGCTTAAACACCCTGACACAGAAGGGGTTCCCTTAGTCAAGATTTATGGCCCAAAGATAAAATTTGACAGAGGGCCTGCATTGGCATTCAATGTGTTTGATTGGAAAGGTGAAAAGGTAGAGCCTGTCCTTGTACAAAAACTTGCTGATAGAAGCAATATTTCTCTCAGCTATGGATTTCTGCATCATATCTGGTTTGCAGATAAGTATGCAGAAGAGAAGGGAAGAGTCCTACAGACCAAAGAAGGAAGAGGCAAGGATGTGACTGCCAACATAAAGAAGAAAGATAGAGATAACCTCGGAGTAACTGTGGTTACTGCAGCATTAAGCTTCCTGGCTAATTTTGAAGACATCTACAAACTATGGGCTTTTGTTGCTAGGTTTCTTGATGCAGACTTTGTGGAGAAGGAGAGATGGAGATACACAGCTATCAATCAGAAAACAATTGAAGTTTAATTCCATAAATTTCATTTATTCTTCTGTATTGTGGATCATAGAAGACACAAAGAGTGTGGATTCGGGTAAGAATTTATGCTGATTCTTCAAGGAAGAGTTACCTTTATTCAATCATTTGTTTGATGAGTTCACCAACTATAGTATAGACAATTCATTAGTCAGATATATTTCGATTTATTTGGATGATCTGATTTGATTGGCTGGCCATACGCCAAGGGTCTACACCAAGTGAAGTCCGGGACGAGTAAGTTATATGTAGGTAGTTTTACACGGTTACAGACTCAAATCTTTGTTATGTCAAATATAGGTTATAAGTAATTAGAGAAATGTTAGCAATACACTTTTTTCAACACATCCTTTATAATTGAGTGAATTTCATGCAGAACCCACAAAAAAGAGAGCGGATCCATGTGATTTAGTAGATCCCACATGAAATTCACCCAATAATAAAATGTGTATTGAAGAAAGTGTGTTAAAGAGTGTATTGCTAACATTGCTGAAAATAATATACTTGTAAATCTCCCGTTCCAGTCCCAGCATTGTCTTCAAGGAGGTTTGAATGGACGGACCGGTCAAGAAAAAAAGTCTTGTCTTTCGTTTTTTTTTTGGTAAAGAAAAGTCTTGTCTTTCTATGTTGAATGAATGCAATACATGAGCTCTTTGAAAGGACTGAATTGGAAGTGAACAAGAGAATTTTGATCCTACTGAGATATATGTAAAATAATTTGTAATCCCTTCGGCTTCAACACATTGCGATCGCCAGGAATCCAAATACGACCATAAGAGGATACTGTTCTATTGGTATATTAAATCGGTTGTTCAGGAATTTTAATTTAATAAAAGAGAATCAAGTATAAAAAGATGAACCACAAATTGCGGTCATATAAAAAACCATACTAATAAGAAGAAAACTTTTAATAGTATTCTCACAATACCAAATATGGGGTTGACATTGACTTTGATATCTTAGTTTCAGGTCTTACATTCTATTCCCATTATTCAAACAAGACTTAAGTGTGGAATGCAGACAACTAAGTGTGTATTTAGATTATAGTTTATAAAATTGAATTTTGATGAACTTGATTTTGTAAACTTTGATTAAAGTGGGTTTGAAATAAGATAATTTATGTTCAGATACTTTTTTTTTTCAAAATTTTGATAAAACGAATATTATTTGTGTACATTCAAATTTGTATGATTATTGTGGTCAAGAGTAATACTTGAATACTCAAAACTAAACTTTGATGAATGGATAAGTGAATAGTTTGCACCAAATTCAGTTACATATAACTGATAATTGTTTTTGACAAACATGTTTATAAAAAGTAAAAATCAGTCTTGACACTTCAAACCATAGTTTCGAGATCCCAAACAAATTCTCAAATACACCCTAAAAAGCTTATTCAAAGAAGTCCTATTTCTAGTTTTCTACCCATGAAACTAAGAAGTTTACACCATTCGTGCATACTGTTGGAAGAGGCTTATCGTCCTTATTCGATTTCCTTTTGAGTAATAGTCATAATACACATGTAATTGTACCTTTTCCCCTCAGTTTTTTCAACGTAAACAAGACTTTTGGGAAATGACAAAATCCCTTCTTAAACCCCTCATCTTATTCTTAACTATTTATGGCAAGACATCACTTGGCTTCAGGCTTGTAACTTAATTGGTACCAGCTCAATCTGTAAGATTTGGATGAGATGTTTATGTCGAATGCTTGAATATTTAAGATTTGAATGTTTAGGAGCTGCTTGGGCAAGTAGCAATCCTGACTTTGATTCTGAACAGAAATTGCTCTCCAAAGTTGTATACTAAGAATGCAATCATCACCACCTTATATGGAGCAGCATGAATCTTCGCCTATTATTTTACAACGATCATGAATGCATTGTTGATGGGTTGATGCATTCCATATCTGAACTTAACCAACTGTCTTCTATTTTTCTATTTTGCTCTCAATGCCGGAGCTTAAGGGCACGGTAACTACTGTCATCAAAGTTCCAGTGACCAATAGGGGCGAGCCAGAAAATTTTAAGTCGGGCGTTACATATACACTTACTCAGATAGATACTGTAAAATCTTTGAAGGGGGTGCTAATTTAATGTATTTGAGGGAGCTTGCTTAAATAATTACACATAATAAGTTAATAACTAACGAAACAAAATTTTGTTTGGGGGCAGCCCCCCATAAAAAATAATGGATAAAACTCCTCTAAAGTAAACTTGAGTATAAAGTCAGAAAGTAAAGGTATATCCACTCTTGATTAACCAAAATGGGTCGGGATCTCAATGTACTTTAACTAATCAATGATGGATAGTGGATCCTGCCTTACTTGCCCACTTTTCACTCGAGCTCACTCTAGAGGAACTTAATCCGTGTACAAAGGTGGGTGCCCTACGACCAATTATCACCCTCGAGCAATCATAAATATAACATGTTATTACTGTACTGTTGCACAAATGCAAGATAAGGTTTTTCCTAGGGCCCTGAAAAAAGCACCTACCTATCCACCCTGTTCCTAAGCTGCTTCTCAATACATAAGCTAAGTTTAATTTGATGAAGGGTGACCCCGGACCTTTACCACAAATAGGGTAGTAGTCTCTAGTGTGAACTTCCACAACGAGTCTCAAGTTGCTCGTTAATGGAACATAAAAAGAAAAAGTCTAAAATCATTTAGGGGCATTATTTATAGAGTGTACCATTAGAAGCTGTTTATAAATCAAGGACAAAGGCTTAAGCTTAGGGTCAGGCATACCTGTTTGATCAAGAAAAGGTATCAATATGCCCCTCAAGGTGGATTTGATTGGCAAGGACGTTTAATAGTACATGAATATCCTCACTTTGAGGATGGTTACTATCTCCAACTAAAAACTCATGACTTTTACCACCCACCCTTATAAGACTAGAACCTGGGGCCTTGCTTATTCCTTTCTCCTTCATCATTCTCCTCAAGCTTCTCACTTCACCCCAATTCTTATTAGTTGCATATAGATTAGATAGAAGCACATATATGCCACTATCTTGGTATTCAAAATTCTGAAGAGGTTTCAACATTTCTTGAGAGAATCCAAGGTTTCCATAGGTATTGCAGGCGCTCAAAAGAGCTCCTATGATCTGCACATCAGGTGGCATGGGCATTGTCTTTATCAACTCCATAGCTTCCCCCACCAATCCAGCCCTGCAGAGCAAATCAACCATACATCCATAGTGTTCTAACCAGGGAGAAAAATTGTAGCTTGGACTTATCATCTGATTGAAACACCTACGACCTTCGTCAACCAAGCCAGAATGGCAGCATGCTGTAAAAACTGCTAGAAAAGTCACCTCATTAGGCCTTGTACCAGATTCAATCAATTCTCCAAATTGTCTCAATGCTTCTTGTCCATGTCCATTTATTGCTAGACCACCTAGATAGGCATTCCAAGTACGGACATTCTTAGAAGGCATCCCATTGAAAATATGCTGTGCCATCTCTATACAACCACATTTTGCATACATGTCAACCAATGCCGTTCCTATATGAACATCCCATTTGATACGGTTACGATCAATGTATTCATGGACCCATCTGCCATAATCAAGAAGCCCAAGACTGGCACAAGCAGAAAGCACGCTGGTCAGTATAATCCCATCAGGTTCAAAACCTGAAGCCTGCATTTCACAGAAAAAGTCTAGTGATTCCTTGGGACACTGACATTGCACCAATCCGCCTATCATGCTAGTCCAAGAAATAATGTCCTTTTCAGGGATCTCATCAAATATTTGCTTTGCATCAGTCACAGACTGACACTTCATATACATATCCATCACAGCATTGCTTAGCACAAATTCCTTCTTATATGGATATTTAATAACCAAACCATGAATCCCCTTTCCCAAATTTAAACAACCCAGTTTCCCACAAGCCCCAAGTATGCTAACAAACGTTGCCACATTAGGCTCCACATCCATTCTCAAAAACAATGCAATGGCATCATCAAACAACCCTGCCTTGACATACCCAGATATCAAACCAGTCCAAGAGACCACATCTCTCACAAGCATGTCATCGAACACCTTAACAGCACAAACAGTGTCCCCACAAATGCCATACACATGCACAAGACTGTTCTGCACATAATTGTCACACCACAAACCAGTCCTAATAGCTACCGAATGAAACTGTTTAACCTCTGCAATCCCAGAAAACTTAGCACATGATTTCAAAACCGCAGGAACAGTGTACAGATCAGGCACAAACCCATTTCTCACAACCCATCTGTAAACTAGGATTGCAGCCCAGGGTAAATGGCCAGCAGCATAGCCAGAAATAATCAAATTGCAAGGGAAGGAGGTCAAACTCCAATCAAATTGCTTCAAGAAATTGCAAGGGTAATGAACATCAGTGACATGTTTCCCAAAAAAGTTAGCAACTTTGGTGACAACCAAGTCATTGGCAACAAGGGCAGAAGTCAATAGGTGTGCATGAATTTTCTTGAAGGATCTCAAGTCATTGGAGTTATGAATGAAATCCAAGAGAACGCATTTCAGAGAATGCCTAGCCTTATTCATGCCACTGACCTAATGCTCAAAAATCCATGGAAAACTTTTGATTATTTATTTGTCGGGAATGCCATGTAAGATGACAACATACAATGAGTTGGTATGTTATTAAACACATACATGTGCACACACTCAATCATAAAGTGACAACACACTAAAACACAGGTTTCAGTATACAACGTCATCCCACTAAACCAATTCAAACAGAAGCACGCTTTTCTGATTAGCACAGAGAAGGGAACGAATAACAAGAAGGATGGGCATAGCTCCACGGTGGCGAGCAGATCTGAGTGGCCGTCGTCGGTGAGTTTGGTCCTCCTTTCTCTTCTCTTCGGTTTCTCTTGCGGTGTCACTGGGCCTACGGGTTACAAATGTTTTTGGGCCAGGTTCGTAAAATTGGTACGACATTTGCTTTTAGTCCCCCAATATTTATTATTATTACCTCCTTCATTTTTTTCATTTAAATTCCAGAAATACATTTTTTTACCTTTCAACCTCTATAGTTTTCCTAAGGTATTTTAAATTTGAATACTCTACGAAAATTATATTTTTCGTAATGCACTCAAATTTGAGTACACTACAGAAACTATAATTTTCGTAATGTACTCAAATTTCTTTACATTAAGGAAATTATAGTTTCCGTAAAGTATTCTAAATTTGAATACCTACTGAAACTATAGTTTCAGTAATGCACCCAAATTTGAGTACACTACGGAAGCTATAGTTTTCGTAGTCTACTCAATTTTCAGTACATTATGGAAACTATAGTTTCCGTATGATATTCTAATTTAAAATACCTTACAGAAACTATAGTTTCCATAATGTATTAAATCTTACCTCTCTTTCGCCGCCTCGCACGCTACTTATGCCGGAGTGACAATGAGGTTGGGTGGGGTTGGTTAACAAAGGGAGAGGGGAAGCAAAAGGAGGAAGAAGGGAGTGGGAGGGTTTTACGGGAATGACCAGAGAGAAGGAAGGAGTGAGGGTGAATACCGTTTGTAAAGAAAAGGAAGAAATGGGGATGAGGTACGGTTTAGGAAGAAATTGGGGATAAAAAGGGTTTGAGGGGGTACGAAAAGTAATTGTGAGAGAAAGGGAGTGTTTTTGTATAGGGATAAAAATGTATAAGGGTATTCATGAGATTTAATTGGAAAAAATTGAGGAAGGGGGTAAGGAAAGAAAATAATGAGGTATTAAAAGCAAAACTTGAATTTCTGCTATTAATATTACACGTAAACCTTAAAAGCTCAAGCCTAAATATTTAAATCAAGATTAAACTCATCTAAAGTGACTAAGTGAGGAAGTAAGGAACCAACCTGGTGTGGGAGAGTTGGTAACGTGACTCTCCCCCAAAGAAAAGGACGTAAGTTCGATTCCTGAAGTCGCCCAGTTGGGAGGCTGCCCAACCCCGTATGTAAAAAATCGGATGTTCGTCGCTGCCGAACCGGGGATTAGTCCCATAGCAGGTCCAAAGTTTCGAAGCTATGGGGATACCCCGGTGGACCTATTGGTGAGCCAAAAGCCATAATTACGGTGAGTTCTGAACCAAAAAAAATGAGGAAGTAAGGATGTATTAACCTTGATTATTTAAAATGCATTGAATTCTCACCTCACTTTAATTATTCAACGATGAATACACCATTACTTTATCACTTTACATTTTTATTCATTTTAAGAGTGCGTTTGTGTCAAGTATTGTAACATTATTCCGAGGAAAATTAGAGAGAAAATGCAACATTCTCATGTTTATTTCAAGTCTTAAAAAATTATTCTCAGGTACTTTTTAATTATTCTCAAGAATGTTATTTATACATGATTTGCTCATTTCTTATTCCCTTCTTTAAGAATAGGAATCTTAATCTAACATTTCCATGAGAATAAAACTCAATTACCTATAACTTCTTATTCCCACCTCATTTTATCATATTTATTTGTATTATTAATTATTTTAAATTAAATAAACTATAAAACATTCCTAGGATTTTAAAGTACTTATCAAACACATATTAAATAGCATTACTTTCAAGAATATCATTTCTGGGAATTAGATTTTATACCTCGAAAGAAACACATCCTAAATGAACTTTTTTTTAAATCACGTGTATATTATTTATAGCTACACAAGAAAAACAGCATCTACTTTATTTATGTAAAGAATAAAGGTGAAGTGCAAAAGCTTCGCTTCATCGGTTGAAGCTACTTACATTTTGCACCAAAATAATGACTTAAAAAAAAACCTATACACAATTTTTTGAGCTTTATTTTTTTTATTCCTAGTTTGACAATTTTATTCTTGTACCAAAAAAACTAAAATATGTAAAAAATACTCCTCTTGATGTATATGCAAGGGGTTGGAGTTCTTGATTCCTTGGGCATGAATCAACAAATGACTACATATGAGAGGAAGAACTTATGGTTATTTGATAAGTGTTACCATCATTATTGGGTTAAAGATGTTCAAACCGGCCTAACTCCTCTTCATGGAACTTGTCGAATTTGACTTAATTAGACTACCTATATTTTGTTAAGGATATCAATACTCTGAATATATAAGTTGTAAAATATTTATTACTTATTAATTATATTTAATGAATTTTTGAAATATTTGTAATAAAACTATTAACCAACAAATACTTCACAACTCACTCTTGTGAGTGATGAGTCAAATGACTCATAAGTTCAATAACAATTTCCTTTTTTTTTCATAGTTTTAATTGGAATATCACATCAATACCATTCATAGAATTTCTCTACTAAATTTAGTGTGACCTTTTTCACTTTGTCTACTGGGATTATATATTTTCTCGTCAACCAAAAACTATATTAATAGTAAGGAGTATAAAGGATATTTTGACCCTTATATCGAATTAACAAGATTTGTTAAAGTAGACATTCTAACGTGTTCATACACTATTCTGAAAAAGAATATACCAGATAGTTTTGTTAACATTCTTAGCCCCTTACATTTGTGACCAATACTCTAAGAGGTCATTCACGGTTAATTTTTTTTCCCACACCCCTTTTCTATTTTTATCTTAAGATCACCAGTTGATATCCTCTTAGGGTGTGTTTGGGAAAGCTGAAAAAAAAAAGATTATGTTGATAATCGATTTATGAATAATCGATTATTGTGATAATCGATTATAATCAGAATCTATTTTTGTTTGGGTCTGTTTGCTGAAAAGCGATTTCAAGATAATCTTTTTCGTTTGGATGGTCTAAAAAAATTGCTTTTTACATAATAAATTACGAAAAAGGGTATGAAGTTATTTGTATAATTTAATAATATTTATTTGGAAGTTAGTTTTGTAGGGATAAATAGGAAAGAGAGTTTTGAGAATAAGAAATAATCAAATCATAACAATCTTAAGCTAAAACAAATTAGATGACATAAAACAGCTTTTTTCCCTCCAAAAAAGCTTTTTTATAAATTTAAGATAATTGCCAAACATGATAGATTATATATGAAACAGCTTTTTAGCCAAAAAAACAGCTGAAATGGGAAAAATCAAGCGTTCCCAAACAAGCACTTAGAGTAACAAAACTCCAAAAGGATATAAGAATTTTTCCATCTGTTCAAATATGTTTTGCAGCAAAAATCTTCGCGTAGTCAACATAGTTCTAGTGGTAGATAATTATACTACTAGAAATTTTATGATTACCTGTGGATTTTTCTGCGGATTTTACACAAAAATTCACAGAAAAAGGTTTCCTATAGTTTTTTCTATGAATTTTTGTCCATAGATAATATTTTCGTGTAATTTTTTTCCTCCGAATTTTAAAATTTTCTTGAAAAAAATTTAAATTCGTAGAAAAATCCGTAGGAAATATCAAATTTTCCTACAAATTTGAATTTATAAGAAAAAATCTTATTTTTAAAAAAATTACAGAAAAATTCGTAGGAAATTTCTGTAAAAAAAATCCACAAATAATTCATGAATTTCTAGTAGCGACCGAGACAAATCCCCCGTATCTTAGTGAACCAAAAGGGCATCATTTCAAGGAAACAGATTGTACTAAAAAGCCAAGTATTCTACTGGAAAATTAAAGGGCACTCTTTAAGCACTTTGGAAGGCTAAGAAAAGTAAGAAATCATCTCATACAAATCATGATAACACCGTTACACTTTGGCTTCGCAGAAATCTTCTGATCATGCATGCACTTAAACTTTGATGAAACAGATATGACCTTCAACATCCATTTAAACTTTTTGGCTTCATAATACATATATATATATATATATATATATATATATATATATTGGAGTGGTACTACACAAGTTGCTAACTAATATATGTCTATGCCAAACATATTTGATCGAGCCTTCTGCTCATACTTGTTGTGATTTGGATTCAATTTTTCAGTTTTTTCCCGTTGGTAGACAATATATATATTCCACTATAAATCATCGCCGAGGTGGTGATCTTCTCTGACCTTGCAAAGAGTTGTGTCTTCCCCTAATCCAAACTTTTTTTTTATAAAAAGACTAATACATGTCAACAATAATGCTATCTTAGTTTTTCTGATAATAAAAAATAGATTGAAGACCCAAAATAGTCCTTGAAAAAAACATATGGTAAACTTTTGTCCTTGAGAAAAAAATTCACCATTTAATCCTCGAGAATGACAAAATAGGGACACGTTAGTCCTTCTGTTAATTTACCCTCTGGACGTCCATTAGTGTGCTAACTTGTACCGTTAAATAGCTGATGTGTCTGTTAGTGTGCTGGCTTGACCCATTCAACATGGAATATGTAAAAGAAAGATTAAAAGCCCAAAATCGTCTATGATAAAAAGTCAGGATATACTTTTGGTCCCTATATTTTTTATTCCTCTATCACCATCTAAAAACCCTAATTCCGTTGAAGGAGCTTCAACCAAGTATGCACTGCTATTTCTGGAGCTGCCTCAACTATACTAATAACTGAACTAAAAAAAACCATCTGTTATGGTCATGGTTTTTATGTGAATACTACGGGCTAAGAAATTGAGGTACTTGTGTTGAATCCTTGTCAGTGTGGAATCCTTGTTTGATGTGGATGGTTGTTTGAAACAACTAAGTAACAAATGGTGGAAATATAAGCAAATGGGAAGATATGCAAGGGAACATAAAAGGCTGCAGGTGCCAAATGGTTCTTAGGTGAAATACTAAACGGCTGTTACAGGATATTTTATGCAGGGGTTTGTGTACTTTTAAGTGGTGCTTGGTGTATAAGTTTCTTGTTCCCAGGTCGAGCCTTTGAGATTTAGCGAAGGTCTGTGTTTTTTTTTCTATATGATCCTTGGTTAAAGCTGAAGTGTATCTTGACCTTTTGTCCGGGATAATTTTGGATCTTAGTCTTTTTTTTACTTATTCCAGATTGGACGGATCAAGTCAACACACTAAAGGACATATCAGTTGTTTAATGATGCAAGTCAGCACACTAACAGATATCTGGGAGATAAATTAATGGAGTGACTAACATGTCCCTATTTTATCATTTTCAAGGATTAAATGATAATTTTTTTTCTTAAGGACAGAAAATGTATCTTATATTTTTGTCCGTGGCTATTTTGAATCTTTAATCTAAAAAAATAATATTAATGGGATACAAGGGTGTCCAACCCATAAACAATACACAGAAAAAGGTTACCGCTCATATGATTGACGTTGTTGGGGTTGGAAACATTTTATTCCAGAAAGAGCTACAGGTAGTGTTTGTACGCGACTCGAAGATAAAGAAAGTTATATTTATGTAAGAGTAAAGGCTTATTTAATTTCTCAACTATTTTTGAGATATCACTTTTTATTCTCAAGAATAAAAAAACTCATCGAATAGTTATCAAGAATGATAAAAGAGGGACATTTTAGTCCCTCTATTTGTTTTCATCTTGAACACGTCATTAGAGTGCAGATATGTATCGTTAGTATGTCAGGTGCCCAGAGAATAATTCCTACATGCATAATAGACAATGAGAATAATTATGCGTTGACCCAATTACGTCCCCAACTATTATTTAAGTAACCGAATTTAGTCTCTGCCAATTTCTATCCTATGATACAGTAATCCATACATATTACAAGTAACACACCAAATGCACCAGATGTACTAACAGAGGTCATATGGACGAGTTTAATAGACACTCGGACACACTTATGATATATATCAGTACTTTAACGTTAAATTTAAGATGCAGACAAACTGAGGGACTGTAATGTCCCTCTTTTGTCATTGTCAGGGGCTATTTGGTGAATTTTTTTTCCTCAGGGATGAAAAATGATACCTCAAACATTATTAAGGACTAAAATAAGCCTTTACTCTTTATGTAATGTTTGGGATTCATATATTGTGTGGAAATGGGAATTCTCTCCGGTCAAATTCTGTCCGGCCTCTCTCCGATATGAACCATCGGATACATTTGAGAGAATTGGGTTATGGTTAAAAATGTGTTTCTTTATCATCCAATGACTCACATTGTTGCTGGAGAGAAGTTGCACCCAACTTGATTGGAGAGGATATTCCACATCCTAAATAATAAGAGAAAGAAGAATCACTAAATGAAAGTGAAGATGGCTATTTAATTTTGCGTGAAGGATCATTTAATGAAAAGAGGGTTATCAGATGTTTTTTTGGGAACATAGGGTTATCAGATTTTTATTAACAAATAGTGACACATGCACATTTTTATTATTAGATTAACCTTAACAAAATCTATACTGTTTAAAAAAAATATGAAAATATTATTTATTGAGATGATCTGATAAAAAAATCCATACTCCTTGAGTCATTGGACTCTTGGAGATGCTTTGAGTGTCACGAAGATAAGTTAAAATTTTTCGGCTCTTGTTTTATTTGTTTCCACTGCACCAAAAAAAATTTGAAAATATTTTTTTTTTGTTTTTTTTTTTTGTGCTAAAATATGGAAAGATTTTTTATCAAGATGATTCTTAAGTACTGATGACCACGTAGCCTTATACCATCAGCTTTACAAATATTATGACTAGTAGAATCTGTTTCATCACATTCATGAATTCACTGTACATTCTCATTCCCATTATATAGATCGACAGCTAGCCCAACATTTATTAAGGTGTAAAACAAATTTTATTGTAAGATCTTTTTAAAAAATTAATTCAACAATTTTTTCATATAAAATTAGTTATTTTGCGCAAAATAAGGAGTTGATCCTTGGATCTTGCAGCTAATGGTGAGTTTTATATCAAAAGGGCTAACTTATGTTTGTTAATATATCAAACATATCAAAAAGATAATATAAAAAGAGACAAAATGAACTCTTTTTTTTAAAAGAAAAGATTGTTTTTTTAAACTGCCTAAAACAAAGACCTCTCATGCTTTATCCTTCAATCAGGCCTCTATAGATCATTCACGTTCTTGCTTCCCAGTCCCCATTAGCTACCTCCACCATCTATACAACAAGACAAAGACAAAATTGACCGAGAGAATATACCATAGCATATATATAATCTCCTCTCCTCTTTAGTCAATAAAAGGATAGCTCAACTGATCAAAGGATTCATTGTTCTCGATTCTTATGGCTTCCATACCAAAATCTTAATAACCTTCATTGTAAAACTCATAATCTCCTCCTTTGCCACCATGCTCTCGTGTGCTATGTTTGGAGAATAAATAAGGAGAAAGAATGAAATAAAAGAATGGTAGCATTTCTCAAAGAAAAATAGTCAACCCAAAAGTTTGAATTTAGGTAGCACAAGTCTCTTTAAAATTACTTATTTTAGATTTAAATGTTATCGAGGTTGTTTTGCCTTATTTTTCCTCACACCAGATATTGAACTCTCTCGTAACTCATAATTTTATTTAAAATACACCACTACTATTTGGTACGAAGCATTTTGAAAAGAAAATATTTAGGAATTCAAATTGACCAATCAGATTAATTAGGGGTATTAGTTTAAAATTGAATTGTCAAACAAAGAAAGAAGACCAAGCCACCTGATTTGTCATATTTCCGTCTCATACCTATCATTATTATTAGTATTGTCAAACATTGTTTAAGTGATGGGATGCATATCAATTTTTGGAATCAAACCTAGCTTGATGAAGGGTCCCCTATGTTGGCCTCAGATTAGATTAATATTGGTGAAGTTGGTAATCTTGATTCAGTTGTTTCCTTTGTCAAAATGAAAAGGTCGTGGGAAATTATCCACGGTCATTCCTTTGAGAAATTTCTCTTGGTGCAAGCCATGGGAAACCTTTCCCTAGGCATAAGTTCTGAGAAACATTTCCTATTGCTAAACTCTGGGAAATATTTCCCAAGGCATAAGCTTTCTGAAACCTTTCCCTAGGCCAAAATCCTAGGACACTTAACGAAACATTTCCCACGACTTTGGTCCTCAAAAACAAAGAATCGAAACAAAGAATCTAAATAGGCACAGAACATAAATACTAAACAAAGAATCTAACAGAACCATGCAAATCCAGCATCAAGTAGGCACAGAACATAAATAGGTGGATAAATGAAATTTTCGAATGAACTTGTGTGTACAAGGGGAAAAAATTTAAAACAAAATATAAATTAAACATGACCTTATGGAGATTTTACGTAAAATTGCAATAAAAGCTATACGATTATCAATTCAGCTTAAGCACCCGGGGAGCATGAAAGGGATCGGGATGTGCCAGGTTCCTGTCAGGTTTTTTTTTCCTTCCTTTTATATATTGCTTTGTATTGATATTATTTTGAATCGTTGATAAAATTTTGAATTATTACTATGGTTATGCAAGTTCTTGAGAGTAGGAGATTGTTTTTTGCTATATGTGTCATGCAGTTTGGCATTTAGAGTTTAGATTAGAATGAAAATTCATTTTGATAATTACTGCAGGTCACATTTTTTTGGGGGACTTCATTGTAAATGGTTTATGATAGTCAATATCATTATTATTAATATACATATTTAGTTTATAAAAAAAAGAAGGTTAAAGTAAGTTTTTAATCCTTGGAAAGTGAATCGGTTTTGGTTTTGGTTCCTACACTTTTTTTTCGTTGGTTTTGGTTCCTGTAAGTTCCAAAACTTTGGTTTTGATCCTTATCGTCACTATCCATCTGTTAAGTTCTAAAGTGGCTAGCAAACAGTCACGCCAGCACTGTCATGTAGGCTATTATAATATTTTTATTTTTATTATAATGTCATTATTTGTTTTTTAAACTTTTATTAAATGAATGAAAGGCTTAAATAACAACATTCCGGAACATTTCTAGGGTTCCCGAATACCTCTGTGGCATTAAATATTATAAAAAAAATGTAAAAAAAATTAATATTTAATCCTACGTGACATTAAATATTATAAAATTAGCCTACATAGCAGTACTGACATGACAGTCTGTTAGTCATGTCAACACTTAGTAGATGGATAGTGACGACAGGGACCAAAACCAACGAAAAAAAAATACAGTGACCAAAATCAAAACTGACTCACTTTCCAGGGACAAAATTTTAGTCAGTAGCGCTCCCCTCAAAATTTTAGCCAAGCTCCATCACTTAGCCCAAGCACCATTCATGGGTTTCGTTCTGTATATCTTTATCAACAATAATTTTAAATTGTGTACATCTACCAAATCTAAAAAGTATATCTAAGCAAAATATTCAAATTAACTATGCAACAATAATTTCTTGAACGTGGTCCAAATTCCTAAATGTTACTTGACCTCCTTATACTATCCACTTTTATCAGTTAGCCTCCTCTATGGTACTAATTTTTGAATATGATGGAGAACAACATAAGGAGCTAAAGAGACAAGTCACACCAAGAAGCACAAAACCAAAACTGGGAAATATCTTCGGGGGTCAAGAAAATGAAAAGCACATTCATCTCTGTCATTGGAAGGGAACTTTTATAATGAAGTACTGCTTGTTAGTTGTTCCAGCAGCCAAGAAAACAGGATGAAGATTTACCAGAAAAGACAAAATCCCCTAATAATGGATCTATAAGCATTTCGCAAAGTAAAAAATGCTGATATAATAAGGCAATAGGTTGTTTCTTCTTTACCCATCCATATTTGATTCATCCGTGGTTGCATTCAAAGGGTATTTCTCTCTCTAGTTTATGACTACGCGCTACACTACTCTGTCATCTTAAAAAGCAATGTCAGTGTGAGGATAGGATTTATGCTACATCATGAGGTCGAGTGGTGGCCAGAGATGGAACATAGAGAAAGAGGTAAAAAGGGAAAGAGAGAAACAGGGAGCTTATCGGGCGGAAGAGGGAGGCGCGATCGGATGAGCCGTGGTAGGTCGTGCGGTCGAATTCGCTGTGGCGGAGGATGGTTGGTGGTGGTCGTTCGCGTAGAGGAGGGAGAGAAGGAGAGAATGGGAGAGTGGGGGAGAGGGATATGGTAATATGATAAACACTTTCCCATGGCCTTACTCGTGGAAAACGCGGAGAAAGCTTGCGATGGCTAGCCGTGGGAAAAATCAACACTTCCCCATGACCTTACCCGTGGGAAACGCTGAGAATGATTGCAATGACCCTATAAGTGGGAAACAGGAAACACCTTCCCAGTGCTCTACCCATGGGAAACAACAAAATGTATTAACGACGGCTCACGCCGTGGGAAAACCAGTGGGAGTGTTTCGCGCCATCCTTTCCTAGGTCCTAAGTCGTGAAAACCTTGCGAGAGTTTTCCCAGGGCCTTGACTGTGGTAAATGTCAAACTTTCCTAGGGCTTTTTCCCTAGGTAAAAAGCCCTAGAAAACAACAAAATTTCTTGTAGTGTATGCTAAAGGTGCTGGTATGTTATTAGAGACTCGACGCTATGATCATAACTCCCATCTCTGGAAGAGTATCCATAGTTTATGGTGTTGCCTCCTATAAAGACGTCGTCAGCATCGTGAAACTTCTAACGCCATTTATGTATCTGCTAATAGTCGGAAAGAATATTTGGAACCCAATAAGAATAGCCAGCTAATAGTCACCAATAGCAAGGCACACGCTAAGTTGCAAGCTTTATCCAGGCAACGAAATTAAAGGAATAAAATAAGTTCATAGAATAAGATTTGTTTGATAATACAACAAGGAATACAATGTGATAAGGAACGTTCTATAGCTTATCATAAGAGAAGGCAAAACATGTAGCAACCTTGTCTCCTAATAATAAACCACAACATTGATACACACATACAAATTATAGCACATAATCAAATTCTAGCATAATTCACTTAACAATGAAGAAAAGAGAAGAATACGAACAAGAACCAACATAGGAAATCCCATATGCCCAAAAGAGAGTGAAAAATTCATACTTAACGCAGAAGAAAAAATCAATACATGGTTGGATGGATGTCGTTCCTGACTTATTTAGATAAGGCTCTTTCGTTTTCCTTAAAAAAAATTAAATCTAATGAAGATAATTATTATCATTTAAAATTTTTAATAGCTCTTTTTAATGAATTACCTATCTACACGTCATTAAGGATTAGCATCAACTGTTTGATTCACGAAGAAGGGACTGATATTTTTTTTATGCACGTAATTGTGGAAAAAGTTATTATTGGGATAGATCTTCGCTCACGCGTCTCATAATATTTTGAAAGATTGGATTAGGTAAGAAGATACTCTTAGTAACACCAAAATAGAATGTAAAAAAAACCACCAAAATAGAAAAGTAAAATTCTAATTAGGTGATTGATATTTAATTTATTTTTAATTTAATTCTTAATATATTATTTTTTCCACTTTAGTTTTTCACTTTGTACTTTGCACTCAACCCATCTAGAAAGTTTTTAATCTGTTTACCTATGGAAAATGGAAAATCCAAAATCCCCACCCACCCCATAACCAAATTGGCAAATTGTTACCAATTAGGCCCACAAAAATAAATCAGGAGTAGTAGATGCGTAGTAAACCTAGGGCTCACTGCGTGTAATTATCCTACTGGCCCCAGTGATGTGTAGAGTTATATCCAGCCGTTGATTCTAATTCACTGTGCCAATAAATACAGACTTGAGCCTGAGGGACCCTCTTCCATATGGATAAGTGGGGCTCTCTTCCATTGCTGCCAGGGTTTGTTTCTCTCTGTGTTCCTTGTTGTCCCCAATTTTATGTTTTAATATTATTTTTAATTAGAAAGATCTCTCTTCCAATTCTCAATTAGTCTTGTTAATCATTCGCTGTTCCAGAAAGCTTCAAAGCACAGTCAGCGTATCAAAACTCTCTGTCATTCCCGGTTTCTGCCTCTGCAAAACCACAGTAAGCCCTTGAAACCCAAAAAATAAAATCTCTTTCACTATCTTTGAAATTTGTAAATTTGAAATCTTTTTGGTGTTTCTCATCTGGGTTTTGATCAAAATTTTCTGGGTCTTTCTTGAATTGTAGAATTTATGATTCTTTTATTTTTCTTTCAAGATGGATTCGAATCATACACGTGGTGGCAATTTCAGCGAAGAAGACGACACACATAGTTCTGAGACGACGTCAATGGTTGACTCGTCGGAATCCAGGCTCCTGGAGCCGCTGGAGGCGGCGGCGGATGCTTCCCTGAAAGAAGAGCTCACAGACATGGAGCAAAGTGGGGGCAAGTCTCTTCCGGTGAGTGTTATTCCGATGCCGTTGACAATGACAGCGCCGGCTGCGCCAGCGAGGAAACCGTCGAAGGACCGACACACGAAGGTAGAGGGTCGCGGCCGGAGAATTCGAATGCCGGCGATGTGCGCCGCCAGGATCTTCCAGTTGACCAGGGAGCTCGGCCACAGATCCGACGGAGAAACAATCCGGTGGTTGCTTGAGCACGCTGAGTCGGCGATCATTGAAGCCACCGGAACCGGAACCATCCCGGCCATCGCCGTGTCTGTCGGCGGCACTTTAAAGATTCCAACTTCATTACCAGCGAGGCCAGACAGAGAAGACACCGCAAGGAAGCGAAGAAGGAGAGCATCGAACAGTGAGTTTGTTGATGTGAATGATCAAGTTTCAGTGTCTTCAGGGCTTGCACCAATTGCACAGGCTGCTTATGGTGGCGGTGCACAAGGTGGACTAGTTCCTCTGTGGCCTCTCGGTGTGAGTAGTGGTAGTGGGCCTAATGGAAGGCCTTTCTTTATGTTCCCAAACGCTACAAATCAGCCTCAATACTGGGCCATTCCTGCATCTGCTGCACCGTTTTTCAATGTGCAAGCCAAACCCATTTCGGGTTTTGTTTCTTCTATGCAGATGCAACCTCGTGAGCAATTAGGTCAGGTGCTGATGCATCTTTCAGGGTCAACTACTTCTAATGGTGTCTCGGGTTTTGCTAACTCTTCATCCATTATGGCTCCAAGTTGGAGTTCCGAAACTAGTGCTGCTCTTACTACTATTACTGCTGCTACCTCTTCCTCTTCTAATGCTACAACCACACAGATGCTCAGGGATTTCTCTCTCGAAATTTATGACAAGAAAGAGCTCAAATTTTTGGGTCGGTTTGCTACAAATTCAGAACCATCTTCTTGTTGAAATTGAAGGTCTAGCTAGCATTTGGTAGTAAAAGAGTTTTAGACTTTAGACATTTTTAATTTTATGAAACAAAAGGATAGAAGCAATTTTTGCTATCTTGGTTTTTGTTTGTTTTGGTTAATGGTCAGGCCTCAGGAACACATTTTCAAACTTTTTTTGGCATCATTTATGTTCCTTTTTTTTTTTTTTTAATAACGTAACCTTTTTTTTACGTTGTTATTGGGAATCACAAGCAAGCAGTGAAAGAAATTTGGTCTTTTGAGGCAAAAGAAGTGGGGTCCAATATGCACGTGCGAGGGATAACTCGTGAGCGGGGTTTTGCGGGTAGTAGCTGGCTGGCTAACTCTGAGTAAGTGCGTCAACGAGAGAGGTGGGGTCCGGGAGACGGTCGCGTGAGATTGTTTATGCTCGTGTTGTGGGGAAAGTGAGGTGGTCTATGGAGGAAGGTGAGTGGTTGAAGTTGGGCCACGAGATTTGGTCACGTGACTGCTGAGGCATGTATCCCTATGATTTTGTGGGGGCCACTTATGGGTGCAACTAGACTGGCCCCTTCTACATGCGTCGACCTTAGGAACAACTTCGTGGTTGGTCCACACGTGGACCCATGCTTCACTGACCTTAATGCATCCTTCTCAAGGTAGTATAACTAGTCATTCGGTACAATGGAAAGAGGGGGAGGGGGAAGAAAAGGTGGGAAAGGAAAGAGAAGGGAAAACTATCGTCAGGTAGGATTCTAACCTACCTAGGGGTTGCTCGAGTTCCAACCCTCATAACCGGTCCCAGGCCATGCTCAGTGCCCTAGAAAGAGAGAGGCTTGGCTCAATCTCTTTCACCACGTGCGTGATGTCTTGCGAAAGGTTTCTGCAATCACATACGAAATTACCGACAGGAAAGGGCAAGAGCGAGGGAACCCCCCTGAATCCGCACTCTCGGGGGGAGGGGGAGGGGGAAGAAAAGGTGGGAAAGAAAAGAGAAGGGAAAAATAAGTTTTCCCTTGTTTGAATTGAAAAGAAAATGAAAGGAAGGAAAAAAAATTGGTAGGGCCCACATGCTCATTTTTCTTCCCCAATTGGAAAGAAAACTCATGTACCATGTAGCTTTTATTTTGGAAAACTTGAAAAGACTTTCGTCTTTTGTAAAAAGACAAAAAACTATCATTTTTATTTTTTTAAAATTATTATATGAGGGTATTTTTGTCATTTCATAAATATGTTTGTCCTTTCCTCTTATTTTCTACACAATCAAACAAGAGAAGAGAAAAAGTTCTAGTTTTCTTTCCTTTGATTTTCTCTCCAACCAAACAACTAAATAATCATCTCATTTTCCACTCTTTTTCTCTCCGTCCTTTTTCTTTCCTTCAACTTTCTTTCCTTTCATTTTCTTTTACAAACCAAAGTAAGCGTTATCTCTAAGGTTATGTTTAGTTCAAAGGAGAGAAGATTACGTTTGGTTCAAAATGGGAAGAAAAAGGATTTTAATGGAAGAAAGGGGAAATAAAACTACTCATGTTTGGTTCATAAATAGAGGAGAAATATTTTAAAACTATTTTACTTTTATATCCTTATAATTTTGGATTTCAAAAAAAAAATACATAAGGATATTTTAATCTATGCATTCAAAATATTTTAAAATCCCCTTCACTTTCCAAATGCTCCAGTATTGGACAGGAGCCAAACTAGAATGAGAAGAAATTTTGCTCCTTTTCATTCCCTTTCAAAAAATTGAACTAAACAAGAAAAGTTTATAAAAATCTTCCTCCTTTCCTCCCCTCATTTTTGTGGGTTGAGAATACTCTTATATTTTTATTTTAAAGACAAATTCCACTTTAGGTGAGTTAAATTCTAATATAACAATTACAATGGGTGCAGCCGTACTTAGTTTCAGTTTACCTCAATTAATTTATGAATTAAGTCTATTAAATTTGTTCATGGACGAGTAAAATATCGAATTAATTATTAATTGATTTAATTTATTGCTATCCTCAAATTAAGAATATTCTATAAGGGAGAACTAGAATGCTTGTGGTTTGCTCTAATATTTTGCACGAGTAATACTAGAAACACTCTTTACAATATATTATTATTGAGTGTATTTTATATAAGACTTATCAAATATAAAGTGAGTTTGTGATTTAGTGAATTTCACATAAAATCTATCCAATAATAAAAAATGTGATGAAAAGAATGGGTTGATAACATTTTTCATTTTGTAATTTTTCTACACAAATATTTTATATATTACATTTTATATTTTATATATGGAAAATAAGAGAGATATCGACTTTTTGACAAGTCGGTTGAGCACAGTTGACTCATTAAACTGTGTGATATTTTTAAAAACAAATTTTTGTTTTCATTTTTTTTGAAAAAAAATTATACAGTAGCAAATAGTCAGGCACTTCAGGGCTCTCTACTGCCATGCGACTAGCACTGCCCATTTCATAACTTGGATATATTAGAAATTTTCGGCGCATATACGAAGTTAAGAAAAAGACTACAGCCGAGGGAGGGCAACCTCCAAAAATAAAATGTAGTCCGAAAAAATTATACGAAGAAAGATTACAGATAAAAAGAGATAACTAATGAATTTGTCAAAAGTAATTAATGCATAGAATTATTATATTCTTTTGGTAGGAAAAGAGGACAAGAAATTTGATATAACATTTAATAAAAAAAATTGATTAGCACCTATTATTAGTATAAAGATTTTTTATGTCGAAGATCATTAAAATGTTTGACTCGTTTCATAACTACCTTAAAAGATACATATAGTATAAAAAAAAACTTTATAATAACAGTATATCAAAATTAAGCTCATTAACAAATACGAAAATAACTCGCACTTCCATTTTCCCTTTACTAGTAGGGGCTCCCGTGGTTCCTATGCGGTCGCGTTTCCCTGTCCTTTTCTTTTAGGTCCTGTTTAGGTAAATAGCTTATTTAAGCATTTATATTAGAATGTCTTATATGAAAAGCTTTTATACATTAAGCTCCTTTTAATTAAGTTATTTTGTGTTTGGATACATACTTGAAGAAGCGCTTTTAAAATCTATAAGCTGGAGAGAGGAAGATGAAAATGGTTGTTTTGATGTAATTTCAAATTATTATAGGATATAATTGTCCTATAAAATATGAAAACAGCTTCTCGTATAAACTTCTACCCAAGGTTTTTTAATAAGCTAAAAAAATCGGCTTATTAAAATAAGCTAAAAACAGCTTCTGGGGGTTAATAAGTTACTTATTTAAGCTTACCCAAACGCTGTTGTTTTTATATAAAAGCGCTTATATCTGCAAAGAAGCTGTAATAAGTTGTAAGTTGTGCTATCCAAACGAGACGTTAGTGCTTCTACCCGAAGTGATAGCTTTTAGCTAATTCAATGGATAAGATATGAATTTAATTGGTATATACTGTCAGTATAAAGATTTTTTATATTGTCAATCAATTATAAGTTATAACATCATTAAAAATGTTTGACTATTTTAATATCTACCTTGAAAGTCATACATATGATATTTTGTAATTGTTTGATAATGTAAAAACCTTTAGACTACCGGTATATCAAAATTAAACTCAATAATATATTGCTAGATAAATATAAAAACAAATATAACGGATTTTTTATATTGTGAAATGCTGTTTTATTTGTAGAGTTTAATTGCTATACACTATCAGTGTAAAGTTTTTTACACTGTTAACCAATAAGAATTCATGGTTTGAATGACTTTTAAAGTAGATAGGATAAGAGTAAATGATTTTTACTGATGTGATAATTTTTGATTGGTTGACAGTGTAAAAAAATTTTACACTGTCAGTGCATAAAAATTAAATCCTTATTTGTAACATTGCCCCTATAAATAGTATCAATATATTTTTTTAACCAAAGTATCAATATGTTAAATAACACAAATATAGAACATTTTTATCATAATTTTATATAGCCTGAAGTCTCAATGGTGACCGTGTAAAAAGTACTATAAGGATATAATTAATATGTACTATTAGTGTAAAGTTTTTTTACATCGTCAACCAATAATAAATTATGATATTATTAAAAATATTCTAATCTTATTATAATTAACTTAATAGTCACACATAAAATAAATAATAATAAATTGACAATATAAAAATAGGAAGATTCTATGGTACTCGTTGGGTACCATACCCTTGCTTCTGTGGTCCAATTAAATGGTGAGAACTTAGTCCCATGTGATATTCACATGACTCAATTAATTGAGGTGGCGCATTCTGATTGAACATAGGGTACCCAAACTCTTTAATTTCCAAGGATACCATAACAACGCCCATAAAAAAATTTGTATAAGTTAAACTCATTTACCATCAATAGTTTTCATTCTTCAACGTATTGGCCCTATTTGTTTTAGATTCTACAAGAGCAAAATCACGTTTGAAAATCACGTTGAGAGAAAACTTCTCTCACCTAACTTCCAAAATAATTACCTCCGAAAGCGTTATTTTCACGTTTGCGTTGAAAATAATCTAAACCAAACAGGTACTTGAACTTTGGCAAGGCTGCGTTTAAGATGGACCTCATGGTCCCCTTATTTTAAGCCCTTGGATGAAAACATATTTGACCGTGTCTTGACAAGTCTAACTGCATTGGTGCAGTTGGACTAGGTATTATCGTTGTCATAATTAGCTCCTCCCCTCCATTTAATGCATTAATGTCATTAAATTTATTTTTTAGTGGTGAAACTTAAGACATATTGCAATTTAATCCTTAACAGCAAAACATTTTTTTTACCCTGATAAATTTAAAGGTGAATTCTTTGGTATCCCAAGTGTAACTTTACCCTGCTTAGGTGACTCAACCAAATGGTGAGGATTATTTCACTTGATCCATTAACATTACTCATTTAATTGAGGTAACGCATTCTGATTGGACATGGTAACTTTTACCTCAAAATTATTGCTGGTAGAAGAGAAAACACCAAATTTAAATAACCATTATTAAATTAGAAAATATATGATTTAATTTGAAATTTTTTAACCATCAGATTTAGAAACCCTATAGTCTTATCTCCTTTTTCCCTAGAACACTAAAAAGAGGGTAATTAGGGTGGATAAAACAGATTAAACAATAAAACCCAAAATGAAAAAATTTAAACATATATTTTAACTTTTAAATAATCATTATTAATAATTTAAAAGTGAAAAAAGAATTTACCTACCTAAGGACTAAACTGCAAAAAAGTGAAACTTTTCCTACTAAATGATCAAAGCATGATATGACTACGTTAATGATGCATCTTCAACTATTGATCTATTATCCAACTGCACGAATGCAATTAAATTTGTGAAGGCATCATAGAAATTCTCTTTTAATAAATGGTTTGGATTATTTACTTGGTAATTGTTCAATAGATAAAAGATAGAGAAGTTTGCTTTTTTGCAAATGGATACTTGAAAAGTGAAAAAGTTTGTGCAGAAAACTGTTGTCATCAACCTCCTCTCGTGCTCAGCCCACAGCAACACCTCCTTCTCCACCCAATCCCAAGGTTTTCTACACCCTTTGGCAATGGCCACTGGCCATTCTCAACTTTAAAGGTTTCAAAACTCTAAAGTCATGTTACGCGACGAGCGAGCTGCACTGCACAGCGTTACACAACAGATGAACTTGCCATGTGTACCTCACTGAGGACTTGGAACAAAAGAAAGAGCTCCGTGCTGCCTCTCCACGTTACATGTAATATATACTTTCTCGTGGGTCTGGGCTTAGATTTTTTTCTAAGATCGGTTAGCCCAGTCCACAAATGAAGTTGATGCTATCAGTGATATTGGGCTGCACGTCGTGGCGTAATGAAACAATTGGTAGATAGTTAGATTTTTTAAGCATGTTGTTAGGGGTTCGATTTCTGTCGTGTGTATGAAAAATATTTTGTTGAGAGAGGCAAACCTCACTTCGATGATCTCTATGTCTCGAAATGGATGAGTCACCGACTATCGGTTGAAGGAAACTCTTGATGTACACCAACAATAATCATTAAAGAAACAATATATCTACATACTTCCAATTAATTCCTGTAATTAGCATATCGTTTCTGACTTAGGATTGTCTTGATATCTTCATGATTGAGCAGAAAAATGAATGTTTGAACAATATTCCTTTCGATTAGAGTTTTGATTTCCTTTCTAATTAGCTGAGCATTATATAAAATGAACCTTCCCACATAAATGAGGAAATTTGTTAGTGTCAAATCTTGCACTCCATCTGTCATCAACTTTACAACTTAAGCAAACAAACCTGAAAGGTATACGCCAACAGAACAATTTAGAGTGCCGTATGAGTACCTAACAACGATGTACTTTTGTGTGGTACACCCTAATGAGGAAAAACCTATTCCTACAATCAGGAGCCAAGCTAAACCATTTATTTAGGGATGACAACAAAGAAATAATATCATAAATAAAAAGGTTTAAGATATTTTTTATTTAAAAAAATACATGTAAAATACAAAGTTATTCAAAAAAATGTAGCTCCCCCCGTACTTACAAGGAAAATAAAACCATAACATCGCCTTAATTAATGATCAATAATAAACACGAGACAATATGAACAATTTAATAATGTAGGCCTTTACATAATAGCTATCAACTGGTTTTATTTTTTTGCTTTAGATGTGTCTAGGAGGATGTATATGCTAAGGTCTTAAATTAAAGCAGAACGAAAGGGAGGTCAAAATTCTGTACTTGGAGGCTAAAATTCAAACTTTGAGTGGCTTCAAAGTACAATAATCCTGCCTTAAGCATGTGTTGTTAGAATTGTTCACTTCTATTCTCTATATATAGTTTACATCTGTTCTTGATGTTCTCATCTAATCCTTTAAGTTCCAGTTCTCGAGTTCTTATTTATCAGATGGCTCCTTTGCCAGCAGAAAACATCTTATTTCCAATCATTTTTCTCCTCTTGACATTACTTTCAGCATCCAAAGCTGAACTTGATGCTCATTACTATGACCAAACATGTCCACAACTGGAAAAAATAATTTCAGAGACGGTTCTCAATGCTTCTATGCATGACCCAAAAGTCCCAGCTCGTATCTTGAGGATGTTCTTCCATGACTGTTTCATAAGGGTAAGGTCTCTCAATCTCTCACTCAAACACGCACGCACACACGCACGTGCACACAGCGACAATGTTCATGCTGGTGAAGTATTGAAGTGGCTAATGATTGGGCAATCTTGTTATGATTCATGTTCAATGATAGGGATGTGATGCATCAATATTGCTGGACTCAACTGCCACTAACCAAGCAGAGAAAGACGGCCCTCCTAATATCTCAGTTCGATCATTCTACGTGATTGATGATGCTAAAGCCAAGCTTGAGAAGGCTTGCCCACGCACTGTTTCTTGTGCTGATATAATTGCCATTGCAGCTAGAGATGTGGTAGCCATGGTAACACCTAAATCTTCAACCTGGTTTAGCCTTGTGTGGGGTAGATATACTTGGTGATCTCATAAGATACTCCATTTATAGAATTCAAGTCACTTAATAGTAATGAAAATTTTAGTAAGAAATTAAAAATTTGTATAGACATTTTCTGTGATCACTCACTCCTCAGAGAATCTTGAATAACGAATTAACATATATATAAGATACTTAGTATGTTGGATATTGAAATCCATATTTGCATAATGAACCCTCTATGGAACATTAACATATCTTGAGGAAAGTGAAAGGAAGTTACTTATATTTACATTGATCAATATATATTTCATATTTACTTTTACAGTCAGGAGGTCCATATTGGAATGTACTAAAAGGAAGGAAAGATGGAAGGGTGTCAATGGCATCTGATACCATCAACTTACCTGCTCCAACTTTCAATGTGAGCCAACTCATCCATAGCTTTGCCAAGAGAGGTTTGGGAGTTAAAGATATGGTAACTTTATCTGGTGGTCACACTCTAGGCTTCTCACATTGTTCTTCCTTTGAATCTCGTCTTCGTAATTTTAGTTCATTGCATGACATTGATCCAAGTATGAACACTCAGTTTGCACTGGACATAAAAAAGAAATGTCCAAAACCAAACAACAACCGCAACGCAGGACAGTTCTTGGACTCTACAGCATCAGTGTTTGATAATGACTATTACAAACAACTGTTGGCCGGAAAAGGAGTGTTTTCTTCGGATCAATCACTTGTCGGTGATTACAGAACTAGATGGATTGTTGAAGCATTCGCAAAAGACCAGAGCTTGTTCTTCAAAGAGTTCGCAACTTCAATGTTGAAACTTGGAAATGTAAGAGGCCCAGAAAATGGAGAAGTGAGACTTAATTGCAGGATTGCGAATTGAGAGAGAGAGAGAGAAGAGAGACTAATTTGACCTGATTTTTTTCTTTTAGTTCTTTGCCATCACTTCTGTTATTTACAACATTGTCACAATGATCTTGTTACTACTCATATTGAAATAAAACTCGTATACCATATTTGTTGAATGGCAAAAAAAGATATGTTCATTTTTGCACACAAGCATGAGGTTGTATAATATTGTCTTGTGATAAAATGATAATTACACTGACATCCAAAACAGAACACAATAAGTTGTCCAAATGGATTTGGATCCTCTTATTTTTCACTCATGTTTCCTCTCATGTAAAAGAGAAACATACAAAAATAAATTTGAAGACCCCACAAAGAGGACCCAAATCCGGTTTTACAACATTTCATCTACGCCTTCTACTACGCACGGATTTCTTGGAATTAGGTAATATCATTGTAATTCTTCAATGGAGGAAAAAGACAATACTTTCCCATGACATTCAACTTCAAGTATCCCAAAAAGAAACTATTCCTAATTTCTGGAAAAAGATATAAATACTCATAATGTTCTGCGTAGTAGCTGCTTCAATTAACCAGATTTTTCCAACTATGTGACTTTTGAAAAATGACTTCTCTATTTGTTTACATAAAAGAGTAATTTATCTGTAGAATAAATTTCCATACAGAACATCTTACTGACATTGCAGACCAAGATAGTAAAAGATTTGTTTTTAAGAGATAGGCTAACAAAGAGAAAGCCTTCAGGAGAAGAATATACCAGGTTATCTGGTACAAGACATGAACCATTCTTCAAGAAAATACTACATCTGAACGAAACACATATTTGACACCCTTAGTGACATTTCTGGCTTCATGCAACAAACATTTATCTCCATGAACGTGCAGGAGTGCCATCCCTTCAGTAGGAGCCACCTATTAAATTGACATTGATCATCACACAAATCATATAGCCATATTCCAAAATTTGCAGAAAGTGTAAATTCAAACTCGTTTTAAGTGAAAAGGTTATGTTATCAACCCATATTCCACTAAAATTAAAATCAATAAACTACCTCAGCCACAGTGCTATTTCTTGGACCATAGAAGACTGTTTCTCCTCCAACTAAAGGATCAACAGAAGAATCTGTGGGGTTACTGGAATCATTTTTTAGCTTTGATTTAAGTTCACCAGGCCCACCACTTAAATATACTAGCAAAGTATAATGAGTGCGTTTTCCATCTCCCAGATCAACACTTTCATCAATATGTCGTCCAAAGTATTGACCAACCTTGTACCTGAAATGCAGAAATGCATTATCATTAGTGAAAGTAAGGCATTTTTAGTATCTACATTTTTTAAGATCCAAATTTAAAGAGATCATCAGGGGTGTTTTCAATTGCATAAATGAAAAACAATGTCCCAGGAAAAGCTTTGGTAAACTGAAAACTTATGCTAACTTCTCTGCGTTGTGTCAGAGATAGAGGAAAACAAACCAACCTATAGAATCTAATATTTGGATTCAGACCTACAGCAGCCTTCCCTCGAATCCTTATATCATTAAATAGTTTGCTAAGTCCAGACTCCCAAATTGTATTTGCAAGGACAGGATCAGTCACAGAGATTCGATCATTATCTCTGTAAGCTTCACCTTTAGCTGGACCCAGACTCCCTTGATGAGCAAAACCAATTGCCTCAGCAGCTTTAATCAATGTTTTAGATTCAGAAGAGGAGAAAAAATTCTGGACCTGAATTCTTAAACCAAAAAACATTACAGTAAGAATTTTTAGAAAATAATAAAGAACATGCATAAATTTCAAATGAGCAGGCCTATTACCTATTGTGACACTGTTCAATTTGTTTTGGAACATTAAAAAAGTAACCTTCAAGAAGTTCAATAACACTATCAGAATGACGAGATAGATCAACCAAGTTAACACAGAATCCCTAATTTGGTCCTCTATGCCGAATATTACCATCACACTTGAGCAGTTTTTCTTGCAACATGGGTTTGCATCCATATTTGCTGTTATATTAAGCATACTATATGTTATGAAATTGTTATATTAGACATATTTTCTTACCACATGGGTTTTCCTCCTGGAGCATAAATTCAGTCTTAGAATTTGGATTTGGGCCTAACTCAACTCCAAAAGCTACCGCATAGGTGAGGGTTGCCCCCCCCCACTTATAAACACTATTCAGTTCATATCACTATCGAATGTGAGACTCCAACATTCAAAAGCATGTAATAATTCCTAGGTGAAAATTAGCTTTGAAAAATTAGCATCAGCTAACATTTTTCATTTGAAGGCCGCAAAAGAAAATGGCAAGTGCAGTTTCTAGATTGTAAGTTAGAAGAACAAAATAAAGTGGCAACAAGGCATTTATGTAGTCTTATAATCACCCCCTTATGAGACAAGCTTGATAGAAGTGATGCATCAAACATTTATATAACTAAGCCAAAAAAATTCAACTTTAAACTAAAAGAAATGAAGAGAGAAAGTGGGCATCTGTTAGAAACTGAATTGGATGAATTACAGTTCAAATGCCATAATCGTTTCAATGAAAGTTTGAAAACGAATCAAATGATAATCCCATTATCAGAAATAAGCGAAAAATCTAAAAAGAGAAAAAGAAAGATGGAATTGTAACCGTGAAGAGATCGATATCTCGGAAGCGAGTAATTTGAAGATTGTTTTTGGGTTTGATGGGAGGCCATTTTGCTGCTGCTTTCTTAGAACCTCCTTTCTCCTTTCTGTCTCCCATTTTTCTCTTCCCCGTTTGCCTCTCGGCCATCACCAACGTTTGTTTATGTCTATCTATCGATCTATGTTTATGTTTGTAATATTATTCAGACCATGGGCTACAAACTTTTTGGAGCTAATTGGGCCCTATAAAAAAATTAGGTTAAACTAATTATTTAATTGTGATACGCGACATTATTTTGAATTTGATTGCTATGAGTGAAATTATTTAAAATCGATCCATATATGCACAATACTCTTTATTGATTGCATAAGAAAGACTCTTAACTAACCTTGGGATGAGGTTACTCCAGTCGGGTGAGGGGAGTAAGCGAGTAAGAAGAATTACTTTTTATTTTGGTTCTCGCTATTTATTGGTATTATAACGTCGTTTTTGGAATTAAAGTATAGAGACTAAATTCTAAATAATTGTCATATGTAAGAACCGAATTTAAAATTTTTTGGTGCCAATATGTGATAATTATTTTCACTTTGATCCTCATACGTGATAAAAGTGATTTTTTTATATAAGCTAAACGAAATAGATTATCTTAAAATCGTTTTTCAACAAATACATCTAAATATAAAATTAATTATATTATAACCAATTATAACAATAATTGATTATTGAAATAATCAATTTTTCGCAACTAATCCTATCACACGCTAATTCATAAAAAAAAAAAAACTTTTTAAAAGATATGAATATTCAATCAAGTTAAGACTAGAAATAATATAATTCTAACTTGACGTAAAAATAAATCAAATTTCATGTAAAAAAAATCAAATTTAATTTAAAAGACTTAAACATAAGAATAAATTAAGGTCCGTTTGGTGGTCAGGATAAGGGAGGTAGGATAGGATAAACTATCTTGTCCTGTTTTAATCTGTAGTTTGGTGAACCAGCAGGATATGATAAGCTTATCTTGTTAGCTTATCCTATCCTGTTACTTAGTTATAATTCTACTCTGAGGGTGGAGCTGAGTTAGAACCAACAGGATAAATAAGAAAATATTTTCTCTTTTATCTCTTATCCTTAACCTAATTAGTCAACTTTATTACTAATTAAAATATGTGATTTAATTAAAAAGTGAAAAAAAGGTAATTTTTTATAATTTAAAAAAATGGACTAATTCATAATTAAAAAATCGAAAATATATATTATTAAATGTTTTTTAATTTAAATGTATAAAACAACACATAATATTAAAATTTATTTTTGAAAAAATATAATTTTAATATAAGGGTAATTTTATCATTTGTGGATATTTTATATCATATCCTGTAATTATTTGATGCACATCAAATATTGAACAGGATAAGAGCTTATTATACTCATATCCTATTTTATTTTTATCAAACTCTCATATCCTATCCATTTTTATCTTATCCTGACCACCAACGTGACCACCAAAAGAACTCTAATTGGACATATTATGGTGAATTGTAGGGCGAAGCTTGCAAGAAAGGGGTACATCGGTGCACCCATTTTTTTATGTGAAAACCCCATTTTATTCTCTTCATCAACATTTATCTTATCCTTCATCACCACCTACCGACCACCACCCACCCCAGCACCACCGATCCTATTCAAATTAAAACACATATGCAGCGGTGGAGATCGGAGAGTGCCTGGAATTGGATGGGCTTTATGTGCTGAGTCAAAAGGATGAACAAATTGAACAAGCAACAAGCAAAAGGGCAGAGTTGGAAGAATTTTTAACAAGATTAGAGGCATATAATGAATTGTGGTGGAGAGAGGCTCAAGAAAAGGAAGCTATGGTATTGTCCCTCCATAACACCTTAGAGCAGATGAAAGAAAGAGGGATGGTAATGGAAGATGCAGAGTCCTAGTTTGACGAAGGTAGGAGTGTGCGATATGTGTGCGGTTATAGACCTCATTAAGATAAGTTCATGGTCGTGGTTTTCTGCCTGGAAGGAGGGAAAATAGTATCTTTTTTTTTTCTTCTAATTGGTGTGTTAACCCATGGAAATGTTTAAAGCAGGGTGTCTATCTAGCATCATCATGAATGTGGGTTTTTTTTTTCTGGTTTGTATTGTAAGAGAAATGGTGGGGAGGTTAAGGCACATTACTTTGAACTGTTGTTGTTGGTTATCTTTGGTTTTATATCTAATAATTTGCATTGGTGGGCCCTCTTTGTTTCTACAATGTATTGAAGTATCAAGAAATTTTGCCTTTTGGGTGAAAGGGTTTTGCACTTTTGAACCTTTGTTTGCTGGTGCTAGTTGCTGGTTTATTACCGTTCTGGTTTGGATGTCGGATTATTTATTAGGTTGCTGCATATGTTTTGGTTTCAGCCCCTTTTGAGTAGGTGTTTGGTTATTTTGCTATGCAGATTTCGATGAGCGTGGTGCAATTTTTGTGTTTCTCTCTACCTAATATAACATGGTAGTCTCATGCTTAGTCACTTTAATATGTGTGGAAAATTTTGCAAGTGCCTCTCATATCAGTTCGCAATCCGTTGGGGTTGGGGTGGATCAGATCAAGCGACATTTGGAATCATCAATGGTTCTTTCTATTTTTGTATCTTTTTTGGTGGCTTTTGTCCTGTTTTGGATCTTTTAAATATTGTATAGTATGCTTTTGTATATGGATTAGAACACTCTAAACTTTCATTAATATGCTCTTTTTGCTTATAAAAAATAAAATCAACATGCTATTTCCAAAAGTCAAACTCCCTCCGAAACCTAAGCAAAAAGAAAAGAAAACCAAAATCCCATATGCATATAAATCCCATGTTAAATGGAGGATTTTACTTAACCAAAGCCACCAGTGGCAAAAAAGAAAATGGAAGCACCCTTGGATGCATTGCCATAGGCAGCAAGGGCATAAAGGTTATGGACAATGACATCCACCTCCCGCAACCAGACATTGTTTTATTCCTATATATGGAAAAATACAAAAATATCCAGATATTTATGTGGTCTTATCCCTTCACAAAGGAAGATGGCCCCCTCAATAAACTGTAGATGATTTTGATGTTTTTTGTATTAACTTTCAGGATATTTTTTAAGAAAATAAAAAAAATTATTAAAAAATTAAATATATCATCTTTTTAAATATTAAATACATTATTTTTCAATGAAAAATTTCTTTTATTATTTCCCAAACTAGTGTCGTAAATTCTCCCTAATTAACTTTTTATAGTTTTTCAGAAGGAGATTGTGTGATCTTTAGTTCTCAGCGCATCATTATTTTGCCTTTAATAGTTATTTCTCATTTTGCCAAAACAAGACCGACAATCAATTAGGCTGAAAGTAATTTTAATCACATATACATATTTTTGTTGGCTTTTTAATCAAACGAGCTTTGTTTTTCAAATTTTTTATCAAAATAATTTTGTTTTTAAATATATTATTAAATTATTCTTGTTTTGAATAAAATATTAATTTTTAAGTGACGCTGGTTGGACCAGCACCACTCAAAAAATAATATTTCAATTCTCTTGTTGAGAACAAGCGACACCCAGATTTGAACTGGGGAAAAGGGATTTGCAGTCCCCCGCTTTATCGCTCGACAATGTCGCCAAAACGATACAAATAAATATAAAATATATAAATCCATTTGGACATATTATCAAAATTGTTAATTTCGTCTATAGATCATTTACATCAAAATTCAAATAATTCGGTGGATTGGTATGAATTTTTGACAAATGCTATCTTTTCGGTCAGTTTAGCATAATAAAATTATTTTGATAAAAAATTTGAAAAACAAAACTAATTTAGTAAAAAAGTCATTTTTATTTTGGTTTTGACGGGATTTTTCTTCTTCTTTAATATTTTATTTGGTTTATGAAAGAAAATTAAATGATAGAAGTTATAAGGAAAGAACTTGGATAGAAAAAAATGAGTAAATAAAAATGATTTTTAAAAATTGTTTAATATGAGAATATTTTTTTTTTATAGACAATTATGTTCCTGTTAAAATAGGAGTTGGTATATTCGAGATAATTTGACATTTCCCATATTACTTTATTTAATGGAGAGAAAAATTTTTGGGTGGATTCATCCAGTTTTTTCTACTCTATTTCCACTCCACGATGAAATAAGAAAAAAATTACAAAATCATTTTATTTTTTTCTACTTCAATTTAATTTCACCCAAAATCCTTTTTTCTTTTTATCGCTTTTAAGCTGTGGGGCATCTAACTTTTGGGAGCTGGATGCCGAAAATGGATGGAATAAGGAAATAAAAGTGTTTGTGGTTTGAGAATACAGCTGGGATAAATCCAAATTTGCTGGAACTGGAACTGGAACTGGAACTCATTCTAGCTAGCTAGCTAGCTACATAGCTAGGGATTCTATTAGATATATATTTGCCACAGCTCTAGCCATATACTGACTCTCATTTCTAGTATTCTTTCTACAACTACATGATCTCTTCTTCTAACCAGAAGTTTTATATGAGTTTCTTCTTCTCTGTGTTCTTGATCACCTATGCTGAAAGTCTGAAATACACCACGGGCTCTCTCTCTGCTCACGCCGGATTGTAAACCTTTCAACCGTTCTAGGTTGGTCCGTATTAATTTACGCCAGATTTGACCTTTACCCTTGTTCTACCTAGGCTAGCTAGCCCTCTAAGATCCGCTTGGAGCTCACTGTTGTTTGTGATGAAATTTGAACCTTTTAATGTTTTTCTATTTATTTATTGCTAGCGGTTCTTCTACATTAGTTCTGAGTTCTAACTGTTTGTTTCAAATCTTACCTTTTTTATCTTTTGGGTAAGAATACATTTTCCAGCTTTATAAAGAGTCAAAGAACACAAAGGGAAGCATTTTCTTGAATCGTGAATCCTCTTGCTAATTTGTGGTAATCTTTTCATTCCTGCCCTTTCTATTTTCTTTTACTAACTCATAGTATTGGTACGGCTTCTTATTTCATTTTTTTTTCCATCTAGCTAGGGCTTGATCTACTAGGATATTATTTAATTAACAACATTTTATTTTGGTTGTGTGTAGAACATGGTGAGGGGAAAGATTCAGGTGAAAAAAATTGAGAATGAAAGCAGCCGTCAAGTGACCTTTTCAAAGCGTCGAAGCGGTCTTCTAAAGAAAGCTTACGAGCTATCTGTTCTGTGTGACGCCCAAGTAGCTCTGATGGTCTTCTCACAGAAAGGAAGGCTCTATGAGTTCTCATCAACTTCTGAGTACGTTAAGTCCTTCACTCCATAACATGCTCGATCAGTCGATCTTCAATATTTAATGCTTTGCTTATGAAATATTCAAATAGATATCATATGATATGATTGCTCAAAGATATATTACCTGAAATACGGCGAAAATTAAGCTGTACCTATGGTTGCTTTGGTAGAGTCCTAGTGCAGAATCGATCAATGCGTTTTATGACTCTAGCTAGGGGCGGATTTTAAGTGAAGAGTTAAAAAAGAACAATATATTATTTAGAAAGGTTGATATAAAAAATTTAACTTATAGTTTTTCAAAAATATTATATGTAAAAATTTAATTTTTAAGAATTTTTAGGTAGTTCATTTCAACACTAGGCACGTCCCTGTCGGATGAAGATCTTCTATATCACTTTCTTGTCACATTCTCTTTCTCCCATCAATGATAATTTGTTACTTAATAAAATAAAATCATAATTCATTTACACCTACGCACATCCTCAACCTTTGATTGGTAGGGGACGCCGATACTCCATTTTTTGGGACAACAGAATTTTGTTCGTCCCTGTATGGATGGCTCTTTCATTTAATTTGTTTTTCTCCCTAGTTCACAGTTCAAAACTGCCTCACAGTTCCGTCTTGGAGTAACTATGCTGCAAGTTCTAGAACCAACTCTCCATTACTAGTTCCTTGATTCTTAGATGCATAAATAAACTAATAAAACCCAACACAGTTTTTTTATAAGTCTAATCAATATATGAGGAGTACGAAGGGTACTTCAACCTTTACAAATATCGATTTGAATTAGAGTCCAAGTACATACGTGAATACATTCTAAGAATGTTATACACAAATCAGAAAAGGAAGACATACAACCAAAGTGAGCAGAAAATCAGCTATCGAGACTGCACCTTAATTAGTACAAGACCTAACACAGTTAATATAGAGAAACGGATTGGAAATGATTTCAATTGTATTTCATCAACAGATTGAAGTGTACATACATAGGATAAACAGTTACAAAGATAAGGAAGCTAACTTCATCTAGATCCTAACTATAAGGAAACTGAAACTATATTTGAATTACAAATACAAAATACAAATTCAAATGTTGGTTAGCTATTACGCCCCCCTCAAGATGAAGTTAACATTTGTAACTTTCATCTTGTCTGAAAGAGATTCGCTATCTGATCCTTGGTAGAAACATGTGAAACCTGTAAATTTCCAACTTGAACTTGCTCCCTGGCAAAATGATAGTCTAGGGAAATATGTTCCATACGAGAGTGCATAATTGGATTGAAACGGAGGTATGTTGCACTAATGTTTTCACATAGCAGTTTGGGAGGAGCCGAAATGGAAACATGCAGTTTAGAAAGAAGATTAGATAACCAGATGATTTCAGTGGTGGCTGTTGCAACCGCTCTATATTCAGCCTTTGTGGATGAGCGTGCCATTGTGCGTTGCTTCTTTGAGAGCCATGATATTGGGTTGCCACCAAAAAAAGATAATGTAAGCAGAAGTGGAAGTGAGATCATCCGCGTTTCCTCCCCAATCAGCATCTGAGTATGCTAGTAAATGAAACGAGCTGGGATGTTGAAGGAAGATACCAAAGTTAATGGTGTGCTTCATATATCTCAGAAGACGTTTTAGATGTTGTAGATGCAGTGATGTCGGTTTATGCATGAACTGGGAGAGCTTGTTAATGGCAAAGGATAGATCATGCTGCGTGAGATTTAAATATTGAAGTGCTCCAATCATTTGCCTGTAAGTGGTGGCATCTGTAGTTGGGGTACCATAATGAAGCTGAAGTGTTGCTGTTTGAGAGAGAGGGGTGGGAGAAGGCTTCGCCCCCTCCATATCAAACTTGTCAAAAACCTCCCTGATGTATTTATGTTGCGACAGAAACGTACCTGATGGTGTGGGTATAAGTTCTATTCCCAGAAAATAGTGTGGCGACCCCAAGTTCTTTAGAGAGAACTGTTGAGACAGAGACCCAATAAAACCAGCTCAAAATTTGTTGTCATTGCCAGTAAGAAGAAGATCATCAACATATACCAGAAAGTAAGTTGTGATTGCCCCAGAATTGTAAATGAAGAGAGAACAATCACTCTTATAGGTGATGAAACCATAAGAATTGATAAAAGACTTCAAAGCATCATGCCAAGCTCATGGAGCTTGTCTAAGACCATAGATGGCCTTATATAATTTGCAAACATAGTGTGGATGTTGAGGATCCTTGATGCCAGGAGGTTGATGCATGAATACCTGCTTTGTAAGGTTGCCTTGAAAGAAAGCATTATTGACATCTAGTTGATGCATGACCCATTGATTTCCAAAAGCTAGCTAATGGGGTGAGGTTTGCCCCCCACTTATAAACACTATTCAGACCATATTACTATCCAATGTGGGACTCCAACACCCCCCTCACATTCAGGACTGGACATCTGGAGTGTGAAGTTTGCAGTATTGGACATCTGCGGGTGGCACAACAAGATCTCGAATAGGCTATGATACCATATAGAGAAACAGATTGGAAATGATTTCAATTGTATTTCATCAATAGATTGAAGCATACATATATAAGATAAACAAATACAAAGATAAGGAAGCTAACTTTATCTAGATCGTAACTATAAGGAAACTGAAACTATATTTGAATTACAAATACAAAATACAAATTCAAATGTTGGTTAGCTATTAGTTAATAGATAGACGTTAGGTTCAAGTATGTTGTCAGGGATTCGATTCCTATCATGTGTATGGAAAATGTTTTGTTTAGAGAGACAAAACCCGCTTCGATCTCTACATCCCGAAAGAGATTAGTCTCTGGTTATCGGTGAGGGCCGGCGTCTAACCTTATTGATCATGTTCCATATTGGAGCAGTGCATTGTGTCGGGTACCTGGCTTGCTCCAACTGGATCCAAATTCCAATACGGATCACGTATTGAGGTTTGGTGATCCCTGTAGAAAAAAGTAGTGGCTTCCTTTGTGAGATTCTTGTGCCGTCTATTCCTGTACTTAAAGATCCTACAGAGATTTTATTTATCCCGTTTAGTGATATTGAGATATAGATGGCATCCTCAACCCTCTTGGCTGAATAAATCAGAAGCCCCTTAATAAGCTTGGTATCCTTTTGAATTTGGATTTAGGTTATGACAGTACTACTCTCAAGTGATGACAGGTTTAATGTTTTTCTCCCAGAAGTGACATTTGCCTGGCAAGTTGTTGGATTTGAAATTCATAATTGAAGCACTGATTTTTTTTATTATTATTGTTTGTTGCAATTGCAATGGTTGATTGTCTCTTAAATTAAGTTGGAGCATGCAAAATAGCTAGGCCAGGGAGCCATAAGTTCCAAAGTACCCTTTAAACAGCTAATATTATTCCCCCACTAGCTAGAACTTTCATTTCCCTTAATATTTGTCAACCTATAGAGTTTGATGTGCAATATCTATAGGACGATTTCCGACATAATCCCTTCTTGACTTTTGCTTTCTCTCCCGGGCTTCATTTTATATTGTATCCTTTAACTTCCACAGACATAACGTGACGGGCTTGAAAGATGTAAATACCTGAAATACCATTTGGTTTTCTTCTATCTGCTATGCCCTTGTGCTGAAATCATTTAAATTCCAAACATTAATTAAAGAAAGAAATTGAAACCCTCTCCTCCATCTGCTTCAAAGAGAAACTTCATTCTCAAATTTTCCAAACCATGAAGTGGAAGTTTTTTGGCTTTTGTGGAAGAAGATGAGGACATATGCGAGTGCAGGCATGTGTTTATGCAGTCTTCCAATTAATAAGCAGTACTGATACTAGTTTTTATCTTAATTGATATCTTTACCGAGGTGAGGAGAATGTCATTCTTCCGGATCTTGGAAGGAGGATTCTGCCTACAACTTATGAACAGTTTTATTTGTGCATTCCGTACACATTTGTATAATTAATAACGATGTATACGTACCATGTGTGTGTGATTAGAACATGGTTCGATAATAATTAAAAGTAGGTTATGTACCGAACTTCAATAACATCATAACATGCTGCATTGTAGGCCATTAATGAAATCGCATCGATTTAAAACTATTATCGAAGATGACGAATAGAACAACAACAGATGCATCTGAATGTCCGCAGAAAAATTCCAATTCTAGGGTTTAACAGTTACTGTCTCACTCCATCTTCACGCGTGGACGAGACTATAGCAATCCCATCTCGTTATTTAATTTTTTTTTTTTTTTTGTGCTTAAAAATCCCATCTCATTATTTTAGTCAAGATTAATAATGCGGATTGTGATTTGTGACCTATGCTATGTGATAAATGACCATCAATATTCTTTCAAAAAAATAAAATAAATGGCCATCAATATGGATTATTAGTTATAACAAGCTAGTCAAATTCTTGTAATATGTATGATGCACTTCAGATTGATTTAAGGTAAATATATTATTGCTTGTTCATTTTTTTATATTTTCGTGCTCACCTCTATATATATATATATATATATATATATATATATAAAAAGCTTATGAGTTTTTTTTCTTAATATCTTCCGTTCTTTCATTTCGATTATGTTACATTTGACTGGATGTATGCATTTATACTAAATAGCATTTATCCAATTGCTATGTTAGAGTAATTGTGTTTGTTAGATGACCAGAGCTTGTTGACTATTTTTAAAGTAACTTCGTTCGAAATATAAGTCATACCTTGCATCTTAAGGGTGCGTTTGGTTAATCAGACTATAAATTAAACACTTATTCAATAAGCATGTTTGAAATAATTAAAAAGAATTTATTTTCATAATTTTCTTTGAGAAACTTATTGAAATAAACTAAAAAGAGTTTTAGCTAGGAAGGTCGATCATAACTGTATTTATAAGCATATTATCATAAGCTATTTTCATAAACCCAAATAAATTATTTATAAGTTCTTCTAAATGCCCCCTCAATCCTCTTGTCATTCCATAGTCCTTCATGTCTTCATTCATTTATTCCTTTAATTATTGTGGCTACATTGCTTTTTTGAAATGTCTCTGAAGTTAATTAATTCAGTACTTTTAGAGAGTAGAGAAGGTGCATGATCAAGTTATTGTCTTTCGTCATCTAACTAATTCAAGGAAATATTCCATTTATGCAAAATTAAGGTGTCAAAGGATCGTTGAGAGGGCATTTGTACTTCCTTTTTCCTTTCCGAATTTTGTGTGTGGTTATTTATAGAGATTTTAAGTTCTGCAATTAACATTAATGCAAGTTAGATACTAATATATATCCTTTAATCTATTTTTTTTGGTTAACAAGTGTTATTGGTCTTTCTCCTACTCGTACAGTTTAAGCTTTTTAGTAAGGGGGGAATTAATGTATCTTTTATAAGGTTTGGGTTAATTACACATGGCATCCCTCTTGCTTATGAAATTATACCAACATCCCTTAAGTTTTATATTATCATTATACTAATTCTTAGAAAGGTCAATGATGAAATTGCACCAACTTTACCTAAAGGGAAGTGAGTATAACTTTTGAAACAAGAGAGATGTGAAGTGAGAGATGTGAAGTGTCAAATTTCTCCTCTAATAATTATTTCCTTAAATCCATTGATTTTTATCAGCTCGGGGTAAATCTCAAGCTAAACACACAATTACAATGCGAGGCATAAAAGGGAAATGTTAAAAATTGTAATATAGCGTCTGCATGCTCTTTCATTTATTACTGTATGATATTTTTTTTAGAATTTATATCATCATCTTTATTCCTTTAATGACTAAAAATCGTTTTTAAATAAAGAATATAGTGTAAATAAAAAACATTTTAGTTGCATGGTTTTTGTAGAATATATTGTTCATATATTAATTTTGATGACATTTTTGCTTTAAATGATCAGCATCAGACAGATTATGGAACGATACCATAATTATACCAAGTATGTTCCAGCCAATAAATTTGGAGAGGAAAATATCCAGGTTTGACTCCCATCTTAGAAATTAAGAGCACTTTATAGTTGTGGAAAGGAATTATTAAATATTTGTTAGCTCTAATGTTTTTTGTCTGTACTACTAATCATAATAATTTCTAGCTATCAACAAGAAAAAGTTTAACTTGCACTTGATTCGTTAATTAGTCTCAATTTTTTTTGCATACGTTTCTTATTTTTCAAAAGTATTATTGGTAGGAGTGACAATAGCAAGCATTATAGTATATTTCAAGAGTTTATTGAAAAAAAGAAGATATATCTATACTATAAAGTAGGGTCTGAGGAAAAGGCTTACATAATGTATTACCAGTATTATAAGTTTAGTTTATAAATTTCAGAAAAAAATTTCTAATATTGGCAAATGTCATGCTAAAATTTTCGCGGAATTAATGGCTTTCGCTGTAGAATGACAATCCCACTCACGCGCTACTTATTTTGCATCCGGTGGAAATTTGACCCTAATCAATCATGTAAGGTGGTTCTAGGTTTTTGGTCTTTATATGTCAGACTAATTAAGACATTTGCACTTTATATGTATAATTATTTTTAATTTGAGTTTAATTTCTATGCTTTGTCGATGTAAAAATTCTTTTACACTGACATCCAATTATATTTTGGTGTTTTCTCTGGTATCCCAATAATCTTGGGATAAAAATTATCTTGCCCAATCCGAATGTATCACCTCAATTAAATGAGTCATTTTAATGAATCAAGTCAAATGATTCTCACCATTTGATTAGGTCACGGCAGGGTAAAATTACCCTTGGATACTAAGAATTCACCCTATATTTTAACATCTCAACTTTCCTTGACATGTCAATAATTTAAAAAAAAAAAAAAACTGAATCCCTAATTTTCTTTTTTCTTTTGGTTCTTCCTTCCTCGTCCCCACTTCTTCTCTGCACATCTTCTTCTGGAAAATTAGAATCCCTCTTCCTCTAGGCCCATGGACATGACATGCCTAACATAACTTTATCCATTCCTCAATGAAATAAATAAGTAAAGGAGATGGATTCTTCACGCTGAAACATGACATTGCGTAAAATGTTAGTGATCCATATGTTAAAGCTAGAGAGTTAGTTTCTGAATCAATAAGCAAGTGTGGGTTGTAAGTTAAAAAGGAGAAGCATTTTTGCTTGATGGATATCATCAATACTTGTCCATGACAAGGAAGAGGCCTTAAGAACGTGGTATCACATAATCAAAGAGGTTGTTGAAATGGCTCCTTACAGCAAAAACATATTGTTACATTATCACAAATTTTCGCAATTTCCTTCAAGCGAAACAGTTTGATTCTCACAAAAATTAAAATAAAATAAAAGAATATATATGTAGTTGTGGCAGTTCATATATTGGAGGGGACTAATGCAACTGCAGATTCCGGTGAAAGTGAGTATATATTTGTGTTGATAATGTTTCAAAATGATATGCATCTGCATTATTTTTATGATGATAGCTTTTTTAAAAAATATATATTTTATGTGCAGCAACTGAAGTTTGATTCCGCAAGCATGGCAAAGAAGATTGAGCTTCTTGAACTTTCTAAAAGGTGATCCCTTAGTCTAAAGACCCGAGCTTGATTGTCCTACCATTATTCCATCATGTTCAAATACTTAATCTCTCTGTGTGTGCGCCCTCACCGGTAGTTTACAACTTGACACTACAATTCCGTATAGTAGCTGAGGATAAAGGGCTGCGCGCTACCACATGAGTTGCTTTATTTCTTGAATGATCTTCGACATTTGTTGACCTATGTAGCTGATTTTACATTTAAGTTGAACTGCCCACAGTTTTTTGTCCATTATGTGAATGTCTTAGGAAGCTGATGGGACACAGCCTGAGTTCTTGTTCATATGATGAACTCCAAGGAATTGAGGACCAGCTGCAGAGAAGTTTGCAAAGCGTCAGGCTGAGAAAGGTAAATAAAATTGAAGTTGAGATGACTAAAACCGTTTATTTAGACTTAAAAACTTGGTTTTAAGTTTCTTTAAATTAAATTGTGATTTTACAGAAAAAGTGATTTTTTTATAATATTAAAAATATAGCTTCTGATTAAAACTAAATTTCAGCTTCTTTTTTTCAGCCTATATTTCTTAGTAAAAACTTGATGTAACTTTTTATTTTAAAAAAAGATCATAAACAAACTGACCCTAAAATGTCCTGCTTGCCTTCTAAATTAACGGAGAATGGACAGAATTGTGAGATTTTGATCTTGTGTATTCAGGCTCAACTATACAAGGAGCATGTTGAACAAATACAAAGCAAGGTAACCTCTTCCTGTGTAAATTAAATGCATGCAAACACTTAATAGGGTTATAGAAATCCTTTGTGCCTGACACATTTTTACTACTAAATTCAGGAGAGAAACTTGCTCCAGGAGAATGCCAAATTAAAGGCAATGGTGAGAGATTCTGATATTTCCCTACTTTTTACATAGCTGATTATGCATGATCTTATGTGTGCCAAAGACAAATGAAATAGATAGATGGATATTAGTTTTCATAAAGAGAAAGCATAGATGTTGGTTTGGTGAATCATAGGTTGACAATGGCTTTGACAACTTTCTTCCAATAGCCATTACATTACTTGGGTGTACCTTACGTCAATTGTCACATAATGTGCAAGTACACCCACCAAATATTATCCTTAGAAGAGAGTTATCTTCATTTTTTTTATAAGCAAAAATCTTATTAAAAAATGTACGAGTGGTACAATAACCCACAAATAAGAAAGAACCAGAGTAGCATGTAAAAGTATCACCATGAGAGAAGTCATCTCAATTATGTTGGCATTACAAACCTCAACAATCATATGCAGCATACTACTAAAAAACAAAAAGGAACATACACTGTAAAGCCAACTGGAACTTAGAACCCAACCCTTTCTTTAAAAACCAAACTAGCACTATGCTCCAACCAACTAAAAAAGTACCAAAGTAGAGGCTAGCCAAACCAAAATATAAAGACTCAACATCAGGTGCACCAGTGCAGCATCGAAGTAGTATATAAACCACCAGCAGCAAGCAAAGCATATCAGCAATATGTTAGCAAAATGTTCAGAACCAAAGGTAAATTCCTTGCATCAATAGCTAAGCCATAGCCAATCCAAATCACCAAAGCAAATCGGCCAATTCCACTTTCATACCCTGACAAAAAATCCAGCAAAAGCACCAAACCAGAGCAAAAATACACAGCTGCATCCTATATCAAAGTTCACCAATATCCCCCAAAAACAACTACTTGAGAGCCACCAACTAACGCCATCCTTGTCACAAAGATGCAGCAGCAACAAGATAGAGCAAACATACCTGAACCATCTATAGACAGCGCACAACAGGTACCTCAACAACCAGAGAACTTCAGGAAAAAAAATGCACCCAAGATAGAGCTAACTAAACAACAAAATGTCTTGCAACAAACTATAAAAACATAATGATCAGCACAGTGCAAGATAACTGCCAACAAATTCAAAGACCCTCTCAACTCCAAAACGACAAACAGCCCAAAGGATTTGTGCACCAATCCGAATAGGAAAAATCAGAATTTCTGCCCTCCTTATAAATGAACCAGTCCCAAGACACCATTTTAATTTGGGCTATAATATGTGAGAACAATCAGCCAGCTACGCTTGAAATACTATCTTGTTTCTCAGTAACCACTAAGACCAAACAATGGCAAGCCAAACAATATGCCTTACTTTTAGAAACCGTTTTCCTCTAAATATGCCTTATCTTCATTTAAAACGTAGTCAGGAATAAACCGCTTAAACACAGACATAGTAAGTTAAAAACCACTTGTTAATATGTGACTTACCTAACAGTTTAAAGTATGCATGGGATCTGCTAATGAGTGTATTAAGGATATTTGTTAAGGAATCAATAAATGATTTTTTTATTGAGAAACTAAGTGTAATATTTTTTAATATATTAAATACATCCTTTTTTCATATAATATTTTCACTTGTTAACATTCTCGTATAACAGCGCCTTAATTAAAGAGTGTGGATTACCACAGAAATCTCCTACAAATACTCTCATATACTGTGATAATCATTTTTAGCACCAACATCAAATTTGAAATTTTTCCTGTAACTGTTTTACACTGTAGAGCATGTACGTATCATAAAATAGTAAAACGAAAGCCAAGCGATCAATTAAGCTATACTTGGGGCCATATAGTACACTGGATCAACGAACAATTTCTCGTCTCTGTATCACTTGATCTCAAGTAGTAAATGAGGGATGAGTTAGGATAAGGGGTATAGGTTCGGTTTTCATGATTGAAAAGGAGCAAAAATACTAATTGTATGAATTCAAGAAGAAAAGTATAATTAAATTGATAACTTACGGTGATAAATGAAATTAATAAAAAGCAAGAAGCTAAAATTGATCCCAACAATCTTTTGTACAATTTTTATCCAGAACCACGAATGATCAAACCTGATTGGCCCAAGGCCAATATTGCAGTTCTTTGTTTAGTTGGACTCTTATCTAGTTCCAAAATTGAAATTCTTTCTTTTGTCGGGTTAGTTAGATTGCAAGCCTAAACCAAAGCCCACTTTACTACACCTAGATTCTATTTATTTAGTCAATGTAGGAAATGTTATAATCTTCACACATTCCCCTCATAAATTGACATAGGCACTTTTTTCTACTATCCATCATTCGTCCTCACTTTTGAGTGTTTGGTAATGATTTTCCAAACATCAACTTACATGAAAAATGTAAGGATTTTAGTACGTGCATATATCTTTTCCCTATGAATTGATTTCTTTTCTATGGCACAAAAAACACAAATTCATTACTGTAAAAAAAAAAATTCACATGAATTTTATTCTTTTTGATTTATGTGGAAACTAATGTAGCCCATTAAAAAGATAATCAAAAGCATTAAGCCGAAGCACATGAATTTTCTTGGTTATAAATGAGTATATTTGATTTCTCAAAATTCTTCTAAGGTGAAGTTAAATAATGGCGATGCTATCATTGTGCAACAAAGGAATTTTTAGTATTTGGACTTCCGAAACAGTAAATCTTGTGAGGTTCAGATTATTTCATTTTGGAAATTCATACGATGTAGTCATTTAATGGGGGGGGGGGGGAGATTTTTTTTATCATAATTAGGTGAAAATCTCACATATAATTAATGACCCAAAACAACACAATAGAGCAGTATATAATGGCAAGGGATTTAAGGCTTTAAGCTGTCAATTGTAGGGAAGGTTGTAAAAATCGAGATCCTATGTGGCATTGGAAGTGGGGGAAGAGACGTAAAACATGGGATTATAACACTGATCGAAAGATCATACAAAAAACATAGATATATATCTAAACTTAAACGACTAAGTTAAGAAATGAGAAACAACAACTAAGGTCGAACCAGAGAGTACGAAAACAAAGAAGGTGACTCATAATCCCAAAGAGGGAGTTCAAAAACCTTACCAATGTGGAAACCCACTTTGAACTTGAACCCACAATCGAACCTTGATGTCACCATCGTAGGTCACCACACATGTCACCGTCACTATTGGTCGCAATCATTACTGTTGCACTCATCTCGACCAATCTCAATATTGCCCAAAAGTGTTTGGGGGAAGATATGAATGTTGAATGTGAGGGTTTAGGGTTAGTCTTGGTTGAAAATTGGGTTAGGGTCAGGTTGGGCATTACCTGGTTTTTTAGAAAATTGATCAATCGAAATAAAAGAGTATCTCATCAGATCTCTAAAAATCGTACGATTTTAGCGATTCTACGATCTTTCCCGTCGATCCCACTCCGAGTTCATTAATACGAGTTTTGGCTAGGATCTAGATCGCAAAGGATGGTGCAAATCATAAGATCGATCTTACGAGGAAGGTCTTGATCTTGATCTTGATCTTGACAACCTTGCTTGTAGGCACCACTTTTAAACTGACTCTGGTTAATTTGGCATTAAGTCTAGTTTTTTTTTTTTTTTTCTATTTACTTCTGTATATAAAAATGGTGTAAATAATAAAACTAATTTCAGAATGGCATTTTCTTTTTAACCGCTTATATCAGTTATCACCAAGTCCAAAGTGGGAATATGGAATCTGTACTGCTGGAAAGGGCCCCTACCTTTTCTAAGGTTTTATTGTTGAATGTTGATTACAGTGCATGGAAAAACCATCGCAGCTGCAATGGGCAAGACAGACGCAAGCAGAAGCTGCACCTCGCGGTCCAAGTAGCCAGAGTTTCGTTGTGGAGACAGAATTATTTATTGGACTGCCACTGCCACAGCAGCGTTCTTGATAAATACATATATACATATATTTATTAGTACTATTTATTTTGGAAGAACACCAATATCTCTCACAAATTAAGTATGCTATACTTTCTTAGTGTAAGATAATATGATTAATCACTATTCTTCTCAAGCCCAGATCATTCCTATAATTCTTCCTTAACAATCTAGGCTGCTTTTCTTTTTTTTATGTTCTTATTCGTTTGAATTTGAAATAATTAAGGACCTGAACAAGAGACAAAGAGGTGTATGTATATATGTATGTATGTATGTATGAATGGAATGGAATCATTTTACAATCGGCTGCAAATTTGTTTGTATATTTTTCATTTATATTATCAATCTGATGTTCCTTCTCTCTCTGGGTTTGCGGAGGGTGAAGCTTGAAAAATGAAAATTTGAATCAAGTTAGCATTAGTGTTTTATATTTGTTAACTATTACCATTTAGATTTATTGATTCTGGACAAATTTTGGTAAAGGAAATGGCACCTCATGCAACAGGATTTGTTTGTTTTCATAATATAGCAATCCTATTTCTGGATTCAAGAGAGTTTTTATTTCTGATACTCCTCTTCTTTTCGATCACTTTCCTAGAGGACAAACAAAATAATTGGAAAGGTAGTACGTATAAGAAATGTTACTGAGGCATATGTGTGATTTTTCATACACCAAGTACCCTCTCTTTCCTAGTATAATCACTGACCTGAAAAAAGTTCAGGTATAAACTCATACTTAATACCATTGCAAACAATTAAGGGTAAACCTCATGTATTGCATTTTACCTTTTGTGACAAAATGTATCTTATGACGAATCCCAACTTTAAAAAATTCATCCATTATGTCAGCAACCACCGGACGACACAATCACAAAAATGCACAACCAACAAAGAAAATCCACCATTATTTCAGTAATCCAATAAATCATGACATGAATGAGACCACCAAACTCTAAATCAAATTCCCTAAATTCATAGTGGAGATCACAACAGCAAAGTCAAAATGCCCTTTTGTCCAACAAAATACAACCCATAAACATAAAAAAGAAACAACCCGCCATTACCGACACAAAACCCCATCAAGGTAACATGCAACCAGAAAGAAACAAAAAGAAAAAAGAAATAAAATTCGCAAACATACCTTAACTGATAACCAAACGGAATGGACAAACTCAACCTTTGTCTTCTTCCCTCTCCTCTACAATGGTCGGCTTCTTACTCGTTCCCTCCTTTTTGCAACGTGACCTTTAAGTCTTTTCCCTCCGGCCAACGACTTCCTCAAATAAAGCTTTATTTAAGTTTATAAAATAAAATAAGGTGAAATACATTTTCAAGTAGTTGTTTTTTTTAAGCGAATTGGTATGCAGAAGCATCACTGTAGTGTAATTCATCTCAACTAGTTTGGCACCAAAACCACTACCAATCATTTGCAGCATACCAAAATTTTATTAAAATAAAATGAAAGAAATACAAAACATGGGGGGATACAAACCAAAACCCATGTGGAAAAGAATTACTTAAACCTATAGTTGGGAAGTCCCCATCTATTACAAAAGAAATCTATATTTATGCAACTTGGGATCAAATTCCACCAAGAGAAACATTTTGAAATTACTCCAAAATTTGCAAATTTATCAGCATAATGGTTGGCCTCTCTAAATACATGAGAAATCCTAAAATTGAAGCTAGTAGACATAGCAATACAATTCCCCCATTTGACTCTTAATTTCCAAGGGACAATATTAGGTTTATGGAAAGCTTGAACCACCAAGGAAGAGTCACATTCCATCCAAAGATTAGTCCAACCTTATCCTTGGCAACATGTATAGCAGACATGGCAGCATAAAGCTCAGCAGAGAAAGAATCAATATTTCCATAAAATTCAGCAAAGCAAGTTAGGACAGCTCCAGTTTTACCTTATCCAACCTCTATTTGGAGGAGTCCACTCGACTCTAATGGTGTTGGGAGCTCTACTCGGCTGGCCAGAAATGCCAAACAACTTGAGAATTTGAAATTCTTCAGCATCAGCATACATAGAGTTCTTGGATATACTGTCAGTAATAGAAACAGATAGTTGTGAAACGACATAGTTTCACTTAAGATGACTAAATGGAGTTACCTACCACATCAAAAGTTTCTGTCGATAGATTTTATAACTAGAGATGACGGAAAACACGAGTATGTGTAGCATCAAAAAGATAACGGATTAAAATGAATCTTTTAAAAGATAAATGATCAAAATGAATTCTGATCAAAAGATAAAGGATCAAAAATATATTTTAACTGGAAAAAATTAACAAATGGAGAAAGGGGGTATATGAGTAAAAATGGGGCGTGTGAAAAGTAACTCCCCGCACCTAGATTGCCAAAGTCCAATTCAAGAAGTTCTTTTCTTCCAAATTTTAATTGCAATAACGTAAAGCGACAAAGTCCCAATAGTTTTTCCACTTCTATTTCTAGTGACTTCCTTAATTGCCAAAAGCCAATTCTCATTTTTTCCACTGATTTTGATTGCACTCTACACTTGCATTTTTAATTGAATTGGGATTTTTCCCACAAAACTTAATAAATTTTTTATAAAAGTGCATTTTGTGCATTTTAGGTTAAACAAATCTGCATCCCCCTGAATTATTTGAGAATTTTCAAATAGGACCCTATATTTTAAAAGTTTGTAATTGAGTCACTGAATACATAAAATTATAATCGAATCTCTCATATACTTTTTTTTGTTAGGTTTCGTTCAGTATCCGCCAAGCTAATGTTAAATGATCTATTCACTCATCATTTGTGGGTCTATGGGCTTTTGGAAAAAATTTAAATAGGTCTCTATATTTTTTTATGAAAATTCAAATAGGTTCTTGTATTTTTTGAAAACCTAACGAAACTCTAACGAAAAAGTGTATCAGAGACTTGATTACAAATTTTATATGTATTCAAGGACCCCATTATAAACTTTTAAAATTTATGGACCTATTTGAAAATTCTCAAATAATTGATGGACCTAACCCATAAATTATGTGCATCATTATCTTAAAATAACTTTTTAGCAAATATACCAAAACATAAAATTGATTCCAATATAAATGATTATTCAAATAACTTATATTTTATAGTTAATCTGATCAGGTTAAGCGAATAAAATAATCTATAATTAAATAAGCTTTCAATATAAAAGAATCTATAACAGTACACTATTGATACAACCCTAAGAAAATCTCCTCATTTTCTCTCGTCTCCCTCACACTCTCACAGATGGCAGCATGGGTGGTTTTGGGCCATTTTGGCCGAAAACCACCCATTTACTTCGCTTTTCTCTTCTTTTCTTTCCATAAGTGGGTTTTCCACATAGATCTGGTTCTTTTGTGTGGGTTTTTCACATAGATCTGAATCTTTTTATGTTTTTTTCCTTGTTCTTCATAGTCTTGGTGTGGCTTTGTTTGGTTTCCCGTCTTGGTGCGGTGCTGTGTGATTCCCGTCTTGGTGCGGCGTTCGTTTGTTCCAGATTGATAGATCTGCTTCGATCTATCACAGATTTAATCAAGACTTGGGTCTCAATGCTACAGATCCGAAAGCATGGGTATTCCCAAGGTTGTCAGACTCGAGAGTCTAGGTAGACTCGTGAAGCATACGTAAACTCGACACGTAGACTCGACTCGTAGACTCGTAAGAGTCTACCTAATATAAAAAAAACTATAAATGACATATATAAATAACATAAAAGCAACAAAACAGCAACATCATAATCCAGTAACATCTACCATCACCATAATCATTAAAAAGTACCATAATCCATATACAAAACATTACCATCACATAAAAGTATATAACATGAACATCAAAAAACAACTCCTAAATGTCTAAAGTCAAATCTCTAACAACATCATCTCCATTATCATTATCACCATCTCCATCATCATCATCATCAGAATCATCATAATCAAGTTCTTCCCCGGATGAAACAACTTCTTCAATATTTTCATCAAAGCACAAATCAATTGGATCATTGATAGGTTGCTCAAGCTCAACATTCTCTTCATCAATATTGATAGGTTGCTCAACATTGTCCTCATCAACATTTGGATCATCCCCCTCTTCAGTTATCCATTCATCATCAGAATGAATGTCTTCAAATGGAAGGACAACACTTTTCCTATTTTCTCTACTCTTTAGCTTCAAGTTATACATCACATATACCAAGTCGTTCATCTTTTTTTGATGCAATCTATTTCTTCTCTTTGTATGAACCTAGAAAATAAAACATAAAAATCAAAACTTAATATTTCTAAACAAAGTAAATTAATAACTAGAAACAAAATCATAACTACAATTACCATTTCGAATGAACTCCAATTACGTTCACACCCAGAAGAGCTACAAGTCAAGCTAAGCACGCGAATAACAAACCTCTTTAGTTCTACTGCTCCATCCCCATAGAAGTCCCACCATTCTGCAGGAAGCATACTCTTCCTGCTAGCCTTTGCAGCATCAAGACCAAAGAGCCCTCTAGCATAATGAAAGTCGGCAAGCTGTACACCAATCTTCTTCCTCTCCTCGGGATCCTTTACCAACCTTGCCATACAGCCGTACAACCCAATTTTTACCTCAACATCATCATGATCGAAATCATAGTGTAATGAGGGATTAAGATAATAAGCAGCTGCGTGTAAGGGCCTATGAAGCTGGTTATCCCATCGCTCATCAATGATTTTCCAGATGGGTTCATAGCTACAAATTACAAAGATCCTATATTAATAACACACGACAAATAAGGTAATTAAATTTCAAATGTGATAAAGTTAGGAAAGTTTACCATTTCTTAACATCATTGAAGTTGCTTTTAATCTTCTCTTTGGCACAATCCATCCCTTCATATATAAAACCCATGGCGGGTTTTTCATCCGAATCCACCAAACGAAGGACAACAATAAGGGGAGCAGCTGCCTTGAGGCATACAATTATGTTTTTCCAAAACCGAGTATCACAAATAATATCTTCCACTTTTCTTCCCTCTTTGGTTTTGGCAAACTTACTTGAATTCCAGTCTTCAGAGCTAAACATACTCAACAATGATGCCTTATGCTCATTAAGACAAGCTAAGGTCAAGTAAGCAGTGGCAAATCTAGTCTTACCGGGCCTAATCAAGTCCCTCCCTTTAGTAAACTTTTTCACCATGCTAATGAGCATGGTTCTACAATAAATGTATGTGCAGATCTTTCTCCCCTTCTGTATAGTAACTTAATGCACCTTCAGATGTTTCTCAAAATCCTCCAACATCAAGTCAATACAATGAGCAGCACATGGAGTCCAATACAATTTGGGCCGCTTCAGCATCAACATTTCACCTGCTGCCTTGAAGTTTGCAGCATTATCAGTAACAACTTGGACCACATGCTCCTCTCCAACTTCATTAACAGCATCATCCTACATCTTAAAAACTTTTTCAATTGTTTTTGAGATGTCAGAAGTGTCCAATGAATAAAGAAACACTGTCCCCTTAGGACTGTTCACCAAGAAGTTACATATGGAACGCCTCTTCTTGTCTGTCCAACCATCAGACATGATTGTGCAACCAATTCTTTTCCATTCCCCCTTAAACTCATCAAGCATATTGTCGGTTTTAGCCACTGCTTGTTTCAAAAGTTTCTCTCTAATATCATGATAAGATGGAGGTTTGTAGCCAATTCCATATCTTCCAATGAGTTCACACATCTTTGCAAACTCCAATTTTTTTATACAATTGAAAGGAATGGCACTTGTAAAAAAAAATTTGGCTACTTGTTCATCAACTTCATCTTTTAAGTCCTTTCTCATCATTTGATTCATGGTTGCTTGAACCCCACCACCAACTTTTACTTCCCTTTTGCAAAGGAAAATCCTCTTTTTTGAGAGCTAGCTGCTGCAACCTCTTGAACTTCGTTAACATCTTCCTCATCAACATCAATCAATCTTCTTTTCTTCTTTGCTGCCTCTTTAGCCTCAGCAACAATTTTCATAAATAGATGTTTAACTTCCTCCGGCACCGTAGCACACGGTTCAGAATCTTCTCTAGTGCCGGCAAGATGATGTTTAAATCTGAAAACTCCACCACTAACAACCTTATGGCAATAGTTGCATTTAACCTTTTTTCCATTGCCTTGAACATCAATGCCATGTTTCCACCCAGGATCAGTCCCGTTTCCAGGGTAATTTTTCCTACCTCTACCTCTAGAGCTTCCGGTTGCTGCTGTTGCAGCTGTGTTATCCGATTCAGACATTGCCAACTCACTCTATGAACAGGGAAGAAGATGAATATGGGTTTCTTACTTTCACTCTTCGAGCAAAGAAGGAGGGTCGAGCAAGGAAGGAGGGTTTCCAGCAGGTGCTAGCCTGCTACTGCAACAAACCCGAACCGAGAAGAAGGGTTTCGGGTTTGAGTAGAGAAGGAGGGTTCTGGTTCGAGCAAGGTGCAAGCGGACTCCGACGAGCGTTCGCAACAGGGAAGGCGGCGGAGGTTCGCAGCAAGGAGGGAGGAGGAAGCTCGACGGCAGTCAGTGGGCTAGGTCTTCGTTTGTGTTTTTTGGAACAGAGAAGGGAAGAAGTGAGTTTGAGGGGAGGGAGCACGCGAATGAAGGGAAGAATTGAAAAATTTCTTCCCAAAACGTGCGTTTTGGGCATTTTCAGGCCCATTCCTGAGGCGAGATCAGACTCGTTCACTCGCAGCTAGAATCGCGAGTTTGACCGAGTTTGACCGAGTCAAACGAGTTTGACCGATTCTACCCCAAAAACGATTCTGACAGCGATTCAACTCGTTTGGCCTATGTGGAATCGTGAACTCGGACGAGTCAACTCGTTGACTCGCGAGTTTGACAAGCATGGGTATTCCAGTGACTTTGATGGTGTCACTTTTGTAGGCAATTTGACTTTGCTGTATTATGTTTTTAACCTGGGTGCTGTGAGTTTGTTCGCAGTTTCATTCTTTTCGGTTTTTAACAATTTTGGATCTGTATTGTCATCGATGTACTTTATCAATTTGAATGAATGAATGTCTTTCCTTGTCAAAAAAAAAAAATCTATAACACGTTCAAAAAGACCAATGGGAATTGTCAAAACAAATTAATTTGATCAACTAACTGTCATTCATTTTTTCCTAAAAGAGAAAGAAAATTTTGTCATTCATTGAATCACTTGTTCCTTTAAGGATGTGTTTGGTACACAGCTTAATTAAACTCTTATTCAATAAACTTTTTTTTAAAAGCTAAAAACAACTTATTTTCATAAGCTTCTCTGACAAGTTAGAAATAAGATATAAAGAGCTTATGAAAAGACCATAAACTATTTTCACAAATTATTTCCATAAGTTTATTTCTATAAATTATTCTCGTAAGCTTTCTATAAACTTTTCCAAACATACCCTAAATCTAATAACAAATAAGTTGGCTTGATTTAGTTTTCTAAAAAAATTCTACCGAACTTTTTAATAAAAGAAGTTTTTAAACATCCATTTATGTTTTCATTGATCTCAAAAGCAAAAATTGTGAGAGTATTATTGATATAATTTCAGATACAAAGAAAATGAGGGTGAATTAGTGTTTCTATATATGTATGTGTGCGTGTGCCCCACTCCTCTGTCGCTTATAATTTTTTTGGATAATTAGCATGAACAAGGGAATGGGGGCCCTCGGCCATTGTGTCATTTTATTTCCCATACTCAATAATGACTGTTTCTCAAGCTATAAGTTTGAAAGCATAACCTTTTATATATACCCCGACAGTACTATCAGACATACATATTCTTTATCAAAATCTTTGTGCTATGTAAATGTAATGTGGCATTGTGTCCTGTTTGTCCCATTACAAACCTTTAATTAAAGTGTAATAGCTAGCCATAACAGACGCTCCTCTTCCTATATCTATCTTTCCCTTCCTTGTCACGTTGAAAGCTACCTGGCTCTCCCAAGTAAGTAGAGGTATCAATTTTCTTCTGATTATAGCTAGAGCTAGATACCCTTTGTCTGTTTTGGCTTCACTCATATATGTTTTCCATCATCATCATTTCAAAAAATACAAATCTCAATGGCTTAAAGAGAAAGAACAAAAAAGATAATATAATTAAAATAACTGAGAATAGAGAAAGGAAAAATACAAGGGAATGAAGGAATACATGCAAGGTAATATGAAATCATATGGTACGCACTCACAAATCATATACTGTATTTTAGTATTTCAGTTTTTTCAAGTGCCTCTGCGAAACGGGATCACTTCAAAATAGGGATGATAATGGGTAGGATATGGATAGGATATTATAGTACTCATCTTCATACCCGCGTTTTTAAAAAATACTTATACTCGGATTCATACCCGTATGGGTAGCAACCAACGGCGGAGCTTGGTTATGACATAGGGGAGCCTTGGCTCCCCCATTTTTTATAAATTTTTCTATTTTATATATATATATATATATATATATTATTAAATAATTTATATGATAAATTAATAAAATATAAATTGACTCCATTTTATTAAAAAATCTATCATAGGTGTTATTTCATTTCACTAAAATCATTATAAAGTGTATATACTCTTCACTTTTCTAACGAAATGATGCTGCATGATGGATTTTCCCTTCATTTTTTTTTCTATTCATTGACTTACTCTTGGCTTATTTTTCTCTTCACTTTTAGCTTTATTTCTTTTCGTGTAAAGTTAACAGGTATTAAGATTTTTCTTTATTGTCTATTATTTCTTCTATGTTGACTAAAAGAATTTCTTTGTAATATTTGTTTATCATTTTACTTGCATTATTTGCGGTCCATTTTTTAATAGAAAGACTAGTAATTAAAAATAGAAAAATTTACACATGAAATATTAATTTTGGCTACCCCATTATTTTTCTTCAAGCTCCGCCACTGGTAGCAACTTAAGTACCCGTACCCTTACCCGTTGGATACCTAAGTACTCATACCCGCACCTATTACCCGCACTTTAATTAACTTAAAAATCAATAATAAATAAAAACATTATTAAAGTCTGAAATATCATGATAGTATATAGCAAGACATAGTATTCTAGTATGTTTTCAAACAATCTTAAATTTGAGCCTAATTCAACCCTAAAAGCTAGTTCAAGTGGTGAGGATTGCCTAAAATTTATAAGCTCTTATGAAGCTTTATCTCTAGTCAATGTGGGACTTGGGTTTTTTTCAATACATCCCCTCATGCACAACACTATTGGGCTTGGTGCGTGGATAATATGGTGGGTGACCATTTAATGGATCTAGAACAGACTTTGATACCATCTTAGATTTGGGTCTAACTCAACCCTAAAAGCTAGCTCAAGGGGTGAAGATTGTCCAAACTTTATAAGCTCTTATGAGACTCTATCGCTAGTCAATGTGGGAACTATATTATTCAAGTCCTACGCTAGGAACTATAAGATCAAGAAGAATAGGAACTCAGGAAGGACAAGAACTCAAGTGGTGAACGATAGAATGACGCTACGAACTCAGGAAGAATAGGAAAATAATAACCTAATTTTCATTTCAATTTAATCAATTGTATATATATATATATATATATATATATCAGCAGTGTAAATTTCATTAATTGAAACCCACATAATTTCACAACATAACAAACCTATGAATTAACATAATTTGTGGTCATCAGCCACTCCAATATTATCTAGACAATTGGTCCAATTACACAATAAACAAGTCCAATGATCTAATCACAAGATAAAAGTATCTATTTTACATATGGTAGGTGACGTGAGAAAAGAAGCACGTTATTAAAAAGAATTTAATATACATATATATATATATATATATATATATATATATATTAATTTAAAAAATATTAATATATAGGTATGAGGGTATGGGACAGGGTGGGTACGAAAGTATCTGTACCCGTACCCATATCCATTAAATTTTGCGGGTAATTACCCGTACCCGCCCCCGTATCCATCATGCAAGTAATTATCCTATCCATCATGGATAATTTTTGCGGGTATCCACCGGATAAAGTATCAATCGCCATCCCTACTTCAAAATTTGAAGCAGAGCTCTCTCTCTCTCTCTCTCGAGATAAATATAACATAGAATATGGAGCTGCGTCTAAGATGGTCAGGAGCCGCTGTATCTGGCTGTGAAGATGGCCTCATGTGCTCAATTTAAAAAATTTTGCCATAATTTATTAATGTTCATGTTTCATAATGCACAATGCAAATCAGCATATATAAGGGATAACATGTTCACTTTCAAAATACAAACATCATTGGTTATTTATATTGAGATATCAGTTCAAATTATTTTAAAGCATGATCATGTTCTCGTGTCAGTTCACCATGCCATATCCAGTGATTTGAAATTGTAGAAATTAATTATGGTTGGTAATGATATGTTAAGATAGGTGAAGATGAATGGTATACTTATGAGGCAACTCATCTAAAAAAATTCTACGATCGAGATATATAGTGAGACTCACATTGGCCCTAACCTGAGATTTGCTTAGCTTACGGTACCAATTAAATGCAAATACTTAGCTAAGGCATAAGTATATCTCTTAATCTCTTTTTTCTTAATGACATTTAGTAATATGTTCTTCACAATAGTTTAGACAGAAGTGGATTGCATGGAAGGAATTAAGTGCTATGATGACGAAAGTACATATGAATTTTCTGAACAAGTTGAGATGGAGAAGTTGAACACAAGGTTATTATTAATTTAATTTGCAGCTAAATAATTTTGAAGGCAGATATATATTGGGACCACTACTACAACCAATCACTTTCGAAAATGACAGCAAATTGATGTACCCAGCTATGAGAGATGTATAGGAAACTAATGTCGTATCAATATAGGTAATAGGAACATTTGAAAAGCAAGGAGGGGGTTGTGGTCCCTTTTACATGATTATCCCCAAAATCTCAGTGATCTAAGATTTTACTTAACACTAGTTCTGGGGCCTGACAATGAGTGGGTAATTTTCTTAGCAGCTTCACCTGTCGGCAAACCTATACACAATTTTGTGGTGGTCACAACACAACCACCTCGATCTTCCACTCCAATCTCCAGCCCAGCCCTTTGACATGGTGTACAAGGGACTCAAGGGGTCCATCCTCAATTCATTTTTGTGACTGAGATTCATGGTTCATTTTAAGTTCAACACATGGGTTAATGCAGATATCAATTATGTTTGTCACTGAATTGGATTGGGGCAGAGTGATGAAAGGAACCGAGGTGATTTTAATACTGTTGTTTCATTCAACAATTGAAAGACAATGCAATTGAATGGCTTTGCATTTTGTTAGGTATTGCAAAAGATGAATGGTACATAGATTGGAGAAGAAAGCTTAATATCAGTGGGTCATTTCTGACATCAATGCTTTATATTTTAGGGACAAATTTAAGAGACAGTCAAATCCTCGGCTCTGTTGTTTGCCCAGCAAATATTATGGCGTCCTACTCATTAGGTGTTCCATAATTCATCTCTTATTTAAGTCTGGTTGATGACGAGCTAGGATCAAAGTTCTATTTTGATCAACCACCTTAATTCGGACATTTCACTTCCAGTGACATTCCTGGTATCCCATCAGCTTCGATCCTTTGAATCGGTTATGAAACTAATTCTCAGAACAAAGAATTAACCCTTGATTTTCGCAACCTCCCAATTAGAATGTCTATCACTAGGATTCAAACTTGTATTCTCCTACTTATGGATTCGAGATTATTACCACTCAACCAACGCTTACTTGATTAGGATCAAAAATTAGCGTTTTCCTTCTTTTATTATAGGTTAGTCTTATGAGTGTTTTTCAAGGGCCTCTATTAATAAACAAATAATAGAAAATAAATATTAAATAAAAAAATTAAAGTATCTGATACACAATAAATTTAAAAATAACTTTAAGGAGTGTCCAAAGAATTTAAAATGGTACGTTTTTATTGAAAATAAGTTTATTTAATGGATTGAGGAGTTGAAGATATACTAGGAAACCAAGATATGGATCGAGGAGTGATACACTTAATTTCTGAATGAATATTTACTTTTTATTGATTTCGTAATTAGTGTCCAAAAATTTGTTAACAATACCCTTATTTGATAATTTGTGAAAAAGGGAGAGATTAATTCTTCAACAACTACAACATAACATCTAGTGGAGGAAGAAGAGGAAGCTTATTTCTCGTGAGGCCATTATCCTGGGTTTAAATCAGGTGCGACCCAGCAAAGCAACATTGGTGGTGGTGAACCCAATATGGCGTTGCAGAGAAAGAAAAAAGAGAAAGACGAGAGAAAACAATGTTTTTTATTTTCTTTTGTGTGCTAATGGTATGTTATAATGTTTTTGACGATTAACTTAATGTTATTAATTAATGTTTACAAAGTCAAAGGACCAATGTTTACAACGTTTATAAAGGTTAAAAGGACCAACTTAAAAAATAAATAAATTAAAAGATCAGATAAAACTAATTTTATCTTATATTTATTATATATTTTAGATCTGAGCTGCCTATGTATAATTTTCAGAATTTTATCTTATAGGAGTATATGTATATATGTGTCATGTCATGTGGGGTACATGTCCCATCCTACAAAAGATTAATGTATGGTTATTAACTGATTGGTGATGATCGTGTGACCAGTACAATTTTAGGGCCAGTTTGGTTTGACCGTTTTTTGTTTTTATTTTCAATGAAAATAGGAAATAAGCTTGAAAATGCGTTTGGTTGAGTTTAGTGAAAACGTTTTTACTGAAAACATTTCCTGAATTGGACCCAAATCTGAAAATAAAAAATAGTTGTTTTCAATATTTTTATTCCCAAATTTTTGAAAATAGGAAATGAAAATGCAAATCAAACAGGCCCTTGTCAATCTCATTTCCATCTATTCATTGTCATTGATGGTTAATTAATGACTTAAGAGGACGGTTGATGTCTCTCCAAACTCTTGGTCAATAGTTGAGTTTTCCTTGAGGGTGCAGAAGTTCATTGTAACTTTGTAAGGAATATCCTAGCAGGACTTGGCATTGATAATTAGTCACCTTAAATCTCTAACTGATCAAGTTACCACATAGTTGATCATTCTCACTTACTCATGTTTAGATCTAAATAACCACACCTGATAAAAAAAAAAAGATCTAAATAACCACAAGATGTAACTCAAGTTACCCAATAGTTGATCATTTTCACTTATTTTTATATTGATTATTTTCTATATATTATATCAATCTATTTCTTCTATTAAGAATCAACTTGAATAACTTTCATAATATAAAATCATTTTTGGTTTTTTATTTGAATTCCAAAAATTTAAACTTTGGACGAGGATGAATTATAATAATATTGTATAATTAATCTTAAAAAGTTTGTAAGTTTTGATGAGTATTCTGATATTAATAGTCTTGATTTATTTTCAAAATTGAAGGTATTGAAAAAAGTTCTAACAAAAGAAATCAATACTCGATTAAAAAGTATTAAACTATATCAAAAGGGTAGATTCTTTTCCAAATATTCATGCATTAGTTATAAAATATTATACGGGTCGACGTATGCTTGATGTTTGCTAGAATTTTGATCACAACCATTTCATGTAGAGCACTAGTTAAGGAATCAATAACGTAAGTTTGTATTAGAAATATATAATATATTTAATAATATTACTCGATCGATTTAAAATTTGTTTCATATTTAGGGCCCAAAAAAAAAAAATTATGACACGTATAAGGACCAATTTATAGACGGTAAGGACGAATTTGTTAATGTTTGCACATGTAGGGACCGAATTTGTTAATATTTACATATGTACGAGACTCATTTCCAAATGTTTTATGTATAGGAATTAATGTCAAAATCAGCGTCATGTATAAGAACCAAAACCTTCGTTTAACCAAAAATAAAAGGAGAAATTTTTTGGTACGAATATGAATTCATTACGGACGTACAAATTCAATGTATGGCTTCTATATAATTGTGTTTTATTATCTACCAATTTGTGTGTTTCCAAAAGTGATTGTTTTCTCAATTTTGATTGATGCACGACTTTCGTAAAATTTAACTTCGATCGCACCATATAACAGCTGGAAATAAAATACTATTAAATTAAATTTAAACATTTACAAATACTCTCATATATGTTGTTGTGGGCTTTTAGGTTTGAAAAGTGTTTGACATGTTGATTATTTGAGCTCGGAGGAACTTGGTATGAAAGAAGTGTGGAATCCAAAAGATAAAACACTATTGGAACCTTCACACTCTACCTAATCGCCAAACTCATAAATCATTCATTACCCTTCCTCAATCTCTTCAATGTGAGAACTTTACTCATTTACCATTATATATATACTCATACACTAACAGATCAAATTAATTGGGACTAGATCGAAGGAGAAGCCGAAACCCTTTCGCGAATCAACACATACATGGGCAAAAAATGATAACCGATCCGCGTTATGTCATGTGAAGTTAGAAAAAAGCCTTGCTGCTAATTATATCTATATTATCCTCTCCTTCACTATTATGTGGTGGTCAAATTCGTGAAACGTCATTAAATGTGAAATAGCATTCCTAATATTATATACAGTGTCTTTCTTACCGTTGGAACATGTTTCGTTCCAATTAGGCCGAACATTCAAATCGTAGGAAGGTTACGAAACTGTCAATAGAAACAGATCTGAAAGTCATACATGTTCAGGATTGATACTTGAAAAAGATATCAACAAGTCAAATGGGTCATGAGTGGATCCCCGTACATGCAGCGTTAATTGTATGATAAACTAGTACTAGTATATTTTTATTAAATAAGTTTCCATTATCACCAAAACCATTAATTAGTTACCAGATAATAAAATCTTAATTAAAGCCTCATTATATATAGGGATGTTTACGTGACAGTTTTTATAACGCCAAGGTTTTAGCAATATCGCAGATCCCTAATACATTACCTCGCATTAATTACCTTAACAAGGTAAACATATATATCTCCTCACATTGTATAACGAGCTCACCAAGGAGAGGGGACTATACCTACGTAGTATCACCAAGGATTAGGATATATATATATATATAATGGTCATATCGTCATCTTCCACAATTCTTGATTGATTCCTTTACCCATCTCAGTTCCCAATAACCGAGCAGGTTTGGTTCTCTCTGGTTCTGGTCTGGTAAGAGCTTGGGAGTGAGTGCAAGAAAGATAAAAGGAGATAGCAGGGAGAGAGAGAGAGAAATACTAATATATAATTCTCTTCGCAAAAGGTTATATAACAAAATTAAAAAGAAAAAAAATTAAGAAAACTACCAACATAAGCATTACATCACCACAAATTGAATTGTACTTTAATTCCTTAGATCAAATGTGACCGTTTTATGCTTCAAAGGATCCGCTTTTCTCGCTTCTTCACCTGCATATTCCACAAAGCTTTTTAATATTTTCTTGCTAACACCTCAAGCACCACACACACACACAAACACCCTCTTTCTCTATCTCTTTCTTAATTGGTCTGAGACTGCTAGCTGCTTATTACTAGCTATGTCATTTTCATTCTGATTTTGTCACCCTTTTCAGATCACCTTTCTTGTTTGTAAAGATCAGAAAAGGCATAAGTTTACCAATTATGGGTAAGGACTGGTATTGGGCTGGAAGCAGGTCCTCCAAATCCAAGAGAGGTGGAGCTGCTGAAACACAAATCCCTTCTGGTTGCATGAGTGCAGTCTTTCAAGCCTTTGATTTCCATCCATTTCACTTTTCCCTAAACAAGCACCAACAATCCTCTTTCAAGTCTGCCTCTCATATCCCACAAGACCTGCAGAGTGTCCCCAAAGGTATTTTCTCTATACTATATTGTCTATACTCTATAGTTACCTCTCTAAGTCTCAAACACATTATATACCTACTCTTTCTCTCTTTTCTTACTTCATGCGAGCTATGGTTTATGATTTTTGTATATTTCAGGTGCTGAAGCACCTAGGAATAGCTTGGAATCAGAAGATGGTACAGTGTCATCCGTCTCAAAAGAAAAAAATCTCAAAGTCCCAGTAAGTTAGTTGATTATTCTGTACCTTTCACTGTACCTGGCTGCAACTTTTCACCAATTTTTATGAGTTTCCCTCACTCCTATAATCCTATTTGGGTTGTTTATTCTGTAAAGTGAGTCATGATGATTTTGACCACTTAACTAGTTTGTTGATTTTGAAAATCCAGAAGAATATACGGACCAAAGCAAGTGGAAACACAAGAGCAAGAGCAGGAAATTTGAATGATATTTCCTCAGAAATCATTAGCTCTCCAGGGACCAAGACACCAACTCTGGTTGCCAGATTAATGGGTCTTGATCTTCTTCCAGAAGCACACTCATCCTCTTCCTCTTCATCATCATGTCTTTCCACACCAAACCAACAAGGCCATCCACATGTGCACCACCTTAGACCAAGACAACACATCCAAGTAATGAAGCACAGAAACAGCACAGGCAGTTACAATAATGCAGCCATTCGCTCCTTGCATGAGACTCCTCGAAGATCAGATGTTGAACATCGACTATCTCTCCAAATCAACAAGGAGAACATGGGCCTTGGTGAGGATTTGGATCTCCCTCGGTTTTCATTTTCAAAAAGGAAATATGATGAGAACAATTATAGCAAAAGTCCAAGCCACTATGCCAGGCAAATTGTTAAACAGGTGAAAGAAAGTGTAAGCAGGAAAGTTGGGCTTGACATAACCAACACTGTCAAAAGTAGAGAGCGAGAAAGAGAAGAATTTGTTGGCCAACTCAGATTCAAGAAATCTCTCAAGACATCAGTGAAGTCACTAGATGAATCCAGCCCAGGAAAACACTCAAACTCATCTCATTCCCCAAGACTCAGAAGATTCATGGACACCAAACACAAGCCAAGCACAAAACCATCATCACCACTTACCCCAAAAGATCAAAACACAAACCCAAAACCACCATCACCTCCACATGTAGTCAACGTTGAAGCACAGCTGATTTCAAGAGTTTTAACAAAGGCAAAGCCCCAAGCATTGCCCGAGCTAGAGTTGCAGAACCAGAAACAAGTCCCAAAATGCAAGAAAATCACCAATGAAAAGTTAAGTTCGCGGCTCAACAAGCTTCCACAGACATCATCAATCAGAAAAAAGCAACAAGAAGCATTCATTATCCGTCCTCCACCATCACCCACTAGAGCCAATAATGACATCAAAGCCAAAAGCAAGAGAACTCATCCACTACCAAGCAATCTTCTCAATAACCTCCACACCGTCCCAAATCTTCTCCCTGTCAAGACAGACGCTTCTCCTCCAGCAACCAAAATTCCTCAAAAACAGGTAGGTACCCATTAATTAAAGAGAAATGTGTTTTGAACATCTAAAATTAGACAATATTTTATACGATTAATGAAGTGTTGAGTTTCATTAATAGATGTACGAGGTGTCGTAACTCATTAATCATTCACTGAACTTCATTAACCATGATTTTGAACGTTATTAACCTTATAAAATGTTGTCGGTTTTGGTTGTCAACTTTTGATGTTCAAATAACAGTACTGTTAATTGAATTGCAACTGTTTCAAACATCTTCATTTTTTTTTTGCTGCTAAATTTATTATTGAATAAGTTAAGTATTATCCTATACAATACCTAGAATTAAATTAAATATATAATATACAAATATAAGTAAAATATTGAAAAGAGTTTAGTTGTTATATAATATCAGTGTAAAGTTTGTTACTCTCTCAAACAATCCAAAATCATGACATGAATGATTATTAAAATGATTAAAATAAGAGTCAAACATTTTAAATGATGTGTCAGTTTTTTTAATTGGTGGACAGTATAAAAAAAAATCTTTATAACAACCCCATATATCAATTAAATCCATAAAAAAACTCCTTTTAACCATCTATGGTACTTAAAACACTACATTTTTTCTTCTCAATTTTTTACTATTACTAATTTTGCGTGTGTATTTTCGGTACAAAATAAAAATCAGTCACAGTTATCTGATACCCGAGAACCAAAACGGAGCACACAGCTATCTAGTTGTTCACGCCAGAGGTACAAACAAGAAACGACACACACACTCGCCACCAACGATGAAGACAAATTTAACGGTGTCTCCACCACCACCACTGGAGCTGACGCTGAAGGACCAGAATATCAGTACATCGCAACCATTCTAAGCCGTACTGGGCCACACAAAGCCACACTAGTACGACCCCACTTCCCTTTTCAATGGTTCTCACCTTTCCATCCATTGGACCCTTCAATTTTTCACCAGCTTGAGCACTACCCAACTTCCAATTCCACGGTTTTTCCCTCCGACAACGATAAAGATAACATCTTTAGTCAGAAAAACCAACTGGGTCCCCGTTGCAACCGGAGATTACTGTTTGATTTGGTGGATGAAGTGTTGTCGGAGATTCCGGTTAGGCCAAAGTACTGTTACCGTGGGATGTTGTTGTTGGAGACAGTTTGGAAGAGGGTTAGGAGTTTTCCACGTGCGAAATGTGAGGTTTTGGAGGACATTGATGGGTTGATAGAGATGAAGGAAGAAGAAGGAGAAGAAGGGTTGGTGGCGGAGATTGAAGGGAACATATTAGAGACGTTGGTGCATGAAACGGTTACCGTTATGGTTGGTGGCGTTGAATTGAGATGCATGAGTGGGTCCGTACGTAGAAGACGGCGTCGTTTGGATCATGTGCATTGCATGGTGAGTGAGTGAGTGGTAGATTGGGGAGACATGAAGCAGAGGGTATCACGTCACCCACGTGGGAGGGGGTTCACGTGATGAGATGCCCACATGACCATGGATCCATCGTTCATGGAGGTTGTGGTGGTGGGTCCCACTTTGAACACATGAAGGGTCGTACGTGGTTTTTTACAGCAAGATTTTGCAGAGGAATCCATGCCCAAACCCTACGCTACACCGCCCACACCCCCCTCTCTCCCCTAAAGATTTTTACATACTACATATATACTAGTATATGATTTTTGTAAAATTTCTTTTCTTGTTTATATTTAGTTTCTAGTTTGAGGAAATTATTTATCAAAGTTATGAATTCTATTTCTGTTTTTTTAGTGGTAGTAGTGCTATACTTCTAAGTTTTGCACTCCTATAAGTTGATAAATTCTCCTTCTGATGGGTGAGAAAAGTGAGTAATTTAAATTTATTTATATATCTTAAGCTTTTTAAGATATATACAAGCAAGATGTAATCGAAAGGATATATATAAAACTTGAACTATTAAAGTTTTTTTTAATAATAAAAAATATATTAAAGAGAGTATTAGGACCCATATACATTGAAGTAGTGTGCTAAAACGCATCACAAAGGGGAAAGTCATTCCAATTATGCTGGCACCACAAACTCTTAGCTACAATCATCTGCAAAACTATTAAAGTTTTAATATATAAGTATAATTAATGAGCATTGTTATATATTGTACCCTTGGAAAATGGAGGGTTTGAATACCCTATGTCCAATCAGAAAGCGTCATCTTAATTAAATGGTCATATCAATATCATATTAGACTAAATTCTTACAATATGATTGGACCACATAGATACGGGTATGATACCTAGAGGCCGGGTACCATAGATTTTCCTTTAATTAATATATACCGTCAATGTAAAAAGTGTTTTACTCATAAATCAATCACAAATCATGATATGTACCGTCAATGTAAAGAGGTACACATATGAAAAAAAAATCATTAAGAAAGACAGCCTCAATACCTCAAGTAAAGTCTCATACCAAAATGGTATTAAAAAAACACCTCTGCCATGGTGGCAATGTAAAATTTAGCTTTTGTTTGCAATTTTTGCCATATGAATTCAACGCTTCCTCCTTTATGAATTTATTATTGCAAGATCTTCAATATTAATTAATGTAGACACTGAAGGATTGCATGGTGATCATATCAGCAGCGGAACAAGCAATCCAAAAAAAAAAAAAAATTGAGTTTAAAGTGTATTTCTGTAATAAGATGTTAATCGAAATACCTGGTAAGAGATTCCTAGTACTTTTAAAATTTATCTTTGATTGTACGAAGACTCTATGCGTATCCACACCGAGACCAAGCCTTGCTATCAAACTCTTTGAATCCTGGAACTGATACAAAAACTGAAGAAAAATTGCCAAATGCAGAAATGAACAGTGCGTATCTGCTCTACACATTCTTTTCTGCCTGATATATATATATATATATATATATATATATTTCACTTTCCAATCCTTTCGTATTCACCGTAAGCTACACATTTGAATAGCCATAATAACTATTCAATTCATTAACCCTCAATATGATGGATTGTTGCACCTTCTGCCGTTTGCTTTTCAAAGAATAGCTATAATAGCTATTCAATCATTCAATTCTCAAAAATGAATAGCTTCACATTTGGCCGTATACCATAATAGCCATAATGGCTATTCAACATCTTTTTATTCTCAAAAGAATGGCCACGAGAACGTTGGTGAAAGAATCGGAAAGGTTGTGCAACGTTATTCCTATCTAATAGGAATTCTTCACGTAATTGTCTTAAGAAATAATTACATTCTAAGTGCTAGCAAAGAATATAATAATATTTCATTTGGATTAAAAAATTATTTATTTGATTAAATTAAATTCTCTACTTTAATTTATCAAATAATAAATTAAATAATACTTTAGCAAAGACTGGAACACTCGTTAGTGTGTGACCCCATAGGTTCAATACTAAACCGGTAGTAAATTAGTCAAACTAAAGTACTAATCAAGGTTGGCATCTAGCAACACTCCTTAACGACCGGATAGCATGAAGTAATATCTTCAAGAACCTTTAGAAGAATAATGTAATATTTCCTTCCATCGTTCCAGCTCCGAGTTAACCTTAGAGTATGGTATAATTGTCAAAGCTCTAAAAGGTAAACTCTTATATTTTATAACCAACTAGTGAATGACTTAAGAAACTCATTTCTTCATTCATTCAATTGCCTTGGCCAAGGTCTTTAACTTTGTTGTTATAATCATTGAGCTCAAACTCATTACCGAGAGTTGATGGATTCCTTCTTGATATATCATTAATCCTACAAGTACTTAGTCATACCCAATATCCATTCAACTAGCACCTTAGGGCATTAGGTGTCCGGAATCAAAGTATAAAAAGTAACTTGTTAATTACTATGATAATCTCAGGTCAAAGGAAATATTTACACTCTTCATGAGAATATCCTATTGACAAATTAACGGTAATATAAACCATTAGGATTTCTCAATTGAGCCAGTTCAATGATCATATCTCCATATGCATCATCTATATATGTGAATTAATAAATGAGATCTATTAATATCTATCCAATAGAGACCATCACATATATATTGATCTATCCGGAATAATGATGTCCCTTTCTCAATAATCCTCCGATCAAGAACACTTTAGATTAAATTATAAAAGACTTGCCTCTCATTAACATGATCTCTATCATAATGACAAGTGTCTAAATTTAATCAAGGACTTTGTCATATCAAATAAATAATCATTAAATGAATATGACAAATAAAACCATTTAATGGAATGCCAATTTATTTTACCAAAATAAAATAATTACAATGCGTTACACAATGGATTGGATCTAGGGCATACCAATTATTCCCTAACAGACACTTCTCATCAGAAAAAAATAACATTTGTCCTACAATCTTATTCCTCTTTATTTTTAAAAATATAAAATTAATAAAATAGTGGTTTATAAAACTAGTATACAATTGTCAAAAAAAAAAGTAGTATACCTAAAAGAGCGGGAAGATAATAAAGAGGACATATGCATACATCACTTTTTGAACTGCATAGGATAAGAAGTTGAATATGCTCAGAGAATCGTATTCTATTTGGTTCTTACTTCATGGAAGTTTGAGATTGTAATCTAGCGCAAGATTACAATTAATTTTTTATTGAATTTAAAAGGTGATGTCGCATGAAAACGTGAACTTCAATGCGAGTCTTTTACCTTTTCTTTTTGTAAAACAAAATGAAGGTGTTGATAATCAAACCCAAAACAACAACCATTTTCTTTTCTTTTTGGTTGTGAAGCTCAATTATCCAAAACAAAAGATATATATATATATAAAAGATGAACCTTCACTCCTAAGATTCATGATGTTAATCAATGCTTGTTGTTTTAAGCAACAAGAAGTCTGATTCCCCATAGGTAAGATCTCATATTCATGTCTTGAGAATAGAAAAAATAGGCGTTGAGAGGTTTTGTCCCCTTAAAATGGATTTTTTTTTACTGGATACTGATCAGTCGGAATCCAATGTAATGTTCATCTACATAACGTTTCATAACAAAAAAAGTTTCGTGATGTTAAAGTACTTTCCATCCAAAACCTAAAGTGATATATGCAAAGTTTTCCACTTTTTTCGTTTTTTCAAACCAAAGTTTATGATATATACTAGACACATTTAGAGGTTCTAACGTGGAGAAAAGATAAGGGAGAAAAATTAACGAGAGTTTTTGTTTTTTCAAATTATGCGTTTCATTTGATATTTTAAATAACATCAATTTTGTGCAGTATGAATATGGCAGCTGAAACCTAAACTGTACTATACCACTAGGAATATATATAAGCGGGAAATTCAAACAGCTATACAATAAATACTTAATTAATATGTGACATGTGGGATTAACTATGTCTGATCATAAATGGTGGAAACAGGTAAATAGATTGAGACTGGAGATGGCTGGCTGTGTCCAATTCAATGATGTTTAGCTATTTAGAGTAACACTTGGTTCACTTATAGATCTGTTTGTTTCTGCGTTGTCCTTCAAGGATTTGTGATCTAAGTTGGTCACTCTTTAGTCCCGCATTATCAGAAGCATGCACCAGTGGATTGTTGCCCACCCTGTATTTGTTGGATATTTTGAGATATTTCAAAAGTTAAATATTTATTTTTGGTTGTGTTATTACCACACAAGTGTAAAATAATGCGGTTAGTTTTTATTATTATTATTATCCAACCTCTTTTTTATAATTATTTTGAATTGGTCTTGCTTCTTTTTGAAAGGATTTGGTGGTCAAAATAGATTTGCATTCTCCTTATTTTTGCTCCAACGTAACTTTCCCACTAACAATATATATCTAGTTGGTTGCTTTGTTTCAGGGATTTTGATTTTGTTTTTATCCTATACGTGATCCACCTTTTGTGCATTTCTTTTTCAAAAATTCCGAAATGGCTTCAATGAAATTGATCACGTTTTATCAGGGTGATATTGATTTGTTTTATCTCTTTGAAATATATCCTCTTGCTTTTGAAATTTTAAAAAAAAGGCTGACAGCTTTTTAGTTTTTGGACGAGAAAAGCAATATTATGAGCTTCAGGAGCTTTAAAATAAGAAAATAACCTTGTTGCTTCCTTTCTTATTAATAGAATGGCTGTCTAACGTGCTTTAATATATATGAGCACACTTTTCCTCTTCTAAAAAATTCTATCTCCTCCTTTGTTTTGTTCGTGGGTTTTACATTGCCTGTTAATATATTTTTTCTTGTTGTTCTTTAACCTCGGTTTCTAGATTGGGAGGAGCCTGTTGTATCCTGGGGGGTTTGCGTACCACGCGGATAAACCCTTGAGGGCAGTGTGATTCCACATGCCTCAGGCTACTGTGATTTGTTCGTGACTTTCAGAATTGTTGCTGTGTTCGTGCTGCGTTGAAGATCAATTTTAAACAACAATCTCAAGGGTTTAGTCATGTCTAACAACGCATCACCAGAACGACAACCAAACAACAATGTCGTACCTCCTGTTCCTCCACCCACGGCACCGCCGGTCAATTATGCCAAACCATTTCCTGACATCTCAAAGATTGAAGTCTTTGGTGGACAGAACTTTTGAAGGTGGCAAGAACGTGTCTCTACTGTACTTGACATCCACGGCGTCGTGTCTGCTCTCACCGATCCTAAGCCAGCATCATCAGCCAATCCCAAACAGCTTGAGGATTGGACTTATGCTAATAAGGTATGTCGTCACACTATCATAAGTACATTATCTAACGATCTGTTCGATGTGTATTGTTCGTATAAGGGTGCAAAGGAGATATGGGACTCAATGATCGTGAAGTATACAGCTGAGGACGCAGGAAAGCAAAAGTTTGTCATCGGGAATTTCTACCATTGGGAAATGACCGAGGATAAGGATATCAAGGACCAGATCAATCAGTACCATAAGCTCTTAGAAGATCTCAAAGCCGAAAACATCACTCTGCAGGATGAGTTCGTTACTGGCATTCTTATTGAAAAGCTCCTTCCATCATGGAAGGACTATAAACAACAGCTGAAGCACAAACAAAAGCAACTCCCACTCTCGGATCTAATCACTCACATAATCATCGAGGACACCAACCGCAAAGAGTGTCAGGCAGCAAGGGCAAAGGCACTGGCGGCGCGAGCAAATATGATTCAAAGTAAGTCTCAGAAAAAGAGGTACGATCATAAGCCTGATCACAATAAATTTAAAAAGGATAATAATTTCCCTCGTGTTTCTAACCCCAATTTCAAAAGGAAAGGCATGTGTTATGTTTGTGGTAAACCAGGTCATCACGCACCTCAGTGTAGACATAGAGCGAGAAACGATGATCCTCCCAAGCCAAAGGCCAATTCGGTCAAGGCCGAAGGAGATGACATAATAGCAGCAGTCGTTTCTCAAGTCAATATGGTGACCAATGTGGACAAGTGGGTGGTAGACTCTGGGGCTACCAGGCATATTTGTGCGAGCAAAGATGCTTTTACCTCCTACACTACTGTGGGGGATGGAGAAGAACTCGTATATCTTGGTGATTCTCGAACTATTGCAGTTTCGGGAAAAGGGAAAGTTGTTCTCAAGCTCACTTCGGGAAAGACATTGACTTTAAGTGATGTACTGCATGTGCCGAGTATTAGAGCATATTTAATTTCTGTGGCTCTTTTGGGAAAAGTTGGGGTTAAAGTGTCGTTTGAATCCGGCAAAATTGTAATGACGAAAAACAATGTTTTTGTGGGAAAGGGATATTGTGATCATGGACTTTTTGTACTTAATGTTTCTGAAGTTATGAATAAGAATGCATCTTCTTCTGCTTATATGATTGAATCGTATGATATTTGGCATGCTAGATTAGGACATATTAATTCCTCATATGTTAGTAAATTACAACACCTTGGTATGATTAATTTAAGTAATAAACAACATGATAAATGCGATGTATGTGTTGAATCTAAATTAACGAAGAAAAATTGTCCTCCCGTGCAACAACGTGAAACTCAACTGCTTAATTTAATTCATACCGACCTAGGAGATTTGAAACAAACAATGACAAGAGGAGGTAAAAATTATTATATAACCTTCATAGATGATTTTTCGAGATATACTAAGGTTTACTTAATAAGACATAAAGATGAAGCATTTGAAATGTTCCTCTCTTACAAAGCTGAAGTTGAAAATCAATTGAATAATAAAATTAAAAGAGTTAGATCAGATAGAGGTGGTGAGTACTTCCTTTTTAATGATTTTTGTGAAAAAGAAGGTATAATACACGAAGTAACTCCTCCTTATTCACCTGAATTTAACGGTGTGGCTGAAACGAAAAATAGAAGCTTAAAAGAAATGATGAATGCAATGTTAGTTAGCTCCTCCGCGCCAAACAACCTTTAGGGTGAAGCTATTTTAACTGCGTGCTATATACTAAATAGAACTCCGCATAAGACTACTAGCAAAACACCCTACGAATTATGGAAAGGTTATCAACCTAATTTAAAATATTTGAAAGTGTGGGGGTGCCTAGCTAAGGTAATGCTACATGAGCCAAAGAGAAGAAAATTAGGATCGAAGACTTCTGACTGTATGTTTATAGGATATGCAGAACATAGTGCTGCCTATAGGTTCCTCGTAGTAAAGAGTGATGTACTTGATTGCAACACAATTGTGGAAACTAAAAATGCTGAATTTTTTGAGAACATATTTCCTTTGAAATACGAAAGTACATCTAAACTGCCTTTACAAATTAATAATGAGGATCTAATTGAGGATCTAAGAAGAAGTAAAAGACAAAGAAAAGAAACATCATTTGGAAATGATTTTTACACTTATTTAATTGAGAATGATCCTATGACATTTTCTGAAGCTGTCACATCTTCGGATGCAAAATTATGGAAACAAGCTATTAAAATAGAAATTGATTCAATTTTAAAAAATAAGACATGGATCCTAGCAGACTTACCTCCGGGAGCAAAACCAATTGGGTGTAAGTGGATCTTTAAAAAGAAATATAATCCTGATGGATCGATTGAAAAATATAAAGCTAGATTAGTAGCAAAAGGGTTTACCCAAAAACAAAATATTGATTATTTTGATACCTTTGCTCCGGTAACGAGAATTTCTTCAATTCGAGTTTTAATAGCCTTGGCTTCTATTTACAAACTTATAGTTTACCAAATGGATGTAAAGACTGCCTTTTTAAATGATGATTTAGAAGAAGAAATTTATATGACCCAACCTGAAGGATGTGTCATTCCTGGTCAAGAAAATAAAGTGTGCAAACTTCTAAAATCTTTATATGGTTTGAAATAAGCACCAAAACAATGGCATGAAAAATTTAATCAAACTTTGATTAGTGATGGTTTCTCCTCTATTGAAGTTGATAAATGTGTGTATTAATCTTTGGATGGAGAATCTGTTATTATATGCTTATATGTGGATGACATGCTCATTTTTGGTACTTGTATTGATATTGTGATTCGAACCAAAACCTTTCTTGCATCTAAGTTCGATATGAAAGACATGGGTGAGGCAAGTGTAATTTTGGGAGTTAGAATCATTAGGGAAGGTGATAGTATAATGCTATCTCAAGAACATTATGTTGAGAAACTTCTGAGGAAGTTTGGTCATTATGATTATAAACCAGTGAGTACCTCTTATGATGCTAACTCTTATTTGAAGAAAAATAGAGGTGATCCTATTAATCAGTCGCGGTATGCCCAAAATTATTGGGAGCCTATTGTATTTGATGAATTTTTCGCGACCTGACATTGCTTATGGAGTTGGATGATTGAGTAGATATGCTCATAATCCCAATCAGGATCACTGGGAGGCACTTGATAGACTGATGAGATACTTGAGAGGTACCATGAACTATGGCATTATGTATAGTGGATTTCCCGCTGTATTGGAAGGGTACAGTGATGCTAACTGGATATCTGATTCAGATGAGACAAAATCCACTAGTGGTTATGTATTCACACTTGGTGGTGGTGCAGTTACCTGGAGATCAGCCAAACAAACAATAATTGCTAGATCTATTATGGAGTCAGAGTTTGTTGCTCTGGAGTTGGCTGGTAGTGAAGCTGAGTGGTTGAGAAACTTCTTGGCAAATATTCCTTTAGGAATAAAACCAACACCATCAGTGTCGATGCATTGTGATTGTCAATCGGCAATAGCCGTTGCAAAGAATAAGACCTTTAATGGCAAAAATAGACATATACAATTGAGACACAATCTGGTAAAGCAATTGCAAAAAGATGGAACAATATCGATCGATTATGTGAAATCAGAGGTGAACTTGGCAGATCCTCTGACAAAGCCCCTGGGAAGAAAATTAATATGTGACACATCGAGGGGAATGGGACTTAAGCCAATTGAAATTAACAAGTGATAGGAACCCAACCTTTGTGATTGGAGATCCCATGAAGAAGGTTCAATGGGTAAGAACAAGTCACTTGTTAGTTCTGCTAGCACACAAAACTAATTTTGTTTTGTTTTGTGTCCCTTTCCTATGGTGTGATTGAGAAAGTGCTAGATACTGCATTATTGAGAGGATAAGCTTATAAAGCTTTTAATGATTTTCATATCCCTTATGGGTGGTGTATGATTTGCTGCATACACTTGATGAAATCACCTATATGAGTGTCAAGTGGGGCCGCTTGCATGAGATCGTGGCGAAATCTCTAGAGCACTCATGAATACCGGGCGCGCGCACGGCCTATTAGCGCAAAACGGCGTAACAACAAGAATAGTGGAGGTGTAGTGTGATTAGAAGACCTCTAATACACATAAAGTGTCTTGGGTTCCATTGCTTGCAATACCAATTCACTGTGTGTTAAGTCTTATCAGTTTAGATCTGGTTCAATAGCTTGCTAACCAGATTCGACGCATTACATCCAAAGTGTTAACCCAGGAAATTCTTTTCAAATTTCTCTTATTTTTTTTGAAACACTTTTGAAATATGTGAGGGATTGTTGGATATTTTGAGATATTTCAAAAGTTAAATATTTCTTTTTGGTTGTGTTATTACCACACAAGTGTAAAATAATGTGGTTAGTTTTTATTATTATTATCCAACCTCTTTTTCTACAATTATTTTGACTTTGTCTTGCTTCTTTTTGAAAGGACCTGCTGGTGGTCAAAATAAATTTGCATTCTCCCTATTTTTGCTCCAACGTAACTTTCCCACTAACAATATACATCTAGTTGGTTGCTTTGCTTTAGGGATTTTGATTTTGTTTTTATCCTATACGTGATCCACCTTTCCACCTTTTGTGCATTTCTTTTTCAAAAATTCCGAAATGGCTTCAACGAAATTGATCACGTTTTATCAGGGTGGTATTGATTTGTTTTATCTCTTTGAAATATATCCTCTTGCTTTTTGAAATTTAAAAAAAAAGGCTGACAGCTTTTTAGTTTTTGGACGAGAAAAGCAATATTATGAAAAAGCTTCAGGAGCTTTAAAATAAGAAAATAACCTTGTTGCTTCCTTTCTTATTAATAGAATGGCTGTCTAACGTGCTTTAATATATATATGAGCACACTTTTCCTCTTCTAAAAAATTCTATCTCCTCCTTTGTTTTGTTTCTGGGTTTTACATTGCCTGTTAATTTTTTCTTGTTGTTCTGTAACGTCGGTTTCTAGATCGGGAGGAGTCTGTTGTATCCTGGGGGGTTTGCGCACCATGGGGATAAACCTTTGAGGGCAGTGTGATTTCACACGCCTCAGGCTACTGTGATTTGTTCGTGACTTTCAGAATTGTTGCTGTGTTCGTGCTGCGTTGAAGACCAATTTTAAACAACAGTATTAACCCGTTTTTAGCACTTTCAATTTAATAATACTTTTTTTATTCGTGCACAAAGATACCCCAAACCGATAAATTAATTGGAGAGTAATCTTTCTTTCAACAAAGAATTTTTCATACACACGACATAAATTGAATACTTAACAACATAGTTAAAAAACTCAATCATCTACCAATTATATTAGGCCTGGTTGATAATTTAATAATGCTTTTGTATATTATGTTAAAGTACTTTTGTACAGCTGCCACTAATCTAAACTAGTGTTTCAGTTTAAAAACTGAAGCTAATTAAAACTAATACCAACAATCCAAAATTACAACTATACTAGTTAATTAAATCAAATTAAACATAGTGGACAAAAACAAAATATAAAGAACCAGCATCTACAATTGATTCACAATAGCCACGAAGTTGAGAAAAAAACAGTAACAACAAAGTGATTTTGATCAGTCGGGTGGGGGTGATGGTTGACAGAGAGTGACGTTAGAAGATAGTGGAGTGTCGACAATTCTGTCACTCATTTTTGGAGGAATTTTATTACATATTCAGACTTTTCGTATTTTAATCTGTAAACTCCAATTCAACACATTAACTGATAAGCAGGTAGCCAATACTGAATAATAACCGTGGATTAGAAGTGCCTAATATCCAATGCTTTTAACCTAGTAAAGCACCAATGCATCCCATTCTATGGGAGTTTACTAAAGTTTTGAGATAATAAATACATAGAGGGATTATATATATATGTATAATATACATTTATTTAAAAAAAACTTTAAAAATGAATACAAATGAAGAGATAAAAAATGAAGATAATCTTTTTCCATTTTAAGGGCGCATGCACTGTGTACAGTGAAATTTGCCCAGTATTATCAACTATTTTCACAACATGAACTGAACTTTGCTGAGATGATGGTTTGCATTCAATAATAATGAGTCATTGATTGGGAGAAAAGGCTCACATCTGAAAAGCTGACACCCCTTTAACATAAAAAGAGAAAAGAAAGGGAAAATGCAATTTATTTATCAGTACTCAAAACTTTAACAGTGTCCGAACCCCAGACAAGAAAAAAGGGTGGGCTGGGGGATGAGTTGGGGAATCTTTCCAAATTTTTTGAAAACAGAAATTGTAACAGCATTTGGCAAATTTTGATTTGATTCAATTTCAGTTGAGTAATGCAAGTTTACAAATTGTTCATGTGGCTATCTGTAAGTTTAAGCGGCCTTACTTAAGAAAATCATTTTTTGATATTGCCAGAGAAGTTTCACCCTTTGTTTGTATTTTTGAATAGAGGATAAAGTTTAATAATAATATGATTTTTTGAAACTCATATTACATTCTCCAACAATCATTAATGTTGATGAATTAATTAGATCCAGAAGTGTTTGGGGATCACACATATTCACCCAATAATGATCTATTTTCAATTTATTCTAAATCTTTACAATCAAGCGGTATCCTTACTCTGTGCAACAACCGTACAAGCATGGCATGCAACTCTAAATGGAAACACTTCCATGTGCAAAACTTTTTAACTCTCTAGATGAGACTGAACAGTTAAGTGACAATTCCGAACTTACACACACATATATAAATGGTATTTGGATAAAGATTCATTGACAATAATGCAAGAATTTAACTAGAACTACACAATTAAATTTTTTAGGACACACACATACACACACTGTTAAATTGAAAACTCACATAATGTAAATCATATTTATAAAATTTGTTAAACTTTTAATTATAGTTTATTAGTAAATTATAAAGCTACCTTGCAATATTATTTTTAAAATATAACATAATATTTAAAATACATCTTTAACTTATAGAATAGTCAACAATTATATTATCATAACCCAAGAGGGAGTTAAATTGATAAAGATCATCTTAGAAGGGCCACTTTAACATGTGCTGTGCAATCAAACAATTCTCAAGGAGCGACTCAGCTAGTACAACTGTACAAACAGAGGTACTATATCAATTATCAAATAACTCCTCCTAATTTCTAAACAGTGACTCTGCTACAACAAGTAGAGGGACTATCAAATAACTCCCTCTAAACAGAGACTCTGCAATTACGAGTAGAGGTATTATGGTTGCAGGTGCAGGCTGATACTGAGTCACTTTAGGATTTAATAGGGTACTTGTTTCCAGGCGATCTTAATTGCAGGAAAAAGAGTAGAAATAAGGAGTTAATTCTTCTGAGAAACAAAGCTCGATGGAAAACTTGATGATATAAGAGGCTTGTCCCACCACCTCTTGGTACTTGGCAGAATTGCAGAGCCATTTTGAGTACGGTTGTCGTCTTCTTCTTCTTTGTAGATCCCCCAAGAAGACTTCCAATCATACAATGATGCTAACTTTGAAAAAGTTACCTACTATTTCAGCTTCATGATAAATGTTTGCATCTTGGTTTCAAAAGCATATTTGCTGTGCGAGAGTAAAGCCTTGAAATATAATATACATATATGGCATATGAGAATGATTCACATTTGTTGCTTGAAGGTTTGAACTTTGCAGTCATAATAGTTGTTGCATTCTATAAAACGTTTACCTTCTATCCACATTTCCTCTAGGACTTCTCAGAGACACAATATATCCTTAACTCCATATTTCGTTGCATTTTTTGTTTCACGTATTTATATTTAATTTCAAAAAAAAATATGTAAGTTTATCTGTAAATTTAAGCACCAATTTAATGAGTTAGTTCAGTATACTAGAACTCTAGTTTCCGCATTCTGAATTTGACGAAACAAATAATATTGCTTTTCTTATTGATGAGAAGTCATAGCATATGGAATGAACTGATCGAATAATCATGGAAATAATAATGTGGGATAATAACAAACTAATTACAAGTGCTGGTGCATTTTGTTAACTACAAAAGCAGAATGACTAAAAAGGTTCACTTGATGATCTTTAAGATTTAGATAAATGCAACGTATTTAATAATCACGCAGTTCCAAAATTTGTATTAATCAATTAAAAAGTATGGCTGGTTTATATCTTTATTATTTTTCTCAATCTAACTTGACCGAGCAATGCTATTTGCATGCATTGCAGGAGTGAGAATGAGTAGAAAGATCCACCCTGCCGATAAACAGGAGTTTGGATGTGTAAGCATTATCCTCAATAGAGCCCGAGGGCAATGTAGGAGGCAGCTATAATGCGGGTAGCATAAGAGTGAAGAAAAGGACAAGAATGGAGGATTTTCACCTAAAGGCTAGGTTGGGAGACAACAAAATCCCCTGGAACCTGCACCCCATTATCGTATGAAAGGAGGATTTTCACCTAAACATTTCATATTTGGGCATTGTAGCTCCCTCTCGCTGTATAGAGGATTCGGTAATGAAATAAGATTGAAATGTTTAAGAAATTTATAATCCAAGAGTGAAATTCTGTCACAAATGCTTTTCACTTTCGATTTTCCTATCCATGCATTGAAAGTCAAAACGGAATTAGTTTCTTCCCAATGGTCCTTCTCAAGTTGCCCGTGAAGCAGTAACAGTTGTTTCGTCAAAGATTACCATAACACACTTGTCAAAGAAAGAAAAAAAAGTACTTATCAGTTCAAAACAAAGAAATCAAAATAGATGTGACAGCTTGCATAATCAGAAGCGCGAACCTAACTCAACTTGATTTGTTCTTGCCCACAAGTTTGTGCTAGCAAACACAAGTCTGAAGGTCAATCATTCTGTGTCAACCAACTTTCATAATTGAGTAACATTTCCATGTGAATGGGTAAAAAGAACGGAGGACCAAAAGATACACCTTGTTAAAGAGTATGGACGTCTCACCCAAAACGTTTGTAGTGCAGTAATATCTTATAAAAGTATTCTCATGTTCTGCCATCTACGTCAAAGCCGGCACCAGTCCAGCCAGGAGCTGAAGATCTACCCTTGGCCACAGCACCAATTCCCTTTCCTTTTAATTGAAAGTTGACTTTCCTCTTATTTCTTCCTTCACCTTCATTAGGATGCTGCTGATTAGGTCCATTCGTCACAACTTTCTGACCATTACTTTGGTTGGGAACACTCTCGGCTGATCCCCCACTTGATTCCCTTGCATTGGGAACTGAGGAGTTATCTTTGGCTGTACCATCCTGAGAAGAACTTGCTGATCCCCCATCCTAACATAATTCAAGTTCATGATTTTAACATTTAGCATAATACGAATTGCATGTGCAAGAGCATGTATAACACGACAAGCACCATATATTTGACAATTGACAGACTCAAACAAATTATGATTGCCTAAATGTAGAATCAACAATATGGAGGGAGGGGGGAACATTTACAGTAGAGAAGTCAGAAAATGCTAACAGGTTATTGTGTCTCCAACAAACCTATTTCCGCAATTCGAGAAAAGTTTAATTTGAAACTCCAAAACTTCAGTGGAATATTATCAATTTCCTAGCAGGAAGCATTATAGATGAAACTCAAGACATATAGTTAGAAGTTCAAAGGAAGGTTCAATCATTAAGGCACTGGCTCGGGGATGTGCCCAGTAAGGGGTGTAGCATACATCCCCGAAGTAGGCGTGTAGCTTAGAAGCCAACATTGACTATTTAGGTCTATTAATGATGAATACAGTGAGAAAAACGTACTTGATAAAGATTAGTTGAAGTGCGACTTGGATTCATAGCTTCCAATCGCCTTTTTAATTCCTCCAGCCGAGCAAACTGAGAGTTACTGCTCTCTTGAACCTATAAAAGATTGTTAGTATCAGACAACCAGCTAAAAAGTGGTATATTATATCTTCATTTAATAATCTATTTACCAGATTGCTCAAGTCTTCACATAGCTTCTGCTTTATTGCCTCTTCATCCTTCACTGCTTTTGATGCTGATTCCCACGCCTGCAGCACAAAAAGTCAAGATTTCAATTTCATATACAAAAGTACTTAAAAATAGTGATAGATAGTTTAGTAGATCAAATCTCCCACACTCATTCATATAACTAACATTCTAGACAGTATTTAGTTATATGGCATTCATAGTGATTTAAGTGTGTTCAAATACATTATTTGAAATAAGACTGAGAAGAGCAAAAGAAAAAGCAAAAGAATAACCAATCAATTCAAATACATTTGTTGTTTAAACAACTAATGGTTCAGAAATCTTATTCTTAACAAATAAAGTCTTCCTCTTTTAACATACACAGAGAAACAGAAAGAGGGAAAACTATTCACGTAAAATTAAGCAATACTTTCTTTTATTTGCCACAGACCAACAATTAAATGAGTTTTTGATCAAGATTTTGCGTGGCTTGTTAGGTAAAAAGCTTAAAAAATGTCATCTCCAATTTATGTGACCATTACTGAATAAGAATATATCTCAATGCACTATTTTAACTTTTAACTCTAGAAGCCTATACAGTACAAATGAACGATGAATGTGCACGATATGTCAGCTAGTCAAAATTTCTACTCATCATATCAACATAAAATTAATCCACACTTCGAACAATTCATTCAAGAAGTTTCCAGTCATCACAAGAGTTTAATAACATATATTTCCTCATTTATCTATTCCAGCAACTATGTTGAGCTGATAGTGAACTCAAGATCTGAAGTCAAAGGGTGTCACTGGCATAATGCAGTACTTAGCACCAATGCCACTAAAATAATGATATTATGAAAATAGCAGGAGAAAAGTGGAGTATATTAAAGTAACATACCTTCCGTGCCTGTTCTTCTTTTAGCTTGGCCATACGAATTCTCTCTGTTGATACCTCTATTTTCTTTCTCAAAAGTTCAAGTCCTTAAAGTATGCATCATGTATAAAAGTAAAGCAAAGTCATTTCACTATAACACTAGGGAAGAACAAGCCTTTTAAATTTGTCAGAAGAATCAACAATGATATACAGCAACCTGCTTTCTTTGGCCCAGCCATACGTTTCATCTCCAGAGTAAGATTTGCAAGCTCACGCTCCACATCACGAATTTTAGAATAGTTTTCTTGAATGTATCTGAAAATAATAAAGATATAGATCAAGATGATACAGCCAGCATTACTTGACTGTCTGCAAAAAGTATTTAGTGGCAATAAATAGAGGCCTCTTTCTATATTGCAACAGGCAGCCAAATGTATGTTGCATTTCTTCAATCTTCACAAGAACACAGTGGCCCAGTGATAACTTCATGCAACAGTGGAAAAGGGATCAAGGGACATTAAAAACTACACAGAATCATGCTTTTAACAATAGAGCATCTATTTACTGGATTCTATTATTCATAAGATTAATTGCTCAAATCCCAAAAATCTTGTGTGTCCAAATTAGATATTAGTTCCACAATAGAGAGGCTAATGATTATTCCTCTTCCTCGATCTCAAATCTCAACCAACTATATACCTTGTACTAAATTACAAATTCAGCAAAGTAAACCACAACAAGATTTTTTCTTTTTTTTAAAAAAGGAAACCAACTATCCAAGGTACACATGAGTTCACCACTGCTACCAAGCTGTAGTAGATCGTAAACCTGGATTATCAGTGTTACCACCACCGAAGCAGTGAAATTAATTCTATGCACCTTAATATTCCAACATGTTATGTACAGATGCAAAAACCATCACCTCTATTTTCTTCTGGTAACGTATTACGGTGCTTGGAGTTTAATGAAGATCATATTTCATAAACAATGTTGTTGCTATTGCTTCATTCCTTCAACAACGCAATTGAATTTCACAAGACCTAAAACCATCCACACTATAATCCCAACAACACGTTCCTTGTTATTGCAAGGAGATAGGATTACATAAATTCATTCAAACTCTCCCATTTCTCCTTCGAAAGAAATAAAAAAAAACTCCAAAAATTACATACAAAAAATCCAATAACATTCAATTTGATTTCAGCATTAGCATTAAATTAAATGACCTAAATTCAAACAATGCAGTAAGTGCAACCGCATAATAACAATTTAAAAATATAACACAAACTCATAGGCAGATCCGAATGATGGAGAGAGAAATAGAAATTACTTCTGCAATTGAAGCTGCTCTGCTTCGATGAACTGCAACAAGAAGAAGAAGAAGAAGAAAAATCAAGTAAGGATAGATTAAAGAGCGAAGAAGAGGGAAAAAACACAGAAGTTGGGAGAGAACCTTTTCGGTGTAACTGATGACGGGAGCTTCTCTAGGGATGCCGTCGGGTCCGATCTCAGGGAGAAGCGAAGGGTTCGAAGCCATTTCAAATTCCGATCGAAGCTCACAATTGCATCACACAACTGCGTCGTGCCCCCGGGTTTGTGATTTTCGTACAGCGACTCCAAATCCAAATCCAAAGCGAGAATGGAATGGCCTCGATCGATGGGCGATGATGAACAGTAATTATATGATTATATAATTATTTATTTATTTTCATTTTGTAGTAGACGGATGATTCATTCAGTCATTTTCTGTGGAAGACTAGTTCGCACGTGCCTACCACTGCCACGTTAGCCACACACACATTCACGCACCAAGAAATGGATTTGATAAATGCTTCAACACTGTCCCATTTTGCTGTGCCATTTATGAATGACAATTTATTATTTAATAAAATAAAATTGTAATTTATTAATAATTATGCATATTCTTAATTTTTGATTGATGAATGATGGGATATTGAGATCCATGTTTTTGGGGTAAGGGAGTTTTGTTATAAATGCTGATCCTTTTCGCTGTGGTCACACCAACATTTTTATTGCTTTAGATGTGAGAAAATAGCTTCTTCTTTTTTTTTTGATTTAATTTATATATATCGATAGTGTAAAAAAATTTTATACGGTTAATCAATTATAAATTATTATATCAGTAAAAATGTTTGACTCTTATCCTAAGAGTAAATACCCAATTTGGTCCCTGAAATTATAGGATCAAAATGTAGCAAATGTATTCTGACATTATTCACTTAGTTTCAAATGCATCCTTGACATTATAGTCCATGCAAATATCAACGGAGGGACGAATCTGATTAACTTTTTATAATTTCAGGGATCATTTTGGAATATTGATAATATGGGGGATTAAGTTGATACGACTCTATAATTTCAGGGACTAAATTGAGTATTTACTCCTTATCCTAACTACCTTTAAAATGATCCAAACCATGATTTGTGATTGGTTGACGGTATAGAAAACTTTACACTGACAGTGTATAACAATTAAACTCTTTTTTTTTTTTGCATGAGAAAATAGGTTTTTGGTTAAATTAATATGCAAATCCCTGAACTATTTGAGAATTTTCAAATAAGTGTTTATACTTTAAAAGTTTGTAATTGGATCTCTCGTACATTTTTTTGTTATGGTTTTGTTAAGTAACCGTTAATTGATCCATTCACTCGTCATTTTGTGGGTTCATGAACTTTTTGAAAAAAATTTAAATAGGTTCCTATACTTTTTAGGAAAATTCAAATATGTCATTGTATTTAACAAAATCCTAACGGAAAAGTGTATGAGGGACCCTTAAAAATTTTCTATATATTCAATGACCTAATTATAAACTTTTAAATTATAAAACCTATTTGAAAATTTTCAAATATTTGAGGTGCTGCACATTAATCAACCTTAATTTTTTTTAATATAATTTTCTGATATTATCATGATTTTAAATATGCTAATTTAAGCAACTAAAAGTTCATTGTCAATTACATTTTCAAGAACAAAACGATAATACTTGGCAAACGAGCATGTAGTTTTTATTCCACTAAAACAGATAATTAGTTTTTATTTCGACCTAGTGGAAGCTTAATGCATCTGCACCTGCCATGCCATGGAAGGCACCTGCAAATATGGGCAGCATAGAATTATCGAAAGGGAGAAAAGAAAATTGGGCAGCATAGTGGTCATAGGGATGACAATTTGGACCTTATTCATTAGGTATCCGCAAAAAATATCTATAATGGATAGGATAAATATCTGTTTTATGGATATAGATACGGGTCTGAATAATTAATTACAAATAAGAAAGGATATAAGTATGGGTACGGATACTTTAGTATTCATCCCGTCCCGCACCCACATATATAAATTTTATATATTTATTTATTTATATTAATACATATAATTATAATTATATTTCAATTTTTTTAAAAAAAATTAATATAACCTACTTTTCTTAACTATTTTTCCATTTCACACTTATTTACTTACTGGCCTAAGCACTATCAGCAGCCATTGATGTTCTTTGTATTATTTTTTCTTTTTTCTTAGTTAAAGTGCGAGTAATGAATATAGATATGGATACTTAGGTATCCAGAAGGTACGGATAAGGGTACTTAAGTTACTACCCACGAGGATACGGGTCCGGGTACGGATATTTTTTTTCAAACGCAGATATAAAAATAGATACTATAATACCCTACCTAGACTCTACCTATTCCCTTCCCTAAGAGGTCATAGTCAAGGTATCGATCCATATAAATGTACTACTTGAAAAGCTGTCTGTCGGTGTCACTAATAATAATAACTCGGCAAAATGTGAACTTCATATCATTTCAAAATTTCGTATACTTGGAGATTTTATAACAAGGACCAAGATATTAACATTTCTTCATTTCCTTTACTATAATGAATGCCTTTGACTTATTACAATTCCTGGAAGTTAATCTGTGTGCTCAACTGCAATAAGCCATATAACTTGAGAGAGCAACGCAAATTGAACTTATTATATATAAGAAAGCTCCAAAGACTGGAAGATACAAGAAGGTCAGCATGACCTAAGCTATAGCTTAACAACAAATGGTACATATTTTCTAACAAAATACAACTGTCAGCGCTGTGCTATATTGTAGCCGCTTCTAACATGAATTGCAGGACAGCTTCTTTTGTAGGTAGTGCAGGAATTGCCCCTCTCTCTGTTACTGTGATGGCACCAACCACATTGGCAAAATGTAGAGCTTCTCGGAGACGCTCCTCTTCCTGCCACACAAAATAAATGCATAATAAACTCATAAAGGAGAATGATGAAGACAACATACATGCTATTGAGTATTGAGTATTGACTGAAACAAACTTTTCCAGTTTATTTTTCTTCAAATTAAATGGAAAATTCGATTCAAGATTATTATCCCATTTATAAATATGGATATACCAGGAAAGAAATTCGGAAACAACATTTAAGCCCCTTATACAACAAAGAGGAAAAATATAATAAAATTAGAAGCATATATTCAACAGTTAAATGGTCTGAGTGGCAAGGAGTTCAGTTCTCCATAATAAGGTCTCGGGTTCAAAGTAGGTGCCGAGAGAGCTTTACCCTCATTAAATGCGGCTTCCCCAACTCAATTCAGATTAGTTGGTATCAGACCAAAAAAAACTGCTATCTCCTCAAGACATCTTCAAATTACATACCGGATCCGATAAGGTATTGAAAACTAAAAAGCTACTGCTAAGTGCTAACTGCTTCATCTTCATGTAATATCTCCTAAATGACCAAAAAATCTTGATTATTGTATTGCTTTAAAAGGATGTAATTACAAATTTACTCTTCCACAACATGATGGAACCATTTTTAGAATTGTCAACTAACGTTGTGTGTAAAACTTCAATCTTGCCATTGGATTAAGTTCTATCTTCCAGCAATATGCATATTGCAGAGAAAATTCTTTCTAATAGTAGTTTGAAACAGAAAGCCTGAATAGCAATTAACATGGAATTTTCAGTCAAATCCATTAGCAGTTTATGATTTTCAATACCAATGATAAAAGTCTCTCCAACTTAAGTTTTTTTTTTAAATTCATTTATCAACATTTGCATCCATGAAAATAAGGGGAAAATGTGAGGGGAAAAACGAATTGAATGAACAGTAGAGAGTAGCTGTTTTAGAACATACACAACTGTCTCTGAACCTACAAACACATATAACATGAATGCACAACTTGACTGCATGATTCTACTGCATCCAGTAGCAACAATAATAGAAATTAAGCAGAAAACAAGCTATTCCAAAATAGGGCTCAGAAAATTTTATTTCATGAAGTACATATGGAGCCAGGACAATTTAATCAACAACCAGAATGATTAAAAAAAATCCTGAATTACCTCAAGAACATTTTGGTCAGAAGCTATTCTGTAGATAATCCCACCAACAAATGCATCACCAGCACCAGTCGTATCAACAGGTTTAACTTTAACACCCCCAACCCTGCCCCTAAATTCCTGCACAGAAATTTGGCAATCACTATTAACTGAACATTGATCAATCACAAGTGACAATAGAAATACATGTGAAATGATTGAACCTTGTAGCAAACCTTGTATCAGTTTTACAAGCTGCTAGTAGTCACTGAGTATATTACTACAAGATGGTGTTACATTCATAAATTCACAATCAACAAGTCACAACTATCAATTCAGCACACTGATTAGAGTAACAAATGTTGATATAAGCACACAAACCAGCACACAAGAATAAAGAAAAAGATAAATTGAGGGCTTATGCCACCAATTAGACAACTGACATCATAATAAAATGACTTTGTTAAGTTTACCTTGGTGTAATACCTACAACCCTCTGACCCTTCAGTAACAATTAAAAGCTTGAGATTAGGGTGAAAAAGCTTCTCTAGTACCACATTATCATCATAAGGATCATCACCACCGGTCAAAAATGTAATCTCATCCTCACTTATCTGGACATACATAAGAAAATACCACATCAGGTAATACTTACTTTCAAAAAGAAACATAATCAGAAAAGAAAAATTAAACAATTTGAAGTGGCATTATAAAGTAGATCATATAAAAATATTCAAGCCACATATATTTTACCTTTATGATATCGGCTTGATCCCATATACTCATTATGCCTTCCCGAGCAGCCTCGGCTGATGGCCATAATGCCAATCTCAAATTTGGATCATATGAGAGAATACAACCAGAGTTTTTAGCAATTCTCAAAGCAGCAAGATGAGCTGACTTGCATGGCTCATTAATCAAGCTGATGGAACCATAATGGAATATTTTAGCCTGCGATCAATACCAAGACTAAGCTGACTTAAACCAAAAGGTATTGAGCCACGCTTTCTAAATACAAACAGGAATTTAACACACCTGCTTTATAAGATTTTTATCAAGCTCTGACTCATGAAGAAGCATATCAGCACTAGGATTTCGGAAAAACAAGAACTCACGCTCGCCATCTGCTCTCAGTGTAACAAAAGCTAATGCAGTTCTTGCATTAGAGTCAAATCGCATGCCAGATGTCGCAACATTGTTCTGCTTTAAAATATCGTCCAACATATACCCAAATTCATCCGCTCCAACCTAAAACACAGATGGAAAGGAATTAAGCTATACTTTTTTTATTCTGCTAGATCAAGCAAGCATTTTCTTTATCTCTCTCTCTCCTATGTATTCTTCTTTTTTCTTTTTCTTTTTCTTATTCAGAGAGGTGTATTCAGTTTCAAACAATGTGACACATAACAAATGTTCTTAAATATGATTTGAACAAATTCTTCCTAGAAGGCCTCTGGAATGTAACAAGGCACCAAATAACCATCTGGATCAACAGACATGGATAGAGGAATACACACCTTGCCTATAAAAGCTGATGAACCCCCAAGCTTAGAGATGGCAACAGCCACATTAGCAGGAGCGCCACCAGGAGCTTTCTTGAAAGCAGGTGCTTCAATTAGTGACACTCCACCCACTGTCGGCACAAAATCTATTAGCAATTCACCAAAGCAAACAACCAGTGCACTTGTTTCCTTGCAGTCTTCTTTTGTGAGATCATCAGATTTACCTGCACAAACACATTAGCTTCAGACCAACATGAAACATGGGTTCCGAAAATTTCACTGGTAGCAATCTAATTGCAAACCATTTCAAGATAATGCCACTAGGTAAGGAGGTCAAAACTATAAAAGGTGAAAATTTCATCTTCTTGATAAGATGACTTCCATTAGTGTATTTATATGTGGAATACCATGAAACATCCCTTCTTCTCTAATTAATGGGAAATAGAAGAATCAGTTCACATATGTAACATTGACATCATAAATATAAAAGTACAGTCATATTTTCAGAATTCAAATATTGCATGAAAAACGTAGCAAAGACGACCTTCAAGTGCATTAACGGCTCATACCCATACTTTCAAATTACCCAATTCTGCGTCAACAAATATACACATAAAATGACCAAAAAAGAAAATTGTTTCTTTTTTTTTTCTTTCACCCAACCCAATCAGATCGTCACATGAACCACCATATAGAACACAATGAAAATGCTAATCTCAGACAAGTTATTCCTCTGCATGCAATAATGGAAATCACACCCCAGAAGATTGCTGCCAAGGGGCTATCTCTTATTCATGAAAACAATTGACGGAAAATAAATAACAAGAAAGATCTCCAATCTGATTCATTGGAGAAAAAAAAATCCAATGAGAGGAAGAACCCAATATCAGAAAAATTCCAAAGACGCAATCTTTAGCTAAAAAATCCAGTTCCAACCCAGATAATGAATAGCTCCCTCAACTGAATAACAATAACAAGAAATGAACGTTGTAAACAAGAATACACACACACACACAAATGTAACATGTGGGCAGTGATAGAGAAAGAGAGAAGAAGGAAGAAAAACCTGAGAGGGTAATCTGGGCCATCTAGGCAATGGAGGTGTGGGGTTGAATTTGAAACCAAGAAACAGAGTAGTGCAGAGGTTAATAGTTTATAGAGCGAAGAGAAGAGAAGAAATGCAGGTAGGAGAGAAATCGGTTGGTTTTAAAGGCATTGCTATTCCTATTCGTATCATCGATTAATCAATCATCAAATTCAAATATTCAATGCATGTGCGGCCATCTGTTAATTCACGTTGTCCTCTATGTTTTCAAATTCTATTACTGGCATCTACAGACTACACATTGTTATTTGTTAATTATATTAGTCAAAAATTTGTATACTTAATTCACATAATTAGTTATTATTGTAATACATCTATTAATTAATTAAAGTTTGAATATTTATTTGGATGTAATTATAACGTGTAAAGTTTTTTTTACACTATCACTTAATTATATATTATTACATTATTATTAAAAATGATTGACTTTTAAAAGTTTTTAGTGGGTTGCATCACTTAAACAACTTTATATGGATGTCACATGTAAGGACGATTACTTCTATAAACAATTGATTTTTATGTAAGGATCATCAATAAAAAAAAGAGAAAATCACAATATTTAGTAATTCAGTCACAAATGAATTAATATTTTAAATTTAAACAAAAATTTAATATAAATAATGATGTGGGATAATTTGTAGGACTCATTTAATGAAATTTTAAATCTTGCACCATTGAAGTGTAGGATTGTTTAAATTAATACTACGTTCGATCCTCAATATAAGTGACAAAATCCTAATTTATCAAAATCAAGAAAAATTATTGAAATCAATTCATTTTAAATTTTATTCCACAGTGTCCCTATTTAATTACTTCTAATTCAACTAATTTATTTATTACTAAATTCAAATACTATACTATCTGACCAATAAGTAAAGCAAAATCAAAACACTTGAATGAGAAATTGTTGAATTTCTTCAATATGAATTTTAACTTAAATAAGGGTAGAAAATGAATTTAGTATAAAACTTGATTATTTTTTCTTATTTATTAGGCAAAAAAAAAGACTATTTTGTCTTTTGAAAAAATATAAAGTAAATAGTGATAAACTAACATAACAAGACCCATAAAAAATAAAGTTAAACAACTCCAATTAATCATAGAATGGGAGATGTTCCCACTATATCTAGATATTGACAAAAGGACAAACATTGGTAGAATCTATATTTTAATTGAAGTTAATGGCATCTAACGACATGAAAAGACAATAATCAATTAAAACATTTTAAACTAGGAAAGAGATTCCTGACATTTGGTTATCTTAAGACAGATTTATATGTCCAGATTTATATGTCCTTATCTAAATTTCCATCCCTTAACTTTTTTTTTTATAAGCTTTCATCCCTTAACTTTGAAGGCCTAACATTCTCTGCATAAAGCTTGCATTATAAGACTTAAGACGAATTTTTATAAGTATTATTACATGATGATTTTGAACTACTCAAAAAATTTGGTTTAGAAAAGAACTTGGAAGGAAAGAAAAGAGAAAGAGATAAAAAGAATAGAAAATGAGATAGATGTTTAGTTGTTTGATAAGAAAGAAGATGAAATGAAAGAAAACTAAAACTTTTATCTCATGTTTTTGATTTTATAGAAGGTGAGAGAAAAGGAAAAAAAATACATATTTATAAAATGATATAAATACCTTTAAGTAAAAATATGATATAAAAAGATTAGAGATATTTATGTATTTTTTATCATTTTTTTCTCTTTTCTCTTCCATTTTCTTCCCAAATTGGGTGAGTTACCCTTTTGGTATAAGGTGCATAAATTTTTTTCTTTCCTTTTCCTTGACTTTGTCAACCAAACTAGGGAAGTTTCATTTTTCTTGTCTATTTTTTTCTTTTTCTTTTTTTTCTTTCCCTCAAAACTAACTAACTTGTCTCTTGTATATGACCAAAAGAAAGAAAAAAAAAACAACTAATGTACCTAACTATACTGCTCTTAAGTCTTAACCTTTCATTCACGATATACATGAATGAAATTTACACATTCGTCAATTGAATTTCATAAAACCACAAGTTTTGCACAAAAGGCCATCCCATCACTGATATTATGTGAAATCAATAATTATGTAACTCAACTACTGGTTCATATGAAACAAAAAATCGGTTAAGAGTAGTGTTCCTATAAATTCAGGCTCATAGTTTTTTTTATGGAAGATTCTATGGTATCCTTTGGATATCATATCCTTGCCTATGTGGATTAATAAGATTGTGAGAATTTAACTCATGCAATATTGGCATGACTCAATTAATTGAGGTGGGGCATTATGATTGGACATAAGGTATTCAAACCCTCTATCTTTCAAAGGTATCATAGCAACGCCCTTTTTTTATAATCAAAACATATATTGATGAAAGTATAATGAGTACTCTAACTCATATATAAGAATCATCACCAAAAAAATAGACCAGTAACCATCCACATACACAAAAACTCTAAACTAAAAATAACTCTAATCACCCTGCCTTAATTACATATGAAACCCCTTATTTCCATATATTAGTATCAGCCCTTCATGGTGACCTGCAAAACTCAGCTCCCCTCCTAGCATGTATTCGGTTTTGTTTAAGTTGTTCCAGAGCAAATCAATTTCGAATATTAAGAAATCTTTTTTTTTCTTCAAAACAAGCTGTTTTGAAATTAATGTGGCACGTTTGACAAATTAGTTTAAAGTATAAAAAAGTCTTTTATAGAAAATAGTGATTTTCAGAAAAGTTAAAAGTTTAAAACTTATTTGAAAAAAACTTTTGATTATTTTGAAACCAATTACATTTTCCCATTTTATCTATGCATAACTAACTATCAAAAAAATATTATTATTTTATACAAACAACTCCATAACTTTTTATAATTTATTATATAAAAGTGATTTTTTTACATCATTTAAACGAAATAGATTATCTTAAAATTTCTTTTCAACAAACATATCCAAACAAAATCTGTTTCTAATTATAGTCGATTATTACAATAATCTATTATACATACAATTCATTATTGAAATAATCTAATTTTGGCATCTATCTCAAACACATATTAAGGTACCAAAGCCAAAAAAAAAAAAAAACAAAGCTCTGTATACCCATATCTGGTGCTGCCAAATTCTCATTCTTTGTAAAATTCTCAGCTTGTTTGAATACTTTTTGTTATCAGCAGACAACAACAAACTTAAAATCGAACCCCCATTGCCTTAACAATAGCAATAAGCATTTCTACACAAATCTGCCAAAAACTGCAAAACTCCAATCCCTCGCATCAGTCATAGATTTCAGATTGCAGCATGCCAAAACATCACCCATATTGAATCACATATATGTGATAAAGTTTTCGCACAAAATTTCGTAACTATATTTATTATTTTAAATTGTCTATCTTGTCACATACACAAGCTCAACAATGAACCGAAACAATATGGATCCAAAAAGCATTAGAGGAGGGTCGAATATATAATAATATATGTATATATGTATAAATATTTATAGTAAGATATTCATATTAAGATATTTTTTTATGGAAAATTCTACATATATATAACTACTTTTACAAAATATATGCAAGAGGGATGGCCATGCTCGCCCCCCTCTAAATCTGTCCCTGCTAAACATATATATTAACACAACTACCTTGGAAAAGAGGAAAGTTAGAGCCTGTTTGGTAAAATTAGCTATTAGTGGATAAGCTAGCTGATAGCGGATAGCTTATAGCGGATAGCGGATGAGGTAGCTGATAGCAGATAGTGGATAAGGTAGCTTATTTTCTGTGGAAGTGTTTAGTAAAACTGGGTTGAACTAGCTGAAAAATATAAAATGACATAAAAGGACATCTTCATTGATGATTTTACATAAAAAAGAGAGAATAAGATAAAGGTAGAATTAAATGAAGATAATAAGGATAAATGTGGAAAGAAAAATAAAATGCTATAAGCTATAAGCTCAAACGCTACTTCAAGTAGCGTCTGAAAAAAACGCTATAAACTCGTGACAGAGGCGCTTACCAAACGGGATTACTTTCTCATCCGCTATAAGCTATCCGCTAGAAGCTCGTAAAAGTGGCGTGCCACTTTGATAAAATTAGCTGTTAGGGGATAAGCTAGCTGTAACACCCCGATTTTTCGTGCTTTCTAAGGACGATAAACTCAATTAATGAGTTTGTATTTTTGTCTGTGTTTTAGAAAATGATTTTGGGAAAACTAAAATTATAGTCTTGTTTCATAAAATCGTAGGAGCCTTCGGTTAAGTTTTGAGCCGAAAACTCAAACAAAAATCGATCTACGTTTTTCAGATGATAGTATTTTCTACTATCACGACCTAATCTGGACTAACGGACGAAACCATTAGTCTTAGAATGTATTCCTCTATCTTTTTCCTAAAATGTGTCCTGACGTCCAAAATATAAATAATATTTTATATTCGGGCCGATAATCGATCGAGGAGACGATTCGAGCTGTCTTAGGGTTTTTCGAGACCCACGATCAGATGTTTTTCATGCCAACATTGTATCAAGTTATTTGGGGAAGTCATACCAGTGTCGGGATGATTCCAAATATCGGGATGTGAATTGACCAAATTGCTCTTGGTTAATTTTTATTACAAACTTACCTTTCCTATTATTAAACTAATAAACCCTAAATATCTACCAACTTTTACTCTCATCCTCTCACTTTCCTCCTCTCAATTTCGGAAGCCCCCTCTCCCTCCAACACTCCATCTTCTTCCTTTCTCTTCTTTCTCTTTTCTTCTCCAAGACTCCATTTTTGAAGGCCTAAAGCTTGAGTTTTTGTGAAGCAATCTTCATCAAACTTGGAGTGGATCATCATAGGAGGTAGTAGTTCAACTCTATCTCTCTCAATCTCTCCTTTCTCTCCTCATATTTTCATGATCAAGGATGTTAGGTTTTTGACTCTAAATCTTTGAAAATCCATGAAAAATTATAGGAAAATCGTATCTGCATCAAACCAATTTCTATGGCCTAGGTTCATGACATACTTGTATGATCCAAGAGCTTAGAGCCAAGAAATACCCCTAGCTATATTTTCTAGGTAGAGGCCGAAACCCCCCTATGTGTGTAGGGTAGGGTTTTGGTTGGTTTTTGATGATCTGATCTGATACCTACGGCTGTCACACTTAGTTAGGGTGTTATCCAGAAAATGAGAAATTTTGGAGCTCCCTAGCTATTTTTAGTGTAATAGGGCCGAACCCTAGGGGTGGTGCATTAGGAGAAATCTTTGTTTTGTAAGTTAATGCCGATATGTTTTACGTGTATGTAGTGATCGGCAGCGTGTTGGGGCGGTGAACAAGTTGATCGGGTGTTCAAAGTTGAGCTGGAAGCTACAAGAGGTAAGGGGATAAACCTGAGGAATTCCATTCCCGACAGCTATGTGCTGCATCGGTGTCTGTACTGTATTTAAATAGTTTATATCTGATGTTAGTTGATTTCTTGATTGACTGCTGTTGATTGGAATATGCACTGATGTATTGATGTAACTGCTGATATAGTTGAATACATGCTATAATTGTTGAATAATTATATGGATGTATCGTGTGCCCTGCTGTGGGATTTAGGCATTAGAGGACCTAATTTTGATTAGGATCCGACATCGTGTAACTTAAAAGCTTTAAAAGTCTGAAATGTGTTTTAATAAGAAGAAGTGAAGTTTAAAAGCAAATAGGGCATTAGAAACCTTCAAATGTCCTAATTTGATAAGTTAACCCTTTTGAGAAATGTGGTTTTCAAAGTTATATTAAGTTTATTCAAGGGAAAAAATGAGTTGTGCAAGCTTTGTTTTAAGTTCGTATTTTACTGAAAAACAACGAAAGAAAAAGAAATGGTCTCTGGACCAAGTTTTGTTTTATGGAAAACCGATCCCGATGACTTTGTGTAAGTATCGGAGATTTGGGGCTTTTGGTTTTCGAGTTTTCAAGAAAAGTGGTTTTGAAGTTTGGAAACTAGAAACCGAGACGTCGGGGTTCTAGGATTCTGCAGAACACGTGGATCAAGGATCCGTGTTAGTTTGTGGTCCGGACGGCTTAGGGGCGATCTTTGTGGTCCTGTAAGCTTGAGGATGTTTTTATGATCTTGAATCCGGCGTCCTTGACTGGTGCATCGGTTAGGGATGTTGGGATTTGAGTTGTTTTGGACTAAGTGTCCTCTTTTGAGAAAATGTGTTTTGAGGCTTAAAGAGTCTAAGACATTATGGTGGTTGTTAGCGTTGATGCTACAACGAGGAAATATTGATGCGACAAAGATCAATTATCGGAAACTAGATAGTTTTCTCATAAATGCGGGGCAGACGTGCCGTGATACGGGGGACCTTGATAAGCAAGGAGAACCTGAGATGACTTATTTGTCATGACATTGTGCCTTGATGGACAATGGTGTCATACGTGTTCTGGGAACGTATTGTGCCTTGAGTTGGACAATATAGTATGACCGTATTCTTGTGGAGTACTTCTGATTGCGCCCCCATGTGAGAATCGCGTAGTGTCATGGGATTCAAAGTACTCGTTTTGGGGCCAAATATTGGTGTAAATCTTTAGAGCCTGATCAGCTCATTGCGAATGGTGATGGGATTTCCGGAAATCTAGAAATCTAGTTTGAATATTAGTTGAGATATATGGAAGTGCCATGCATACGTTTAGGAGATAACGTTAATTGTGGGGTACGAAGCCCTTGTGCATTTACCGCCATTTGTACTTGATGATATATGACATGTTATATGATGATTTGAGTGAGTTACAGTATATGAGTCTGTTGTGTGGATTGGGCATATAGTTGTTGTTTATGGATTCATATATTGGTTTCTCACCCTTGCATGTTTTTGGACGGGTTGTCCATTGGTATATATATTGTATCGTGTTTACAGATGGAGCCGACATCAGATCACCTAGCGCACTCAGGGATGCGCGTCCTAGCATTTGATCGGAGGACGGACCCAGCCGCGTGGGTGATCCACCCAGGGGTGGAAAGTGCGGCGTACACTGGACCGGTTTGCACCGTAAGCGGGACGACTGAGACGGGACCACGGAAGAGTACTAGGACAGTGGAGACCATCCAGGTGCCTCTCCCTCCCATCGGGTTGATGCAGCAGGCCCTTATGGAGCAGGGTGTGATCGAGTCGGTCGCCCCCGCTGCACAGTCCCCGCAGCAACAGCTACCCAGACGCCTCCCCCGCCTTTTGTCTTGGTAGCGGGCGAGCACGTCGTGGAGGATGTGGGGGAGGAGGAGGAGGAGGAAGACCCTGAGGAGGATCCTCAGGAGGACCCGGAGGATCATCTTTCGGATGCTTCCGATCCCCATCCACAGGGGAACGGGAATGTAGGTTCCCAGAGTTCTTCCCCTGGTTCCAGCATTGGACCTCCCTCCGGGGGATTGTCCAATGGCTTCCATTAGTCGGACCAGCTTAGGGTGTAGACCTTATTTTTGAGGCAGCGGTTTTTGGGTAGTCTGTTAACGGCTACTGATGGCCATAGGTTTTAGAGATATGGTTCCAGACTGTCGCTGCCTAGTTTATAGCTTTTAGAAGTTTAATACTTTTTCGTTCTTTTGTAAAAAGACTTGTTGTCCATTATATATATATATATATATATATATATATATATATATATATATATATACCTTGTTATTATGTTATGTGAGTAGTTCTATATTATCTGGAGTGGTGCTTATACGTATTAATAAGAAAAATTTTTGTCATGATTTCCAAAATCTGCTTATACAAAGGATTTATTTTCCGAAAGTAAAACCAGCGAAATTTTATTTATCGTTTCATTAAGTGTGTTGAGTTACGAAAGTGGCACTGGGCTTGAGGGTGTCACACTAGCTGATAGCGGATAACTTATAGCGGATAGCGAATGAGGTAACTGATAGCGGATAGCGTATAAACTAGCTTATTTTTTGTGAAAGTGTTTGGTAAAACTAGTGTTTGAACTAGCTGAAAAATATAAAATGACATAAAAGGACATCTTCATTAATGATTTTGCATAAAAAAGAGAGAAGTGGATAAAGATATAATTAAATGAAGATAATACGGATAAAAATGGAAAGAAAAATGAAATGCTATAAGTCATACGCTCAAATGCTACTTTAAGTAGCGTCTGAAAAAAAACGTTACAAGCTTGTAAAAAAACGCTATAAGCTTGTGACAGAGACGCTTGTCAAACGGGACTACTTTCTCATCCGCTATAAGCTCGCAAAAAAGACATGCCAAACACGCTCTTAGTTTAGGTCAAAACTCGTGTTGTGTGTTATGTGTGGAAGGGTTAATGAAGATCATGATCACTAATTTACAACTTGCGATTTCATTTCTAAAGTTGGTGGGGAACGTCATCCGTTTTGCCTGATAATTTTATAAAGCTGTATATATATTGAGGCAGCATGAAGGCATCAATAGTGAGGAATATATTCATAAGCCATGAATGATTGTTTTTAATTTTTGCAATTATATGGTTTGTTTGATCTGCTACAGATGAATGTCCTTATAATAATTCTGAAAAGGTTGTGAACAAAATTGTTGAGAGAATGAAATCTTTATCTGTCATGTTATTGTCTAAAGGAAAATGGTTTAAATGTTCATTTCAGCAATCTTGTGAAAACCTAATGTAAGGGTTGAGAACTTGCTATAGAGGCATAGGAAGGTTGGGGAAATAGAAATAAGAATGTTCTTGTTCTAATTTTGTTTTATACCTAATATTTTGGGTTTGTAAGGGTTAGATTCCCCTGTATACTCATTTTAATAGAATGTTTTTTTTATGCCAATAAAAAACACAGCTGCTCATTTTTTAACTAAATCATTTAAATTGTATGATTAGTGGTACTCTTATACGAGAGCATGACATTTGTCATGTCGTGTCTAGTATGAAACTCAACAACTTTTCTACAACTTTAATTAGGGCGTGTTTAATTTGTTTCATATTTTTGATTTTCATTAATAATTATAAAAATATCATTTTATTGACATTCTGTTTTTTGCTTTTAAAGATTTGTTTCTGAAATAGTGAAAACACGAATTGTTTTTATTGTTTTCTATACGAATCTTTGAAAACAACAATTATAATGAAAATAAGGTGGTATTTTTAAAATTGTTAATAAAAACATCAAACCACAAATAAACCAAACACTTTCTTAATTTTTATAATGTAAGATACTTGTATTCTGTTATAAAATAAAAAAATGATAAAAAAAAAGATATCAAATTTTGTACAAATAATATTGCAGTTCCAATGTACCGCCTGGATCTATGGGAAAGTCCGAGCCTTACTGTTTTCCCAAGAATAAGAATTCGTATTTACACCTATTTTTACCCAACCTACGTCCCTTTGTACTTTAAGCCTTGTTCGATTTGAATCCAATGAAACTAAATATATATAATGAAAAAGGCATAAAAAGAACCGTATCGAAAAATGGTTAAAAATTAGGATTTAATTGGTATACATTGTCAGTGTAAAGATTTTTTATACAGACAATCAATCAGAATTTGTCATATAAGTTAAAGTGTTTGACTCTTATCCTAACTATCTTAAAAGTCATAAACACCATGATTTCTGATTGGTTGTCAGTATAAAAAAAACTTTATACTGACAGTGTACAGCAATTAAATTCTAAAAATTATGATAAAACTAAATTGATATAAAAGCCTTTTTTATTTATAATTTTATTATTTGAACATGTAGAATCGACGTTTTTCATGGGTAGTTGTTGTTGATGGGTGGAGAACCGACGTTTAATATTTACATTTTAATTTTTATATGATATATTTATTTCATCTCAAGAATATGGAATATATCGATATTCACTAACATTTTTATCAGCATATAATGTCTATGTAAAATGTCTCAACAAATAGTACAAAAAATATTTTCTTTTTATTTGTCATTGTCGGTAGGAAGTAAAAACAGCTAATTTGTGGCACCATCTGCATCCATCCATTTCAAGCCACTAAACTTGGAAATAGCTAGAAATATTTTGCCCTTGTGCTCTTGCAATTATACTTATAGGAATCTTGACTATAAGAAAGAGAGGGAGATGACATGAAGTGTAGGAATCTTAAAGTTTGGTACATTTTAACTAGGTTAAACTACTCTTTGAATGATTTAATTGATATATATTGTCAGTATAAAATTTTTTATACAAACAATCAATCAGAAATTGTCATATAAATTAAAGTGTTTGATTCTTATCTTTATTATCTTAAAAGTCACATAAATCATGATTTCTGATTGGTTGTCAATATAAAAAACTTTACAGTGAAAATAGACAGCATTAAACTCATCTTAGAATAGATAACTGGAAATCTTAAAGGGAGAAAATGACAAACATCACTACGTAGGCCTGGTGACAAAAAAAAAAAACCACCCTAAAATCGAGGCCCAATGACAAATGATAATATGGGAGATCAAATTTTGTCCCTATCGTAAAGATTGCTCACAAACGAGAGAGAAAGTATTTCTAGCTGTCATTGTGCAACTTAGATGGGTAAAGGAAAAATAAATGGTATCAAAGTGATAAAAAGATTAGCAAAAGAATGAAAAATGACTTTAAAAATCTAAAAATTAATTAGATATATACTTCGAAAACAATGGAAAAAGATTTTAAAACAGGAAAATAATACATTGCGCTATAAGTTTTTACTTCAAAGTAGATTTTTGGAGTTTATTGATGATATCTACAAATCTTAAGCGACCAGAAATAAGTTTGAGCTGTAGGTCTGTTCCTCGATCTTTCTTTGTACTTTTATGCCTATATATATATAGTTCCATACTTCCATTAATTTTAAGTTTTTAACCGTTGGGCAATTCAATAATAATCGGGGCATAAAATACGTTAAAAATTAAATTATGAGTTAGACTAGAATATTGGTAATAGTTTTTGTTTGCCTTTGTAATTGCCATGTTGTCCACAGAAATTAACCTAGCTAGCTAGTTTAATATGTACTGGTACCCTTCACAACTGTCATTGGGTTGGCTACACTGCAATTGAAGCCACATGGGCCTGCTACTAAAACACTCGCAACTCAATGATAATCAAAGTACTGATAGTGAGCGTCATCAATGGGCACTCAACAAGTTTTTATGAGACTGAGCTATATATATATATATATATATATATATATATATATTTCAGGGATACACACACTCCATAAGTATATATATGATCATTATTCAAAGCAGCCATCCAATCTTCTTGTTATGACTACTTTGGCCTCGCTCGGTCCTTGCGACAGCTGTGTTTCCTTTTGAAGCAGCTTGCTGGTGCCGAAGCCAACTAAAACAATTTTTTAAAAAATAAAAAAACAAACAAAATGTCACACAATTAGGCTACAAACTATTCTCCGTTTCACTACATGTATGGAGGAAGAAACCTAGTGACGACATGTATGGTGCTACACTGAAATCATATGATAGAAAACTCTAATAAATAAACTCACCTAACTAATTAATAAAATTTCATACATCATCTATTACATAGGGAAACTTATATCTATTATCATATTCATATATATTCACAAGATGCTTGTGGGTATGCCAATCAGCTCTAGGTCACATGACATTCTACCGTGGGGTATTTGATATAATATTAATAAGTTTATTTTGATCTCCTCCCCCTTTCCCCTAATTTCTCAGATCTCTGAGGTAATTATAGTATCTCTGTAAAGAGAATGCAAGCATGCATATATATATATATATATATATATATATATATATATATATATATATATATATATAATTCCGTATGTACCATACGAGATGACTGATTAGCAGGTTTAACGTCTTTAAAAAGTAAGAGACCAAAGAAAAAAAGTGCACACCCTGTTTGTAAGGTTGTCCCAGATTCAAGTTGACTGCCTTGGGCATCATGAAACCTAATATGGTTGCTACTGTAGACGAACGGGGTGGAATTATTAGAACCTTCACAAATCTGGGTGCTTTTATCTCTTTCCTGGAGCAGAAGTTTGAAAATGCATGTAAATGAAAGGCCATATCAATGAAATTATATGAATTTTATAGCATTCCTCAACTATATTGACATGATTATTTAAAGGGGAAAACCTTGGATTCCAATTGTTTGTTAACCTCCTCCAGGTTGTGCACCTGCCAATATATATGTAGATAATGAGAACTAATAATGACTAGTGGTACTATTAAATGTCTACATATTTTTTTTATCAGCAACAACAATATATTAAACATAAAGTATAATGGATACTCTAACCCTTATATCATGTCCCCCTAAAACTGCACAGCTAATCATTTAGAACAATTACAGACACTAGTAGCCGACCTTAGCAAAACCAGCAACTCATAAATACATAAATAGCAGCAACAGAGCTTAATAACCATATAACACCAGCAGACTTAGCAAAACCAGCATAACATTCACATCACAGCACAAATAACAGACCAAGGGCTATTACAGAACAATGTGTACATATATTATATATCAAGTTCCAAAAATTGTCAATCTTCTACGTTTTACTTGAAATTAGTTTTTTTAGAGCTCGGGGGATGAATAATATGAACAAAAAATGGTGTCTCGGTATTCCCCACCAATCAAATGTTGGGAATGAGCACAAATATTAATGAATTGAGATTTTGTTTTTTTAAATGTAAATTTGTTATTGAAAGTGACAAGAAATTATGACAGAAGATCTTCATCCAAATACTAATATATAATGACAATCAATCTTGTCATTCAAGACAAAGGTATAAAGCGCCTAATCTCAGTAAACACAAACAAGATGCCTCTTAGCATGCAAATTAATATTGGAGGGTGAAACTTGAATTTCAACAGCAACCGATTGAACATAAGCACAATGGCATATATGTATATATATATGTGTGTGTGTGTGTGTGTGATGTGGAATTTTTAAAATCTGAACTCTTAAGCATGATTTTAAAATGAGGTTCACAACCGCAATTAAGGTCACAACTTGTGGTTTTGGAAATTTCCACAATTACATCATGACCGCAAACCACAATTGTGAGCGCATCGGCTGCATTTTTTCACATTTGTCCGCAATGACCTTAAAAACAACATAACCGCAACTGCAATTACAAATATTGCTATTAAGACATGATGATGCTAGTATTAATTGACAAGCACCAATGCTTACAAATTAGTCTCCAATCTTTGTTACTATATATCCTGGTTTGACTGGAAAAATGAATCTCAGGAGTCACATATACAGCTAGTAATATTGGTTTAGATGGTTGATTCTACTTTCTTCTCTTTTATATTCTTCGTAAGGTAAATTGTAATTTTCTATATAGTGCTATGGCTTTGTTTGATTTTTCTTTCACCCTATAATTTAAAAAGTGACATTTAGGAATCATGTAAGCCTTTTGGGTGAATATGTACCTAAAATTCCTGTGGTGAAAGTTGCTCCTACTTATATGTAGGGCGTTGCTAAGGTTCCATTGGAAAGTAGAGGGTTTGAGTATCATATGTCCAATCAGAATGTGCCACCTCAATTTAATAAGGCATGTCAATATCACATGAGATTAAATTATCATTCTTTGATTGGACCACATAGACAAGGATACGTTACCTAAGGGATAGCATAGAATCTTCCTTTTATATATATATATATATATATATATATATATATATATATATATGCAGAAGTGCTATTTCATACGACGTATTTTAGTATGAATTTTAACGAAATAAAATTTGACGAATCACAATCTATGTTCACGTATAAACTCGGAGACAACTTGTGAAGGGTCTGCTTGGCTGCTATCCTCTACTTTGGCAGGATTTATTAAGTTGTTTTGCTGCTGCAACTTTTGGGCGTTGGTGCTTGCCCTTCCTCCATTATCTATCAAAGGTTGGAGAGTGGTTTTGTTATAGTCGGGCTGTACAAGGTCAAGTTCCGTGATTTCTTATTCAACATGGACACTGGACTTGTAGATGTTTGGGTTCTGTTCAGTATCAACATATTGTTGGAGCTTTTGGGTTGATTAAGGAATATTCTTGGTTTTTAGATGGATTGGAGCTTGATCCGCAAATAATCGGTCTCTGTAGTTCCGTTGGTTTATTAGTCAAGTGGCTTAATCTTTGAACTTTTTATTTGGTAATGGGTTTTTATCTGTACTGCTTGCTTCTATAGCATTCTGGATTGGTGTATTTAGTCTTAGCCCTCTTTAGTGGGTTCTTTGTATATGGGTTTGAACATCTCTTGTGTTTTAATCCATATATTTTTTGCTTATAAAACAAACACAGAGACAAAAAAGTTAACTGATATAGACAAAAAACCGTTATATATGAGCGTGTGCATCCTCGCAATTGTTAATGAATACTCCCTCGAGTCACTATTTTAAGCAAAAAAAGGTTCCAAATTTTTTTGTCAAATATATAAGCAAATTTCAACTACTTTCATCCTAGTTCGATATTAATGTTCCTAAAATACCCTTCACTACAATAAATTTGTCATACAGCTATGGACACTTTTAGTGACAGTTGTTAAAACTGTAGGTGTAGGTATTAGTGTCAGTCAAACTGTAGGTAAAGGTAGATAGACCGCAGGTAAAGCCTATTGACAGTCTAATACAACTGTAGGTAAATGTATGTGGATCGTAGGTAGAACCTATAGTGACAGTCATTTCCCGTTGTTATTCGTCACTCATAATGGACGGTTAGACCGACTGTAGGTGCATGAATGTAAATTTTATATATACCTTCGGATTTTAAACATATAGTGACAGATTTTGTCTGTCACTAAAAGGCAAATTTCTTGTAATTTTATTTAATACCAATTTTGTTTTCCAATAACTCAATGTGGGATGTATTTAATAAAAATTGAAGTTTTTTATGAAGGTTATTTTAGGTAATACACTTAATTTTTAACAACATTAAATGAGATTAAACAACTTTCTTAATATGTGTATTTCATTTAAGTTTTGCTTATAATAAAGATCGGAGGAAATACTCTTACCGAATAATTTAGATAGAGAAGTAGCATTAATAATATAGAACAAAAATTAGTAAAGTAACCCATGGAATATTTGGCCAGCCAAAGTGGATAAGGAGCCTATGATTATAAACAGGAATTAAGAAAAAGAAATGGACGCACGCTAACCAAGATACTACAATGAAACTGCGTTGAGCATGAGATTGGTGAGGAAAGATGAAAAACAAATAGAAAGTTTGGATACGTAAGTCTGTTTGGTTTGTATTTTTATTTTCTGTTTTCATTTCCTGTCTTTATTTTCTGAAAATTATTTTCATTTCAAATTTTGAAAAATTTGAAAACGCGTTTGTTTTAACTTCCTGTTTTCTGTTTTCATTTTTTATTTTCAAAAATTTGGGAATGAAAACATTGAAAACAACTATTTTTTATTTTCAGATTTGGGTCCAATTCAGGAAATATTTTCACTGAAAACATTTTCACTAAACTCAACCAAACGCATTTTCAAGATGATTTTCTATTTTCATTAAAAATGAAAACAGGAAATGGTCAAACCAAACAGGCCCTAAAGGTGTACGAATTCCAAATTCACACCATATGATACACAATAAATTGTTGTTTTTGTATAAACATCCGTTTGGAACTGCATAAAAGGAAAAACAAACACGTCCTAAATCGACAACTGCAGCGCCATGATACATATCAATATTCTTGACAGAAATAAAATAAGTTCATTGAGCAATATTCACTTGAAGGGTTCACGTGGAGCAAAATCCAACACTATATAAGTATATAGCACTTTCCTATTTACTACTTTAGTTTTTAATAATTGCATACCTTTTGGCGTAATTCATCAACTCGTACCTTGAGCTTTTGCGTCTGCAGTTAAATGGAAAGGATAGTAAGAGATCAAAAACCACAATTGTGTCTCACTTATTTAAGATTGAGTAAAGGGCCATTTTGATCCGGGACAAATTGAAAGGTACCCAATTTAGTAAGTGAGGAGGAAAAAAAACTCATCCGTTAGTCTTCGATAATTATAAAATAGGGACACATTAGTCTCTCCGTTGATGGTTGTTAGAAAGGATCCGTTAGTTTGTTGATGTGGACCGTTAAATAGCCCAGCTATCCATTAACCTGTCCCACGTGGATAGGGTCATTTTGTCAACCAGAGCAAATACTCAAACTAGTGCTCGACAAAAAACACAAGATCCAATTTAGTCCCTCGGGAAAAAAAAATTGTTCTGAAAATAATTTGAGGATAATCTAAGATCAAATTATAACCTAAGTGCATGACCTTGTATGCTTTATTAAAAATCACAATACAATATGATAACACTTTAATTTTTGAGTGATTAACTAATTTAGTGACGAAAATCTTTCAAAGATTAACATAATAATACACTAATGGACCCAATTGAGAGTTTATTAAAATAAATAAACAAATTTAACAAACTAACATTTGGGTGGATAGAAAATAAAAAATAAAATATATTAGTGTTTATTAAAATATCTTACTATGTTTATTATATATTAGTTGAGTGGATGGAATATGAAAATAAAATATCTTATTAAATATTCAAATATAAGTTAATACATTATTCAAGTCTTTTTTTTAACATTTTTATTCATGAATCTGTGTTTGTTTTAATAGAAATTGAAAGAAAAAAACTAAGGTAAATGCTAAGTGTTCTTTGAGGTATTGATTAAAGAATTAAAATTAAAATGTGTTAATGAAAATCACAACTTTTAAAATTATGAATGTATTGTAGTATTGTGATTTTTAATAAAGCATCCAAGATCATGCACTTAGGTTATATATAATTTGATTTTCGATTATCCTAAAATTATTTTCAGAACTTTTTTTTTCTGAGAGACTAAACTGGGTCTCACGTTTTTTTGTCGGGGACTAGTTTGGATATTTATTCTTGTTGACAAAATGACCCTATACACATGGGACAAGTTAACATACAGTTAGGCTACTTAACGATCCACATCAGCAAACTAGCGGAGCCTTCGCATCAGTCATCAACGGAAGGACTATCGTGTCCCTGTTTTATAATTGTCAAGGACTAACCGGTAAGTTTTTTTTTCAGGGATTAAATTGGGTACCTTGCAAGTTATCAGGAATCAAAATGACTTTAAAATTTTAAATTGAACTATCTTCATAGAAAGCCACATTGTTATAAATGGTGCATACAAAGTAGATCGAATACAAAAGTAGAAATTTAAATATTTAAGGATTTTGTCAGTTCAGGTCGGTAGTTTGGTACCACAAAATATAAGGGTGCGCGTTTATATTTGTTTCTTATTTTATTTTTTTATTAATAATTAATTACAAAAAAATCATTTATTTTCATTTTGTTTCATGTTTTCAAAATTTTGTGCATGAAAAAGTGAGGAAAAAACAGAATGAAAACATGAAATCTTTAAAAATTAAAACATTATAACATTTTTATAATTATTAATTATTAATGAAAATAGAAGGAAAAAAAAACAGGAAACAAACTAAAGGCACGCTAAAAACACTGAAAGTAGAGAGCAACTTATTGTATCCCACCATTTCGGTCAAAGTGAGTTGAAAGTGATTTTGAATGATCTATCAAGACAAGAATATTGAAGGAAAACCGAAACTTCTCTTTCCCACTGAATCCCCCACTTATTTTCCATCATTCTCCGATATATTCACTTGTTTTATATATACAGTAAGTATAAAGATATTTTACACAGACAATCAATCAAAAATTGTCACATAAATTAAAGTGTTTGACTCTTATCCTAATTATCTCAAAAGTCACACATACCATAATTTCTGATGGATAGTTTTATCCTGACAGTACTTAGCAATTAAACTTTTATATATATATATATATATATATATATATATCAGCTTTTATATGTTCATTAATTAATATACTCAAAATAATTAATATGTTACGCAGGTATGTCGGTTATTAAGATATATATTAGTTGGGGAGGGGGTGTCTTTTTTTTGTAGTTATTTGTCGTGTGCTTTTTTAGTTTGTTGCTCTTCTGTTGGGGGTGGCTTAAGTAGGTGTTTAATTAGATTTTTGGCCTTTTTGTCTGGTTGTGGCTTTTTGGGGCTGGCCTTCGGGTTAATTTTGTTGGGTTCAGTTTGCTATGTTCTGAATTTTTCTGGATGAGTATTTTTTGTACCCAATCTGGTTTTAATTTATATATTCATTTGGCTTTTCAAAAACAAAACTTGAGTATGTTATGAAGGTATCTCGATTTAAATGGAGGAATTTTCTCAGGCAAGGTGGAATATTTTTAGCGGCCTTTCATCGGTTTTTTCTGTTGTGGATAGGAATTGTAATATTGGAGTATTCTTTTTTGGGATTTGGATGAGGTAATACTAATAGTCATACTGTTTTGTATTTTTTTTTACCTTCATTGTGATAATTATATTTGATTTTTCCTCTTTTTTGTTTTTTATTTATACGGTTTCGACTATCCTTAATTATTACTGGTTTTAATATACTTTGGTTTATAAAAAAAAAAAAAAAAAATACTCAAAATAAGTGCCAATTAGTACATGGTGTTGTCGAGCTTGTGCGAGCGTTCTGTCTAGTTGTTGCTCTAGACTCTGCAATTCTTTCATGCTAAGTGGCTCAAGATCTTCTCCTAGAAAATTCCTTCAAACACAGAGAAACAACATAAATTAGTGTCCAGTACAGCATGTCCACTATATAACTTGGACTCAAATAACATTCTTTCTTTTCCCCCACATCTTTGTGTCCACTTTTCAGATTCTTACCTTTGTGTCCGCTCAAGAGATTCATGTTTGGCTCTTAATTTCAAAAGCTCCTGGTGTAGGTTCTGCAATGCACGATGAATTAAATTGCTAGAGGTTCATGTTATGTAAAGGACTGCAGCATATATATAACTTCAGTTACTCGGTAGAAATCAGTTTACGGCTATCTTCGATGACAAGAAAGCTTCACAATTTCTATTCTTTTTTCCCTCTCTTTTTTCTCAAGAAAAACAGTTACGTGGGAAAAGAAGAGAAAACCTGGGATTGATGTTCAACTAAGTTGCCAGTCTGTGACATGTTGAAGCAACATTGACGATACTTCTCAATGATCGTGTTAATACTGATCAGAATGAACAATTAATTAATATTGTTGGTTGAAGTAGTTCGTGATATAATGATCAGTAGAACACTAACACAGCAACAATTATATAAAAGTGAGAATCATGAAGGGAAAGTTCAGATTAATGCCTTTTAACTAAAAGAAAAGTCGGTTCTTTTTTTTTTTTTCTTTCTTTTTCTTTGTATTGCTGGTGAAAGAAAATGAATTGAAGTTAGGTTACCCCATGTCCAAACTGAAACCCACATAACCTGACATTCCTAAAAAGTAATTAAAACACTCATTGTTTCATAATGATCTATGGGGTGAAATGATTTCCAAAATAACTACCTCACCGGTCTACTCTTCCTCAGGATTGCGCGCGTTTGAGACGCAAATGCTACCATTGGTAGCTTCTCCGGACTCGCGTCTCCATGTTTCTACCACGCTACCAAATATTTACTATAAATAACTTCACTTTTTATTAACTAAAAAAAAAAAACCAACTTATATGCTTAAAACTATTTTTTCCCGAACTTATTAACACCCAATTCCCTATACAGATATTAGAATTATGCAAACATCACATTAAAATATTGAAACAAAACATGAACTCTCATGTTGAACCATAACTTTATGATTATTAATACGGGTTGTTAAAAAAAAACAAGGGTTAAGAAAAACACGGTAAAAGGCAAGGAAAAGAAGAAAATTAGAGGGAGGGGGTGGTGGACTGTGCTGGGGTTGTAGCTACAGAAGGCAACACCTACAAAAAAGGATCAAGCTTCCCCAGGCAAAGACCGCTTTGCCAGCATATACTACCTATTTATCCTAATGCTAGGGATTGGGAAAGAAAATCTGGCCTGTAAAAATGGAAGAGTAGCTTTACTCGGCTGCTCAAGTCTAAACAAAACATCTAATCTAACCCTACCAAGAGCTCCTCAATTGCTTTAAACAAAGAGTTACCACCCTCTCCAGTCTCCACCAACATGATAAAGATTTATAATTTTGCGTTTGAAAAAAAAAAAAATCATTTAAATTGAACTTGAGTGGATACACACCTACTTGTTCTCATTACACTCAAACTTACTTTAGAGGAATTTTTTTTTTTTTTGTAACCATGACATAAATACAAAATATCCACCACCGTCAGTGACTAATTTCCGTTGGGGAACTTGTTGGGCACACAAGGTGGGTTCTCCCCTCCCAATCAGGTTTTCTCCATACACCAGAGTCGGGATTCGAACCCCTGCCCACTTGCTTAAAGTGTTTGAGTCCCTTATCACTCGAACCAACCACATGTTGGTACGTTAGAGGAGTTTTATTCTAAAAGAAATATTACCTATTAATTAAAATATAGTAGTGTTAGAGTTTTAGTTTAAAATTTTAACATTGGAGAAAATATTTATTCTGAAATGATTAATTAAAGTTTGACATAATAATCATCAGATTGTCCGTTGATATCCTTGAATATATACAAATAATAATAATAATTCGAATGACGAAATGATTTCTAAGATTTTTTTTAAAAAAGAAACTAGTAGATCTGCATGGCTAGCTAAGTAGCTATTACTCATATGGATCTTAAATTTTAATAAGAAGATACTAACTAGCTCCCAACACAAATTCTTTTTATCATAATTATTACATGTGGATCTCGTCAAAAGTTGATGTTAATTCGCTACAGGTGGATATAATTTAAGCTAGTATATGCTACTGTCGAAATATTACTTTCGGTCGGTGTTTCGTTCAGCTGAAAAATATCTGTTATTAATATGGCAACCATGATTAAGCAGAACGTACAGCATGAGAATAGAGAAAGAAAGAATATAATCCTCAAATCTATCCATTCATATGAACATATAAATTACCAACCCCTGTACGGAATATTTTTAACTATGAAATTGAAAAACATCATATTTAAAATGCCATTATTTCAGATAATGGAAAATGTAAGATTTATAAATGTTCAAGTATAACAGAAAAGACGTAGTAAAAAAAAAAAAAAAAAGTATAACAGAAAAGATGTTTGTAACTGAACTATAATATTCCTACTTAAGAATATTTCAAAAAAAATTCCCTAGAATTCGTTTATAAATGATATAATGCTTTATTTTATTTGATTTTTGAACGCATAATTATTCTTCAATAAATTACTCTACCCTCTCTAATATATTTACGTACGGAAGCAGTGTTCGTATTAATTATTAAGAGGAAGCAAGACTAAGGTTAGAACTTAGAAGACATTATCTTTTTTGTTTTGGTACAAGAAGTGAAGAAAAGAAAAGAAAAGAAAAGAAATGAAGTGGAAAACCCTAGCTTAGATCTAATACTCCAATTAATAGAAGAAATTAAAACAAGCAGAACCCTATACGGGCGTCAGGGATACGAAGTTTATAGTACTCAAAATTAAGAATATGATAAACTAGTAATTAAAAAGAAAATGGAGTTCATAAACGCGCAATAAGAGAGGATGAGAGTGAGGAAGAAAATTACTCAGTGCTACTGAACTGGAAAAGCTTGCCACGGCTAGAGAAGATGACAAGGGCGACTTCAGCATCGCATAGCACAGATAACTCGAACGCTTTCTTCAGCAAACCACTCCTGCGCTTTGAAAAGGTTACTTGGCGATTGATCTTGTTCTGTATTCTCTCCAGAACCACCCTCCCTCTTCCCATGCTTCCACACACTGACACACACACACACACTCCGTTTTCTCTCTCTCACTCTATATATATATATATATATATATATTCAACTGCTTAAGGATAAGAAACGCACATGCATAAGCGTAAGTAAGAGACAGCATCTATACTAATGGCAAGATTCCATATTCTCCCTTTTTCTTCATGTTGACCGGAAATATATATCGTGGTAAGTGTCAATTTGGTATAAGGATAAAATTGGGGTTAAAAAATATCCATGGATCAGTTTAATTCAATTTTTTTTTTCGTGAAATAAAATGATAGGAAGTGAGCTACCATTCTAAGACCTGAAGCAACATGGGTGAGATCCCTCCCCAAGAGATTTATTTTGTACAAGATGGGGATCAAACTAGAGACCTCTCACCAAAAAATATCTCTGTATACATTCGTCTACTTTACAGACCTAATATGCTTCCACTAAACCAACCTCATTTGGGTGTTTAATGCAATTTTATTAAGAGCTACTTGCAAGTGATACATGAATTTTTCATTCCATTTTTACTCATGTATATCATCCTAAAATATAGGGTGATCTCTGTAACTTACTAAATAAATTTTTTGACATTAATTAAAATACATTCATGTAATGTGAGAAAAAAAAAAAGAATGAAATATTATATATACAGATATGTTATATAGAGCATGATATTCGAATCTAAAATTATTTTTGTTGGACTATTTTTAAATATTTGAAATGTGCACACCAATTGGGCTTATCCTCCTAGGACAACCCTGCTTCTGTCTAAACTTTTTGTCATAAAAAAAATTCTGCAAGAGCAGAAAAAATATAAACGAAAAAAAGAAAATTATCTGGGTGATGTGAGTGCCACAAAATGGTAACCTTGGATCGATTTTATCTTTTCCACCGGAATGACATGCCTTTCTGGCTTATCAAAAAAACAAACAGACACGCCTTTCTTGAATTCATCCACTTTTGAGGTTATATTTAAGATATAGAAAATGTGGGGTTCAGTTTACCCAAAAAAAACATGGGGGTTTATCAGAGGTGGTATATACAGTAATACGGATAGTTCAGTAGTTGTGAAGGCCATGCCTTTCTTTTTTTTTTATAAAAAATATGACCTGTGAAGTCGATGTCAAGTACTTGTATGCCAATTAACATAATCCATCCCTCTCATCTTATTTGTTTTATTTAAAATATTATATTATTTCAAATTATTTGTTCATTTAAGAAATCAAAAAGTATTAATTTTTTTTTTTAAAAATATCTCTTGTATCTCAATCAATATATATTAATGAATTTTTTTATCAAGGAGTGTAGTGAATGGTGAGTAATTATAACTATTCAACCATACAATTTAAATAAGGATATTATAGTCAAAAAGAGTGTTATTTTATTATAAAAATTAATAAACTTAATTATTTTCTTAAAAAATATGCATAATCAAATGAGACAAATAAAATGAGACGAAATGAATAATTTATGAAGAGAGATGACATTGATATACGTGTCGAGCACGATATTTAAAAATTGGATATTAATAATAAATGTCTTAAAAATATTATTTAAAAACCTAAATATAAAAATAAATTATTAAAAAACGTAATTTTTAAATACTCATTTTATTAAATACATTACTTTGATATAAATTTTTTACCGTTAATTCTTGAATCAATACCGTTTTAGAATACCTATAAGCACTTGCCTTACAAATTTTAACATATAAGCTTTATTTTCAACGATCATAACCATTCACTATTTAGTAGTACCCGTGGATGCGGTGAGTCTATGTTCGTTGAATCGTTGTTATTGGAATCCTATTTCAGAGTCACTATGAGTCAACTCAATCAATTTCAAGTTTTCAACTTTACTGAAACTTTTATATTGAACTTACCGTTGATGTTGGGCCTAGGAGAGATTATTATCCACCGGTGTCCAATCCTACTTAGCATGGACACGTTTCAGAACCCCAATGGCTCTTTCAGTTTGTATCTAGGTTTACCTTTTGTTTGTGTCGCATAAAAAAGACTCGGATCCATTTGGATGTCGACACGTTCCATACCCACGGCCCACAGTGGTTCCAGAGGTTGAACTACCTGCCAATGCGTCTGTCCTTGTCGTTGTCTTTTTTATTTCAACCCCACCTCTATTTATTATTCTATTCTATAATTTTCAAACTCTTGCTGTTTTTCTTTTTTCTCATCTTCTTTTTTCAATTTAAATATGTATTCATTTTTAGTTTTAAATATTTTATCCTTTTTAGTTAATTAACACCAGTATACATTTTAACTGGATTCTTTAAAAAACTGTGTTTAACGGGTATTCCCTGTTGGATCATTATTATATACAAAAAAATTCTAAAATTTTTCATTAAATATATAAATATATTTCAATTACTTTCATTATATTTAATGATATTATTTTTAAAATACCATTCATTTAGTATCAATTTTATTTTTTAATAACTCAATATGAAATGTATTTAATAAAAATAGAAGTTTTCTATAAAGGTTATTTTAAGTATACAATTAATTTTTAATAACTGTAAATAAAATTAACCAAATTCCTTAATATGTGTGTTTCATTTAAATTTTGATTATAATAGAGACCGGAGAAAGTAACTATTCTGTTTCTGACTTTTTTGGCACACGAAAGTTTATGTACATGTTTGGTTTAGATTTTGGTTAGCCCAAAATCGCGTTTGCTTTCGGTAAAAGTATTTTTGGGATTCGGAAGGTGTTTGTTTTAAATTTAAGGTTTAAAAAAATCAATTCTAGGTTAAGTAGAATTGATTTTAAGATAAACAAGAATTTCTAGCTTTTCAGTTGAGAATAATTGATTCTAGGTATGAGACCCACAATATTCTTTATATTTATACCTCAAAAGTGATTTTACACTATCATCCAAACAAAACCAATTCTTCTAAACTTACTTTTAAAATATCATTACTAAACACAAATTAATTTTTTATACTCATTTTTTTAAAATACATTCTTTCAAAATCAATTCCTTCAAAATGAATTCTTTCAAAATCAATTTTATCAAAATCTAAATCAAACGGACCCTTAGTGACTTATGTTTCCCAGGCTCATCACGGTCAGAGCAGATCTCACGGCTCAAAAAGCGCTTATAAAGATAATTACAGATTACATACCAACTAGATTCTCACATCAATAGGGAGATTCAAACTCACATTCTTATAAGATATAAATTATATTCTTACCGACTGGGTTAATCTTCATTGCCATTATACTGTGCATATTTTATGAATTATAAATTATAAATTATTTAATAGTTGATGATAAACTTTTAGATAATGACTTTAATCAGGTATTATTAAGACGAATCTCAAAAAGTTTGATGAAACATTGTTACTTTTGTGTTTTGATTCTTTTTGCCGTTTGCGTGAAGTTCGGCATAAAAAATGGTCCATATGCACGCTGGAAATAGATCATTACTTATATATTTTAGATTAAAGTAATAATTTGATCGTTATATGTGATATAGATTCTTCATTTAATTTTTATACGTAAAATTTTTGAAAATGAGTCCCTACATGTGTAAACTTTAGCAAATTTGATCCCTAGATGTGCAAACCTTACAAATTCGTCTCTGCCATCCGTAAATTGGTCCTTATATGGGACACAAATTTTTTATTTGATCTCTAAATCTGAAAAAAAAATTAAATCGATTTATATATGTGTAATCGATAATAATTTTGTCTCTTCCCAATATCCAAGACTTCGGACCCAATTAAAGATTCTTTTCGTATTTAATATTTTCTATATATTATAGCAATATATTTCTTCTATTGAGAATAAAAATTGTATAATTTGGTTCACAAATAATTTTATATTCTGAAATTATCCAAGTTAACTCTCAATAAAAGAAATAGATTGGTATAATATATGAAAAATAATTAATATGAAAAGAATTTTTCGTAAGGTTCGAGCTCTTTGACAGACAATAGGGACAAAATTATTATCGATTGCACGTACATGGACCAATTTAATTTTTTTTCAGGTTTAAGGACCAAATCAAAAAATTTGTGTCACGTATAAGGACTAATTTGCTGACGGCAGGGACGAATTTGCTAACGTTTGCACATGTAGGGACCAAATTTGCTAACGTTTACATGGGTAGGGACTCATTTTCAATTTTTTTACATATAAGGACTAAATAAAAATTTTGTATCACGTATAGGGACCAAATTATTACTTTATCCTATGTTTTATATTTTCTAAAAATATAAAATAAATAAAAGAAAAGAAAAAATATTCAATAAAATTATTTAAATTTATAAATAATATAAGGATTTAATTGCTATGTACTGACTGTATAAAGATTTTTTACACTGTCAACCAATCATAACTCGTCATATCAATTAAAATGTTTAATTTTTTTTCTAACTATTTTAAAAGTCATCTATATCATAATTTCTGATTGGTTGACAGTGTAAAAAACTTTACACTGAAAATGCATAACAATTAAAATTATAATACAAATAATTAATTCAAGTACTATTTAAACAATATAAATTAAAAATAAAATAGAGTAAAGATTCAAATTGGTCCCCAAAAAATTTCATGCACATACTTTTAGTTTCTGAAAAAATAAATTAACTATTTAATCCCTCAAATTTACAAACGTGTCACAAATTAATCTCTAGATTTAGTTTTGACTTCCATTTACTTGTCTAGGTGTCTCATTAATTATTCTACTTGACTTGTTAGTGATCCTGTGTGAACAGTGAAGAATTTCGTCGTGAAAAATAAATGAAAAGTGAAAAAATATGCATAATTCTCATGTATTTGGGTTTTTAAATTGCGCGCATTTTTCACTTTTTATTTGTTTTCCGTTGAGGAAATTCATCATATGTTATATAGAATCACTAACGAGTCAAGTATGATTGTTAATAAGACACGTACACAAGTAAACAAATGTTGGAACTGGACTGAGGGACTAAAGTGTCATGCATTTATAAATTTGAGTGACTATATGGTTAATTTATTTTTTCAGGGACTAAAACTGGGTCCCTGAAATTTTTCAAGTACCAATTTGGATCTTCACTCAATAAAATATTTAAATGACTTAATATTCATGTACTGTTAGTATAACGATTTTTTACCCAGTCAATCAATAATAAATTGTTACATCAATAAAAATATTTGACTCTTATTCTTTTTTTAGGTAATCATGATACAGGTACGAAGTTGCACTGTCAATCAATAATAAATTGTCACATTAGTAAAAATGTTTGACTCTTATTCTTTTTTTGGATAACCATAATATAGATATAAAGTATCCATTACCGTTAGCACTGACTAATCTCCATCGGGCAGGTTTTCTACAGACAAAAAAGTCAGGATTTGAACTCTTAACTATTTGTTTTAGATGTCCAAGTTCCTTACCACTCAGACCAATCACATGCTGGTGTTTGACTTTCACTCTAATTGCCTTAAAAGTCACTCATGATCTCTGATTGGTTAATAATATAAAAAACTTTATACTGACAATTCATAATAATTAATCTTATATTTAAATCCAAAAATAAAATATGCATAACTAATTCTTAAATTTAAAAAAGCATTTGTTTTCGTCAAAGTTACGGGAAAAAACACGTTTAGAAGTTTTTTTAAAAAAGGGATGAAAGAAAAAAAGATTTAATTTGTATGCATTGATAATGTAAAGAATTTTTATATTATTAACCAATCATAATTTATCACATCAATTAAAATATTTTATTTTTGTCCTAAGATTCCTAATTATTTATTTTAAAAATTATTCATATCATGATTTTTGATTAGTTGACGGTATAAAAATTTTTTATACAGAAAGTGCCTAGAGGAGCATTCTAATATCCCCTTTATTATTACTAGTCTTTAAAATCAGTGCAAATGCACGGGTGAATTTCTTATTAAAAATAAAAAATAAAAAATATGAAATAAAAAAAGGAAATCATTTACCAATTTGACAATTAAAATATTATCAAATAGTATACTAATATATCTAATAATTAAGTATTTTACAATTATGCACCCATTTATCAGTAATATGGTCACAGTTATAGCAAGGTCAATAGACTTTTAATCTAACATAGTTAAACGTGTCATATTAAAAGGAAATGAATTTATATATATATAAATTTGTTCGTGGGCTATATTTTGTTGATAATAGGAGCATCAAAAGTTAGTCAAAAGATTTCATATTTGAAGAGTAAGTTAAGAACACTAGACAGGGTTTAGTGCATTGACTACAAAGTGAAAATGGAGTACAAAAGAGACAATGGCAGACCAGAAAAAAGCTTTTTCTATTATTCCTAGTGGCCCAAAAGAGAATGTGTTTATTTGACCAATATATTCACACCAATTTGATGTATACACCCCATAATATTACATCATAACTAAATTATAGCAGCACCAATATGCTCGTATCACTACAAAAATGAGCACACCAGCTTGGATAAGTCTGAATTTCGCAAGTTCAACCACATCCTTGGCTAAGGGAATGAATAAATAGTACACTATGAGTTTGTTTACTAATATAGTCGTTTTAAAACCACAAATCAAATCAATAAGTAAAGCTAAGAGGAGACAGAAACTTCTATATTGAATGAGTGAAATGAGTAGCAATTATCATATTAACTATTAATTAAACTATGATTATTTTAGTAGTGCATATGCATGGGTATAATTTCATTCAAAATAAATTATTATAATATTTAATTCAACTATTAATTAAAATTTGATATTTAATAATATTGATAATTATGATAGCAATTTTGCTAAAACAAGAAATAGTATTATATTACTCATCAAAAGATAAAAGTAAAATTAGACACATATTAACTATATTATGATAATTAATACTTAAATTATGTAGAAACAACATAGAAATTTTAATTATTTAAACATACATTTTTTTTTTTTGACAAGTAAACATACGTTTAAAGTGCGAAAAAAATTATGATTGGTCCATTAGTTGTATTGAAAAAACCAAAGTTACTATAAATATACTTTTTAAAATTGGAATATTTTGCCAATTGTCAAAATAATTTAAATTCTAGAGTGACTCTAAAAATGATATGTGACAGAATGATTTACTAAACTGACATGTGCTGAGCTCTTAAAATTTGATTTGGTTAAGGTAGCAAGTGGTTATAATTTTTTTGTTTTGGATTTATAACCATATATCGCTTATAAAAAATAACTTCTTCAGGCCTAGAAGAATATTTAAAACAAACAAATTATCACCAACTAAAGATCATTAAGGCTCAAGAGGCTGCTTGATTATAAAAACCAAAACATACTTCATTTTAGATTTTTATTAAGAACACACGGAGCAAGACAAAACCACGGAAAGTGAAAAACTAATGAAGTCCAGTACATCCTTCCTGAAAGATTTACCTAATATAAAAAAGAAAGTCAATGTTAACTAACACTATGCAGAGCACTAACGACATGTTCCTCAATCGAATAATATTAAGATCAATCTTGGAATTCTCTGTAATTATAACTTCAACAAACACAATACCCTTCTAGGTACTCTGGTTTAGGTCCCTTTGGTTAAATAGATTAAAAAAATAGCTTTAGATTTGTTATATTCCCCCTAAATTATAATGCACTAAAAAGTTACAGTATGACCGCTAACTCTCTCAGATAGGTGCCATTAGCATTAGTAAGTATTAAGAAGTCTGACACTTAAGCAATGCAGCATCAAAAGAGGCAGTAAATCTTAGTCAAGGGCAATCTTATCTAGTATTGAATCTCATATTTCTTGAACTCCAGAATCCGTGAAAGATAGAAACAAAAGCTCATCTAACAGTCAAATTTTACTACATTTGCATTATAGAGAGTTATAGCCAGTTCATATCATTTGAATTATTCACTGGAAACGGTTAACAATAGGCGACAAATTCTTTTCCATGAGTTATAGCAGCCTTTTCAAGTTGCTGCTCACTTAAGAGGTATAAAACACTAACAGTCTTGAACTCTTGCATAACTCCCAGGTTCCGCATCGACTGTTAACACATTTCTCAATCTTCCATCATTTGTGGATTTCAACTCAAACTTCTGAAAAAGGTTGCAAAGGGTCCATGAGTTTTATGTCAGAATCTTTCTGAAGACGTACAAAAATGAACGGTAATAAAAAAATGCAGAATAATGTGATAAGGACATGCTTAACATACATGGCTGCACAGGGCATGCTTAAAAAAGAGAGTTCTAGGTCATGGGTGCACAGCAGCACAGGCATCCATCCAGTCTGCACGTTGCCTACATGATAATTCAACACAACAATTAAATTTTTTAGAAAACTATGTAAAACAGTAAGTGTGATCTCCAGTCCTTTATGCTCACAAAATATAAGCAATGAAATGTTGGGTACCTGGCATAATATGGAAAACAAATTTCCTCAACCACAATACTCGTACCAACCATAGGTGAGCAGAATTTTCATGCCAAATAAAAGCATAAGTTGATAACCCTTTATAACTCATACGAGATTCAAGCAAAGTTAAAAAAAACTATTAAGCCTCCAATTCAGTGAATTGTGATATTTTGAAAGTAGCATAAAACGCTAAGTCTTATTCTTAACTGAAAAGTTAGAAACTACACTAAGAAATTGCCTCTGACTTTTTGAAACCACAAATGGATGAGCTCAAGAATAAAAAAGATGCACAAACATTTTAAACAACATATTGAGCTCATCTCTCAACGGTGTTATCACTGATTTTACATTGCAAAAAATATATCGAGAAAAAAACTTTCAAAATTCAAAATGTTGAGCTCGTTTGGACATTCTTTAAATTGCAAAATGAAGTCAGCACATATTCAAACAATTGGATTACATTAGTAGTCAAAGATTGATATATAACTTAAGAAACAATAAATAAATATCATATGTATAAAAGTAAATCACGGGATGAGACAAAGTTATATATTTATGATACCGGACCAAATAAAACCATATTGTAAAAAAATAACTTGCGATACTACCTCCAAATATTCAACAATGAGTTAGACACACAAATATAGAAAAAGATTAAACCCACATATGAATTCAATCGGTCAACACCATGATTTTCTCCAAGGACAAACAACAGTTTAATGATTTTCTACCAATTACAATGATGAAAGCACCTTCAGAAAAAGAGGCAATAATAGTTACTTGAGAAAAAATCAGTCAAAGAAATTCATACCCTTCTATTATTGGATTTCAAACTCATAGAGAAAGGATTCCACCACGGCAGGGCCTTGTTCTTCTCGCAATCCACCAAGGCAGATGCTCTTACTTCCTAGCCAATCAAGCAACGGACAACCCAAAAGCATATCGCCTGCAACAAAATTTATTACCAGTCAGTAATTAACATAAATTGAACTTCTAAAATTTTTATTCCTTGTCCACCTATTTATTCCTCTTTTGTTTATCAAGTTCCAACTTTAGCTGATGTACAAAGCATCCTTTCCAAGATCAAGATACAACTAACTGTTCAAGGTTTTATAAAATTCACAAAAGGAATGTCCGACATGCTTTAAAGAATGAAATTCCAAATATACTCGTGCCCTTTTGTTATTCCCAAAATTTAAAGAAAGAAAAATAGCCCAGTAATTATCAATATTGTATGACGGACATGCTCCACCCTCCCCTAAATAACCGGTTCAGCTTCTACATCAGCATGCATATCAAAGTCTAGAATATAATCTTCATCCCCCACCTTATATCCATGTTGATTTATAGTTTTTGTGGCTGTAGAGTCGACCAATTAAACAGGAATCAATCTGCAATCATCACAATGAATGAAGAATTCCAGATGTTTATGTGGAACTTCCAGAGTCATCTCTCTAGTGCAATTAACCTGAGCAGAAACTGCTCACAAAGTTGATGATGATGATGATCACATGATCATCCTTAGGGACATTCAAAATTCTATCTTTGATGACTTCTTTCCCTTTCTCTGAACCCCAAATAGCTGTTAGCGTTCTTCGAACATGCCATTTTTTCCCCCTTATCTGCAACCCTTATTTCTACATTCAAATGAAATTCCTACTTATATGTGTTTTATTAAATTCATCCTCAGACTTAAGAAAATAAATAAATTGAGTATTCACTCAAAAGGTCACAACATATAATTTTCTCCCAACTCAAAAAAGAAAAAAAAAAAAAAAATTCAAGAACATCATGTAACTCAAATAAACAGCAAATGAATAACACCCAATAAACTAAATTTTCAGAATCATGACTGCATATTAGTAAACCAAAAAAAAAAGAAGAAAGAAGGGGGGGAGGGGGGGTTAGGGCTACCGTTCAACTCCACAGAAACCTCCAACTTGTCTGGCTTCGGGTTCCATTCCAATTCATCCTAGGGCAAGAAGCACAAAACCTACATTAGGAAAAATGAGAAGAGAGGTAAGAGAAAAAAAAGTAGAAGAAAATAAAGGAAACGTGTGATAGAGATGATAGGCTGGTGTGAATATAGAAATCTCATATCTCAGACCGAGAAATAATGGGGGGGAAACGGAGAGATGGAAAAATACAGAACCGCCACCACCTGCACAACCCATCTTAGCTGCTAGAAACAATCAGAGAATCATGGCGATTGAAATCACCGCCACCACCAAGAACCCGAACATCTACACAATCCACGCCCGAAAAGCTTCCAACGTACGGGTTTGTGATGGAGTGGTGAGAGAGGAAGAAGATGTCAGGGACGGTATGGGTTTCCCCCGTTTTTTTTAGGATAATACTGTGGACTTTTCTTTGACCAGTTTTTAACCAAAAAGCAAATTCAATCAAAAACACACAACAATAAAAAAAAAAATTGTTAAATAGTTGAAAGTGATCCAGAGGATGACACCTGTCCAGAACTGTTGTGCTAGGGCAGGAAGGTGATCAGCCTTTATACTGTTATAGATATAGATATATGAAAGTTCCAAAATTGGTGTCTCTCATTTTCAATTTTTTTTTGTTTGGTAATGTATTATACGTGTCCAACTGTAAAAATTAATCTTTCGAAATACTGAAAGATATTTAAGGATTGATCTTTCATAATCAGATTTTTTTCATATATAAGAGCTACGGATAAAACTTTCGACCACTTATTTAAGAGCCTCAAATTCATTATCATTCGAATCAATCACATGTTGATCTCTCATATTCAAATTGAGGAATGCAAATGTTTCGTTTGAAATTAAACCAAGAAAAATAACTTGAGTCCCCCCTTTCCACAATTCAAATATATTACTTCAGAAAAAAATAACTCTCAAACTCGCATAATTAAAGATTAAAAAAGTATTATTGAATTACATTTAAATAATTAAACATTTCTAAAAAAATAATTATTAAAATGCCATAATAACTCTGCTGCTATATAAGAAACTAGACGATGGACAACAATGTGTGGACAGTATAATTATATATTATTTTGAAAGACAACTAATTTTTTAAATTAAAAATAATAAAAAGTTGGTGACAAATTATTATGTTTGTTATAATAAAAAGAGTTAAGAAAATTAATGATTTTTGTAACATAATGAAACAATTTCAAAATTTAACTTACAACATTAATAAATTTAAATTAAAAAAACAGCAGAGTTCCTGAAAAAAATAGAGATAAATTTAAATAAATTTTTGCTCCAACGTAACTTTCCCACTAACAATATATATCTAGTTGGTTGCTTTGTTTCAGGGATTTTGATTTTGTTTTTATCCTATACGTGATCCACCTTTTGTGCATTTCTTTTTCAAAAATTCCGAAATGGCTTCAATGAAATTGATCACGTTTTATCAGGGTGATATTGATTTGTTTTATCTCTTTGAAATATATCCTCTTGCTTTTGAAATTTTAAAAAAAAGGCTGACAGCTTTTTAGTTTTTGGACGAGAAAAGCAATATTATGAGCTTCAGGAGCTTTAAAATAAGAAAATAACCTTGTTGCTTCCTTTCTTATTAATAGAATGGCTGTCTAACGTGCTTTAATATATATGAGCACACTTTTCCTCTTCTAAAAAATTCTATCTCCTCCTTTGTTTTGTTCGTGGGTTTTACATTGCCTGTTAATATATTTTTTCTTGTTGTTCTTTAACCTCGGTTTCTAGATTGGGAGGAGCCTGTTGTATCCTGGGGGGTTTGCGCACCACGCGGATAAACCCTTGAGGGCAGTGTGATTCCACATGCCTCAGGCTACTGTGATTTGTTCGTGACTTTCAGAATTGTTGCTGTGTTCGTGCTGCGTTGAAGATCAATTTTAAACAACAATCTCAAGGGTTTAGTCATGTCTAACAACGCATCACCAGAACGACAACCAAACAACAATGTCGTACCTCCTGTTCCTCCACCCACGGCACCGCCGGTCAATTATGCCAAACCATTTCCTGACATCTCAAAGATTGAAGTCTTTGGTGGACAGAACTTTTGAAGGTGGCAAGAACGTGTCTCTACTGTACTTGACATCCACGGCGTCGTGTCTGCTCTCACCGATCCTAAGCCAGCATCATCAGCCAATCCCAAACAGCTTGAGGATTGGACTTATGCTAATAAGGTATGTCGTCACACTATCATAAGTACATTATCTAACGATCTGTTCGATGTGTATTGTTCGTATAAGGGTGCAAAGGAGATATGGGACTCAATGATCGTGAAGTATACAGCTGAGGACGCAGGAAAGCAAAAGTTTGTCATCGGGAATTTCTACCATTGGGAAATGACCGAGGATAAGGATATCAAGGACCAGATCAATCAGTACCATAAGCTCTTAGAAGATCTCAAAGCCGAAAACATCACTCTGCAGGATGAGTTCGTTACTGGCATTCTTATTGAAAAGCTCCTTCCATCATGGAAGGACTATAAACAACAGCTGAAGCACAAACAAAAGCAACTCCCACTCTCGGATCTAATCACTCACATAATCATCGAGGACACCAACCGCAAAGAGTGTCAGGCAGCAAGGGCAAAGGCACTGGCGGCGCGAGCAAATATGATTCAAAGTAAGTCTCAGAAAAAGAGGTACGATCATAAGCCTGATCACAATAAATTTAAAAAGGATAATAATTTCCCTCGTGTTTCTAACCCCAATTTCAAAAGGAAAGGCATGTGTTATGTTTGTGGTAAACCAGGTCATCACGCACCTCAGTGTAGACATAGAGCGAGAAACGATGATCCTCCCAAGCCAAAGGCCAATTCGGTCAAGGCCGAAGGAGATGACATAATAGCAGCAGTCGTTTCTCAAGTCAATATGGTGACCAATGTGGACAAGTGGGTGGTAGACTCTGGGGCTACCAGGCATATTTGTGCGAGCAAAGATGCTTTTACCTCCTACACTACTGTGGGGGATGGAGAAGAACTCGTATATCTTGGTGATTCTCGAACTATTGCAGTTTCGGGAAAAGGGAAAGTTGTTCTCAAGCTCACTTCGGGAAAGACATTGACTTTAAGTGATGTACTGCATGTGCCGAGTATTAGAGCATATTTAATTTCTGTGGCTCTTTTGGGAAAAGTTGGGGTTAAAGTGTCGTTTGAATCCGGCAAAATTGTAATGACGAAAAACAATGTTTTTGTGGGAAAGGGATATTGTGATCATGGACTTTTTGTACTTAATGTTTCTGAAGTTATGAATAAGAATGCATCTTCTTCTGCTTATATGATTGAATCGTATGATATTTGGCATGCTAGATTAGGACATATTAATTCCTCATATGTTAGTAAATTACAACACCTTGGTATGATTAATTTAAGTAATAAACAACATGATAAATGCGATGTATGTGTTGAATCTAAATTAACGAAGAAAAATTGTCCTCCCGTGCAACAACGTGAAACTCAACTGCTTAATTTAATTCATACCGACCTAGGAGATTTGAAACAAACAATGACAAGAGGAGGTAAAAATTATTATATAACCTTCATAGATGATTTTTCGAGATATACTAAGGTTTACTTAATAAGACATAAAGATGAAGCATTTGAAATGTTCCTCTCTTACAAAGCTGAAGTTGAAAATCAATTGAATAATAAAATTAAAAGAGTTAGATCAGATAGAGGTGGTGAGTACTTCCTTTTTAATGATTTTTGTGAAAAAGAAGGTATAATACACGAAGTAACTCCTCCTTATTCACCTGAATTTAACGGTGTGGCTGAAACGAAAAATAGAAGCTTAAAAGAAATGATGAATGCAATGTTAGTTAGCTCCTCCGCGCCAAACAACCTTTAGGGTGAAGCTATTTTAACTGCGTGCTATATACTAAATAGAACTCCGCATAAGACTACTAGCAAAACACCCTACGAATTATGGAAAGGTTATCAACCTAATTTAAAATATTTGAAAGTGTGGGGGTGCCTAGCTAAGGTAATGCTACATGAGCCAAAGAGAAGAAAATTAGGATCGAAGACTTCTGACTGTATGTTTATAGGATATGCAGAACATAGTGCTGCCTATAGGTTCCTCGTAGTAAAGAGTGATGTACTTGATTGCAACACAATTGTGGAAACTAAAAATGCTGAATTTTTTGAGAACATATTTCCTTTGAAATACGAAAGTACATCTAAACTGCCTTTACAAATTAATAATGAGGATCTAATTGAGGATCTAAGAAGAAGTAAAAGACAAAGAAAAGAAACATCATTTGGAAATGATTTTTACACTTATTTAATTGAGAATGATCCTATGACATTTTCTGAAGCTGTCACATCTTCGGATGCAAAATTATGGAAACAAGCTATTAAAATAGAAATTGATTCAATTTTAAAAAATAAGACATGGATCCTAGCAGACTTACCTCCGGGAGCAAAACCAATTGGGTGTAAGTGGATCTTTAAAAAGAAATATAATCCTGATGGATCGATTGAAAAATATAAAGCTAGATTAGTAGCAAAAGGGTTTACCCAAAAACAAAATATTGATTATTTTGATACCTTTGCTCCGGTAACGAGAATTTCTTCAATTCGAGTTTTAATAGCCTTGGCTTCTATTTACAAACTTATAGTTTACCAAATGGATGTAAAGACTGCCTTTTTAAATGATGATTTAGAAGAAGAAATTTATATGACCCAACCTGAAGGATGTGTCATTCCTGGTCAAGAAAATAAAGTGTGCAAACTTCTAAAATCTTTATATGGTTTGAAATAAGCACCAAAACAATGGCATGAAAAATTTAATCAAACTTTGATTAGTGATGGTTTCTCCTCTATTGAAGTTGATAAATGTGTGTATTAATCTTTGGATGGAGAATCTGTTATTATATGCTTATATGTGGATGACATGCTCATTTTTGGTACTTGTATTGATATTGTGATTCGAACCAAAACCTTTCTTGCATCTAAGTTCGATATGAAAGACATGGGTGAGGCAAGTGTAATTTTGGGAGTTAGAATCATTAGGGAAGGTGATAGTATAATGCTATCTCAAGAACATTATGTTGAGAAACTTCTGAGGAAGTTTGGTCATTATGATTATAAACCAGTGAGTACCTCTTATGATGCTAACTCTTATTTGAAGAAAAATAGAGGTGATCCTATTAATCAGTCGCGGTATGCCCAAAATTATTGGGAGCCTATTGTATTTGATGAATTTTTCGCGACCTGACATTGCTTATGGAGTTGGATGATTGAGTAGATATGCTCATAATCCCAATCAGGATCACTGGGAGGCACTTGATAGACTGATGAGATACTTGAGAGGTACCATGAACTATGGCATTATGTATAGTGGATTTCCCGCTGTATTGGAAGGGTACAGTGATGCTAACTGGATATCTGATTCAGATGAGACAAAATCCACTAGTGGTTATGTATTCACACTTGGTGGTGGTGCAGTTACCTGGAGATCAGCCAAACAAACAATAATTGCTAGATCTATTATGGAGTCAGAGTTTGTTGCTCTGGAGTTGGCTGGTAGTGAAGCTGAGTGGTTGAGAAACTTCTTGGCAAATATTCCTTTAGGAATAAAACCAACACCATCAGTGTCGATGCATTGTGATTGTCAATCGGCAATAGCCGTTGCAAAGAATAAGACCTTTAATGGCAAAAATAGACATATACAATTGAGACACAATCTGGTAAAGCAATTGCAAAAAGATGGAACAATATCGATCGATTATGTGAAATCAGAGGTGAACTTGGCAGATCCTCTGACAAAGCCCCTGGGAAGAAAATTAATATGTGACACATCGAGGGGAATGGGACTTAAGCCAATTGAAATTAACAAGTGATAGGAACCCAACCTTTGTGATTGGAGATCCCATGAAGAAGGTTCAATGGGTAAGAACAAGTCACTTGTTAGTTCTGCTAGCACACAAAACTAATTTTGTTTTGTTTTGTGTCCCTTTCCTATGGTGTGATTGAGAAAGTGCTAGATACTGCATTATTGAGAGGATAAGCTTATAAAGCTTTTAATGATTTTCATATCCCTTATGGGTGGTGTATGATTTGCTGCATACACTTGATGAAATCACCTATATGAGTGTCAAGTGGGGCCGCTTGCATGAGATCGTGGCGAAATCTCTAGAGCACTCATGAATACCGGGCGCGCGCACGGCCTATTAGCGCAAAACGGCGTAACAACAAGAATAGTGGAGGTGTAGTGTGATTAGAAGACCTCTAATACACATAAAGTGTCTTGGGTTCCATTGCTTGCAATACCAATTCACTGTGTGTTAAGTCTTATCAGTTTAGATCTGGTTCAATAGCTTGCTAACCAGATTCGACGCATTACATCCAAAGTGTTAACCCAGGAAATTCTTTTCAAATTTCTCTTATTTTTTTTGAAACACTTTTGAAATATGTGAGGGATTGTTGGATATTTTGAGATATTTCAAAAGTTAAATATTTCTTTTTGGTTGTGTTATTACCACACAAGTGTAAAATAATGTGGTTAGTTTTTATTATTATTATCCAACCTCTTTTTCTACAATTATTTTGACTTTGTCTTGCTTCTTTTTGAAAGGACCTGCTGGTGGTCAAAATAAATTTGCATTCTCCCTATTTTTGCTCCAACGTAACTTTCCCACTAACAATATACATCTAGTTGGTTGCTTTGCTTTAGGGATTTTGATTTTGTTTTTATCCTATACGTGATCCACCTTTCCACCTTTTGTGCATTTCTTTTTCAAAAATTCCGAAATGGCTTCAACGAAATTGATCACGTTTTATCAGGGTGGTATTGATTTGTTTTATCTCTTTGAAATATATCCTCTTGCTTTTTGAAATTTAAAAAAAAAGGCTGACAGCTTTTTAGTTTTTGGACGAGAAAAGCAATATTATGAAAAAGCTTCAGGAGCTTTAAAATAAGAAAATAACCTTGTTGCTTCCTTTCTTATTAATAGAATGGCTGTCTAACGTGCTTTAATATATATATGAGCACACTTTTCCTCTTCTAAAAAATTCTATCTCCTCCTTTGTTTTGTTTCTGGGTTTTACATTGCCTGTTAATTTTTTCTTGTTGTTCTGTAACGTCGGTTTCTAGATCGGGAGGAGTCTGTTGTATCCTGGGGGGTTTGCGCACCATGGGGATAAACCTTTGAGGGCAGTGTGATTTCACACGCCTCAGGCTACTGTGATTTGTTCGTGACTTTCAGAATTGTTGCTGTGTTCGTGCTGCGTTGAAGACCAATTTTAAACAACAGTATTAACCCGTTTTTAGCACTTTCAATTTAATAATACTTTTTTTATTCGTGCACAAAGATACCCCAAACCGATAAATTAATTGGAGAGTAATCTTTCTTTCAACAAAGAATTTTTCATACACACGACATAAATTGAATACTTAACAACATAGTTAAAAAACTCAATCATCTACCAATTATATTAGGCCTGGTTGATAATTTAATAATGCTTTTGTATATTATGTTAAAGTACTTTTGTACAGCTGCCACTAATCTAAACTAGTGTTTCAGTTTAAAAACTGAAGCTAATTAAAACTAATACCAACAATCCAAAATTACAACTATACTAGTTAATTAAATCAAATTAAACATAGTGGACAAAAACAAAATATAAAGAACCAGCATCTACAATTGATTCACAATAGCCACGAAGTTGAGAAAAAAACAGTAACAACAAAGTGATTTTGATCAGTCGGGTGGGGGTGATGGTTGACAGAGAGTGACGTTAGAAGATAGTGGAGTGTCGACAATTCTGTCACTCATTTTTGGAGGAATTTTATTACATATTCAGACTTTTCGTATTTTAATCTGTAAACTCCAATTCAACACATTAACTGATAAGCAGGTAGCCAATACTGAATAATAACCGTGGATTAGAAGTGCCTAATATCCAATGCTTTTAACCTAGTAAAGCACCAATGCATCCCATTCTATGGGAGTTTACTAAAGTTTTGAGATAATAAATACATAGAGGGATTATATATATATGTATAATATACATTTATTTAAAAAAAACTTTAAAAATGAATACAAATGAAGAGATAAAAAATGAAGATAATCTTTTTCCATTTTAAGGGCGCATGCACTGTGTACAGTGAAATTTGCCCAGTATTATCAACTATTTTCACAACATGAACTGAACTTTGCTGAGATGATGGTTTGCATTCAATAATAATGAGTCATTGATTGGGAGAAAAGGCTCACATCTGAAAAGCTGACACCCCTTTAACATAAAAAGAGAAAAGAAAGGGAAAATGCAATTTATTTATCAGTACTCAAAACTTTAACAGTGTCCGAACCCCAGACAAGAAAAAAGGGTGGGCTGGGGGATGAGTTGGGGAATCTTTCCAAATTTTTTGAAAACAGAAATTGTAACAGCATTTGGCAAATTTTGATTTGATTCAATTTCAGTTGAGTAATGCAAGTTTACAAATTGTTCATGTGGCTATCTGTAAGTTTAAGCGGCCTTACTTAAGAAAATCATTTTTTGATATTGCCAGAGAAGTTTCACCCTTTGTTTGTATTTTTGAATAGAGGATAAAGTTTAATAATAATATGATTTTTTGAAACTCATATTACATTCTCCAACAATCATTAATGTTGATGAATTAATTAGATCCAGAAGTGTTTGGGGATCACACATATTCACCCAATAATGATCTATTTTCAATTTATTCTAAATCTTTACAATCAAGCGGTATCCTTACTCTGTGCAACAACCGTACAAGCATGGCATGCAACTCTAAATGGAAACACTTCCATGTGCAAAACTTTTTAACTCTCTAGATGAGACTGAACAGTTAAGTGACAATTCCGAACTTACACACACATATATAAATGGTATTTGGATAAAGATTCATTGACAATAATGCAAGAATTTAACTAGAACTACACAATTAAATTTTTTAGGACACACACATACACACACTGTTAAATTGAAAACTCACATAATGTAAATCATATTTATAAAATTTGTTAAACTTTTAATTATAGTTTATTAGTAAATTATAAAGCTACCTTGCAATATTATTTTTAAAATATAACATAATATTTAAAATACATCTTTAACTTATAGAATAGTCAACAATTATATTATCATAACCCAAGAGGGAGTTAAATTGATAAAGATCATCTTAGAAGGGCCACTTTAACATGTGCTGTGCAATCAAACAATTCTCAAGGAGCGACTCAGCTAGTACAACTGTACAAACAGAGGTACTATATCAATTATCAAATAACTCCTCCTAATTTCTAAACAGTGACTCTGCTACAACAAGTAGAGGGACTATCAAATAACTCCCTCTAAACAGAGACTCTGCAATTACAAGTAGAGGTATTATGGTTGCAGGTGCAGGCTGATACTGAGTCACTTTAGGATTTAATAGGGTACTTGTTTCCAGGCGATCTTAATTGCAGGAAAAAGAGTAGAAATAAGGAGTTAATTCTTCTGAGAAACAAAACTCGATGGAAAACTTGATGATATAAGAGGCTTGTCCCACCACCTCTTGGTACTTGGCAGAATTGCAGAGCCATTTTGAGTACGGTTGTCGTCTTCTTCTTCTTTGTAGATCCCCCAAGAAGACTTCCAATCATACAATGATGCTAACTTTGAAAAAGTTACCTACTATTTCAGCTTCATGATAAATGTTTGCATCTTGGTTTCAAAAGCATATTTGCTGTGCGAGAGTAAAGCCTTGAAATATAATATACATATATGGCATATGAGAATGATTCACATTTGTTGCTTGAAGGTTTGAACTTTGCAGTCATAATAGTTGTTGCATTCTATAAAACGTTTACCTTCTATCCACATTTCCTCTAGGACTTCTCAGAGACACAATATATCCTTAACTCCATATTTCGTTGCATTTTTTGTTTCACGTATTTATATTTAATTTCAAAAAAAAATATGTAAGTTTATCTGTAAATTTAAGCACCAATTTAATGAGTTAGTTCAGTATACTAGAACTCTAGTTTCCGCATTCTGAATTTGACGAAACAAATAATATTGCTTTTCTTATTGATGAGAAGTCATAGCATATGGAATGAACTGATCGAATAATCATGGAAATAATAATGTGGGATAATAACAAACTAATTACAAGTGCTGGTGCATTTTGTTAACTACAAAAGCAGAATGACTAAAAAGGTTCACTTGATGATCTTTAAGATTTAGATAAATGCAACGTATTTAATAATCACGCAGTTCCAAAATTTGTATTAATCAATTAAAAAGTATGGCTGGTTTATATCTTTATTATTTTTCTCAATCTAACTTGACCGAGCAATGCTATTTGCATGCATTGCAGGAGTGAGAATGAGTAGAAAGATCCACCCTGCCGATAAACAGGAGTTTGGATGTGTAAGCATTATCCTCAATAGAGCCCGAGGGCAATGTAGGAGGCAGCTATAATGCGGGTAGCATAAGAGTGAAGAAAAGGACAAGAATGGAGGATTTTCACCTAAAGGCTAGGTTGGGAGACAACAAAATCCCCTGGAACCTGCACCCCATTATCGTATGAAAGGAGGATTTTCACCTAAACATTTCATATTTGGGCATTGTAGCTCCCTCTCGCTGTATAGAGGATTCGGTAATGAAATAAGATTGAAATGTTTAAGAAATTTATAATCCAAGAGTGAAATTCTGTCACAAATGCTTTTCACTTTCGATTTTCCTATCCATGCATTGAAAGTCAAAACGGAATTAGTTTCTTCCCAATGGTCCTTCTCAAGTTGCCCGTGAAGCAGTAACAGTTGTTTCGTCAAAGATTACCATAACACACTTGTCAAAGAAAGAAAAAAAAGTACTTATCAGTTCAAAACAAAGAAATCAAAATAGATGTGACAGCTTGCATAATCAGAAGCGCGAACCTAACTCAACTTGATTTGTTCTTGCCCACAAGTTTGTGCTAGCAAACACAAGTCTGAAGGTCAATCATTCTGTGTCAACCAACTTTCATAATTGAGTAACATTTCCATGTGAATGGGTAAAAAGAACGGAGGACCAAAAGATACACCTTGTTAAAGAGTATGGACGTCTCACCCAAAACGTTTGTAGTGCAGTAATATCTTATAAAAGTATTCTCATGTTCTGCCATCTACGTCAAAGCCGGCACCAGTCCAGCCAGGAGCTGAAGATCTACCCTTGGCCACAGCACCAATTCCCTTTCCTTTTAATTGAAAGTTGACTTTCCTCTTATTTCTTCCTTCACCTTCATTAGGATGCTGCTGATTAGGTCCATTCGTCACAACTTTCTGACCATTACTTTGGTTGGGAACACTCTCGGCTGATCCCCCACTTGATTCCCTTGCATTGGGAACTGAGGAGTTATCTTTGGCTGTACCATCCTGAGAAGAACTTGCTGATCCCCCATCCTAACATAATTCAAGTTCATGATTTTAACATTTAGCATAATACGAATTGCATGTGCAAGAGCATGTATAACACGACAAGCACCATATATTTGACAATTGACAGACTCAAACAAATTATGATTGCCTAAATGTAGAATCAACAATATGGAGGGAGGGGGGAACATTTACAGTAGAGAAGTCAGAAAATGCTAACAGGTTATTGTGTCTCCAACAAACCTATTTCCGCAATTCGAGAAAAGTTTAATTTGAAACTCCAAAACTTCAGTGGAATATTATCAATTTCCTAGCAGGAAGCATTATAGATGAAACTCAAGACATATAGTTAGAAGTTCAAAGGAAGGTTCAATCATTAAGGCACTGGCTCGGGGATGTGCCCAGTAAGGGGTGTAGCATACATCCCCGAAGTAGGCGTGTAGCTTAGAAGCCAACATTGACTATTTAGGTCTATTAATGATGAATACAGTGAGAAAAACGTACTTGATAAAGATTAGTTGAAGTGCGACTTGGATTCATAGCTTCCAATCGCCTTTTTAATTCCTCCAGCCGAGCAAACTGAGAGTTACTGCTCTCTTGAACCTATAAAAGATTGTTAGTATCAGACAACCAGCTAAAAAGTGGTATATTATATCTTCATTTAATAATCTATTTACCAGATTGCTCAAGTCTTCACATAGCTTCTGCTTTATTGCCTCTTCATCCTTCACTGCTTTTGATGCTGATTCCCACGCCTGCAGCACAAAAAGTCAAGATTTCAATTTCATATACAAAAGTACTTAAAAATAGTGATAGATAGTTTAGTAGATCAAATCTCCCACACTCATTCATATAACTAACATTCTAGACAGTATTTAGTTATATGGCATTCATAGTGATTTAAGTGTGTTCAAATACATTATTTGAAATAAGACTGAGAAGAGCAAAAGAAAAAGCAAAAGAATAACCAATCAATTCAAATACATTTGTTGTTTAAACAACTAATGGTTCAGAAATCTTATTCTTAACAAATAAAGTCTTCCTCTTTTAACATACACAGAGAAACAGAAAGAGGGAAAACTATTCACGTAAAATTAAGCAATACTTTCTTTTATTTGCCACAGACCAACAATTAAATGAGTTTTTGATCAAGATTTTGCGTGGCTTGTTAGGTAAAAAGCTTAAAAAATGTCATCTCCAATTTATGTGACCATTACTGAATAAGAATATATCTCAATGCACTATTTTAACTTTTAACTCTAGAAGCCTATACAGTACAAATGAACGATGAATGTGCACGATATGTCAGCTAGTCAAAATTTCTACTCATCATATCAACATAAAATTAATCCACACTTCGAACAATTCATTCAAGAAGTTTCCAGTCATCACAAGAGTTTAATAACATATATTTCCTCATTTATCTATTCCAGCAACTATGTTGAGCTGATAGTGAACTCAAGATCTGAAGTCAAAGGGTGTCACTGGCATAATGCAGTACTTAGCACCAATGCCACTAAAATAATGATATTATGAAAATAGCAGGAGAAAAGTGGAGTATATTAAAGTAACATACCTTCCGTGCCTGTTCTTCTTTTAGCTTGGCCATACGAATTCTCTCTGTTGATACCTCTATTTTCTTTCTCAAAAGTTCAAGTCCTTAAAGTATGCATCATGTATAAAAGTAAAGCAAAGTCATTTCACTATAACACTAGGGAAGAACAAGCCTTTTAAATTTGTCAGAAGAATCAACAATGATATACAGCAACCTGCTTTCTTTGGCCCAGCCATACGTTTCATCTCCAGAGTAAGATTTGCAAGCTCACGCTCCACATCACGAATTTTAGAATAGTTTTCTTGAATGTATCTGAAAATAATAAAGATATAGATCAAGATGATACAGCCAGCATTACTTGACTGTCTGCAAAAAGTATTTAGTGGCAATAAATAGAGGCCTCTTTCTATATTGCAACAGGCAGCCAAATGTATGTTGCATTTCTTCAATCTTCACAAGAACACAGTGGCCCAGTGATAACTTCATGCAACAGTGGAAAAGGGATCAAGGGACATTAAAAACTACACAGAATCATGCTTTTAACAATAGAGCATCTATTTACTGGATTCTATTATTCATAAGATTAATTGCTCAAATCCCAAAAATCTTGTGTGTCCAAATTAGATATTAGTTCCACAATAGAGAGGCTAATGATTATTCCTCTTCCTCGATCTCAAATCTCAACCAACTATATACCTTGTACTAAATTACAAATTCAGCAAAGTAAACCACAACAAGATTTTTTCTTTTTTTTAAAAAAGGAAACCAACTATCCAAGGTACACATGAGTTCACCACTGCTACCAAGCTGTAGTAGATCGTAAACCTGGATTATCAGTGTTACCACCACCGAAGCAGTGAAATTAATTCTATGCACCTTAATATTCCAACATGTTATGTACAGATGCAAAAACCATCACCTCTATTTTCTTCTGGTAACGTATTACGGTGCTTGGAGTTTAATGAAGATCATATTTCATAAACAATGTTGTTGCTATTGCTTCATTCCTTCAACAACGCAATTGAATTTCACAAGACCTAAAACCATCCACACTATAATCCCAACAACACGTTCCTTGTTATTGCAAGGAGATAGGATTACATAAATTCATTCAAACTCTCCCATTTCTCCTTCGAAAGAAATAAAAAAAAACTCCAAAAATTACATACAAAAAATCCAATAACATTCAATTTGATTTCAGCATTAGCATTAAATTAAATGACCTAAATTCAAACAATGCAGTAAGTGCAACCGCATAATAACAATTTAAAAATATAACACAAACTCATAGGCAGATCCGAATGATGGAGAGAGAAATAGAAATTACTTCTGCAATTGAAGCTGCTCTGCTTCGATGAACTGCAACAAGAAGAAGAAGAAGAAGAAAAATCAAGTAAGGATAGATTAAAGAGCGAAGAAGAGGGAAAAAACACAGAAGTTGGGAGAGAACCTTTTCGGTGTAACTGATGACGGGAGCTTCTCTAGGGATGCCGTCGGGTCCGATCTCAGGGAGAAGCGAAGGGTTCGAAGCCATTTCAAATTCCGATCGAAGCTCACAATTGCATCACACAACTGCGTCGTGCCCCCGGGTTTGTGATTTTCGTACAGCGACTCCAAATCCAAATCCAAAGCGAGAATGGAATGGCCTCGATCGATGGGCGATGATGAACAGTAATTATATGATTATATAATTATTTATTTATTTTCATTTTGTAGTAGACGGATGATTCATTCAGTCATTTTCTGTGGAAGACTAGTTCGCACGTGCCTACCACTGCCACGTTAGCCACACACACATTCACGCACCAAGAAATGGATTTGATAAATGCTTCAACACTGTCCCATTTTGCTGTGCCATTTATGAATGACAATTTATTATTTAATAAAATAAAATTGTAATTTATTAATAATTATGCATATTCTTAATTTTTGATTGATGAATGATGGGATATTGAGATCCATGTTTTTGGGGTAAGGGAGTTTTGTTATAAATGCTGATCCTTTTCGCTGTGGTCACACCAACATTTTTATTGCTTTAGATGTGAGAAAATAGCTTCTTCTTTTTTTTTTGATTTAATTTATATATATCGATAGTGTAAAAAAATTTTATACGGTTAATCAATTATAAATTATTATATCAGTAAAAATGTTTGACTCTTATCCTAAGAGTAAATATCCAATTTGGTCCCTGAAATTATAGGATCAAAATGTAGCAAATGTATTCTGACATTATTCACTTAGTTTCAAATGCATCCTTGACATTATAGTCCATGCAAATATCAACGGAGGGACGAATCTGATTAACTTTTTATAATTTCAGGGATCATTTTGGAATATTGATAATATGGGGGATTAAGTTGATACGACTCTATAATTTCAGGGACTAAATTGAGTATTTACTCCTTATCCTAACTACCTTTAAAATGATCCAAACCATGATTTGTGATTGGTTGACGGTATAGAAAACTTTACACTGACAGTGTATAACAATTAAACTCTTTTTTTTTTTTGCATGAGAAAATAGGTTTTTGGTTAAATTAATATGCAAATCCCTGAACTATTTGAGAATTTTCAAATAAGTGTTTATACTTTAAAAGTTTGTAATTGGATCTCTCGTACATTTTTTTGTTATGGTTTTGTTAAGTAACCGTTAATTGATCCATTCACTCGTCATTTTGTGGGTTCATGAACTTTTTGAAAAAAATTTAAATAGGTTCCTATACTTTTTAGGAAAATTCAAATATGTCATTGTATTTAACAAAATCCTAACGGAAAAGTGTATGAGGGACCCTTAAAAATTTTCTATATATTCAATGACCTAATTATAAACTTTTAAATTATAAAACCTATTTGAAAATTTTCAAATATTTGAGGTGCTGCACATTAATCAACCTTAATTTTTTTTAATATAATTTTCTGATATTATCATGATTTTAAATATGCTAATTTAAGCAACTAAAAGTTCATTGTCAATTACATTTTCAAGAACAAAACGATAATACTTGGCAAACGAGCATGTAGTTTTTATTCCACTAAAACAGATAATTAGTTTTTATTTCGACCTAGTGGAAGCTTAATGCATCTGCACCTGCCATGCCATGGAAGGCACCTGCAAATATGGGCAGCATAGAATTATCGAAAGGGAGAAAAGAAAATTGGGCAGCATAGTGGTCATAGGGATGACAATTTGGACCTTATTCATTAGGTATCCGCAAAAAATATCTATAATGGATAGGATAAATATCTGTTTTATGGATATAGATACGGGTCTGAATAATTAATTACAAATAAGAAAGGATATAAGTATGGGTACGGATACTTTAGTATTCATCCCGTCCCGCACCCACATATATAAATTTTATATATTTATTTATTTATATTAATACATATAATTATAATTATATTTCAATTTTTTTAAAAAAAATTAATATAACCTACTTTTCTTAACTATTTTTCCATTTCACACTTATTTACTTACTGGCCTAAGCACTATCAGCAGCCATTGATGTTCTTTGTATTATTTTTTCTTTTTTCTTAGTTAAAGTGCGAGTAATGAATATAGATATGGATACTTAGGTATCCAGAAGGTACGGATAAGGGTACTTAAGTTACTACCCACGAGGATACGGGTCCGGGTACGGATATTTTTTTTCAAACGCAGATATAAAAATAGATACTATAATACCCTACCTAGACTCTACCTATTCCCTTCCCTAAGAGGTCATAGTCAAGGTATCGATCCATATAAATGTACTACTTGAAAAGCTGTCTGTCGGTGTCACTAATAATAATAACTCGGCAAAATGTGAACTTCATATCATTTCAAAATTTCGTATACTTGGAGATTTTATAACAAGGACCAAGATATTAACATTTCTTCATTTCCTTTACTATAATGAATGCCTTTGACTTATTACAATTCCTGGAAGTTAATCTGTGTGCTCAACTGCAATAAGCCATATAACTTGAGAGAGCAACGCAAATTGAACTTATTATATATAAGAAAGCTCCAAAGACTGGAAGATACAAGAAGGTCAGCATGACCTAAGCTATAGCTTAACAACAAATGGTACATATTTTCTAACAAAATACAACTGTCAGCGCTGTGCTATATTGTAGCCGCTTCTAACATGAATTGCAGGACAGCTTCTTTTGTAGGTAGTGCAGGAATTGCCCCTCTCTCTGTTACTGTGATGGCACCAACCACATTGGCAAAATGTAGAGCTTCTCGGAGACGCTCCTCTTCCTGCCACACAAAATAAATGCATAATAAACTCATAAAGGAGAATGATGAAGACAACATACATGCTATTGAGTATTGAGTATTGACTGAAACAAACTTTTCCAGTTTATTTTTCTTCAAATTAAATGGAAAATTCGATTCAAGATTATTATCCCATTTATAAATATGGATATACCAGGAAAGAAATTCGGAAACAACATTTAAGCCCCTTATACAACAAAGAGGAAAAATATAATAAAATTAGAAGCATATATTCAACAGTTAAATGGTCTGAGTGGCAAGGAGTTCAGTTCTCCATAATAAGGTCTCGGGTTCAAAGTAGGTGCCGAGAGAGCTTTACCCTCATTAAATGCGGCTTCCCCAACTCAATTCAGATTAGTTGGTATCAGACCAAAAAAAACTGCTATCTCCTCAAGACATCTTCAAATTACATACCGGATCCGATAAGGTATTGAAAACTAAAAAGCTACTGCTAAGTGCTAACTGCTTCATCTTCATGTAATATCTCCTAAATGACCAAAAAATCTTGATTATTGTATTGCTTTAAAAGGATGTAATTACAAATTTACTCTTCCACAACATGATGGAACCATTTTTAGAATTGTCAACTAACGTTGTGTGTAAAACTTCAATCTTGCCATTGGATTAAGTTCTATCTTCCAGCAATATGCATATTGCAGAGAAAATTCTTTCTAATAGTAGTTTGAAACAGAAAGCCTGAATAGCAATTAACATGGAATTTTCAGTCAAATCCATTAGCAGTTTATGATTTTCAATACCAATGATAAAAGTCTCTCCAACTTAAGTTTTTTTTTTAAATTCATTTATCAACATTTGCATCCATGAAAATAAGGGGAAAATGTGAGGGGAAAAACGAATTGAATGAACAGTAGAGAGTAGCTGTTTTAGAACATACACAACTGTCTCTGAACCTACAAACACATATAACATGAATGCACAACTTGACTGCATGATTCTACTGCATCCAGTAGCAACAATAATAGAAATTAAGCAGAAAACAAGCTATTCCAAAATAGGGCTCAGAAAATTTTATTTCATGAAGTACATATGGAGCCAGGACAATTTAATCAACAACCAGAATGATTAAAAAAAATCCTGAATTACCTCAAGAACATTTTGGTCAGAAGCTATTCTGTAGATAATCCCACCAACAAATGCATCACCAGCACCAGTCGTATCAACAGGTTTAACTTTAACACCCCCAACCCTGCCCCTAAATTCCTGCACAGAAATTTGGCAATCACTATTAACTGAACATTGATCAATCACAAGTGACAATAGAAATACATGTGAAATGATTGAACCTTGTAGCAAACCTTGTATCAGTTTTACAAGCTGCTAGTAGTCACTGAGTATATTACTACAAGATGGTGTTACATTCATAAATTCACAATCAACAAGTCACAACTATCAATTCAGCACACTGATTAGAGTAACAAATGTTGATATAAGCACACAAACCAGCACACAAGAATAAAGAAAAAGATAAATTGAGGGCTTATGCCACCAATTAGACAACTGACATCATAATAAAATGACTTTGTTAAGTTTACCTTGGTGTAATACCTACAACCCTCTGACCCTTCAGTAACAATTAAAAGCTTGAGATTAGGGTGAAAAAGCTTCTCTAGTACCACATTATCATCATAAGGATCATCACCACCGGTCAAAAATGTAATCTCATCCTCACTTATCTGGACATACATAAGAAAATACCACATCAGGTAATACTTACTTTCAAAAAGAAACATAATCAGAAAAGAAAAATTAAACAATTTGAAGTGGCATTATAAAGTAGATCATATAAAAATATTCAAGCCACATATATTTTACCTTTATGATATCGGCTTGATCCCATATACTCATTATGCCTTCCCGAGCAGCCTCGGCTGATGGCCATAATGCCAATCTCAAATTTGGATCATATGAGAGAATACAACCAGAGTTTTTAGCAATTCTCAAAGCAGCAAGATGAGCTGACTTGCATGGCTCATTAATCAAGCTGATGGAACCATAATGGAATATTTTAGCCTGCGATCAATACCAAGACTAAGCTGACTTAAACCAAAAGGTATTGAGCCACGCTTTCTAAATACAAACAGGAATTTAACACACCTGCTTTATAAGATTTTTATCAAGCTCTGACTCATGAAGAAGCATATCAGCACTAGGATTTCGGAAAAACAAGAACTCACGCTCGCCATCTGCTCTCAGTGTAACAAAAGCTAATGCAGTTCTTGCATTAGAGTCAAATCGCATGCCAGATGTCGCAACATTGTTCTGCTTTAAAATATCGTCCAACATATACCCAAATTCATCCGCTCCAACCTAAAACACAGATGGAAAGGAATTAAGCTATACTTTTTTTATTCTGCTAGATCAAGCAAGCATTTTCTTTATCTCTCTCTCTCCTATGTATTCTTCTTTTTTCTTTTTCTTTTTCTTATTCAGAGAGGTGTATTCAGTTTCAAACAATGTGACACATAACAAATGTTCTTAAATATGATTTGAACAAATTCTTCCTAGAAGGCCTCTGGAATGTAACAAGGCACCAAATAACCATCTGGATCAACAGACATGGATAGAGGAATACACACCTTGCCTATAAAAGCTGATGAACCCCCAAGCTTAGAGATGGCAACAGCCACATTAGCAGGAGCGCCACCAGGAGCTTTCTTGAAAGCAGGTGCTTCAATTAGTGACACTCCACCCACTGTCGGCACAAAATCTATTAGCAATTCACCAAAGCAAACAACCAGTGCACTTGTTTCCTTGCAGTCTTCTTTTGTGAGATCATCAGATTTACCTGCACAAACACATTAGCTTCAGACCAACATGAAACATGGGTTCCGAAAATTTCACTGGTAGCAATCTAATTGCAAACCATTTCAAGATAATGCCACTAGGTAAGGAGGTCAAAACTATAAAAGGTGAAAATTTCATCTTCTTGATAAGATGACTTCCATTAGTGTATTTATATGTGGAATACCATGAAACATCCCTTCTTCTCTAATTAATGGGAAATAGAAGAATCAGTTCACATATGTAACATTGACATCATAAATATAAAAGTACAGTCATATTTTCAGAATTCAAATATTGCATGAAAAACGTAGCAAAGACGACCTTCAAGTGCATTAACGGCTCATACCCATACTTTCAAATTACCCAATTCTGCGTCAACAAATATACACATAAAATGACCAAAAAAGAAAATTGTTTCTTTTTTTTTTTCTTTCACCCAACCCAATCAGATCGTCACATGAACCACCATATAGAACACAATGAAAATGCTAATCTCAGACAAGTTATTCCTCTGCATGCAATAATGGAAATCACACCCCAGAAGATTGCTGCCAAGGGGCTATCTCTTATTCATGAAAACAATTGACGGAAAATAAATAACAAGAAAGATCTCCAATCTGATTCATTGGAGAAAAAAAAATCCAATGAGAGGAAGAACCCAATATCAGAAAAATTCCAAAGACGCAATCTTTAGCTAAAAAATCCAGTTCCAACCCAGATAATGAATAGCTCCCTCAACTGAATAACAATAACAAGAAATGAACGTTGTAAACAAGAATACACACACACACACAAATGTAACATGTGGGCAGTGATAGAGAAAGAGAGAAGAAGGAAGAAAAACCTGAGAGGGTAATCTGGGCCATCTAGGCAATGGAGGTGTGGGGTTGAATTTGAAACCAAGAAACAGAGTAGTGCAGAGGTTAATAGTTTATAGAGCGAAGAGAAGAGAAGAAATGCAGGTAGGAGAGAAATCGGTTGGTTTTAAAGGCATTGCTATTCCTATTCGTATCATCGATTAATCAATCATCAAATTCAAATATTCAATGCATGTGCGGCCATCTGTTAATTCACGTTGTCCTCTATGTTTTCAAATTCTATTACTGGCATCTACAGACTACACATTGTTATTTGTTAATTATATTAGTCAAAAATTTGTATACTTAATTCACATAATTAGTTATTATTGTAATACATCTATTAATTAATTAAAGTTTGAATATTTATTTGGATGTAATTATAACGTGTAAAGTTTTTTTTACACTATCACTTAATTATATATTATTACATTATTATTAAAAATGATTGACTTTTAAAAGTTTTTAGTGGGTTGCATCACTTAAACAACTTTATATGGATGTCACATGTAAGGACGATTACTTCTATAAACAATTGATTTTTATGTAAGGATCATCAATAAAAAAAAGAGAAAATCACAATATTTAGTAATTCAGTCACAAATGAATTAATATTTTAAATTTAAACAAAAATTTAATATAAATAATGATGTGGGATAATTTGTAGGACTCATTTAATGAAATTTTAAATCTTGCACCATTGAAGTGTAGGATTGTTTAAATTAATACTACGTTCGATCCTCAATATAAGTGACAAAATCCTAATTTATCAAAATCAAGAAAAATTATTGAAATCAATTCATTTTAAATTTTATTCCACAGTGTCCCTATTTAATTACTTCTAATTCAACTAATTTATTTATTACTAAATTCAAATACTATACTATCTGACCAATAAGTAAAGCAAAATCAAAACACTTGAATGAGAAATTGTTGAATTTCTTCAATATGAATTTTAACTTAAATAAGGGTAGAAAATGAATTTAGTATAAAACTTGATTATTTTTTCTTATTTATTAGGCAAAAAAAAAGACTATTTTGTCTTTTGAAAAAATATAAAGTAAATAGTGATAAACTAACATAACAAGACCCATAAAAAATAAAGTTAAACAACTCCAATTAATCATAGAATGGGAGATGTTCCCACTATATCTAGATATTGACAAAAGGACAAACATTGGTAGAATCTATATTTTAATTGAAGTTAATGGCATCTAACGACATGAAAAGACAATAATCAATTAAAACATTTTAAACTAGGAAAGAGATTCCTGACATTTGGTTATCTTAAGACAGATTTATATGTCCTTATCTAAATTTCCATCCCTTAACTTTTTTTTTTATAAGCTTTCATCCCTTAACTTTGAAGGCCTAACATTCTCTGCATAAAGCTTGCATTATAAGACTTAAGACGAATTTTTATAAGTATTATTACATGATGATTTTGAACTACTCAAAAAATTTGGTTTAGAAAAGAACTTGGAAGGAAAGAAAAGAGAAAGAGATAAAAAGAATAGAAAATGAGATAGATGTTTAGTTGTTTGATAAGAAAGAAGATGAAATGAAAGAAAACTAAAACTTTTATCTCATGTTTTTGATTTTGTAGAAGGTGAGAGAAAAGGAAAAAAAATACATATTTATAAAATGATATAAATACCTTTAAGTAAAAATATGATATAAAAAGATTAGAGATATTTATGTATTTTTTATCATTTTTTTCTCTTTTCTCTTCCATTTTCTTCCCAAATTGGGTGAGTTACCCTTTTGGTATAAGGTGCATAAATTTTTTTCTTTCCTTTTCCTTGACTTTGTCAACCAAACTAGGGAAGTTTCATTTTTCTTGTCTATTTTTTTCTTTTTCTTTTTTTTCTTTCCCTCAAAACTAACTAACTTGTCTCTTGTATATGACCAAAAGAAAGAAAAAAAAAAACAACTAATGTACCTAACTATACTGCTCTTAAGTCTTAACCTTTCATTCACGATATACATGAATGAAATTTACACATTCGTCAATTGAATTTCATAAAACCACAAGTTTTGCACAAAAGGCCATCCCATCACTGATATTATGTGAAATCAATAATTATGTAACTCAACTACTGGTTCATATGAAACAAAAAATCGGTTAAGAGTAGTGTTCCTATAAATTCAGGCTCATAGTTTTTTTTATGGAAGATTCTATGGTATCCTTTGGATATCATACCCTTGCCTATGTGGATTAATAAAATTGTGAGAATTTAACTCATGTAATATTGGCATGACTCAATTAATTGAGGTGGGGCATTATGATTGGACATAAGGTATTCAAACCCTCTACCTTTCAAAGGTATCATAGCAACGCCCTTTTTTTATAATCAAAACATATATTGATGAAAGTATAATGAGTACTCTAACTCATATATAAGAATCATCACCAAAAAAATAGACCAGTAACCATCCACATACACAAAAACTCTAAACTAAAAATAACTCTAATCACCCTGCCTTAATTACATATGAAACCCCTTATTTCCATATATTAGTATCAGCCCTTCATGGTGACCTGCAAAACTCAGCTCCCCTCCTAGCATGTATTCGGTTTTGTTTAAGTTGTTCCAGAGCAAATCAATTTCGAATATTAAGAAATCTTTTTTTTTCTTCAAAACAAGCTGTTTTGAAATTAATGTGGCACGTTTGACAAATTAGTTTAAAGTATAAAAAAGTCTTTTATAGAAAATAGTGATTTTCAGAAAAGTTAAAAGTTTAAAACTTATTTGAAAAAAACTTTTGATTATTTTGAAACCAATTACATTTTCCCATTTTATCTATGCATAACTAACTATCAAAAAAATATTATTATTTTATACAAACAACTCCATAACTTTTTATAATTTATTATATAAAAGTGATTTTTTTACATCATTTAAACGAAATAGATTATCTTAAAATTTCTTTTCAACAAACATATCCAAACAAAATCTGTTTCTAATTATAGTCGATTATTACAATAATCTATTATACATACAATTCATTATTGAAATAATCTAATTTTGGCATCTATCTCAAACACATATTAAGGTACCAAAGCCAAAAAAAAAAAAAAACAAAGCTCTGTATACCCATATCTGGTGCTGCCAAATTCTCATTCTTTGTAAAATTCTCAGCTTGTTTGAATACTTTTTGTTATCAGCAGACAACAACAAACTTAAAATCGAACCCCCATTGCCTTAACAATAGCAATAAGCATTTCTACACAAATCTGCCAAAAACTGCAAAACTCCAATCCCTCGCATCAGTCATAGATTTCAGATTGCAGCATGCCAAAACATCACCCATATTGAATCACATATATGTGATAAAGTTTTCGCACAAAATTTCGTAACTATATTTATTATTTTAAATTGTCTATCTTGTCACATACACAAGCTCAACAATGAACCGAAACAATATGGATCCAAAAAGCATTAGAGGAGGGTCGAATATATAATAATATATGTATATATGTATAAATATTTATAGTAAGATATTCATATTAAGATATTTTTTTATGGAAAATTCTACATATATATAACTACTTTTACAAAATATATGCAAGAGGGATGGCCATGCTCGCCCCCCTCTAAATCTGTCCCTGCTAAACATATATATTAACACAACTACCTTGGAAAAGAGGAAAGTTAGAGCCTGTTTGGTAAAATTAGCTATTAGTGGATAAGCTAGCTGATAGCGGATAGCTTATAGCGGATAGCGGATGAGGTAGCTGATAGCAGATAGTGGATAAGGTAGCTTATTTTCTGTGGAAGTGTTTAGTAAAACTGGGTTGAACTAGCTGAAAAATATAAAATGACATAAAAGGACATCTTCATTGATGATTTTACATAAAAAAGAGAGAATAAGATAAAGGTAGAATTAAATGAAGATAATAAGGATAAATGTGGAAAGAAAAATAAAATGCTATAAGCTATAAGCTCAAACGCTACTTCAAGTAGCGTCTGAAAAAAACGCTATAAACTCGTGACAGAGGCGCTTACCAAACGGGATTACTTTCTCATCCGCTATAAGCTATCCGCTAGAAGCTCGTAAAAGTGGCGTGCCACTTTGATAAAATTAGCTGTTAGGGGATAAGCTAGCTGTAACACCCCGATTTTTCGTGCTTTCTAAGGACGATAAACTCAATTAATGAGTTTGTATTTTTGTCTGTGTTTTAGAAAATGATTTTGGGAAAACTAAAATTATAGTCTTGTTTCATAAAATCGTAGGAGCCTTCGGTTAAGTTTTGAGCCGAAAACTCAAACAAAAATCGATCTACGTTTTTCAGATGATAGTATTTTCTACTATCACGACCTAATCTGGACTAACGGACGAAACCATTAGTCTTAGAATGTATTCCTCTATCTTTTTCCTAAAATGTGTCCTGACGTCCAAAATATAAATAATATTTTATATTCGGGCCGATAATCGATCGAGGAGACGATTCGAGCTGTCTTAGGGTTTTTCGAGACCCACGATCAGATGTTTTTCATGCCAACATTGTATCAAGTTATTTGGGGAAGTCATACCAGTGTCGGGATGATTCCAAATATCGGGATGTGAATTGACCAAATTGCTCTTGGTTAATTTTTATTACAAACTTACCTTTCCTATTATTAAACTAATAAACCCTAAATATCTACCAACTTTTACTCTCATCCTCTCACTTTCCTCCTCTCAATTTCGGAAGCCCCCTCTCCCTCCAACACTCCATCTTCTTCCTTTCTCTTCTTTCTCTTTTCTTCTCCAAGACTCCATTTTTGAAGGCCTAAAGCTTGAGTTTTTGTGAAGCAATCTTCATCAAACTTGGAGTGGATCATCATAGGAGGTAGTAGTTCAACTCTATCTCTCTCAATCTCTCCTTTCTCTCCTCATATTTTCATGATCAAGGATGTTAGGTTTTTGACTCTAAATCTTTGAAAATCCATGAAAAATTATAGGAAAATCGTATCTGCATCAAACCAATTTCTATGGCCTAGGTTCATGACATACTTGTATGATCCAAGAGCTTAGAGCCAAGAAATACCCCTAGCTATATTTTCTAGGTAGAGGCCGAAACCCCCCTATGTGTGTAGGGTAGGGTTTTGGTTGGTTTTTGATGATCTGATCTGATACCTACGGCTGTCACACTTAGTTAGGGTGTTATCCAGAAAATGAGAAATTTTGGAGCTCCCTAGCTATTTTTAGTGTAATAGGGCCGAACCCTAGGGGTGGTGCATTAGGAGAAATCTTTGTTTTGTAAGTTAATGCCGATATGTTTTACGTGTATGTAGTGATCGGCAGCGTGTTGGGGCGGTGAACAAGTTGATCGGGTGTTCAAAGTTGAGCTGGAAGCTACAAGAGGTAAGGGGATAAACCTGAGGAATTCCATTCCCGACAGCTATGTGCTGCATCGGTGTCTGTACTGTATTTAAATAGTTTATATCTGATGTTAGTTGATTTCTTGATTGACTGCTGTTGATTGGAATATGCACTGATGTATTGATGTAACTGCTGATATAGTTGAATACATGCTATAATTGTTGAATAATTATATGGATGTATCGTGTGCCCTGCTGTGGGATTTAGGCATTAGAGGACCTAATTTTGATTAGGATCCGACATCGTGTAACTTAAAAGCTTTAAAAGTCTGAAATGTGTTTTAATAAGAAGAAGTGAAGTTTAAAAGCAAATAGGGCATTAGAAACCTTCAAATGTCCTAATTTGATAAGTTAACCCTTTTGAGAAATGTGGTTTTCAAAGTTATATTAAGTTTATTCAAGGGAAAAAATGAGTTGTGCAAGCTTTGTTTTAAGTTCGTATTTTACTGAAAAACAACGAAAGAAAAAGAAATGGTCTCTGGACCAAGTTTTGTTTTATGGAAAACCGATCCCGATGACTTTGTGTAAGTATCGGAGATTTGGGGCTTTTGGTTTTCGAGTTTTCAAGAAAAGTGGTTTTGAAGTTTGGAAACTAGAAACCGAGACGTCGGGGTTCTAGGATTCTGCAGAACACGTGGATCAAGGATCCGTGTTAGTTTGTGGTCCGGACGGCTTAGGGGCGATCTTTGTGGTCCTGTAAGCTTGAGGATGTTTTTATGATCTTGAATCCGGCGTCCTTGACTGGTGCATCGGTTAGGGATGTTGGGATTTGAGTTGTTTTGGACTAAGTGTCCTCTTTTGAGAAAATGTGTTTTGAGGCTTAAAGAGTCTAAGACATTATGGTGGTTGTTAGCGTTGATGCTACAACGAGGAAATATTGATGCGACAAAGATCAATTATCGGAAACTAGATAGTTTTCTCATAAATGCGGGGCAGACGTGCCGTGATACGGGGGACCTTGATAAGCAAGGAGAACCTGAGATGACTTATTTGTCATGACATTGTGCCTTGATGGACAATGGTGTCATACGTGTTCTGGGAACGTATTGTGCCTTGAGTTGGACAATATAGTATGACCGTATTCTTGTGGAGTACTTCTGATTGCGCCCCCATGTGAGAATCGCGTAGTGTCATGGGATTCAAAGTACTCGTTTTGGGGCCAAATATTGGTGTAAATCTTTAGAGCCTGATCAGCTCATTGCGAATGGTGATGGGATTTCCGGAAATCTAGAAATCTAGTTTGAATATTAGTTGAGATATATGGAAGTGCCATGCATACGTTTAGGAGATAACGTTAATTGTGGGGTACGAAGCCCTTGTGCATTTACCGCCATTTGTACTTGATGATATATGACATGTTATATGATGATTTGAGTGAGTTACAGTATATGAGTCTGTTGTGTGGATTGGGCATATAGTTGTTGTTTATGGATTCATATATTGGTTTCTCACCCTTGCATGTTTTTGGACGGGTTGTCCATTGGTATATATATTGTATCGTGTTTACAGATGGAGCCGACATCAGATCACCTAGCGCACTCAGGGATGCGCGTCCTAGCATTTGATCGGAGGACGGACCCAGCCGCGTGGGTGATCCACCCAGGGGTGGAAAGTGCGGCGTACACTGGACCGGTTTGCACCGTAAGCGGGACGACTGAGACGGGACCACGGAAGAGTACTAGGACAGTGGAGACCATCCAGGTGCCTCTCCCTCCCATCGGGTTGATGCAGCAGGCCCTTATGGAGCAGGGTGTGATCGAGTCGGTCGCCCCCGCTGCACAGTCCCCGCAGCAACAGCTACCCAGACGCCTCCCCCGCCTTTTGTCTTGGTAGCGGGCGAGCACGTCGTGGAGGATGTGGGGGAGGAGGAGGAGGAGGAAGACCCTGAGGAGGATCCTCAGGAGGACCCGGAGGATCATCTTTCGGATGCTTCCGATCCCCATCCACAGGGGAACGGGAATGTAGGTTCCCAGAGTTCTTCCCCTGGTTCCAGCATTGGACCTCCCTCCGGGGGATTGTCCAATGGCTTCCATTAGTCGGACCAGCTTAGGGTGTAGACCTTATTTTTGAGGCAGCGGTTTTTGGGTAGTCTGTTAACGGCTTCTGATGGCCATAGGTTTTAGAGATATGGTTCCAGACTGTCGCTGCCTAGTTTATAGCTTTTAGAAGTTTAATACTTTTTCGTTCTTTTGTAAAAAGACTTGTTGTCCATTATATATATATATATATATATATATATATATATATATATATATATACCTTGTTATTATGTTATGTGAGTAGTTCTATATTATCTGGAGTGGTGCTTATACGTATTAATAAGAAAAATTTTTGTCATGATTTCCAAAATCTGCTTATACAAAGGATTTATTTTCCGAAAGTAAAACCAGCGAAATTTTATTTATCGTTTCATTAAGTGTGTTGAGTTACGAAAGTGGCACTGGGCTTGAGGGTGTCACACTAGCTGATAGCGGATAACTTATAGCGGATAGCGAATGAGGTAACTGATAGCGGATAGCGTATAAACTAGCTTATTTTTTGTGAAAGTGTTTGGTAAAACTAGTGTTTGAACTAGCTGAAAAATATAAAATGACATAAAAGGACATCTTCATTAATGATTTTGCATAAAAAAGAGAGAAGTGGATAAAGATATAATTAAATGAAGATAATACGGATAAAAATGGAAAGAAAAATGAAATGCTATAAGCCATACGCTCAAATGCTACTTTAAGTAGCGTCTGAAAAAAAACGTTACAAGCTTGTAAAAAAACGCTATAAGCTTGTGACAGAGACGCTTGTCAAACGGGACTACTTTCTCATCCGCTATAAGCTCGCAAAAAAGACATGCCAAACACGCTCTTAGTTTAGGTCAAAACTCGTGTTGTGTGTTATGTGTGGAAGGGTTAATGAAGATCATGATCACTAATTTACAACTTGCGATTTCATTTCTAAAGTTGGTGGGGAACGTCATCCGTTTTGCCTGATAATTTTATAAAGCTGTATATATATTGAGGCAGCATGAAGGCATCAATAGTGAGGAATATATTCATAAGCCATGAATGATTGTTTTTAATTTTTGCAATTATATGGTTTGTTTGATCTGCTACAGATGAATGTCCTTATAATAATTCTGAAAAGGTTGTGAACAAAATTGTTGAGAGAATGAAATCTTTATCTGTCATGTTATTGTCTAAAGGAAAATGGTTTAAATGTTCATTTCAGCAATCTTGTGAAAACCTAATGTAAGGGTTGAGAACTTGCTATAGAGGCATAGGAAGGTTGGGGAAATAGAAATAAGAATGTTCTTGTTCTAATTTTGTTTTATACCTAATATTTTGGGTTTGTAAGGGTTAGATTCCCCTGTATACTCATTTTAATAGAATGTTTTTTTTATGCCAATAAAAAACACAGCTGCTCATTTTTTAACTAAATCATTTAAATTGTATGATTAGTGGTACTCTTATACGAGAGCATGACATTTGTCATGTCGTGTCTAGTATGAAACTCAACAACTTTTCTACAACTTTAATTAGGGCGTGTTTAATTTGTTTCATATTTTTGATTTTCATTAATAATTATAAAAATATCATTTTATTGACATTCTGTTTTTTGCTTTTAAAGATTTGTTTCTGAAATAGTGAAAACACGAATTGTTTTTATTGTTTTCTATACGAATCTTTGAAAACAACAATTATAATGAAAATAAGGTGGTATTTTTAAAATTGTTAATAAAAACATCAAACCACAAATAAACCAAACACTTTCTTAATTTTTATAATGTAAGATACTTGTATTCTGTTATAAAATAAAAAAATGATAAAAAAAAAGATATCAAATTTTGTACAAATAATATTGCAGTTCCAATGTACCGCCTGGATCTATGGGAAAGTCCGAGCCTTACTGTTTTCCCAAGAATAAGAATTCGTATTTACACCTATTTTTACCCAACCTACGTCCCTTTGTACTTTAAGCCTTGTTCGATTTGAATCCAATGAAACTAAATATATATAATGAAAAAGGCATAAAAAGAACCGTATCGAAAAATGGTTAAAAATTAGGATTTAATTGGTATACATTGTCAGTGTAAAGATTTTTTATACAGACAATCAATCAGAATTTGTCATATAAGTTAAAGTGTTTGACTCTTATCCTAACTATCTTAAAAGTCATAAACACCATGATTTCTGATTGGTTGTCAGTATAAAAAAAACTTTATACTGACAGTGTACAGCAATTAAATTCTAAAAATTATGATAAAACTAAATTGATATAAAAGCCTTTTTTATTTATAATTTTATTATTTGAACATGTAGAATCGACGTTTTTCATGGGTAGTTGTTGTTGATGGGTGGAGAACCGACGTTTAATATTTACATTTTAATTTTTATATGATATATTTATTTCATCTCAAGAATATGGAATATATCGATATTCACTAACATTTTTATCAGCATATAATGTCTATGTAAAATGTCTCAACAAATAGTACAAAAAATATTTTCTTTTTATTTGTCATTGTCGGTAGGAAGTAAAAACAGCTAATTTGTGGCACCATCTGCATCCATCCATTTCAAGCCACTAAACTTGGAAATAGCTAGAAATATTTTGCCCTTGTGCTCTTGCAATTATACTTATAGGAATCTTGACTATAAGAAAGAGAGGGAGATGACATGAAGTGTAGGAATCTTAAAGTTTGGTACATTTTAACTAGGTTAAACTACTCTTTGAATGATTTAATTGATATATATTGTCAGTATAAAATTTTTTATACAAACAATCAATCAGAAATTGTCATATAAATTAAAGTGTTTGATTCTTATCTTTATTATCTTAAAAGTCACATAAATCATGATTTCTGATTGGTTGTCAATATAAAAAACTTTACAGTGAAAATAGACAGCATTAAACTCATCTTAGAATAGATAACTGGAAATCTTAAAGGGAGAAAATGACAAACATCACTACGTAGGCCTGGTGACAAAAAAAAAAAACCACCCTAAAATCGAGGCCCAATGACAAATGATAATATGGGAGATCAAATTTTGTCCCTATCGTAAAGATTGCTCACAAACGAGAGAGAAAGTATTTCTAGCTGTCATTGTGCAACTTAGATGGGTAAAGGAAAAATAAATGGTATCAAAGTGATAAAAAGATTAGCAAAAGAATGAAAAATGACTTTAAAAATCTAAAAATTAATTAGATATATACTTCGAAAACAATGGAAAAAGATTTTAAAACAGGAAAATAATACATTGCGCTATAAGTTTTTACTTCAAAGTAGATTTTTGGAGTTTATTGATGATATCTACAAATCTTAAGCGACCAGAAATAAGTTTGAGCTGTAGGTCTGTTCCTCGATCTTTCTTTGTACTTTTATGCCTATATATATATAGTTCCATACTTCCATTAATTTTAAGTTTTTAACCGTTGGGCAATTCAATAATAATCGGGGCATAAAATACGTTAAAAATTAAATTATGAGTTAGACTAGAATATTGGTAATAGTTTTTGTTTGCCTTTGTAATTGCCATGTTGTCCACAGAAATTAACCTAGCTAGCTAGTTTAATATGTACTGGTACCCTTCACAACTGTCATTGGGTTGGCTACACTGCAATTGAAGCCACATGGGCCTGCTACTAAAACACTCGCAACTCAATGATAATCAAAGTACTGATAGTGAGCGTCATCAATGGGCACTCAACAAGTTTTTATGAGACTGAGCTATATATATATATATATATATATATATATATATATATATATATATATATATATATATATATATATATATATATTTCAGGGATACACACACTCCATAAGTATATATATGATCATTATTCAAAGCAGCCATCCAATCTTCTTGTTATGACTACTTTGGCCTCGCTCGGTCCTTGCGACAGCTGTGTTTCCTTTTGAAGCAGCTTGCTGGTGCCGAAGCCAACTAAAACAATTTTTTAAAAAATAAAAAAACAAACAAAATGTCACACAATTAGGCTACAAACTATTCTCCGTTTCACTACATGTATGGAGGAAGAAACCTAGTGACGACATGTATGGTGCTACACTGAAATCATATGATAGAAAACTCTAATAAATAAACTCACCTAACTAATTAATAAAATTTCATACATCATCTATTACATAGGGAAACTTATATCTATTATCATATTCATATATATTCACAAGATGCTTGTGGGTATGCCAATCAGCTCTAGGTCACATGACATTCTACCGTGGGGTATTTGATATAATATTAATAAGTTTATTTTGATCTCCTCCCCCTTTCCCCTAATTTCTCAGATCTCTGAGGTAATTATAGTATCTCTGTAAAGAGAATGCAAGCATGCATATATATATATATATATATATATATATATATATATATATATAATTCCGTATGTACCATACGAGATGACTGATTAGCAGTTTTAACGTCTTTAAAAAGTAAGAGACCAAAGAAAAAAAGTGCACACCCTGTTTGTAAGGTTGTCCCAGATTCAAGTTGACTGCCTTGGGCATCATGAAACCTAATATGGTTGCTACTGTAGACGAACGGGGTGGAATTATTAGAACCTTCACAAATCTGGGTGCTTTTATCTCTTTCCTGGAGCAGAAGTTTGAAAATGCATGTAAATGAAAGGCCATATCAATGAAATTATATGAATTTTATAGCATTCCTCAACTATATTGACATGATTATTTAAAGGGGAAAACCTTGGATTCCAATTGTTTGTTAACCTCCTCCAGGTTGTGCACCTGCCAATATATATGTAGATAATGAGAACTAATAATGACTAGTGGTACTATTAAATGTCTACATATTTTTTTTATCAGCAACAACAATATATTAAACATAAAGTATAATGGATACTCTAACCCTTATATCATGTCCCCCTAAAACTGCACAGCTAATCATTTAGAACAATTACAGACACTAGTAGCCGACCTTAGCAAAACCAGCAACTCATAAATACATAAATAGCAGCAACAGAGCTTAATAACCATATAACACCAGCAGACTTAGCAAAACCAGCATAACATTCACATCACAGCACAAATAACAGACCAAGGGCTATTACAGAACAATGTGTACATATATTATATATCAAGTTCCAAAAATTGTCAATCTTCTACGTTTTACTTGAAATTAGTTTTTTTAGAGCTCGGGGGATGAATAATATGAACAAAAAATGGTGTCTCGGTATTCCCCACCAATCAAATGTTGGGAATGAGCACAAATATTAATGAATTGAGATTTTGTTTTTTTAAATGTAAATTTGTTATTGAAAGTGACAAGAAATTATGACAGAAGATCTTCATCCAAATACTAATATATAATGACAATCAATCTTGTCATTCAAGACAAAGGTATAAAGCGCCTAATCTCAGTAAACACAAACAAGATGCCTCTTAGCATGCAAATTAATATTGGAGGGTGAAACTTGAATTTCAACAGCAACCGATTGAACATAAGCACAATGGCATATATGTATATATATATGTGTGTGTGTGTGTGTGTGATGTGGAATTTTTAAAATCTGAACTCTTAAGCATGATTTTAAAATGAGGTTCACAACCGCAATTAAGGTCACAACTTGTGGTTTTGGAAATTTCCACAATTACATCATGACCGCAAACCACAATTGTGAGCGCATCGGCTGCATTTTTTCACATTTGTCCGCAATGACCTTAAAAACAACATAACCGCAACTGCAATTACAAATATTGCTATTAAGACATGATGATGCTAGTATTAATTGACAAGCACCAATGCTTACAAATTAGTCTCCAATCTTTGTTACTATATATCCTGGTTTGACTGGAAAAATGAATCTCAGGAGTCACATATACAGCTAGTAATATTGGTTTAGATGGTTGATTCTACTTTCTTCTCTTTTATATTCTTCGTAAGGTAAATTGTAATTTTCTATATAGTGCTATGGCTTTGTTTGATTTTTCTTTCACCCTATAATTTAAAAAGTGACATTTAGGAATCATGTAAGCCTTTTGGGTGAATATGTACCTAAAATTCCTGTGGTGAAAGTTGCTCCTACTTATATGTAGGGCGTTGCTAAGGTTCCATTGGAAAGTAGAGGGTTTGAGTATCATATGTCCAATCAGAATGTGCCACCTCAATTTAATAAGGCATGTCAATATCACATGAGATTAAATTATCATTCTTTGATTGGACCACATAGACAAGGATACGTTACCTAAGGGATAGCATAGAATCTTCCTATATATATATATATATATATATATATATATATATATATATATATATATGCAGAAGTGCTATTTCATACGACGTATTTTAGTATGAATTTTAACGAAATAAAATTTGACGAATCACAATCTATGTTCACGTATAAACTCGGAGACAACTTGTGAAGGGTCTGCTTGGCTGCTATCCTCTACTTTGGCAGGATTTATTAAGTTGTTTTGCTGCTGCAACTTTTGGGCGTTGGTGCTTGCCCTTCCTCCATTATCTATCAAAGGTTGGAGAGTGGTTTTGTTATAGTCGGGCTGTACAAGGTCAAGTTCCGTGATTTCTTATTCAACATGGACACTGGACTTGTAGATGTTTGGGTTCTGTTCAGTATCAACATATTGTTGGAGCTTTTGGGTTGATTAAGGAATATTCTTGGTTTTTAGATGGATTGGAGCTTGATCCGCAAATAATCGGTCTCTGTAGTTCCGTTGGTTTATTAGTCAAGTGGCTTAATCTTTGAACTTTTTATTTGGTAATGGGTTTTTATCTGTACTGCTTGCTTCTATAGCATTCTGGATTGGTGTATTTAGTCTTAGCCCTCTTTAGTGGGTTCTTTGTATATGGGTTTGAACATCTCTTGTGTTTTAATCCATATATTTTTTGCTTATAAAACAAACACAGAGACAAAAAAGTTAACTGATATAGACAAAAAACCGTTATATATGAGCGTGTGCATCCTCGCAATTGTTAATGAATACTCCCTCGAGTCACTATTTTAAGCAAAAAAAGGTTCCAAATTTTTTTGTCAAATATATAAGCAAATTTCAACTACTTTCATCCTAGTTCGATATTAATGTTCCTAAAATACCCTTCACTACAATAAATTTGTCATACAGCTATGGACACTTTTAGTGACAGTTGTTAAAACTGTAGGTGTAGGTATTAGTGTCAGTCAAACTGTAGGTAAAGGTAGATAGACCGCAGGTAAAGCCTATTGACAGTCTAATACAACTGTAGGTAAATGTATGTGGATCGTAGGTAGAACCTATAGTGACAGTCATTTCCCGTTGTTATTCGTCACTCATAATGGACGGTTAGACCGACTGTAGGTGCATGAATGTAAATTTTATATATACCTTCGGATTTTAAACATATAGTGACAGATTTTGTCTGTCACTAAAAGGCAAATTTCTTGTAATTTTATTTAATACCAATTTTGTTTTCCAATAACTCAATGTGGGATGTATTTAATAAAAATTGAAGTTTTTTATGAAGGTTATTTTAGGTAATACACTTAATTTTTAACAACATTAAATGAGATTAAACAACTTTCTTAATATGTGTATTTCATTTAAGTTTTGCTTATAATAAAGATCGGAGGAAATACTCTTACCGAATAATTTAGATAGAGAAGTAGCATTAATAATATAGAACAAAAATTAGTAAAGTAACCCATGGAATATTTGGCCAGCCAAAGTGGATAAGGAGCCTATGATTATAAACAGGAATTAAGAAAAAGAAATGGACGCACGCTAACCAAGATACTACAATGAAACTGCGTTGAGCATGAGATTGGTGAGGAAAGATGAAAAACAAATAGAAAGTTTGGATACGTAAGTCTGTTTGGTTTGTATTTTTATTTTCTGTTTTCATTTCCTGTCTTTATTTTCTGAAAATTATTTTCATTTCAAATTTTGAAAAATTTGAAAACGCGTTTGTTTTAACTTCCTGTTTTCTGTTTTCATTTTTTATTTTCAAAAATTTGGGAATGAAAACATTGAAAACAACTATTTTTTATTTTCAGATTTGGGTCCAATTCAGGAAATATTTTCACTGAAAACATTTTCACTAAACTCAACCAAACGCATTTTCAAGATGATTTTCTATTTTCATTAAAAATGAAAACAGGAAATGGTCAAACCAAACAGGCCCTAAAGGTGTACGAATTCCAAATTCACACCATATGATACACAATAAATTGTTGTTTTTGTATAAACATCCGTTTGGAACTGCATAAAAGGAAAAACAAACACGTCCTAAATCGACAACTGCAGCGCCATGATACATATCAATATTCTTGACAGAAATAAAATAAGTTCATTGAGCAATATTCACTTGAAGGGTTCACGTGGAGCAAAATCCAACACTATATAAGTATATAGCACTTTCCTATTTACTACTTTAGTTTTTAATAATTGCATACCTTTTGGCGTAATTCATCAACTCGTACCTTGAGCTTTTGCGTCTGCAGTTAAATGGAAAGGATAGTAAGAGATCAAAAACCACAATTGTGTCTCACTTATTTAAGATTGAGTAAAGGGCCATTTTGATCCGGGACAAATTGAAAGGTACCCAATTTAGTAAGTGAGGAGGAAAAAAAACTCATCCGTTAGTCTTCGATAATTATAAAATAGGGACACATTAGTCTCTCCGTTGATGGTTGTTAGAAAGGATCCGTTAGTTTGTTGATGTGGACCGTTAAATAGCCCAGCTATCCATTAACCTGTCCCACGTGGATAGGGTCATTTTGTCAACCAGAGCAAATACTCAAACTAGTGCTCGACAAAAAACACAAGATCCAATTTAGTCCCTCGGGAAAAAAAAATTGTTCTGAAAATAATTTGAGGATAATCTAAGATCAAATTATAACCTAAGTGCATGACCTTGTATGCTTTATTAAAAATCACAATACAATATGATAACACTTTAATTTTTGAGTGATTAACTAATTTAGTGACGAAAATCTTTCAAAGATTAACATAATAATACACTAATGGACCCAATTGAGAGTTTATTAAAATAAATAAACAAATTTAACAAACTAACATTTGGGTGGATAGAAAATAAAAAATAAAATATATTAGTGTTTATTAAAATATCTTACTATGTTTATTATATATTAGTTGAGTGGATGGAATATGAAAATAAAATATCTTATTAAATATTCAAATATAAGTTAATACATTATTCAAGTCTTTTTTTTAACATTTTTATTCATGAATCTGTGTTTGTTTTAATAGAAATTGAAAGAAAAAAACTAAGGTAAATGCTAAGTGTTCTTTGAGGTATTGATTAAAGAATTAAAATTAAAATGTGTTAATGAAAATCACAACTTTTAAAATTATGAATGTATTGTAGTATTGTGATTTTTAATAAAGCATCCAAGATCATGCACTTAGGTTATATATAATTTGATTTTCGATTATCCTAAAATTATTTTCAGAACTTTTTTTTTCTGAGAGACTAAACTGGGTCTCACGTTTTTTTGTCGGGGACTAGTTTGGATATTTATTCTTGTTGACAAAATGACCCTATACACATGGGACAAGTTAACATACAGTTAGGCTACTTAACGATCCACATCAGCAAACTAGCGGAGCCTTCGCATCAGTCATCAACGGAAGGACTATCGTGTCCCTGTTTTATAATTGTCAAGGACTAACCGGTAAGTTTTTTTTTCAGGGATTAAATTGGGTACCTTGCAAGTTATCAGGAATCAAAATGACTTTAAAATTTTAAATTGAACTATCTTCATAGAAAGCCACATTGTTATAAATGGTGCATACAAAGTAGATCGAATACAAAAGTAGAAATTTAAATATTTAAGGATTTTGTCAGTTCAGGTCGGTAGTTTGGTACCACAAAATATAAGGGTGCGCGTTTATATTTGTTTCTTATTTTATTTTTTTATTAATAATTAATTACAAAAAAATCATTTATTTTCATTTTGTTTCATGTTTTCAAAATTTTGTGCATGAAAAAGTGAGGAAAAAACAGAATGAAAACATGAAATCTTTAAAAATTAAAACATTATAACATTTTTATAATTATTAATTATTAATGAAAATAGAAGGAAAAAAAAACAGGAAACAAACTAAAGGCACGCTAAAAACACTGAAAGTAGAGAGCAACTTATTGTATCCCACCATTTCGGTCAAAGTGAGTTGAAAGTGATTTTGAATGATCTATCAAGACAAGAATATTGAAGGAAAACCGAAACTTCTCTTTCCCACTGAATCCCCCACTTATTTTCCATCATTCTCCGATATATTCACTTGTTTTATATATACCGTAAGTATAAAGATATTTTACACAGACAATCAATCAAAAATTGTCACATAAATTAAAGTGTTTGACTCTTATCCTAATTATCTCAAAAGTCACACATACCATAATTTCTGATGGATAGTTTTATCCTGACAGTACTTAGCAATTAAACTTATATATATATATATATATATCAGCTTTTATATGTTCATTAATTAATATACTCAAAATAATTAATATGTTACGCAGGTATGTCGGTTATTAAGATATATATTAGTTGGGGAGGGGGTGTCTTTTTTTTGTAGTTATTTGTCGTGTGCTTTTTTAGTTTGTTGCTCTTCTGTTGGGGGTGGCTTAAGTAGGTGTTTAATTAGATTTTTGGCCTTTTTGTCTGGTTGTGGCTTTTTGGGGCTGGCCTTCGGGTTAATTTTGTTGGGTTCAGTTTGCTATGTTCTGAATTTTTCTGGATGAGTATTTTTTGTACCCAATCTGGTTTTAATTTATATATTCATTTGGCTTTTCAAAAACAAAACTTGAGTATGTTATGAAGGTATCTCGATTTAAATGGAGGAATTTTCTCAGGCAAGGTGGAATATTTTTAGCGGCCTTTCATCGGTTTTTTCTGTTGTGGATAGGAATTGTAATATTGGAGTATTCTTTTTTGGGATTTGGATGAGGTAATACTAATAGTCATACTGTTTTGTATTTTTTTTTACCTTCATTGTGATAATTATATTTGATTTTTCCTCTTTTTTGTTTTTTATTTATACGGTTTCGACTATCCTTAATTATTACTGGTTTTAATATACTTTGGTTTATAAAAAAAAAAAAAAAAAATACTCAAAATAAGTGCCAATTAGTACATGGTGTTGTCGAGCTTGTGCGAGCGTTCTGTCTAGTTGTTGCTCTAGACTCTGCAATTCTTTCATGCTAAGTGGCTCAAGATCTTCTCCTAGAAAATTCCTTCAAACACAGAGAAACAACATAAATTAGTGTCCAGTACAGCATGTCCACTATATAACTTGGACTCAAATAACATTCTTTCTTTTCCCCCACATCTTTGTGTCCACTTTTCAGATTCTTACCTTTGTGTCCGCTCAAGAGATTCATGTTTGGCTCTTAATTTCAAAAGCTCCTGGTGTAGGTTCTGCAATGCACGATGAATTAAATTGCTAGAGGTTCATGTTATGTAAAGGACTGCAGCATATATATAACTTCAGTTACTCGGTAGAAATCAGTTTACGGCTATCTTCGATGACAAGAAAGCTTCACAATTTCTATTCTTTTTTCCCTCTCTTTTTTCTCAAGAAAAACAGTTACGTGGGAAAAGAAGAGAAAACCTGGGATTGAAGTTCAACTAAGTTGCCAGTCTGTGACATGTTGAAGCAACATTGACGATACTTCTCAATGATCGTGTTAATACTGATCAGAATGAACAATTAATTAATATTGTTGGTTGAAGTAGTTCGTGATATAATGATCAGTAGAACACTAACACAGCAACAATTATATAAAAGTGAGAATCATGAAGGGAAAGTTCAGATTAATGCCTTTTAACTAAAAGAAAAGTCGGTTCTTTTTTTTTTTTTCTTTCTTTTTCTTTGTATTGCTGGTGAAAGAAAATGAATTGAAGTTAGGTTACCCCATGTCCAAACTGAAACCCACATAACCTGACATTCCTAAAAAGTAATTAAAACACTCATTGTTTCATAATGATCTATGGGGTGAAATGATTTCCAAAATAACTACCTCACCGGTCTACTCTTCCTCAGGATTGCGCGCGTTTGAGACGCAAATGCTACCATTGGTAGCTTCTCCGGACTCGCGTCTCCATGTTTCTACCACGCTACCAAATATTTACTATAAATAACTTCACTTTTTATTAACTAAAAAAAAAAAACCAACTTATATGCTTAAAACTATTTTTTCCCGAACTTATTAACACCCAATTCCCTATACAGATATTAGAATTATGCAAACATCACATTAAAATATTGAAACAAAACATGAACTCTCATGTTGAACCATAACTTTATGATTATTAATACGGGTTGTTAAAAAAAAACAAGGGTTAAGAAAAACACGGTAAAAGGCAAGGAAAAGAAGAAAATTAGAGGGAGGGGGTGGTGGACTGTGCTGGGGTTGTAGCTACAGAAGGCAACACCTACAAAAAAGGATCAAGCTTCCCCAGGCAAAGACCGCTTTGCCAGCATATACTACCTATTTATCCTAATGCTAGGGATTGGGAAAGAAAATCTGGCCTGTAAAAATGGAAGAGTAGCTTTACTCGGCTGCTCAAGTCTAAACAAAACATCTAATCTAACCCTACCAAGAGCTCCTCAATTGCTTTAAACAAAGAGTTACCACCCTCTCCAGTCTCCACCAACATGATAAAGATTTATAATTTTGCGTTTGAAAAAAAAAAAAATCATTTAAATTGAACTTGAGTGGATACACACCTACTTGTTCTCATTACACTCAAACTTACTTTAGAGGAATTTTTTTTTTTTTTGTAACCATGACATAAATACAAAATATCCACCACCGTCAGTGACTAATTTCCGTTGGGGAACTTGTTGGGCACACAAGGTGGGTTCTCCCCTCCCAATCAGGTTTTCTCCATACACCAGAGTCGGGATTCGAACCCCTGCCCACTTGCTTAAAGTGTTTGAGTCCCTTATCACTCGAACCAACCACATGTTGGTACGTTAGAGGAGTTTTATTCTAAAAGAAATATTACCTATTAATTAAAATATAGTAGTGTTAGAGTTTTAGTTTAAAATTTTAACATTGGAGAAAATATTTATTCTGAAATGATTAATTAAAGTTTGACATAATAATCATCAGATTGTCCGTTGATATCCTTGAATATATACAAATAATAATAATAATTCGAATGACGAAATGATTTCTAAGATTTTTTTTAAAAAAGAAACTAGTAGATCTGCATGGCTAGCTAAGTAGCTATTACTCATATGGATCTTAAATTTTAATAAGAAGATACTAACTAGCTCCCAACACAAATTCTTTTTATCATAATTATTACATGTGGATCTCGTCAAAAGTTGATGTTAATTCGCTACAGGTGGATATAATTTAAGCTAGTATATGCTACTGTCGAAATATTACTTTCGGTCGGTGTTTCGTTCAGCTGAAAAATATCTGTTATTAATATGGCAACCATGATTAAGCAGAACGTACAGCATGAGAATAGAGAAAGAAAGAATATAATCCTCAAATCTATCCATTCATATGAACATATAAATTACCAACCCCTGTACGGAATATTTTTAACTATGAAATTGAAAAACATCATATTTAAAATGCCATTATTTCAGATAATGGAAAATGTAAGATTTATAAATGTTCAAGTATAACAGAAAAGACGTAGTAAAAAAAAAAAAAAAAAGTATAACAGAAAAGATGTTTGTAACTGAACTATAATATTCCTACTTAAGAATATTTCAAAAAAAATTCCCTAGAATTCGTTTATAAATGATATAATGCTTTATTTTATTTGATTTTTGAACGCATAATTATTCTTCAATAAATTACTCTACCCTCTCTAATATATTTACGTACGGAAGCAGTGTTCGTATTAATTATTAAGAGGAAGCAAGACTAAGGTTAGAACTTAGAAGACATTATCTTTTTTGTTTTGGTACAAGAAGTGAAGAAAAGAAAAGAAAAGAAAAGAAATGAAGTGGAAAACCCTAGCTTAGATCTAATACTCCAATTAATAGAAGAAATTAAAACAAGCAGAACCCTATACGGGCGTCAGGGATACGAAGTTTATAGTACTCAAAATTAAGAATATGATAAACTAGTAATTAAAAAGAAAATGGAGTTCATAAACGCGCAATAAGAGAGGATGAGAGTGAGGAAGAAAATTACTCAGTGCTACTGAACTGGAAAAGCTTGCCACGGCTAGAGAAGATGACAAGGGCGACTTCAGCATCGCATAGCACAGATAACTCGAACGCTTTCTTCAGCAAACCACTCCTGCGCTTTGAAAAGGTTACTTGGCGATTGATCTTGTTCTGTATTCTCTCCAGAACCACCCTCCCTCTTCCCATGCTTCCACACACTGACACACACACACACACTCCGTTTTCTCTCTCTCACTCTATATATATATATATATATTCAACTGCTTAAGGATAAGAAACGCACATGCATAAGCGTAAGTAAGAGACAGCATCTATACTAATGGCAAGATTCCATATTCTCCCTTTTTCTTCATGTTGACCGGAAATATATATCGTGGTAAGTGTCAATTTGGTATAAGGATAAAATTGGGGTTAAAAAATATCCATGGATCAGTTTAATTCAATTTTTTTTTTCGTGAAATAAAATGATAGGAAGTGAGCTACCATTCTAAGACCTGAAGCAACATGGGTGAGATCCCTCCCCAAGAGATTTATTTTGTACAAGATGGGGATCAAACTAGAGACCTCTCACCAAAAAATATCTCTGTATACATTCGTCTACTTTACAGACCTAATATGCTTCCACTAAACCAACCTCATTTGGGTGTTTAATGCAATTTTATTAAGAGCTACTTGCAAGTGATACATGAATTTTTCATTCCATTTTTACTCATGTATATCATCCTAAAATATAGGGTGATCTCTGTAACTTAATAAATAAATTTTTTGACATTAATTAAAATACATTCATGTAATGTGAGAAAAAAAAAAAGAATGAAATATTATATATACAGATATGTTATATAGAGCATGATATTCGAATCTAAAATTATTTTTGTTGGACTATTTTTAAATATTTGAAATGTGCACACCAATTGGGCTTATCCTCCTAGGACAACCCTGCTTCTGTCTAAACTTTTTGTCATAAAAAAAATTCTGCAAGAGCAGAAAAAATATAAACGAAAAAAAGAAAATTATCTGGGTGATGTGAGTGCCACAAAATGGTAACCTTGGATCGATTTTATCTTTTCCACCGGAATGACATGCCTTTCTGGCTTATCAAAAAAACAAACAGACACGCCTTTCTTGAATTCATCCACTTTTGAGGTTATATTTAAGATATAGAAAATGTGGGGTTCAGTTTACCCAAAAAAAACATGGGGGTTTATCAGAGGTGGTATATACAGTAATACGGATAGTTCAGTAGTTGTGAAGGCCATGCCTTTCTTTTTTTTTTATAAAAAATATGACCTGTGAAGTCGATGTCAAGTACTTGTATGCCAATTAACATAATCCATCCCTCTCATCTTATTTGTTTTATTTAAAATATTATATTATTTCAAATTATTTGTTCATTTAAGAAATCAAAAAGTATTAATTTTTTTTTTTAAAAATATCTCTTGTATCTCAATCAATATATATTAATGAATTTTTTTATCAAGGAGTGTAGTGAATGGTGAGTAATTATAACTATTCAACCATACAATTTAAATAAGGATATTATAGTCAAAAAGAGTGTTATTTTATTATAAAAATTAATAAACTTAATTATTTTCTTAAAAAATATGCATAATCAAATGAGACAAATAAAATGAGACGAAATGAATAATTTATGAAGAGAGATGACATTGATATACGTGTCGAGCACGATATTTAAAAATTGGATATTAATAATAAATGTCTTAAAAATATTATTTAAAAACCTAAATATAAAAATAAATTATTAAAAAACGTAATTTTTAAATACTCATTTTATTAAATACATTACTTTGATATAAATTTTTTACCGTTAATTCTTGAATCAATACCGTTTTAGAATACCTATAAGCACTTGCCTTACAAATTTTAACATATAAGCTTTATTTTCAACGATCATAACCATTCACTATTTAGTAGTACCCGTGGATGCGGTGAGTCTATGTTCGTTGAATCGTTGTTATTGGAATCCTATTTCAGAGTCACTATGAGTCAACTCAATCAATTTCAAGTTTTCAACTTTACTGAAACTTTTATATTGAACTTACCGTTGATGTTGGGCCTAGGAGAGATTATTATCCACCGGTGTCCAATCCTACTTAGCATGGACACGTTTCAGAACCCCAATGGCTCTTTCAGTTTGTATCTAGGTTTACCTTTTGTTTGTGTCGCATAAAAAAGACTCGGATCCATTTGGATGTCGACACGTTCCATACCCACGGCCCACAGTGGTTCCAGAGGTTGAACTACCTGCCAATGCGTCTGTCCTTGTCGTTGTCTTTTTTATTTCAACCCCACCTCTATTTATTATTCTATTCTATAATTTTCAAACTCTTGCTGTTTTTCTTTTTTCTCATCTTCTTTTTTCAATTTAAATATGTATTCATTTTTAGTTTTAAATATTTTATCCTTTTTAGTTAATTAACACCAGTATACATTTTAACTGGATTCTTTAAAAAACTGTGTTTAACGGGTATTCCCTGTTGGATCATTATTATATACAAAAAAATTCTAAAATTTTTCATTAAATATATAAATATATTTCAATTACTTTCATTATATTTAATGATATTATTTTTAAAATACCATTCATTTAGTATCAATTTTATTTTTTAATAACTCAATATGAAATGTATTTAATAAAAATAGAAGTTTTCTATAAAGGTTATTTTAAGTATACAATTAATTTTTAATAACTGTAAATAAAATTAACCAAATTCCTTAATATGTGTGTTTCATTTAAATTTTGATTATAATAGAGACCGGAGAAAGTAACTATTCTGTTTCTGACTTTTTTGGCACACGAAAGTTTATGTACATGTTTGGTTTAGATTTTGGTTAGCCCAAAATCGCGTTTGCTTTCGGTAAAAGTATTTTTGGGATTCGGAAGGTGTTTGTTTTAAATTTAAGGTTTAAAAAAATCAATTCTAGGTTAAGTAGAATTGATTTTAAGATAAACAAGAATTTCTAGCTTTTCAGTTGAGAATAATTGATTCTAGGTATGAGACCCACAATATTCTTTATATTTATACCTCAAAAGTGATTTTACACTATCATCCAAACAAAACCAATTCTTCTAAACTTACTTTTAAAATATCATTACTAAACACAAATTAATTTTTTATACTCATTTTTTTAAAATACATTCTTTCAAAATCAATTCCTTCAAAATGAATTCTTTCAAAATCAATTTTATCAAAATCTAAATCAAACGGACCCTTAGTGACTTATGTTTCCCAGGCTCATCACGGTCAGAGCAGATCTCACGGCTCAAAAAGCGCTTATAAAGATAATTACAGATTACATACCAACTAGATTCTCACATCAATAGGGAGATTCAAACTCACATTCTTATAAGATATAAATTATATTCTTACCGACTGGGTTAATCTTCATTGCCATTATACTGTGCATATTTTATGAATTATAAATTATAAATTATTTAATAGTTGATGATAAACTTTTAGATAATGACTTTAATCAGGTATTATTAAGACGAATCTCAAAAAGTTTGATGAAACATTGTTACTTTTGTGTTTTGATTCTTTTTGCCGTTTGCGTGAAGTTCGGCATAAAAAATGGTCCATATGCACGCTGGAAATAGATCATTACTTATATATTTTAGATTAAAGTAATAATTTGATCGTTATATGTGATATAGATTCTTCATTTAATTTTTATACGTAAAATTTTTGAAAATGAGTCCCTACATGTGTAAACTTTAGCAAATTTGATCCCTAGATGTGCAAACCTTACAAATTCGTCTCTGCCATCCGTAAATTGGTCCTTATATGGGACACAAATTTTTTATTTGATCTCTAAATCTGAAAAAAAATTAAATCGATTTATATATGTGTAATCGATAATAATTTTGTCTCTTCCCAATATCCAAGACTTCGGACCCAATTAAAGATTCTTTTCGTATTTAATATTTTCTATATATTATAGCAATATATTTCTTCTATTGAGAATAAAAATTGTATAATTTGGTTCACAAATAATTTTATATTCTGAAATTATCCAAGTTAACTCTCAATAAAAGAAATAGATTGGTATAATATATGAAAAATAATTAATATGAAAAGAATTTTTCGTAAGGTTCGAGCTCTTTGACAGACAATAGGGACAAAATTATTATCGATTGCACGTACATGGACCAATTTAATTTTTTTTCAGGTTTAAGGACCAAATCAAAAAATTTGTGTCACGTATAAGGACTAATTTGCTGACGGCAGGGACGAATTTGCTAACGTTTGCACATGTAGGGACCAAATTTGCTAACGTTTACATGGGTAGGGACTCATTTTCAATTTTTTTACATATAAGGACTAAATGAAAATTTTGTATCACGTATAGGGACCAAATTATTACTTTATCCTATGTTTTATATTTTCTAAAAATATAAAATAAATAAAAGAAAAGAAAAAATATTCAATAAAATTATTTAAATTTATAAATAATATAAGGATTTAATTGCTATGTACTGACTGTATAAAGATTTTTTACACTGTCAACCAATCATAACTCGTCATATCAATTAAAATGTTTAATTTTTTTTCTAACTATTTTAAAAGTCATCTATATCATAATTTCTGATTGGTTGACAGTGTAAAAAACTTTACACTGAAAATGCATAACAATTAAAATTATAATACAAATAATTAATTCAAGTACTATTTAAACAATATAAATTAAAAATAAAATAGAGTAAAGATTCAAATTGGTCCCCAAAAAATTTCATGCACATACTTTTAGTTTCTGAAAAAATAAATTAACTATTTAATCCCTCAAATTTACAAACGTGTCACAAATTAATCTCTAGATTTAGTTTTGACTTCCATTTACTTGTCTAGGTGTCTCATTAATTATTCTACTTGACTTGTTAGTGATCCTGTGTGAACAGTGAAGAATTTCGTCGTGAAAAATAAATGAAAAGTGAAAAAATATGCATAATTCTCATGTATTTGGGTTTTTAAATTGCGCGCATTTTTCACTTTTTATTTGTTTTCCGTTGAGGAAATTCATCATATGTTATATAGAATCACTAACGAGTCAAGTATGATTGTTAATAAGACACGTACACAAGTAAACAAATGTTGGAACTGGACTGAGGGACTAAAGTGTCATGCATTTATAAATTTGAGTGACTATATGGTTAATTTATTTTTTCAGGGACTAAAACTGGGTCCCTGAAATTTTTCAAGTACCAATTTGGATCTTCACTCAATAAAATATTTAAATGACTTAATATTCATGTACTGTTAGTATAACGATTTTTTACCCAGTCAATCAATAATAAATTGTTACATCAATAAAAATATTTGACTCTTATTCTTTTTTTAGGTAATCATGATACAGGTACGAAGTTGCACTGTCAATCAATAATAAATTGTCACATTAGTAAAAATGTTTGACTCTTATTCTTTTTTTGGATAACCATAATATAGATATAAAGTATCCATTACCGTTAGCACTGACTAATCTCCATCGGGCAGGTTTTCTACAGACAAAAAAGTCAGGATTTGAACTCTTAACTATTTGTTTTAGATGTCCAAGTTCCTTACCACTCAGACCAATCACATGCTGGTGTTTGACTTTCACTCTAATTGCCTTAAAAGTCACTCATGATCTCTGATTGGTTAATAATATAAAAAACTTTATACTGACAATTCATAATAATTAATCTTATATTTAAATCCAAAAATAAAATATGCATAACTAATTCTTAAATTTAAAAAAGCATTTGTTTTCGTCAAAGTTACGGGAAAAAACACGTTTAGAAGTTTTTTTAAAAAAGGGATGAAAGAAAAAAAGATTTAATTTGTATGCATTGATAATGTAAAGAATTTTTATATTATTAACCAATCATAATTTATCACATCAATTAAAATATTTTATTTTTGTCCTAAGATTCCTAATTATTTATTTTAAAAATCATTCATATCATGATTTTTGATTAGTTGACGGTATAAAAATTTTTTATACAGAAAGTGCCTAGAGGAGCATTCTAATATCCCCTTTATTATTACTAGTCTTTAAAATCAGTGCAAATGCACGGGTGAATTTCTTATTAAAAATAAAAAATAAAAAATATGAAATAAAAAAAGGAAATCATTTACCAATTTGACAATTAAAATATTATCAAATAGTATACTAATATATCTAATAATTAAGTATTTTACAATTATGCACCCATTTATCAGTAATATGGTCACAGTTATAGCAAGGTCAATAGACTTTTAATCTAACATAGTTAAACGTGTCATATTAAAAGGAAATGAATTTATATATATATAAATTTGTTCGTGGGCTATATTTTGTTGATAATAGGAGCATCAAAAGTTAGTCAAAAGATTTCATATTTGAAGAGTAAGTTAAGAACACTAGACAGGGTTTAGTGCATTGACTACAAAGTGAAAATGGAGTACAAAAGAGACAATGGCGGACCAGAAAAAAGCTTTTTCTATTATTCCTAGTGGCCCAAAAGAGAATGTGTTTATTTGACCAATATATTCACACCAATTTGATGTATACACCCCATAATATTACATCATAACTAAATTATAGCAGCACCAATATGCTCGTATCACTACAAAAATGAGCACACCAGCTTGGATAAGTCTGAATTTCGCAAGTTCAACCACATCCTTGGCTAAGGGAATGAATAAATAGTACACTATGAGTTTGTTTACTAATATAGTCGTTTTAAAACCACAAATCAAATCAATAAGTAAAGCTAAGAGGAGACAGAAACTTCTATATTGAATGAGTGAAATGAGTAGCAATTATCATATTAACTATTAATTAAACTATGATTATTTTAGTAGTGCATATGCATGGGTATAATTTCATTCAAAATAAATTATTATAATATTTAATTCAACTATTAATTAAAATTTGATATTTAATAATATTGATAATTATGATAGCAATTTTGCTAAAACAAGAAATAGTATTATATTACTCATCAAAAGATAAAAGTAAAATTAGACACATATTAACTATATTATGATAATTAATACTTAAATTATGTAGAAACAACATAGAAATTTTAATTATTTAAACATACATTTTTTTTTTTTGACAAGTAAACATACGTTTAAAGTGCGAAAAAAATTATGATTGGTCCATTAGTTGTATTGAAAAAACCAAAGTTACTATAAATATACTTTTTAAAATTGGAATATTTTGCCAATTGTCAAAATAATTTAAATTCTAGAGTGACTCTAAAAATGATATGTGACAGAATGATTTACTAAACTGACATGTGCTGAGCTCTTAAAATTTGATTTGGTTAAGGTAGCAAGTGGTTATAATTTTTTTGTTTTGGATTTATAACCATATATCGCTTATAAAAAATAACTTCTTCAGGCCTAGAAGAATATTTAAAACAAACAAATTATCACCAACTAAAGATCATTAAGGCTCAAGAGGCTGCTTGATTATAAAAACCAAAACATACTTCATTTTAGATTTTTATTAAGAACACACGGAGCAAGACAAAACCACGGAAAGTGAAAAACTAATGAAGTCCAGTACATCCTTCCTGAAAGATTTACCTAATATAAAAAAGAAAGTCAATGTTAACTAACACTATGCAGAGCACTAACGACATGTTCCTCAATCGAATAATATTAAGATCAATCTTGGAATTCTCTGTAATTATAACTTCAACAAACACAATACCCTTCTAGGTACTCTGGTTTAGGTCCCTTTGGTTAAATAGATTAAAAAAATAGCTTTAGATTTGTTATATTCCCCCTAAATTATAATGCACTAAAAAGTTACAGTATGACCGCTAACTCTCTCAGATAGGTGCCATTAGCATTAGTAAGTATTAAGAAGTCTGACACTTAAGCAATGCAGCATCAAAAGAGGCAGTAAATCTTAGTCAAGGGCAATCTTATCTAGTATTGAATCTCATATTTCTTGAACTCCAGAATCCGTGAAAGATAGAAACAAAAGCTCATCTAACAGTCAAATTTTACTACATTTGCATTATAGAGAGTTATAGCCAGTTCATATCATTTGAATTATTCACTGGAAACGGTTAACAATAGGCGACAAATTCTTTTCCATGAGTTATAGCAGCCTTTTCAAGTTGCTGCTCACTTAAGAGGTATAAAACACTAACAGTCTTGAACTCTTGCATAACTCCCAGGTTCCGCATCGACTGTTAACACATTTCTCAATCTTCCATCATTTGTGGATTTCAACTCAAACTTCTGAAAAAGGTTGCAAAGGGTCCATGAGTTTTATGTCAGAATCTTTCTGAAGACGTACAAAAATGAACGGTAATAAAAAAATGCAGAATAATGTGATAAGGACATGCTTAACATACATGGCTGCACAGGGCATGCTTAAAAAAGAGAGTTCTAGGTCATGGGTGCACAGCAGCACAGGCATCCATCCAGTCTGCACGTTGCCTACATGATAATTCAACACAACAATTAAATTTTTTAGAAAACTATGTAAAACAGTAAGTGTGATCTCCAGTCCTTTATGCTCACAAAATATAAGCAATGAAATGTTGGGTACCTGGCATAATATGGAAAACAAATTTCCTCAACCACAATACTCGTACCAACCATAGGTGAGCAGAATTTTCATGCCAAATAAAAGCATAAGTTGATAACCCTTTATAACTCATACGAGATTCAAGCAAAGTTAAAAAAAACTATTAAGCCTCCAATTCAGTGAATTGTGATATTTTGAAAGTAGCATAAAACGCTAAGTCTTATTCTTAACTGAAAAGTTAGAAACTACACTAAGAAATTGCCTCTGACTTTTTGAAACCACAAATGGATGAGCTCAAGAATAAAAAAGATGCACAAACATTTTAAACAACATATTGAGCTCATCTCTCAACGGTGTTATCACTGATTTTACATTGCAAAAAATATATCGAGAAAAAAACTTTCAAAATTCAAAATGTTGAGCTCGTTTGGACATTCTTTAAATTGCAAAATGAAGTCAGCACATATTCAAACAATTGGATTACATTAGTAGTCAAAGATTGATATATAACTTAAGAAACAATAAATAAATATCATATGTATAAAAGTAAATCACGGGATGAGACAAAGTTATATATTTATGATACCGGACCAAATAAAACCATATTGTAAAAAAATAACTTGCGATACTACCTCCAAATATTCAACAATGAGTTAGACACACAAATATAGAAAAAGATTAAACCCACATATGAATTCAATCGGTCAACACCATGATTTTCTCCAAGGACAAACAACAGTTTAATGATTTTCTACCAATTACAATGATGAAAGCACCTTCAGAAAAAGAGGCAATAATAGTTACTTGAGAAAAAATCAGTCAAAGAAATTCATACCCTTCTATTATTGGATTTCAAACTCATAGAGAAAGGATTCCACCACGGCAGGGCCTTGTTCTTCTCGCAATCCACCAAGGCAGATGCTCTTACTTCCTAGCCAATCAAGCAACGGACAACCCAAAAGCATATCGCCTGCAACAAAATTTATTACCAGTCAGTAATTAACATAAATTGAACTTCTAAAATTTTTATTCCTTGTCCACCTATTTATTCCTCTTTTGTTTATCAAGTTCCAACTTTAGCTGATGTACAAAGCATCCTTTCCAAGATCAAGATACAACTAACTGTTCAAGGTTTTATAAAATTCACAAAAGGAATGTCCGACATGCTTTAAAGAATGAAATTCCAAATATACTCGTGCCCTTTTGTTATTCCCAAAATTTAAAGAAAGAAAAATAGCCCAGTAATTATCAATATTGTATGACGGACATGCTCCACCCTCCCCTAAATAACCGGTTCAGCTTCTACATCAGCATGCATATCAAAGTCTAGAATATAATCTTCATCCCCCACCTTATATCCATGTTGATTTATAGTTTTTGTGGCTGTAGAGTCGACCAATTAAACAGGAATCAATCTGCAATCATCACAATGAATGAAGAATTCCAGATGTTTATGTGGAACTTCCAGAGTCATCTCTCTAGTGCAATTAACCTGAGCAGAAACTGCTCACAAAGTTGATGATGATGATGATCACATGATCATCCTTAGGGACATTCAAAATTCTATCTTTGATGACTTCTTTCCCTTTCTCTGAACCCCAAATAGCTGTTAGCGTTCTTCGAACATGCCATTTTTTCCCCCTTATCTGCAACCCTTATTTCTACATTCAAATGAAATTCCTACTTATATGTGTTTTATTAAATTCATCCTCAGACTTAAGAAAATAAATAAATTGAGTATTCACTCAAAAGGTCACAACATATAATTTTCTCCCAACTCAAAAAAGAAAAAAAAAAAAAAATTCAAGAACATCATGTAACTCAAATAAACAGCAAATGAATAACACCCAATAAACTAAACAAAAAAAAAAGAAGAAAGAAGGGGGGGAGGGGGGGTTAGGGCTACCGTTCAACTCCACAGAAACCTCCAACTTGTCTGGCTTCGGGTTCCATTCCAATTCATCCTAGGGCAAGAAGCACAAAACCTACATTAGGAAAAATGAGAAGAGAGGTAAGAGAAAAAAAAGTAGAAGAAAATAAAGGAAACGTGTGATAGAGATGATAGGCTGGTGTGATTATAGAAATCTCATATCTCAGACCGAGAAATAATGGGGGGGAAACGGAGAGATGGAAAAATACAGAACCGCCACCACCTGCACAACCCATCTTAGCTGCTAGAAACAATCAGAGAATCATGGCGATTGAAATCACCGCCACCACCAAGAACCCGAACATCTACACAATCCACGCCCGAAAAGCTTCCAACGTACGGGTTTGTGATGGAGTGGTGAGAGAGGAAGAAGATGTCAGGGACGGTATGGGTTTCCCCCGTTTTTTTTAGGATAATACTGTGGACTTTTCTTTGACCAGTTTTTAACCAAAAAGCAAATTCAATCAAAAACACACAACAATAAAAAAAAAAATTGTTAAATAGTTGAAAGTGATCCAGAGGATGACACCTGTCCAGAACTGTTGTGCTAGGGCAGGAAGGTGATCGGCCTTTATACTGTTATAGATATAGATATATGAAAGTTCCAAAATTGGTGTCTCTCATTTTCAATTTTTTTTTGTTTGGTAATGTATTATACGTGTCCAACTGCAAAAATTAATCTTTCGAAATACTGAAAGATATTTAAGGATTGATCTTTCATAATCAGATTTTTTTCATATATAAGAGCTACGGATAAAACTTTCGACCACTTATTTAAGAGCCTCAAATTCATTATCATTCGAATCAATCACATGTTGATCTCTCATATTCAAATTGAGGAATGCAAATGTTTCGTTTGAAATTAAACCAAGAAAAATAACTTGAGTCCCCCCTTTCCACAATTCAAATATATTACTTCAGAAAAAAATAACTCTCAAACTCGCATAATTAAAGATTAAAAAAGTATTATTGAATTACATTTAAATAATTAAACATTTCTAAAAAAATAATTATTAAAATGCCATAATAACTCTGCTGCTATATAAGAAACTAGACGATGGACAACAATGTGTGGACAGTATAATTATATATTATTTTGAAAGACAACTAATTTTTTAAATTAAAAATAATAAAAAGTTGGTGACAAATTATTATGTTTGTTATAATAAAAAGAGTTAAGAAAATTAATGATTTTTGTAACATAATGAAACAATTTCAAAATTTAACTTACAACATTAATAAATTTAAATTAAAAAAACAGCAGAGTTCCTGAAAAAAATAGAGATAAAATGAAGAGAAAGATTTTTTTTATAATCATGATATAAGTATGAAGTATTCATCATCATTAACGGTGATTAATCTCCATCGGGGAACCTATTGATCACACAAAATGGATTCTACTCTTTCAATCAGGTTTTCTTCGTATACTAGAGTCTAGATTCAAACCTTTGATCATTTATTTAAGATGTCCGATTCCCTTATAATTCGGACCAATCACATCTTAGTATGGGAAAGGAATTTTGTCATAAGTAATTTGGGTAGGGATTTTTATACATAATCTCCTTTCTATTGTATCGTGTCTGGTCTGCCGCTCACATATGGATCATCAGTGGATTCTGGATAGGAAAAATTTAAATTCTTTGTTGTTGTTTGGCAAAAAAATAGGAAACACTTTCACAATCTTGTGATGTTATAAAGGGGCAATTCTAACATCCTCCAGGTTGGGTCCTCCAATTAATTTGACCTGGTTCTATGGGTCACCGGATAAATTTTAAGTTTTTATCTTACAATAAAAATAATAATAATCGGTTACCACCCAGTTAACATTGACATTGAAAACTTTTACACATCAAGCTGAGATAGTCGAAGACAATGAAACTCTGGCGAAAACCAGAGATGCATTATATTCATATTCATAAACAATAATTCCATCTACTGTTGCAGCAACACCACAACCTCACAATATTCTTGTGCCCAATCTTTCCCAGTGTTTCAACTTAAGAATCAGAAACAATAATTCCTTCTACTTTCTTAGTTGCTCCCCCACATACAATTTCCTCACTGCCACCACCTCACCATTGCTAAGCGCTACCTTGTAGACCTTCCCAGGTGCTCCACTCCTCACATTATAGAATGAAAGAAAGTTATTTGAAGTGTTAAAATTTATATTGTTTTTTCAATATTTTTTTGCACATTCGATCCAGACCCTGTATCTTAGATCTCCTTCTACAAAATTTGAAGTTGAAAAAATAAATTAAATAGAAAATATATCTGAATAAGGGAGATGGAGCCAAAAAAATTGAGAAATGCAGATGGTGTATGAGGGTAGGGGGTTCCAGATCCAGAAGAGAAATGCAAAATTACTAGTAAACATTGAAGGGAACGAAAGCCAAAGATGAAAAAGAAACCCTAATTGGAAAAAAGGGAAAAGAAAAGAGAGATCTGAATAAAGGCACAAACCGTTCCAAACATGAGCTGTCGTGCGTTCTTCCTTTGATCACGAGTCGCATCTCCAGCGAGCAGCTAGATCTTGTTTCCCTCTATTGCTCTGCCTCCATCTCCTCCTTAGTATTTGTCGTCGAACCCCCACCTCCGGGCTGCCTACGCCGACCTCGAGCTCCTCGAGGACTCCATTGATGCATTCGTCGATTCCCTCACCATAACCGGTTTCACCGGTATCCAATTCACAAACATATTTTAATAATTAACACATTCTGAGTAACCCATTCACAAACACATTTTTCCTCTTTTAATCTCGTCCATATGTTTATTTTAATAATAAATTAATGGCTACGATTAAAAGTGGTTGCATCCTCCAATTTTTCTCCGGAGGATTGAAGACAACCCCATTATAAAGACTTCAGATCGAGATAGCTTTTCTGGGATCACGTCGACAACTAATATTATGTGATTCTTTCTTTTTTAAATGACATATTTCATATTTGGATTTTTTTTATCCAAGATAGAGAGTTCCAGTATTCCTAAATCACTACTTTAAACTCCAATTTATTGGATATTACTTATCGAGTTTAATTGTCTTTTTATATTAACAATCAATTAGAAATTATGGTGTGTGTGACTTTTAAGATAAGAGTCAATCACTTTAATTTCTATGGTAATTTTTAATTGATTATCTATATAAAAAAAAATCTATACCAAAAATATATATCAATTAAATCCTTACTAATCACCCATTAATGTTTTTTAGCAAAATTTAAGAGATATTCTCACTTTCCAAAAGTTGAATATATATTACTTTATATAATGGAGTATTGAGTACAAGTAAAAAAAAAAATGTGACGCAACATGTGATATCATCCTCTGATCATGCTGACATCACGTCATTTAAGGTTTTGATTAACAAATCAATGTATGTGGAGAATAAAAAGCTACCGATTGGATTGTTATATGTTGATGGTATAAAATTATTTTATACAGACATTCAATTATTAATTGTTACACTAGTAAAATTAATTGTTTAATTTTTATATTAATTATTTTAAAAATTACTTATATTATAATTAATAATTAATTGAAAATATAAAAAAATTATATTACTATTACATAACAATTAAACTCAAAAGCTATATAGCCTTATAATATGAGCCTCTGACTATGACAATTAGAATTATTAAGGGTGTGTTACGCCTAAGGCTGACAAGGACGAGGAATGATTGTCGATACTTGAGGCACAGATAAGGAGAGGCTCCTGATAGGCTGCTAGACAAAGAGACACATGAATGAATCGGATTCACATCGGAATGAGAGAGATCCTGAGACTGTGCAGGTATGTGATTGTACAGTTGAATGAAAGCTTATAAGAATTGATTGGTACTACCTATACCAACAAGATGGATGTTCTTTTCGGGAGCCCAGATCATAAGAACTCCATAGTTAAGCATGTTTGACTTGGAACACTTATGGGATTGGTGACCTTCTGGGAAGTTTCCCAGAAAGCGTGTGAGTGAGGACAAAGCACGCTGAAAAGACTCGTGTTAGTTTGTGAGGACAGTCTGCAATCCTAACAGCAGTTCGGGGCATTATAAATGGTATCAGAGCGGACTTCTCCCAGTACGATGTAATTCGGGGACGAACCAAGCAGAAGTTGTGGGCATGTGACACCTGAGGCTGACGAGGGAGGGGAGTGATCGTCGGTGCTTGAGGCATAGACAAGGACAATTAGAATTATTAAGGGTGTGTGACGCCTAAGGCTGACAAGGACGAGGAGTGATCGTCGGTACTTGAGGCACAGATAAGGAGAGGCTCCTGGTAGGCTGCTAGACAAAGAGACACATGAATGAACCAGATTCACATCGGAATGAGAGAGATTCTGAGACTGTGCAGGTATGTGATTGTACAGTTGAATGAAAGCTTATAAGAATTGATTGGTACTACCTATACCAACAAGATGGATGTTCTTTTCGGGAGCCCAGATCATAAGAACTCCATAGTTAAGCGTGTTTGACTTGGAACACTTATGGGATTGGTGACCTTCTGGGAAGTTTCCCAGAAAGCGTGTGAGTGAGGACAAAGCACGCTGAAAAGACTCGTGTTAGTTTGTGGGGACGGTCTGCAATCCTAACAGCAGTTCGGGGCATTACAAATGGTATCAGAGCGGACTTCTCCCAGTACGATGTAGTTCGATGACGAACCAAGCAGAAGCTGTGGGCATGTGACACCTGAGGCTGACGAGGGCGGGGAGTGATCGTCGGTGCTTGAGGCATAGACAAGGAGCGACTCCTGACAGGCTTCTAGGCAAAGGGACACATGAATGAACCGGATTCACATCAGAATGAGATGGATCCTGAGGCTGTGCAGGTATGGGTCTGTACAGTTGAAGGAAATCTTATAAGAATTGATCGGTACTACCTATACCATCAAGATGCATATTCTTTTCGGGAGCCCAGATCATAAGATATTCATAGTTAAACATGCTTGACTTTAGCACTTGTGGGATGGGTGACCATCTGAGAAGTTTCCCAGAAAACGTATGAGTGAGGACAAAGCACGCTGAAAAAACCCGTGTTGGTTGTGGAGATAGTCCGCAATCCTAACAGCAATCTGGGTCATTACAGGGTGTGTTTGGATTTTAAGATTGAGAATAATAAAAAGTAAAGATTGATATAGGAGATTTAAAAATTAATGGATGCATAACCTGCTAGCAACACATTGTATCGTTGTGCTTCGAGTCAATGTACTTCTTCTCACTCCTCTCTCCCCTCTATGTTCTCCTTTTCTTATGCGTTCCTCACTCTCTCAAATCTCAATCTCAGTGCACTCTCTCCACACTACTTCTCTCAACGTGAAACCCACAGTCCCACAGTACTGAGTAGTATCTCTTGCTCCTATTTATAGACGGGTGGTTTTATGGTACAACCTATGCTTTTGGGGTGCACCGATGCACTCTACCTTTCTCCAGTTTTTACCTCCGGTAATAAGTGATTTTTGGGACCTTTAGTCAAATATAACCAATTGAATGTTTTAATTACAAATATTCCATAAAGATCTTTTAGAAAATTACAACATTCCCCTTTAGACATTATCCTTCAGACATTACTTCCCCTTCATCAGTTGAAATGCTTTTGCCATTAAACTCCCGCACAAGCTCTGGCTTTCGAAATGGGTGGTTTTGGAGCCTCATGATTAAAGGTACCTCGTGGACAAGCTAACACCAGCCAACGATTCAAGGACATTGCACTTTGCAAAAGATTGGTCACCAACAACAACTATGGTTGGAAGTTGTATTCCCTCTCTGGCAATGTTGAGGCGCCTGAGTTTGTCAAGAGCATCAAGAACTGGACGAATTCTCACATTGTAAGAGGACACTATTTGTGCCACAACAGTTACAGGTTGTGGCTACTCTGCAGGGCTTAATACAAGTGAGTTTTCAATTTGATGAACAACAACTTTAGTTCTCTTAGCGGCGTTAAGTGGTGGTGGGGACATCGGTGAAAACCTTACCTCACTGCCCTTGTGGCTGACTAACGAGGAAGGGGACAATGATTGGGACCATCATTAATATTAAAAGGACCTTAAACATAAATATTCAAGGGACTTATACATAAATATTCAACTTTATAACCACTCCCATATAAATTTTATAATGGAATTATAAATAAATTTTATTTTTTTATTGCTATCATATGCTACTGTTAACCTATCTGAGAGGTAAATGAATTTGTTACCATTGATTTTATTTTACATCAAATCCAATGGTAATAAGAAAGGGCAATACCGGTGCACCTCAATATTAGGAGTGCACCATCAAAGCACCCTTTATAGGCAAGGTGCAACCATGGATGAAGTTTATCCTTCTCAATATATTGTCAGACCTTTATTTAATTGAGTGGTCATCGACAAAAAAACACGGTGACATTTTAGTTTCTAAGAAATGAAAAATACCAATTGGGTCTTCAACAATGTAAAATGCGGATCAAAATAGTCCCTGAGAGAGACTAAAATTATCCTAAAAAGGACTAATTCGACCCGCATTTTACATTATTGAGAACCAAATTGGTATTTTTCATTTCTCAGGGACCAAAATATTATCGTTTTTTTTTTTGTCGAGGACTAGTTTGGATCTTTACTAGGGGTGGCAAAATGGATTGGGTCCGACGGGCCAACCCGTTTAACCCGTCTATTTTGGCGGGTAAGGTTGGGGTTCTCAACCCACCAACCCTTTTTGACCCTCCCCGATTAATCTACCAAGAAGACGGGTCAGAGGCGGGGCGGGGGCGGGTCGCCAACCAGCTAATTCTAAAAATATATAAATTTTAATTAGGCTTTTACTATTTTAATAGTTTGGAGTCGGGGCGGGACGGATTGACCCTCTAACCCATTTTCTATTTTTATGTCTAATTTCTATCTTTTATAATTTTTTAATTTTTACTTTTATTTTTGGAACCTACCACTAAACGGGATGGGTTAGAAGGTCTAACCCATTTTGTTCAAGCGGGCCAACTCGTCCCACCCCGTTTTAGGCGGGTCGGTACGGGTCGTCACATGAGTTTAATTATTATGCATTGTCAGTGTAAAGTTTTTTTACATTGACAATCAATAAGAAATTATAATATGTATGATTTTTAAGGTAGTTAGGATAAGAGTCACACACTTTAGTTTACGTGGTTATTTCTGATTGGTTGTTTGTAAAAAAATCTTTAGACAGACGGTATATATCAATTAAATTCTTTTTTTATTCCTTATTTTTTTTGGTTATTTTGACTGACTCTTTCATCGAATGAGTTTTGTATCTTCTCAACTTTATTCTATCATTATCTCACATCTCTTCCTCCCCCTTTTATTCTTTATGTCAAATATTATTCTTTTAAATTTGTACTTTCTTTCGGTCTTGGTGATTACATTAGAAATATCGAGGAGAAAGTGATCGAATGAATAAGAGTTGGCTACGTTGTGGCTATACGGGGGAAGACCACTTTTGTTATCAAAACATAATCAAAAGAAAATAATCAAACTGTCCTAAGCATTGAGATGCAATTAAAACAGTTTTTTATAAAAAAAGATTTTTTAAAAATTTAAGCTAATTTATAAACATAATAGATTATTTATAAAATAGTTTTTTTGGACAAAATACAGCTGAAAGACATAAAATTCATCTTTCCCAAACATGCGTACAATGAAATCTCCTAATAGATGCAATATTCATTGTTCAGCAAGCATGAATATTAACAATCTCAATGAGTGACTATCATTCCTTCAAAATGGTTTTACTTATAGCACTCCTTTTGAGCTTGAATTGTTGGCTATCTGTGAAAAATGTATGGAATAAATGAAGAGATGTATGGAAAGGAAAATCATGTACCCTTTTCATAAATCCTTCCTCTTGCAAATTCATATATTTTTGGTTTGAGACCCTCGACATTAAACTCCAACTAATTCAAGTCAAATTGAGAAAATCCATTTAAGGGGACAAAACTCTCCCGTAAATATAAACAATCTCAATGAGTGACTATCATTCCTTCAAAATGGTTTTACTTCTAGCACTCCTTTTGAGCTTGAATTGTCGGTTATGCTGTGAAAAATGTATGGAATAAATGAAGAGATGTATGGAAAGGAAAATCATGTACCCTTTTCATAAATCCTTCCTCTTGCAAATTCATATATTTTTGGTTTGAGACCCTCGACATTAAACTCTAACTGATTCAAGTCGAATTGAGAAAATCCATTTAAGGGGCTCCCCTTATGGCACCCCTCCCGTCTTCCATTTCTTCTCCATTCTTCACTCTGCCCAACCCACACCCAAACCCATCCAACTACACCCAATCCGACGAGGCGGCGAGGAGAGGCAGAGGCGAGCGGCAAGGCTTTAAATAGTCTCAATTGTCTTTTTCCCTGGATGAGTTTCGCCAATAGGTGTCCAACTTGTAAAATGTTGTTAGTCTAATTGAAAAGAAAGGAAAACATTTACATGTGAAAATTATTTATTTTCAATTGTTTTTTCCTTTCAAACTTGTCCATTGCATCATTTGCATCAAGAAACCAAAACCAAAAGCAACATTTTGCAAAGTCCAAAGTGCCATATTCATGTACGCACAATTGCAGATAGCAATAGTCAGCTTTCCAAACTGCAATATTGGTTTGTTTTATTAATTTAAAATTACAACTTGATAATACTTTTTCTTGTAACACAACTTGGTGATACAAATCATTGATCAATTACACTCTTATATGCTGCCAATAATGGAAGTGCTATCTATACCCATTATGGACATCGAAGAACTTTGACCACACAAAAATTCTTGTGGCACACATTGTTCGTTCTGTTCGCCTCTGCTTCTGCCTGTCGCCACGCTAGACTGGGTGTGGTTAGGTGAGTTTGTGAGTTTGGGTGTGGGTTAGGCGGAGTGAAGAATGGAGAAGAATGAAAAGATGGGGAAGGGTGGGAAGGACACTAGAGGGGGGAGGGGAGGGGTATTTAGAGAAAAAGAGAAAAAAATTTAAATAAAGGGGGTGAGGGAATTAATTAGTAGGGTGGGAAAATTAAAGGCCGTTACTTATTGGGTGTTGTTTTTTACACCACAATTTTTTTAAAAATATTTGAATATCCCTGAAATACACCCAACTATCTTATACAGCTCATAACTTATATTCAGAAATACACAACTCCCTTCCCCTTTTCTTCCTTTTTCCCTATTCTCCCTCCTCACCCCACACATTCAATAAATTATACCATGACTCAAGTTTCACTCCTATGGAAATTCTCGGTTATCTTCACTTTGTTCTTGAACTAAAGGTAGATTCATAAATATACCTGAACCGTACTAACTAAAACAAGTATGTATAAAGATTCTTGAGTTTCAAGTTTTAGCTTTAAAGATACCAGATACAGTATATCAGATTCTTGCCTTGCTCAACCAAAATGATGTATAAACAACCAGACTTTGAAAAAAAAATATACAAAGCACCATGTTAAAGTGCTTGCAAGCTCGTTCAATATTCATCATAACAAGTTGCCAACCAAGGATTGATCATAAATTTCATGGTCTATCGTAATTTTCCTCATCCGTAATGTTCATATGAGTGAACATTATGAATGCTGAAAAGGCTAGAAGATATGTTCGCGTGTGATGATCTGCTTTGCCCAATTTGTGGTGTACTCTAGAGTATTTTAAAAATATTCAAATGTTTTTAAAAAATATGTGATGTAAAAAGTAACACCCATACATATTCTGCTTTGCCCATTTTCCAAACCCGGCCAGAAGCCCGTAACATGGCCCAAATCGCTTGGTCCAAGCCATTTTCTATGCTTATTTTGGACGAGGCTTTTCGTTGTTATCTTCTTTCTCCCACCACAGTTCACCACTTACCCACCGGCAACCACCATCTCAGCGTCCATTTCTCTCACTGTCACTTTTAAAGGCTAAAATCGAAGTCCTGGCTGGATCCGTAGAAGAAACAGTGCTATTCAACCTTAACCATGAGGAGGTAGGAGAAGACAACGATTAAAGCTTGATTTCGATTTCGATTTTTATTGTTGAGTTTGTTATTGGTTGCTGCAGAGGCGGATTTCACAGGCTTCATGGGAGGCAAGGAGGTGGAGGTTTGAAGGGAATGGTTGTGAAGTTGTCAATTGCTGCCGTGGTGCTTTTGATCTGCACGGTCTCGCTGTTGTTCTCGTCAACCAGAACTGCGAATGTTCAATCCAACTATCGCACTGAGGTTGATTCATTTCTTCACTCAGATTCTTTGCTTTCTGAAATAATCTTGTAGCAAATCAATGAAATTCCAATTCAGAATGTTGCACATTTTAACATGAAATCTGTACCTGTTCCAAGATCTGTCATGCAAGTTCTTAGTATTCAGTGATTGATTGGTAATACATTTATCATTTTTGCTTAAACAGATCCGTTTAGAAGAACTTTGGAGTAATGCTGATTCTGGCGGTTGGCGCCCATCATCGGCTCCGCGAACTCATTGGCCTCGTATCTATCTGTTCTTCTAGTTACAGACTGTTTCTGATATCCTACAAGATTCTCATACAACTTTCTCATGCTGTATTTAATGTTGAATATTCATTGATGCTTTTGGCAGCTCCTCCGAGCCAGAGCAATGGCTATTTGCGTGTGCGATGTAATGGTGGGCTAAATCAGCAGCGCAGTGCGGTTTGTAACTTTTTCTTCTCACTGATAAACTGTAGAATTTTCAGTTTAGTGCATTCACTGAAACTGCAGAGTATTTGCATTATGTCTGCTTGTGAAGCTAGCTAAATCTAGTGCTGTTGTTAGCATGGGGCTTCCTATATATATGGTGCTATTATGTATATATTGAGAGATTGCATTTCAATGCTGTAGATCTCTAATGCTGTTCTTGCTGCACGAATCATGAATGCTACACTAGTTCTACCCGAGTTAGATGCAAACTCCTTCTGGCACGATGATAGGTAAATTGTCTTAATATTTTAACAGCATGTTTGGTTTTGATGATTTTGGGTAAAATAGTTTTTTTTTTTTTTTTGTTCAATAGCTCTTTCTGGAAGTTTATGATTATAAGCTGTTTAAAACCCAGCATATCTTAATCCAAATGCAACATTAACTCTCATCTGACTTCTAACCTGCTGCATTCATTCATCAAATTCTGGATTTGGATTGTTTTTTATTTGAAAAATTAAAAGGAAGCTATTTTGTTTTTCTTGAACATATCTGTTGATTGTGCAATTTGAATGCGATTATTAATTAATTAATATCTTTACAAAAGTTGTTCTTACTGTTAGGGATTTGTTAGCATGTTGAGAAACAATTAAAAAATTTCGTGTAGAGGGTAAGCCTAGGCGTAACAGTAAGGTTGTTGCCTTGTGACCTGGGGGCTACGAATTCAAATTCTGGAAAAGGCCTCTCCACTTGCAGTTGCAGGGTTAAGGCTGCGTACATCTACCCTCCCCAAACCTCACCAGGTGGGAGCCTCATGCATTGGGCTGCCCTTTAAATGTATTGACCTTTGTATCGGTTTTTTAACTTAAAAATACTATATTTTTATATTTAAATATATGTATCTATTATCAGATGTTAAATTGTATATTAACTTGTGCATTGGTTTTTTAAAGTTGTATTTGATTTTCCTAAAAAAATGTGTTTTACAAAAATAAAGGCATTTAATTCTTTTTAACCTGTCTCCTTAGGGCATCCATTTATGTAACCCTTATTGTTATTGTTGTTAGTATTTTATTGAGAGACAGAGAGTGGCTAATATATTGATTTTCCCAAATAAATTTGGAAGATAGTTTCTGGTTAAGTCTTATATATCTGACAGCAATTAGCAAGTAATTGCTGGACTGCCCTTCTTTAAAACAGTATAACTTTCTGTAAGAATAATTGCCACTCACTAAGTATTTTCCTTTTCCCTAATCCACAAGAAGTTAAGAACTGCTTGTGTGCATTTTTCTTAGGAATGATTTGACGTGGCCTTTGGTTTTTCCCATTTATGTGTATTTGCATTTGTGCATAGGTATATAGCTTTTCATGCTCTTAGTTAAGGTACAGCCTTGTACTTTTCTATAATTCAGCATTAGATGCTTGCTCATTTATCAGATAGAATCTTTTGTTGGATGTTTATTTAATCTCTTTAAACTTCTCTGATACATGCTCAGAAATAAGTTGAATGAGTTAGAACTAGTTTTAGCATCCAAAGTCCACGTACAACATGGTCCACTTAAATTTCAGACTAAGTTTTTAAATTTAATTGTTTCTATTTTGGTAGTTAGATCCTTATTCTGATTTAAGAGAAGAAGCACCTATGATGCATGTGTAAAGAGAAAATTCAATTTTATGGTATGACTTCTTTCTGCTTTTAAATCTAAATACTAGCTTTAAAATTGCCGTGTTTATTTGAAAAATATTTTTTTAAAAAGTATCTTAAACCTAGGAGTAGTTGTAAGTGGTGGGCCTTTGTAGCTAATTTTTAATTTTTAATGACAAAATAACAAATTTTTTCCTCTCCTTTTCGTTTTAATTAGAACAAAATTTTGGAATTTTTTGAAAAAAATAAAAAAGACACTGAATGGAGAATCCCCTTTCTATAATAGTATATACGCTGGTTTGATTGTTTGTTAATTGGTAATGAAGCAGTGTCATGCTACAATAGGTCCTATGGTCTTTTTATTACCTGCAGTGGTTTCCATGGTATTTATGATGTTGAGCACTTCATCAAGACGCTGAGGTATGACGTAAAGATTGTTGAAAGCATTCCGGAAACTCAGAAAAATGGCAAAAAGAAGAAAATAAAAGCGTTTCAGGTAGAATATATTAATTTGGTCATTGTTGAGTAGTTGGAAATTATTTCAGTTTCTAAGATAATACATTGAAATGTTATTTTGACACAGCTTCGCCCCCCTAGAGATGCTCCTATAAGTTGGTATACTACTGAAGCTCTCAAGAAAATGAAGGAACATGGTGCTATCTATCTTACTCCCTTTTCACATCGCTTAGCCGAAGAAATTAACAATCCTGAGTACCAAAGGTTGAGGTGTCGAGTTAATTATCATGCTTTAAGATTCAAGCCACATATCATGAAGCTAAGTCAATCAATAGTTGATAAGCTACGTGCACAAGGTCCCTTCATGTCTATACATCTTCGGTTTGAGATGGATATGTTGGCATTTGCTGGGTAAGTTATCCGGGTTACATTGGACAATTATGTTTGCATGTGTTAACATCAATTGAGATATAGACATTGAGTAATTGGTGTTGTATGACTTCCACTATCAATAATTAACTGCATGTGGGGATTTTCCATCAATCCATGAACCTGTGATTCCTTTTTATTGTTCTAAAGGTAATAGCTATTTCAAAATCTTTCTATCTAATTCCAATAATGTTTTATCCCAGGTGAAAATGGCATATTTCTTATTTGACAAGTTATAATACTTTTTATTATTTTTTATTTTTTATATTTGACTTGTTATCATGCATATTTGCCTTGTTAGTGGTTTATTTCTTACAAGGATATATTTAGATCTGAACTAATGAGCTATGGCGATCTTGATGGCACAGTGCAGCAGTTTTCCGGCACCATAGCTTTAGACTTGCAGCCTCACAAACTGTCCTGATTTCTTAAAAACAGTGTTGGCTAGCTTAGTTTCTGGTTTTTTTTTATAGATCCCAGGTCCAGCTACATGGGATATAAGTAAATCGGAATCAGTAATCTTCTGGTTTATTTGAACGCCTTATTCTGTCAGGAAGAGTGTAATCTGTTCCATTGATAGATAATGAACTCTTTTTTTTTTTTCTCCAAAAAATAATGGAATGCCTCTTTTTCTAAATTACTCATGTTGGATATGAATATGATTGCAGATGCTTTGATATATTTACTCCTGTGGAGCAGAAGATTTTGAAGAAGTATCGAGAAGAAAATTTTGCACCCAAGAGACTTGTCTATGATGAAAGAAGGGCCATTGGAAAATGCCCATTGACTCCTGAGGAGGTAAATTTAGTTTTGCTCTGATTGTCCTTTAATGTGTTTCTCAGGGTGTGGTAAATGGACTAACGTTTAAAGGTTTAAATGCATGCTGGTGATTATGAATTTCTAATTTGCTGAAGATTATGGTACCAATGTTTTAATTACATGTACATTGGTGTGTTTCTCATTGCAGGTTGGTCTTCTTTTGCATGCGTTGGGTTTTGACAATTCTACCAGGATATATCTAGCAGCTGGTGAACTGTTTGGCGGGGATCGATTTATGAAGCCATTTCGAAGTTTGTTCCCTCGACTCGAGAATCATAGTTCCGTGGAAAACTCTGACGAGCTTGTTCAGAACACAAGGGGATTGGCAGGTTCTGCTGTGGATTACATGGTCTGTCTACTTTCTGATATTTTCATGCCAACATATGATGGCCCAAGCAACTTTGCAAACAACCTCCTTGGACATCGCCTATATTATGGCTTCCGGACTACAATCAGACCTGATAGAAAAGCTCTTTCCCCCATCTTCATTGATAGGGAGAATGGGCGGATGGCAGGTTTTGAGGAAGCTATTAGGAAAGTCATGCTTAAAACGAACTTTGGTGAACCTCATAAACGTGTTCCTCCAGAGTCTTTCTATACAAATTCTTGGCCTGAATGCTTCTGCCAAACATCTGCAGAGAACCCTGCAGATCAATGTCCACCAAATGATATTTTGAATATTCTGAACAACGAATTAGAGAAAGAAGCAACAGACCAGACAAATTCTACAATATCTTGAGCAGAAAGATAGTAATTACTTGTGGCTTTGGGCTGATGGTTCTTTTACTCCCCAGTAATGAACTGCTGTGTGCCAAATTGAAAAGGAATGAGCTCCGATTTCCAGATCCAGATTTTCAGGTGATGTTTTTGTCTCAAACTATTTTGTCTACTAAGGGAGTGATATAGTTAGATATGAGAATTCATGGTGCTGATTTGTATGTTTGCCTTCGTTAGTTTCGTGTGGACAATAGAAGGAAGATCACAAGGATTGGATAGAGAGCTGGCAATGTGACTGGAGTTGTATTTATAGGAAAAAGTTAGCCACAAAAATGGTAGTTCTCCCCCTATAGTCTTTGTGCGTGAGGATGGCACTTCTAGTTAGTTACCTGGAGAATGATGAAGAATCTGGCAGATTTATGTTAGATAATAGATATTAGGAGTGCTGAAAAGTAATAGATGTCTTAATTTTTTTTTTTTTGGTGGGGGGAGATAAAAATGACTTGTTCAAGTTTTCCACGATTCTATATTTCCTCTTTGAAAACAATAAATGAGATCTGATATCTGATGTCAGTGTTATCCAGCACTCAAGTAGGATGCTCAATATCGTACTTACCGGGCCCTTGTTTTAGAAAACGATTAACATGGATCGGATGACTTAGCCTTCTATCAGTCCTTGTGAGCTGCTGATAATATGTATCTTGATAGCTAAACAATCCGCTATATGTTTCAAATTTAACAGTTCCTTTTGTTTTCGAACTATTTTCATGTTTTTATTTTTCTAATTCTTTCAGAAGGATGGCTGTAATAGTTGGGATTTACCTGATAATTCTTAGACTGAATTGTATGACATTTGACTCAGGCATAGTAAATTTTTATCTTAGCGTCTAATTACTCGTGGTTGGAAAATATGTTTGGGTGAGGCAGTTTATTTTCACCAAGGTTTTGATTATAGATAACAGAGACAAGTTACATACATTACCGATTCATTGAGCACTCTGCTTAAGCCCCGATTTGACTGTCGCTGCATATATAATAACGTATTCTGACAGTGTACGTGACTTATCGAAGTTGTATGTCTATAAGCGTGTTCACACACAGGATAGATGAATAAAAGTTGTATGTCTATTTTGTGAAAGCTCAGTTGAAATTGAACTTATGAGATCGAGACGGGGCTCTCATGTCTTTATTTCTTATATGTGATCATCAGACAATTGGAAAGGTTGCCATATGTCCATTCATTCCTTACGTCTATTTATTTGCTATTCCTGTCTCTCATTCTTTACGTCCATTCATTCTGCTCCCAGCAAGCGTAGATTTCCTTACTCACGGTAGCAAGTGTCTCTAACTTTGCTTGTATGTATACTTTTTTAGTCATGGATAACAAATTAAATTTATACATGGAAAAATAGTTTTTTTTCCTTAAAGTATCTTCTTAGTCTAGACCTGTCAAAACGGGTCAATTGGTACCAGAGTTGACCTACCATGAGTTGCTCATTAAGTGATTGGGCTAGATTGGTTGACTTTATACTAGTTTGTGTCTATGGTTATTCTTAAATGTATGTTCTAGATAATGAAATATTAGATATCAGAATGGTAGGATAATGATCTTAACCACAATTGTAGCATTTAAGTCAAAAGTAAAATTACCAAAGGTGCGAATGTATAGTTTATAGTATCATTGTCAATTTTTGTACAATGAATTGGTAAGTTAAACAATACATGAGCACAACTAGATGCTTTTAAAGAGTACAACCATTTGATCAAAGCATTATGCCTAGTGCACGTGTAGTCTTTGATTTTACCACTTATTTGTTCTCTGTGGCATGGTAGAATACTTCACGCCTCTTTGGAATAACGTTAGGAAATCACGTTGAATGTCACCGTAACATAATCGAAATTTTCGAAGTATACACTTTGTAATGTATTGTTACTTATTAAAGAAGTGTACACTGTCCAACTATATATTTTTTTTTAAAATAAAAAAGACCTAACAAATGTCATGGGTTCAAAGCAATCATATAATCCACAATATTTTTCGTGAACAATTTTATAATTTTTTAATATAAATATGAGTAAAGATCCAAATTAGTCATTGACAAAAAAATATGGTGACATTTTGGTCCCTAAGAAATGAAAATATCAATTTGATACTCAAGAATGTAAAATGTGGGTCAAATAGGTCCCTTTTAGAAAAATTTTTAGGAACATTTTAGTTCCTGTTAGGAACTATTTTAATCCGCATTTTACATTCTTAAGGACTAAATTGGTATTTTTTTATTTCTCAGGAATCAAAATATCACCGTGATATTTTGACGAGGATCAATTTGGATCTTTACTCTATAAATATTTATAACTCATAAGAATTTATATGACAAATAATTACTCTTGCACTATATTGTTCTCAAGATAAGCATTATGTTGTTATTAGTTTCTTTTAAACACAAATACCTCACACATCTTGATATCTTAATATTACTTATAATTCAAAATTTAAAACTTCAAACAAATAGAAAATTAACTAATTATCAAATAGGAATTTGGACGAAACCCAACAATAAAGTATTTGTTTAAAATAAAAATTGTGCAAGTAAGAAATATAATAATTAACTAAAATGTCTAAATTGTATGTTGTTTGGAACTTGGAAGTAATAACTATAACTATAAAAATCTATGGAACTATTTTCCACTTTGTCTATCGAATCAAAAAAGCATATTCTTGAAATGAAAGTGGAGATGAAGACAAAACTACAGATTGCAATATTATTGTTATAAAAAGTCATCTTAATTCTTAGCCGTTCTTTGTCCAAGGAAATAATCAGGCAGTTTTGTTTTTAAACTGAAAAAGGGGAACGCACTTCACATTCAGTCACATCGGAATGATTATTATATTTTTGGGTAGAAATTCACATGATTTTGTTGAATCTCAAGATAAGTGTCCCTAGTTACGTACATGTGGCACGTATGTGTTCCCACACATCCTTCCTATTTACTATTTAGAGATAGAAAGAGAGAGAGAGAGAGAGTGAGTCATCATCACTCACACCTCAGTCGTCACACTCGCACAGCGTCAGTCATCTCTTCTAACTCTTTCTTCTCTTTGGAGAGAGAGAGAGAGAGAGAGAGAGAAGCCATCGATGGCTTTCTGTTGTAGGCTTGAAAACTTGATCCTCCCTGCTTTTAAACCCCAAAACTCCCTTGTCCCGCTATCATCAACATTAACCTCGTACCTGTCATGTCCTTCTTCTTCTTCTTCTTCGTCGAAACATGAAAAGCTGACTTTCAGAATCCTCTACAGTCCAACTATCAGAGCCGCCTCATCATCTTCTTCTTCTTCGACAACCATTGCCGCCGAACCTGAAGGCATTAAGGTTCGTTTTCTCTCTTCCATTCCATTCCACCCTTTCTTTCACTCCTCTCTACTTCTGACCGACCTTGTTTTGTCATCATCAAGATTAACTCCATTCCAACCAAGCCTATCGAAGGACAAAAGACTGGCACCAGTGGGCTTCGAAAGAAGGTAATTACTTACTCTTTCTTCTCTTCTCTTCTTTCTCTATCAACACAACACCAATAATAAAATAAATCATATTTCAGCATTGTTTTGTAGCTGCAAAATTAGTACTCTCCTTATAATTATATGCATACTTGTTTTGTAGGTGAAAGTGTTTAAGCAAGAAAATTACCTTGCAAATTGGATCCAGGTTTGTAGAATTCCATGCAATATATGATTACCTGATTTATGCATTTTGCATTGTGTGTAAGTGGAAATTTCTGTGCAACTGTAGGCACTGTTCAATTCATTGCCTCCAGAAGATTACAAGAACGGTTTGTTGGTGTTGGGAGGTGACGGTCGATACTTTAATCAGGAAGCTGCGCAGGTTAACCTTTTTTAATGTGTCACTATAACAATCAGATTTAAATCTTCTGTTAAGAAAATTAAGTACCCTACCCTGTTTCTGATTTGTGCTGTTCTTGTGCATTGCAGATAATAATCAAAATTGCTGCTGGGAATGGTGTTGGAAAAATTCTGGTTGGAAAGTAAGTATCTTAAAATTGTTCCAATTAATTTTGCTATAATGAATGGGAGGAACTATGTAAATCGAGAGCTACTGGTGAGTGGCATCATAAGGCTAAAACATCTTTGATAGACTAGTGTGTGAGTTATATTGTTCAAAGCAAAATCACTTCTGTGGTGGTATTAATACACATTACAGTCTTCTTAATAGAATTTGAGGATGGTTTTTCTTCTCTAATGCAGGGAAGGTATATTGTCAACACCTGCTGTTTCTGCTGTGATAAGGAAGAGGAAGGCAAGCCAGACTAACTACTTTTTTCTCCTGAAGTATTTTAGCACATAAGGGTAGCATGACCTTTTCAGCTCACTTGCTATTTTTCTTCTCATTTTCTTAAACTTTAACAGGCAAATGGTGGATTTATTATGAGTGCAAGCCATAATCCTGGTGGGCCTGAATATGATTGGGGTATTAAGGTGACTCTATATTTCTAATTCTCATCCATTAAATGGTCATGGGTCAATTTTGCAATGACTAGTGCTGATAGATTGTGCTCCTGAAGTTACTGGTGTTTTAATTTTGGTCAGGAGTCAGGACATTGGTTAATACCTTGAAAAGCCTTTGATTCAGAGGTTACTTGGTGGTCCTGGTTGAGTTTCTGTTTTTTTTTTTTATTGGCGTGGGGGATGTGATCTTTTTGTACCCTATATACATAATAGATACAGCTTTGGCAAAAAGTTGTTTTTATGTAACATGCTTGTAGCCAATATCTAAGATTTCATTTATGTGCAAATCTGCCAGTTTGTGTTTCTGATAAATGCATTTGCTGTTAACTCCAGTTTAATTACAGTAGTGGACAACCTGCACCAGAATCCATCACTGACAAGATTTATGGAAACACCTTATCTGTAAGTGTCCCATTATTCAAGTATGCCTTGCATTTCCTATCCTGCATTGTGTTCTTTGAAAGGTTTGTCTTGTTCCTGTGTTGTCTTGTTAGAAGATGAAAAATCTCATGTAATCTTGACCTTACCATCTAGTACAATTACTAATTTTCTTCTCATATAATCTCTATTGTAGAATGAATTTCTTCATGGATTTTTTCATTTTCATGAATGAGTTGAATCATTGCTAAATGAATAATGCTACTTATGCTTCTTTGTTCATCTGTGAAATTGCTCTAATGAGCCACTGAAACGGGGTATCCTTTTTCTGAGTGAAAATATAACTTAAACTAGGTGTGAAAAAAATGATCTGGTAGTTGATATTATCTGGACAACTATCTCCTAAAAGAGTATGACCTAGTATTTTCTTACCCAAACCAATGATAAAGTTCGTATTAGATATTGTTGGGGTTAAATATTTTGCATTGACACAGATATCAGAGATAAAGATTGCTGACATTGCTGATGTCGACTTATCAAATGTTGGGGTTACAAAGTATGGAAGCTTCAGTGTGGAAGTAATAGACCCAGTTTCTGACTATTTGGAGCTATTGGAGGTAAGTCATTTGTTTGCTTCATTGGAATCTAGTAGGGTAATTCATGTGAACTGGATCTCAGTGTTGTGATGTTTATTTAATTAAATTTTATTATTATATTTTGTGCAGGCAGTATTTGATTTTCAGCTAATCAAAGGTCTTCTTTCACGGCCGGATTTTAGGTACAATCTTCTTGCTCTCTGAATATTGCAAATGTTGACTTTATGGGGTTACATGTTGCTCTTAGATCTGGTTCCCTTGTCTCCTCTTTTCTCTTTGGTCTCATTGTTTTCATTTCTGTGCTTTGCATGTAATGGTCTTTGGGGAAAAGTAGTCGTAGAAATTGTTATTTTTTTGTATGTAGTGTACTTAGTACTACAGCTGTACTCTTGTGCCATATTGTAATGCATATGCTCTTTTACAGTGACATTCATGAAAAAGGTTGTCTCTCTAATATCCTGCTCTCTCTACAATTACATTTGAGATCCCCCATTTGACAAAATATTCAATTTTCTGTGCTACTTCAACGTGACTCCGAAAGATTCCTTTTTAGCTAGCATGAGAATAAGAAATCAGGAAACTCCATTTTCTTTAGATATGAACTTGTTAAAACATATTTATATGATTTTTTTTCTTAGCTATGTTTTTCATCTTCCTGTTTTTTGTTTTTGAGTCAATCTTATTTGTAATTAAAAGAGGTTGAAATTTCCGTCCTTACTCACAGTGCATATGGCTTTTGCCTGCCGCATATCATTTTCTGGTCCTCTAAAATTTTACTGGTGCTATGTTAGCAGTAGTAAGGTAGTATTTAAAATTTGAATATATAATTTATTATTTTTATGAACAGAGTGGGCTGGTTATTATGTTTAGGATCTATCGAAATCCCATACTCTTGAAATTTATTTTAGGTTTATATTTGATGCCATGCATGCTGTTACTGGTGCTTATGCAAAACCCATCTTCGTTGATAAACTTGGCGCTAGTCCGGTAAGGTTCTCCCCTTTAAACTTTTTTAGGGAGTTGACAAAAATCTATTCAAAGTTGTTGATATTAGATGTTAATTATGCAATGTAGGATTCAATTTCCAATGGAATCCCTTTGGAAGATTTTGGACACGGTCATCCTGATCCTAATCTCACGTGAGTTTAGTGCTTTATTTGGTAACATTTAGTTTTCATCCATGAAACAACTATTTTTTATGGGAACTTTTGTTGAACAGATATGCGAAGGATCTTGTCAACATTTTATATGCTGAAAATGGACCTGATTTCGGAGCTGCCAGTGATGGTATGGGAGATCAAAGTAGCAGCCAGCTCTTTGGTCTAATATTTTAGTTACATGTTTTTTATATAATAATATCCCTTGAGCTGATGCATAGTTTACTGACACAGTTTCACATGCACCTTTGGTTCCGTGGGCATCACACCATGGTTTTGATTGCATCACTCAATCAAGACGATAACAATATTGCATAAATCGTCTAAAACTCATAGCACTGCATCGTGACAAGATCTAAAGATGAAATGATCCACCTTTTTATATATTTGGTCCTCTCATGATCAAGTTATTTAGGCCATTTTAGAAATGAAAACTACTTTGCCTTTACGGAAAGGTCATTGTCAATCGATTGAACAAAAGCATCTATTAGAATTATGTGAAATCAGTTTAGGAATACTAGCTTACTCAATCATTGTAGATTGTAGTTTATTAAAGCCCAATCCTCTCTTTTGTAGATTGTAGTTTGTTCAAGTCCAATCCTCTGTGTAATCTTGAATTAAGTCCTCTCCACATTCCATGGGAAGTTTATAGTTGGTCAGCTTGCTTAACATAGGACTGGAAAAATAGTATTCGTGATAAAAAAATCAAGTGATGTAAGTAACTTATTAATACCCAATAAAATAAGAAGGTGAACATATCTTCGACTTGGTCTTACGATTTGGTGTTTATATGAACAAAAGAATGCTCTAAAAAAAATACCAAAATAACCTGAAAAAACGTAATTTTAGCTATTAGACCTCTTAATATTGCCTAATAATTCAAAGTAACAAATGATTTTCAATTATATTGCTGACACTGTCTGATAATCCCGCACTGAAATTTACTACCCCATCTGGATTCTGGTCATTGTTTGGGAAATAAAATGAGGAGGGAAGAAAATGGAAGGAATGAAAATAAGCAATGTATAAATGAATGTATCATGTCTACATTCATATCGATTTTTTTCTTCCATTTTCTTTCTCTCTGACTTCTGTTTCCCAAACAAACTATTAAAATTGAACGTTATTTGTAATTCAAATGTTGACATGGTACAACTTGGAGACAATACAATCTATCTCTGTAATCTTGAAACTCTGCATCCATGTAATATGGTTATACCACATTTTTTTAACACATTGCAGAAGATGTAGTTGATGTATGCTTGTGCAACAATGTCGTCTTTGTTTGTGTTTATTTAATGATGTTAATGTTAATATCAATCAATCTTTGTTCAGGTGATGGTGATAGAAATATGATTTTAGGAAGAAATTTCTTTGTTACTCCTTCAGACTCTGTAGCACTTATTGCAGCCAATGCAAGTGAAACGATTCCATACTTCAAGAACAGTGTTAAGGTAGAAATTTAATGCACACATTATTATTAGGTATTCGTCTTTGAAAAAAAAAAAAAAGAAAAGCCACTATTCTGTATTTTAATTGCAGGGTCTTGCTCGATCAATGCCAACAAGCGGTGCTCTGGATCGTGTTGCTGAAACATTGAACCTCCCTTTCTTTGAGGCATGTTTTATTTATTTTTGTACAATTTCTATTTTCTTAAAAGATTATAGATGAAGTTGGTTTCATATATTTGTAGAGGCAGTTCTCAAAATAACAAAAGTTAGTCCTTTGATTCAGGTCCCCACTGGCTGGAAATTTTTTGGGAATCTCATGGATGCTGGAAATTTGTCAATTTGCGGGGAAGAGAGTTTTGGAACAGGTTCTGACCACATTCGTGAGAAGGATGGAATCTGGTAAATATTTCAAATGTTTTCGTATATCTAAAATAAATTTCTTGTTACGGAAAAAATAATAATAATAATAATAATAATAATAATAATAATAATAATAATAATTTGATTCAATTCTATTTTTGTGGGCTAGCTACTTTGATGTATCTTGAAATTATTAGAATTCTGAAATACATTGTTGACTCTAGAGAACATTAACATCTATATGTCCTCTCGTTTTTGTTAATTGTCAGTCTTATGTCAGTGTCTTCCAATTACAGGGCTGTATTAGCTTGGCTTTCTATTATCGCACACCGCAACAAAGACAAGAAACCAGGGGAGAAATTGATCTCTGTATCTGATGTTGTGAAGGAGCACTGGGCAACTTATGGACGAAATTTTTTTTCTAGATATGACTATGAGGTTGGTATCTTAGCTGCAATTGAAGTATTATTTATAACATATTCTTGGCACTTCAGTTTTTGTTTTGGATTTCCTTAATACCATGAGCGAGCTAGGTTACTCAAGTGTGATGGTTCAATATTTATTGACAAATCTAAGTCCTTATATAGGAATGTGAATCTGAAGGGGCCAATAAGATGATACAATACCTACGAGAGAGTGTGTCTAAGAGCAAGCCTGGTGATAAGTATGGTTAGTTGCTATAAGCACTTTCTCTCAATCTTGATTATCCTCTTCTACCGAGTATATTTCAATCGCGGAAAATATTCTTCTTCAGGAAGTTATGTCCTCCAGTTTGCAGATGATTTTGCGTACACTGATCCGGTAAGTTTTTACACTGTACATTTTACCATGTTTAATTTCTATGAATTCTTTTTTGGTACAATTTCTCTCTGAGTTCAAGGTCAAGCTGTTATAATTCATATTTTCCTTGCAATTAATTGTTTGGTTCTGATATAATTTAAATGTGCAGGTAGATGGAAGTGTGGTGTCAAAACAAGGTGTTCGGTTTGTTTTTACAGATGGTTCACGGATTATATATCGTTTATCGGTATGTGGCATCTGTTTGTTTCCCCACCATATTTCCTTCTACGAAGTGAAATTTATGTACAATTAAATATAAAGTGATTGCTATGTTTTCTTTTACAGGGAACGGGTTCTGCAGGTGCAACTGTGAGAGTTTACATTGAACAGTTTGAACCAGATGTCTCTAAACATGATGTTGATGCTCAAGTTGCCTTAAAACCATTAATAGGTTATTTTCATTTACAAAGACAGAACAAGACATAGTAGTATAAATTAGTTTGTTTATTTTCTAAGCAATTGATTTATCAAATTATTTTACAGATTTAGCATTATCCGTGTCAAAGCTCAAAGACTTCACAGGGAGGGAGAAACCTACAGTCATCACATGATGTTCAATTCTACGAAAACTTGTGAAGTTGCCATTTAGTGCATACGCAGGCTGGTTGTTACAAGAGCTCGAGTTCGGTTTGTCAATTTCAATTTTGGTTATTCAAGCATTTTGGAGCAATAGGCCTTATGTAAAATATGGTATTTATATTTATTATGTGCAAAAAAATGAATTATCGTTATGTAATGAAATAATAATACAATATTTTTGCGTCTCTGCAAAAGGAGCTGATCTTTCAAAATTTTGTCCAGTTTTTTAGATTAAGAAAGTAGCGTTACATCGCAAGTAGATCAATAACAATTTGACGTATGTTCTAGTAAAGTGAGTTGATGTATATGATTGATATTTTTCATTGTCACCAATCTAATTTCCAGCACTTAAATAGCAGATGAAAGCAGAGACAAGGTCCCTTGAGGTTCCAGCAAAACAAATGGAATTACAAAAAAGACCCCTCTATGAAGAACGTCTATAGCGATTTTGAAATTGAATCCATTACTGTTTGAATCGGCTATATTCTTGGTGATGAATTTACTCTGTATTCTCAGTGTAGTGATAACCACTGAATTTCAGGTAGTTATCATATCCCAGTACAAAGGAAAGATATGAAATGCACCATAGATTCTTTTGGTGTGGCGATCATCCAAATCGGAAATGGATTCAGTAATTTTGAGATTTGATACCTTTGGTGGCTTTAGGCATTTTCTCTCTCATTTGACACACTCTTTCATCTGGATTTGGATTCAGTGATTGAAATTTAGTAACCTTATTACGAGTGTTTCAAATGAGAAAAAAATGTCTAAAGGCACCTAAGGTATCAAATCTCAAAGTTATTGAATCCATCTCCCTCTCATCTTATCTTATTTCTCTCTCCAAAAAATACCTAGAGGCATCAAAGTTACTAAATCTCAAAGTCAATGAATCCAAATGGATGGAGGTTTGGTGTATATTGCTTCTACTTTTGTTACTGAAAAAAGTACAAAAATGTCATTAAAGTGTGATTTTGGTCTCACCATTATTTCCAACCACGGTACCAAACAGGCACTTAGCCGTTTGCATGTTGAGAATATTTAGAATTTGTTGAGTTTCATCGTGGTATACCATTGGAGACAATGAATGACACTGACAGCAACCTATCGTCATTCTAGTAACTTGTCTTATGTCTAGGCTTATAGGATTACAGTGAGCGCATATATTGTTGTGGTTATGCCTTTGGAAGACATGAGAAGGTGGCAATCTGTACAAGATCAAGTGAGAAAGATGTACTTCTAACTTCCTTATGTAACTAGCAATCCTATTGGTCATCCTTGATCTGATTGATGATCTGGTCAGCTTTCCACAACATAAAAACAAGCCAATGACCCAATCACAGCTTTCAGACCGGCCGGCATATGTGGAAACTGAGTGTACGCCTAATAGATTATATCAGCATGCTAGCTATTGTTAGCCATACTGAAGGTATATAACTACAAAGTATAGGAAGCTCTTCTATATATGTACTCACTCAACATTTACTTTCAGACTCAACGGTTCAGATTCATTTTGTACAATACATTAAAAACATAAAACACTGCTTTAAAAATATATGAATTTTTGAGTTCAGTGAATATAAATTTGGTCTATAAAAAGATTTCGCAAAAGAGAGTAGTCTGGAATCGGTCAAGTAGTTGTTGTAAAAATAATAAAATAATAAAAAATAAATAAATAAAGGAGAATATGAAGAACACAAAATTATTTATAGTCTGAGACGTGTAGAATCACACTGTCCTTAAGGATTATTTCATCACAAAAATTATAATAATGCGAATATCTCTCAGGATTTAACAGACTCTTCCAGAATAATATTATTATTCTAGGTATTCAGAACAGCAAGAAAGATATCAACTCTGATACATTTATAAAATACAAAAGGAGAAAGAAAGTCTTTAAAAAATAAGTCTATCAAACCACATAAAAACCACAATACATATAGTTTGAAACTAGAACAAAAGAATCAGTTTTTCAATCTCTACCGGAAGCTCTCAATCTACATTTTTCGTAAGACACCCTGGTGAAATATATATATGAATGCCTATTCAAATAAAGGCATAATATAGCAGTTTTAAAAATATTTAATCAATTGCACCGTTTTCAAATTAATGCACAATTGATGCACAATTTGCATTTGATGTATTAACTTGCTTTTGAAAAAGGCAGGTTGGAAATATATTAATGTAAAGGACAAACCAATTAAAAACATTAAAAGGTTAATAAATTAAATCAAATCATTAACAAATAAAAGTTACAGAAAATTAATTGTAATAAATGATAGTAAAGAAGAGATTTAAAAAACAAATTATTTTGGAATAAGTTTTCTAACAGCTGGGGTGACAAAGATGAGTTGAAGTCATACATTCAAGTCTTGAAAAATGATGATATAAAAAGAAAAACTATTTTTAATTATTTTCCCATTCCAGAAACCTCATAGAATAATTGAAAACTTATCTACGGAATTCAATATTTTCACATTAATTGCCTTATCTATTGGATCATGTAACTTATTTTAGAGGCGCGAAGTAATGTAAAGATGTAGGGTAACTGATCACAAGGTAGATATGAACTTTAAATTTACAAAGTTTTTCAGAGTAAAGAATTAGAAAGAGGATAAAGTGATGAGAATTTGAAGTTGAAGCTTGAATGATATCATATCATGCATAGCAAAATTATGCATATAGTAGATAAGGGTTGTGTCATTTTCTTGTTGGATCAGGCAGTAGGCATGGGGATTATCTGCAATAATAAGAATAAGGACAAATACTTTCTTCTCTCCATTTATAAATGCGACGGGACAAGGATCATGTTCATGCTTTTGCTTCCACCCTCTCTAGCCTTTCTTTTTTAAAAAAAATTATTTACGTATATTAAAATACTTTACATATAAATACATGCGTTTATCATTTAGATTTTCCATCTGGGAGTTGTATTTCTTTCATCCACATTGATTTTTTAGGGAAGAAAATTTTTTTCTCTCTGTTGAGATTTTAAAAGTAAAAAATGAGAGGTTAAGACTTACAGAGTTAGTAAGATTTAAAAAGCATAAATGTGCTTGATTCATGTGACTTTCATGATTATGATTGCAAGATGAGGATCTCCTATCTCATTTTGGTGTGTCACACCATATTCCAATCAATAATATCTTAACATGTATTTTACTTTTTCAATATTAAATAAAATTTTAACTTACATGATAAGATATTATTGATTGGGACATGGTTTGATACACTAAAATGGGACAGGTGATCCTCATCCATGATTACGATGGAGTGAGTGTAAAGGGCAGTTAGACATATTTGCATGTCAAAAAACATTAAGAGAAAAAGGAACAAGACAGGGAAAGTAAAAGAAAAAGACCTAAGAGATGGTGTCCTAGGCTAATGGTTTATGCTGGGTGAGTTCGGATCTATTGCTCTAAGTTCCCAAATGTATGCATTATCATCTGTAAGATTTTCCTTTGTTAATAGCAAAGAGTGAACATTATCAAGGTTGAAAAGCAACTAGGTCCATCACATTTCCCTGGATATGCCAACATGCTTTGGATATCATCACAATCAAGAAGGCCTTTTTCTTCGAAACTCCAAAACCAAAATCAAAATGGGATTGTCTCTGTCCCCCAACTTCTGATGGCTAAATCTCCATCCAACCAGACCCACCAACAAATAATGATAGTGTTTGTCATATACTCCTATGTTATAGTGGAGATAATAAGAGGATGGAACTGTGTCTGTCCTAACTGTGACACACTCCTATGTCTAGAAACTAAAGTTTGTTGTTAATTGCTAAATCCAAACGTGTTGGGTATGTTATTGTCAAACTTGAGGAGATAATGCTCATTAGCTTTACTTCCTATCTGCATGACACTGTGACAACTTCACCATCATGTTAGTTGCCTCTACAACTACTCAACTGGACCTGATTGCTGTTTTCCCTCTCCCCCCTTCTCCACTCCAATATCCTTTGTCCTGTAGTGAGGAATGTGGGATTTAGGCAGTTTGTGTTAATATGTTGCTTTCCTTTTATTTAGCTTTTTCAAACAAGTCAAAGCACAAAAGTCCCCTTTATTTTAGGTTGCAAAGAATTGATGGTACCAAAAAAAATAATTTCCTCTGTGCCTTGATGGATGATCACTGTGGGAAATTATGGCCTATAGATTGGAAGTTTTTCATTTGTTAGAAATAATATAATTTGTAATATCTCATCAGAAGCACATCTCTCACTTGATAAAAAAAAAAAAAAGCACATCTCTCAAATAGAAGAATTAGAGCATGTTTAGGAAAGATAGATTTTGTCCATTTGATCTGTTTTTTGGTTAAAAAACTGTTTCATACATAATCTATCATGTTTGTCAATTAACTTAAATTTATAAAAAAAATATTTTTTGGGGGAAAAAGTTGTTTTATGTCATATAATTTGTTTTAGCTTAAGATTGTTGTGATTTAATTATTTTTCATTCTCAAAACTCTCTTCCCTATTTACCCCTACAAAACTAATTTTCAAACAAATATTATTAAATTATACAAATAACTCCATACCATTTTTCTTATTTTACTATGTAAAAGTGATTTTTTTTGCACTACCCAAACGAAATAGATAATCTTAAAATCGCTTTTCAGCAAACATACCCAAACAAAAACAGATTTTAATTATAATCAATTATCAGTATAATCTATTTTTTCCAGCTTTCCCAAACACACTCATTGTTTCTTATATCTTTTCTTTATTTATTTGTTAAGAGCTAAGTGTATATACCTGTGAGGTATTTGGGTGCATTTGGGATTTGGGTTTGAGTGAAGTGTGACAATTCTTATGTATTCTCCATCATATTTTTTTTATTGAATATATATAAAGTCATCTTTGCATATGGACTAGGCTCAAAGTTGAACCACGTTTGTGCTTGTACTTCCGTTTTATTTGCCCTAGTTTTTTAACAATTTGGAATTTAGAAATTTTTTTTTGTAATTATGGGGACAAATGTTGGCATGGAGAAACTTTTGCGGACCAAATGAGAATCTAATCATACACTTCCAAGAGAGAAAGTTGAATGTATCTGGTTCTGCATCAGTTGACACTTGGGTCGACTAGTTTGAGATGCTAAACCATCACTGATCTGCTGAATGAGTTGAGATTGGATTTTGCATACCAGAAATAATTACAAACAAAACCACCCTCATTCTTCTCGAGATAACTTTGAGAATAATAAAAAAAGATAAATTTGAACAGTGCTAGTTGGGATAAAAATCTGTTGTCCCAAAAAATGATGTCTTGGTGTCCCCCATCAATCAAATGTTGGGAATGAACATAAATATTAATGAATTGTGATTTTATTTTCTTAAGTGTCAAATTATTATTGATGGAGGACAGAGGATATAACAAGAAATTAAGACAGAAGTCTTTATCCCGATAGTTGAGCTTGATAAAAATGGGCTGATCATTTTAGACTTGTAGGTGGCAAACTAAGAAACATTATTGTCGCTTTATGTGACCCAAAGTATGATTTCATATACCACTAATGGCATTGTTTAGTAATTTTGCTCAGGAAGTACTTCAGATGGACTTCTATCCAAAAAAAAGTTAAGGACATGAGCAGTGTACCCAGATGGAAAGGTGCAGGACAAGAGTGGGGGAACTAAAGCGTGTGATTCGTAACATTTTTCAAATAAATTTAACTTCATTTTTTTAAAGAAAAACTTGTATTTTAGTCATCGATATAGATAATTATTGTACACTATCAAATTTTGATAATCCATATTAAAGGGCAAGATTAGGGTTTTAAATTACTATCGCGGTCACGATTGCGTTGCGAGTCTTGCGACCAACAATGACATTTAAGGTAATTATTACAAAAGTGAGATATTTTTTATAATATGTTAATATATAATTAGTCGACAGTACATTTAAATGGATTTGACTTCTCTAAAATGAGTTGTAAAGTAAACTCATATTTACCATTAAACATGTTTAAGGGTTGAGATTATTTCATACTTTTAATTATGCTTTTAATTAAAAATTAAAAATAAAATAAAATCAAACCACTAAACGTCGTCATCTACCTTGGCATACCAACAGACCCCCCCCCCCCAACTACTGCACTGAAAAATTTCCGCTTATTTATTTAATATAGAGTCATGCTAACGAATGTCCTAAAGGTATCATTTAAGAAAAAAAAAATAACTTTACATTTGAAAAATTAAGTATGTCATTTCTTCAAATATTAAATACATCAATTTTCAATGAAAAATTTTTATTCTTGCTTTCTTGACGAATGTCCTAAATCGTTAGGATTCTCCTTTAACATATTCCGCATCTGAATGCAGTAAGTATCATTTGTGAGTAGATATAATCACCCTCAATCGTGTTTAACATATTCAGCATATGAATGAAGTAAGTATCTCACGGTATTGCATAAGCATTTGTTACTGCACTCCCTACCCTGGATTGTTTTCGACTATCCTATTCCAACACCAAGCCACATATTCTTGAAAACCCCTTTCTCAGCCAGCTCTACTACTAGTCTATTAATTGCTATACGTGGTACACCATAAGCAGGAAACAAAATGAAAAGAAAATAAAAAGTGTATGGAATAGAATAGGGTAGGAAAGAAAAGAGAAGAAAAAACCAAGATCCAAATAAGATACGTGGATTATGAACATGTGAAGGACGTAACCAATTTCCTTAGAAATCTGATTCATGCCAGATTGAACCTAATAACCCCTGCATAAGAAACTCTTTATTCATCTCCTCGGCACCACCGTCTAGCACCTCATTAACTCAGCAGCGCGGAGGACGACCCACCATCACGACTTGCCACCCAACGGCCACCTCCAGCCGCTCCACCAGCCACCGCGCGTCTCACTTCGCATCGTTCGCCGCGCGCCGTTCTGCGCCCTTGCCTCAGTGTAAAACTAAAACCAAAAGATGTTTAATTTAGTGGTTTGATTTTATTTTTTGTTTTTATTTTTAATTGAAAGCATTAATTAAAGAATTTAATTGTTATACACTGTCAATGTAACCAATCAAAAATTGTCATATAAGTTAAAATGTTTGACTCTTATCCTAACTACCTTAAAAGTCATTCATATCAGGATTTCTGATTGGTTGACAGTGTAAAAAACTTTACACTGACAATGTATAGCAATTAAACTCTTAATTAAAAGTATGAAATAATCTTAACCCTTAAACATGTTTAATGATAAAGATGAGTTTACTTTACACTCTAAAGTGAGTGGACTCGTTGTACACTAAAATAGAAAAGGGATTAGACAGCGTTTATTTTTTGCCTACGACAACGCTTACAAGCGCTGTTCATATAACTGTTGTGGCAGGTTAGAAGGAAAAGACAGCGATTCTGAAGCGCTGTCTAAAAGATAATTATCTTTTGTTGTGACTAAGACATCGCTTCCTCAAGGAAGCGCTGTCTATATACCATACACAAACATAGCGCTTCCTCCTCAAGGAAGCGCTGTGTAATTATCTTTTAGACTGTGTTTTGTTTATTTTAGACAGCGCTTAAGGAAGCGCTGTCTATACCCTTATTTTTTTAAAAAAAAATTTACATTCTTTTTTCAATTATCCATCCCCCTGCACTCAGCAAAACCAATACATACCAGCTGCAATTTCTCATCAAAACCAGTACATATATACCAAAATAATCATTCAAGTATAATTTCTATACCTAATTAATTACTAACACAATATACAAAAGTAAGGTTAACTTAGTTGCACATACAAAAAGAAGTTTGCTCTTAAAATTTGTACTACACTAACAGTACTAACAGAGGTTCACTAACAACACTTATACACTATGTACAACAACACTTTACACTACATACTATAGCTTCACTACTTAATACTAGCTAGCTGCATGTAGGTGCACTTCATATATATCCAAGCTTGTTGCTGCCCCTGCACATAAGATACACACAACTTAAATTTACAACACATCAACAAATTAGATATACACACACAATCACTTGCACAATGCACACAAACTTAATAGGAGTGACACTACTCTAACTTATAACATCATAGTATATGTGTACTCTACCTTTATTTTGGATAAAATTCGTAACAACATAGCGACACCACTCTTCCCTGAGTTCAATAAGTTGATCATCATAATATGTGTCACATTTACACTCAGGAAAGTACTGCGAAATGAAAATTAAATCAATTAAAATTAAAGTACATTCAATTAATGATAAAATGTGTGTAATTTAATTATTAAACTAGAGCTAAAATTACATACAGCCGTTGGGATTTGCGTTTGGTTTTGAACGACGATATCCTTGATAAACTTCAGGACATAGTAGCCACAATCGTCGCTATTCGGTTGGCGGGGGCACTATAAAATCGAAAATAATAAATTAAAAGTTTCAAGTTAATTTTTAATATAATAATTGCATATGGGTTTTTGTAAATACCTCTATAGATATCCATTTAGTCTTGGACGACTTAGAATATCTCGACTTGGCTCCTCCACTACAGGCACGATGAATTAGCAAAGCCCTGATTTCAAAATCAAACAACTTCATTAAGTTACATAATCATGATCACTATTTATATATATGAAGATAAAAATAAATGCATATATACTTACTGATTGTAGATATTCTTCATTTTTTGGAGAATGTTATAGTTAGTATGCAAGGAAATAAGACATACAATAATATGGATTGAATGCGAAGTTAAAATCTCAGACTGTCCACTTTGGACAATTCAAGAACAACTTGTATATTGTGCCCAAACAATATACAAATCGTTCTTGAACAGGAAACTAAGGTTAATGCATGTGTATACCGATGCTAAAATAAACATGTCTAATGTTACAACTAAATGATTAAAAAAAGTTAGGGGAATAGCAAGTACCGTAGTGAAGCCGAGCAGCTTGAACAACAGAGAGTTGATTGACAGAGGTGCCTGAGAGAAACAACGTTTTATTAGTTTCTTTATTTCTTCCGAAATCAAATACCAAATTTGAAAGGAAGTACCAAGAGCTAGTCAAGTAAGCTACCTGAGAGAGGAGGCAACCGAGCACACCAACAAGTTTGCTCCAATCGAGCAAACACCAACAATGAAACTAAAACTGAAATCAAACAAACACGAGCACACACACATACACATATCAGAACTCATAATTGATCACTAACCTATCAACTAAGAAGCAATGTATAACAAAGTAGACCAAATCAAACCATACTTACCTTTTCAACAAGATGCTTTTTAGGAGGTGCAAGCAAGTAGTTCGGAATGCAGCCCAACTGGTCCAAGATTTCAAATCTCTGCACTGGAAATAACACACAACTACATCAGAAACATAAATCCAACCTGAGATAAGTCGAGACATAGGTCTTAGGTTCAATGCTCTTGTAAAGCATAAAAATACTAACCATTTTATACACATTATGGTTAGGAAAAAAAAAAAGTTGAATTCGAACATGAAACAAAAGTCATTGTGTATGCACATTACTCAACAGTACAACCAACATCAAAAGGGCCAAATTCATGATTATCAACTCCAGCGAAATGACAGTGTCTGCTTCTTGGCAAATGTAAGAGATGATGGATTAAAAAAACTCAAGAACTATCCCTATGGCAGTATTGAAAATGTGTCACGAGTGAGCTACGATGGATTAAACATTCCATACCAAAAAAATCTTTCTACACATTGCATTTTTTTTCACTGTATTACCAATTCTCTGTTTTGTACCAATGTCATTTGCTAACAAAACCAAATCAGAGCAGGGGTGTTATCCTCATTCTTATCATTCAATTCCAATATATAAGCTGAAAATGTAAAATACAAGAATTCAACAGCCTAATAAGAAAATCTATATTACTATTTTAAAAATTCAAATTTTACAGTATATAGGGAATGAAGGGGTTACAGGGAAGAGGAGGGTTTGCAGTGAAGACGGGTTTGCAGGAAATGATGGGTTACCTGGGAGCTTGCAGTGAAGAAGAGGGCTTTCAGAGAGAAGGTGGTTGTCGCGTTGGGTGAAGAGGTGGTTCTCCCGGTGGTTCTTGCGTTGGGCAAAGAGCAGGCCGCACGAATAATGCACTTGATGAGAGGTGGTTCTTGCGGTGGTTTGAGAATTAATGGTGTTTGCGGTGGTTCTCGCAGAGGTTAAGGTTCGAGAATGGTGGCAATGATGAGGATGAGTGGTGTCTGAACTTAGGTCGTGGAGGAGGGAATGAACAGTACCTGAGTGTTTTGTGTAAGCACGCGAGGAAGAAGTATTCGTTATAAAAATTTAATGCAAGGGAGGAGAATAGACAGCGCTTACTCAAGGAAGAGCTGTCTTAGTGTGACCTTAGACAACGCTTCTTTGAAAAAGCGATGTCTATTCCCATACATTAGACAACGCTTTCTTAAGGAAGCGCTGTCTATTCTCTTATCAACCTTTTAACAGCGCTTCCTTCATAAAGCGCTTTCTATTTTCATTCATCTAACAGCGCTTGCTAGGAGAAGTGCTATTGCACATTCTTCGCATCATTAAACACAGCGTTTCACTAGAAAACGCTATTGAAGGTGCGCTTTCAAAGGCATAATCTGACGTAGTGACAATTAAATCCTTTTAATAAAAGCGGCACAACAAATCACGGAATATGTTAATCATTTTGAGATTTTTTGAAGTAAGTTCCAAATATATATGCTTTTACTTGATCTGGATTGGACCTATTTGATAGTGAATTATTTCAACTCAGAATGTGTCAAGGACGATTGTCCAGTTAAGATATCATATTCCGATCTTATAAAAACAAAACAACAAAAAAATTCCATCGATGTAACTTATCTTTATGGGGGAAAACAAAGAAAACAATGTATGTGTCTTATGAATCCTAACTAATTATCATTTAGCCGTCCTGAGAAGTTTGAACTATTTAAACTCGGGTCAATTGAAAAGCAGAACTAGCAATAGTGGGCTAAAAATTTAAAGTGATAGGAAGGAAAGATGTCAACGCATGATTGAGATATATATAGTACCTCAATCAAAATCTTGAGAAGTATAAAATTTTAAATGGACTGGAGTGTAATTGTATGAAGAAATTAATGGATCAAGAGCATGAGATAATTAGCGTAGAGATTATTATCTAATCTATTGTATCGCATTTATTATTTGAATTTTTTCCAGATTCCATAATCAACACTACTATTTTCCAACAGGGAACGATCATCTTCCACAAGATCTTGTCGGCAATGTGTCATAGCCAAAGTCATAAATGCAGAAGACCAAGAATCAATATCTTTATTATATTCGGCATGTAAGTGATCCTTAAGATAGATTACACACTAATCATGCTTATTCTTTGCCACAAGATAAAGAGGAAAGAAGAACTAAAGCATTAGCATTATATGTGTAGTTTCTATCATTTTTGCTAAATGAGATATTTCTTTTCTAAGAGTGGTCTTTTACTACTACGAAAAGTTACTCTGGTGGTTATCATCAGTCACATGGTCATTTCACAAAAAGAAAAATTTAGCCGATATCTTGTGCTGATTTGTTTCAAATGCTCACAATTTACGTTCATTATTCTCCTCTAGCTTTCTCTTCCTCTCTTCCTTCTTGTTCCTTTCCATTTCCTCACTTTTCTGTGAGTTTAACTACTGTTATTATTAATATTTTTCTTTTGAAATGATATGTATTGCTTTCACAGAGTTATCAAATATATATTACTATACTAGTCTTGCTGCACTCCATTATTATTTCTGTGAGGAAACATTTTATGAGAATAATCCATTTGATTTATGCCTATAAAAAAAACCATTTGATTTATGGCCAAAAGATTTCATATTATTGCTCATCCTCTGAGATTTTATTCAAGCTAATTAAATTGTCACTACAATGGGCCTTCTGCCCATTCCTTGACAAAAAATGTGCCTGTAATGACTGCTGTCGAGGTTTCTACTTCATAATGAGTTGAAGTTCATACTTCATAGTAAACTATAAACAACATACTGAAGCCTCAAACACTGTAAGTAATGTTGGTCTGGCGTCCATAAGAGAAGGCAAAGACAATTTTAACGATTTAACTCCACACAGAAAACAAGTTATTATAAGCTAATTAGTACATGTTTGGATGTGCATTGACTTGTGATAGATGTGCGTTTTGTGGGAAGCTACTGTGAGCAGTTTTTGCATTTAAAACCCGATCCCGAGTATACCCAAGTTGACCACACTAAACTTATACAAAATATTCTCTCTTGTACGTGTGATTATAATCATATTGAAAATAGAGTTTGAGAAAGATACGAGACAGAAAAGGTGATAAACACTAGCATAATGTGACGTATTTTATTTATTTTAGATTTAATTATGTTAAATATTTTTAATTATAAATTTGTTATGCTATTAATAACGTAAACATGTTGTTGATCTTAATGATAATGGATTCAGACCTCTTAAGTAAGTATTTAAAGGTTCGATCTCTGACTCTTATATAAGGAGGATACCCTAAAAAAAAAAAAACTTTAAAATTTACAATATTATTAAATTATAAGTACTAATAGAATTTTTCTTTTGTTTTAAACCACTTATATTTTTTTTTTTTGAACTGTTTAAATAATAGTTTTTCGTTGCAAACATCAAATGCTTAGGGGTAGCTGCCTATTGTGGATTGACTGAACCTTTGAACTTATGAACATATAACTTGTGGGTCCATGCAATATATGCGCCATACATTGTCATGTCATTGCTCAAATAAAAAAAAAAAAACAGCATTTTAAAATCTTTCTCCTGTTTTTCTTAAAGAAAATGTCATATATGTTGTATTGATGAAATAAAATGAAACCAAATGGAATGAAATAAAAGTTACATTTCATTGTTTAGATATTTCATGATAAAAGTTTTCATACTTTTGTTTGGAAAGTAAACGAAATGAAATGAACTATAACTTTTATATTTTTATATTACTCTTACATTAAAAGCATTAATATTTTATTTTTTATGCTTTTAATAAAGTGATTTTAACTGTGCAATCAATTCTCAAGTTTAAAACTATTGTCTTCTCCAATTTTAATTTAGTTCATTATTTTCTTTAATAATATTTTTTTCATATATATAAATCTTAAAATCATACTTAAAATCATATACTTAAAGGATTTAAATTTATTTCTTCCACTTTCATTTTTTAAAATAAAAAAATGCATATAAAAAATTATAGCATATAAAAAACGCATATTTCTATACCTAAGAAGAAATTTATATAAAACCACGAGGAGTATATGTCTTAAGAAACTTTTATTCTCTGTAACATTAAATAGAGAAATGAAACACCAGCTGGAAAGTGGAGGTCCCACGTCACTGACGTCAGTGGGTGGTAAAGGCTCTCTATCCATGGTACAGAGGCTTTAAGAGAGATTATAGTGGAAACGGAAATTCTTTAGGATTAGATTAAGCTAGTTATTATGGTACCTTTAAAATTTAAACAGTTTAGATATTTTATGTTTAATTAAAATATATTATTTTAATTAATTGAGTCATGTGAATATTATATGAAGTTAAATTCTACCATTTGATTGGATCACATAGGCAAGGATATGATACCCAAGGGGTATCATAGAATCTTCCTTAGATTAAATGGATAAAAATAAGAGTTTAATTGCTATAAATTGATAGTGTAAAATTATTTTACATAGATATTCAATAAAAAATTCTCACATCAGTAAAGAAAATTGATTCTTACCTTAACTATCTTAAAAATGATTCATATTATGATTAGTGATTGATTGATAATATAAAAATATTTATATTATCAATACATAATAATTAGACATTAAAAATAATAATTTAATAAATATAAGAATAAAAACTAAAATGATTTCATCCCATACCCCAAATTGAGGGAAAGAAAAAGAGAGGGAGCCAATGGATTATGAAATGAAATGAAATGCATTTCATCATGACCAAAGACAATTACATTTCATTTTATTCCAGCACATTCCATCAATTCAAACATAATTTTTTAATACGAGATAAACATTAGTATGCTCTGACAAAGGGACAAAAAAGTTTAAGATCCGTTTGTTATGGATTTAAAAAAATTCATATAAAATAATTTAAAAATTATATGATAATTTTTTTTAATTTGTATCAAATATACTTTCTTTCTTCTTTATAGAATCAAATTTTAATGAGAAGCTAAAAAAATAGTTTCAGATTTTAAGCAAATTAATCATTTTTTTTTTGTTTTTCATTAATATCAATAGTTAAAATAAATAACTAGTTACATAAAATAAATGATTTTTTAAAAAAAATAAGAATAGTTACATATATTTTAATTAGCTAATAGAATAAGGACTGAAAGTAATGTAAAGATCCGGACAACAAAGACAGTGTTTGGTTGGAGAGGAATGGAGGAGACGGAGGAGATTTTTGTAAGCATTTGTTGTTTGTTTTATTTTTTAGGGGGGAAGGGAGGGGAGCAAAATCCCTCCTCACCCAATTTTGGCTTCCCTTCAAAAGTGGGGGGATTTGGAGTGGAGGGGAGGGGTTTTAAAATATTTTGTATGGAATGACTAAAATAATCCTACTTATGTATTTTAAAATCTAAAATTATAAGGATATAAAAGTAAATTAATTTTAAAATCCCTCCCCTCCTTTCCTCTCAACCAAACATAATAGCTAATTAAAATCTCTCCTCTCCCCTCAATTAAAATCTCTCTTCTTCCTTCATTTGAACCAAACACACCGGAAGGATAATCCTTTTGAATAAATATAAGATTTTGTTATTATAAAATAACAACATCATCGTCTTTTATAACGATTTATTTTAGCAACAGCGGAGACCGAGTTAGTATTCTTTCAAAAACTAAAGAAACAATTAATTTTAATATACTATTAATATAAAAAATGTTTTATACTTGGATTCAATTATGGGCCTGTTTGTCTAAGATTAAAAAAAGTAATTTTTATATAAAATAATTATTTTGTGATTATTTTTTATAGATTTTTAAGTAAAGTACCAACATGTGTTTTGTTCAAGTGGTAACGGGTTCGAACCCCTTAAGTAAGCAGTCGGGGGTTCGACTCATGGCTCTTGTGTATGGAGAGAATCTGATTGGGAGTGGATAACCCTTAAATGCCGTTCAAGTACCCCGACAGAAATTACTCACTGTTTATGACGGTAGATATTTCGTAACAATAACATAAGGTTACAAAAAAAAACGATTTTTAAGTAAAATAAAAGTTAATTTGTGTTTATTTATAATTATAAAAATCACTTTTTGAACATTGATCGCGCCGGCTTTTTATGAGAGGTTACTCAAAATAGTTTTTCATTTTAATCAAGATTTCATACATTTTCGGATTCCGGTTATTTTCAAAAGATGAAACAAACAGATAAAAAATCCTTAAAAGCGATTATTTTTTAAAAAAAATAATTTCTTGCCAAAATAATCTAAAACAAACGGGGTCTATATGTTATCGCATGAATTAATTAATATATCTCGAGTAGTTGTTATCATAGTGAAATTAATTATAATAGTGTATCAATACATGCTAGATATTGAAGCATAATACTAGTATATCAAAATTAACTTCATTAAATGAATAATCACATTTAGCATGAATTATATATACAATAAAAGACATAGCACCCTTATTTCATTCATTTCTTATCCAGTAAAAGTGAGTTTTTTTTCCTTATAATTACTTTAAGAGGTAATAATATTTATTCATTGACTAAAGCTATACCACCTTAAAAGAAAACATTTAAACCTTCTTCACATATTAATTAGGACATCATGCATCCCAACAACTTGAGAACATATGTGTTAAACAATGGACTCGTGCGATGCACAGATAAATAATATTTAAAGAATATAATAATTTATTATTTGGAAAGATAAATTTTGTATGTAAAATTAAAATAATAACAAAATAAAAAATTATTGACAATTTAATATTTTGTTATAATAGAAAGTGTTCAGAAAATTAATCATTCCTATGATAAAAATAAACATTTTTAAAATTTAACTTAAAACATCAATAAATTTAATTGCAAAAAATCCGCGTAAATTCCTAAAAAAAAATACCTTACTTTTATATTGATTTTATTTGCCTATTTTAATATTTTTTTTTTAAAATATTAATAATTGTCCTTAAAATAATTTATAAAATTACTCCTAGTTAACCTTAGACTACCATACTTTTATATATAAAGATACCTTACTTTTATATTGATTTTATTTACTTACTTTGAGATTTTAAAAAAAGATTAATAGTTATTATTAGTGACTTTACCAAATTGCCCCTTAATAATAATTATTATTCAGTTTACCAAATTGTCCCTAAATTAATCTACAAAATTATCCCTAATTAACTTTAGACTATCTTACTTTTATATATAAAGATAATGAGTTTTTTATTAGAACTGAGTGAGATCATGGTAGATGATTTGTTTCTTGTGGCCATTTCCACCAATGAAATTAGCTGTATTTCCCTACAAATATCCAAGATGGAACTCCCTTTAGGATATGATGGTCCTATACCAAGTTCTTGTCTTATAATAAAATCCAAAATCACACGTGACCCACCATCAAATGATGGTATGCGTGATGGAAAAAAAAAAAAGGAAGCCATCTTTTAGTGGAAAATGAAAGAACATGAACGCTATTGTCTTCAAAATGGCACCCACTTTCCACTTGTAACAGTATGGTCCAACCTGACCTGTTCTGCTTGTTGGGCAACTTTCTCCCCTCGGAAAGAACTTTTTTTTTTATAAGTCAAAGGATGAATTGAATAGAGCAAATAGAGCATAACACGTACCCAAATCCATATGCAAAAACCTATAAACGAAGAAATTACTATGCATACAGAACAGAAAAAACACCTAATGGAACAAAGCGTCCATATCAGCCAAACAAAAAGTCACCATTAGGAACAAAGAAACATTGGGCATCAACCTAAACAACCCAAAGAAATAAACGCCTCCATCTATACATAGTCAAAGAACTCATCAAGCTTAAAGAACAACCTTTAGCATTTATTTTTACCCATCGGAGTTTAAGCAATAATGATGGTTTACAACAAAAGAAGAGGTTATAACATTTTACCCAGAAAAAAAAAATCCCAAAGCTGCAATCATCATGAGGCTATCAGCAAGCAAGAAAGAACTTATTAAGCTTCTGTCAAATATAATTGCAATGGAAACTGTCCGTTTTCACCACCTTCGTATTTTTCATACGAACTGCGATTATCATTAAGTCAAAATAGGCTTATAATAGTGTTTCTGTGTAGCTTATAATAGCGCTTAAAACTACTATCTATCCTTCCATCATTAAAAGAGGCTTGTAACTAAAGATAACATTTTTGAAGTGCTATCTTAGGGATTTAGGATAATGCTTCTTCGAGCAAACCCTATCTTAGGGGGTATCCCCCTCTCTCTAACTTGCGCCTTCAACCAATGACTCAGCCTCCATCAACGTTTACCCTACCCACCATTTCTTCCTTTCACCATCTTACAACAACTTACTTACACCCACCGTGCCACTCAACGTTTACCATCTGTCTCGTAAAGAGCCACCTAAGAGAACTTTTCAAAAAAAGAGAGAAAGAAAACCCTAACTCAACCAAATCGATTGATGAACCACCAAACCCTACAAGAAAATCTACAAAAATCTACAAACAAAATAACATCAAGTATCAAATAGTGACCATAATCTGAGAAAACAAAAAATAAATAAAGAAAAAAAGTTGCAGCAGAACACGCTTGCCTGAACGTAGTTTCCGCTTCAAATCGACACTACGCCAACTTCCCACAATGCTTGTTTGAACAGAACCAACGGCTCCACCTCTGAGAGAAAACAAAAACAAATGAATTGAGAATGCATGTAGCACCAACGTTTTTTTTAGTTTTTTTGTTTTGTTTTTGTTTTGAAATCAAATGCATAATAAAGGGGTGAGAATGGATCAAAACTTGAAAGGGCCGCACATCTGGGCGCTTGGAGATTTGGTCGCTCCTCTGCATGGTCCTTTACATGGTGGCTTAGAGATGGCTGGAGAGATCAAGAGAGAAAAAGTAACCAAGAGAGATGGAGAGATGAGACAGAGAGGGCGGTTCTGAGTGCTCTCTGCTGGTGCGAGGTGAAGTGAAGAGTGAGAAAGATCACGGAGACAACGCGCTTAAGGAATTAAAAAATGAGAAAAAATAGCGCTTCCTCAAGGAAGCACTATCTTAGGTACACCTAATTAAGATAGTGTTTCATTAAGGAAGCAGTATTAAAGGTTGAGCGTGTTGGAACCAAAGTGGTTATAGTCCATTAATCCCTTAAGTTTTGATGTTAACAAAGGACTAATTTCGGAAGAACAAAGATTTCTTATGAACTAACGCTTTATCTTAAGTGTGCAGAATAAAATATATATAAGTCCAAAGACTATCTAAGTCCAAAGACTTTCACTCGTCCAAACTTCAAACAGGATTAACTCTCGATCAAACTAGACGATAATAAGTTGTAACAATAAGGTCTTGAGTCCAAAGACTCTTCCTGTTATTGTATTGTAATCTTAATAGTCAAATAAAACTTTAGTTGTTTAGCGCGAATACATATGTAAAGCTTTTGAATTTATTATTCTATGTGTAAAAAGCCCTTATCCTTTAGATAAATATTCCTTGTAATCTTCGCACCATTAAAAGTGAAAGCCAGACTGTCCCTGACTAGAAAAGAAGTCGACCTTCTCTAATAAGAAAGACAAAAGGCAACTTTCGAGTACAAAGAAAAGATGTCAGTCCCATTTCTAGCTATCAAACCTGATAGTCTACTTTGCTGATCAGAAGATTGAACAAGTTATCAGACTCAACGGACTAACGCATTTAATGCTCAATAAGAACAGATTCTTTTCCAACCATTGAAGACTAAAGTTGATAAAAAACAAGTCTGCTATATATATCTCTCTTCTTGAAGATGCAAAGTAAGAGACAAGCGAGGTGATGCACAACTGAATCAAAAATTGAAAAATAGCCAAGCACACAAAGCAATCAAGAGAAAAACATCAAAGCTCGAAAAGCTTACTCTGCTCTTAATTTTCATATCACTCTCTGCGTAGAGTATTGCTTAGAGAGTTCTAAGCTTTAGTTTCAAACTCTCACACTTAGTGAGTTAGTAGAACAAAACTCTTTTCAAAATCTAGTTGGTTAAGCTTGAAGAGGCTTGTGTAGAAAGAATACTTAGTGAGCCTGAAGAGGTGTAGAATACTTGCCTGAAGAGGTGTTGAATACTTGTAACAAAGGGTTTTTTGTTATAGTGGAGAAAGCTCTCAAGTAAAGAAGACCGGACGTAGCTCTTTGGTGAAGAGTGAACTAGGATAACATCTCTGTGTTCTTTTCTTTCCCTTACCTTCGCTTTAGTTTATTTTCTAACTAACTTCTTGAGATTGAATTGCTTTCTTATCGTGCTTGTTTCTTTTATCGTAATTCGTCTGAGTAAGCGTCCAATCAGTGTTTGAAAGCGCTCCTTGCGTCCGTTTTCGTTCTAACGTCCAACCCTTGCGAAAACTTATATATCTGCTTGCGAAAAGTTTTAAAAACTTAAGAAACACAATTCAACCCCCCTTCTTGTGTTTCAAACAGGTTCCTTCAGAGCGTTAGTTTTTTAATTTTAAAATGGGAAAAGATAACGATTCCTTAAGGAAACGCTATTAAATATTTCTGCGCATTTTTAAATAGCATTTCCGCTTTCTAACGCTACTAAATGGGCATTACCACATTATTATATGTCAAATTTGTTGTAGTGTATGTATTACTTTATATAGTTCATGCATGTTAGCGTCTTAGAGAAACAAGAAAGGCACATGGTGGCATTTGCTAGGAAGAAAAGCAAATTACTCTGCACAATAATGTCATGATGTTGAAACTCAAGCCTGAAAAAGTATGGTGGCAATATGATGACAAGATGTGTCAGATCGTCACAGGTAATAAAAGCAGTGAGAAATCAGATATCGTTCTCAGGGATCGAAAGTCAAGTACCAATTCACAAACCTAACAACTATTTAAACGAATGGTTTTGGTTCAAAGGGAGCTTAAGAGCATAACAAAGCAATCAAAGAAGAAGAAAACAAGTACAATATTTTTTGAATTTTTTGATTGAAGCAATAAAACAAACATTGAAAATGCAAAGGATAAAATTCAATTAAATGAAAGAGTTAGGGTTAAGCATCACTTGTGAGCTTGAAAGCATCTCAATCGGTCTTAATACAAGTTGCAACTCCTATTTTGTTACCAAGTTCACTTAATAATCCAATTCTTAATTTCTTAGATAATTGAACCTAAATTCCCAATTACAAACCCTAATTTCTTAAGTGTTTTCAAGAGTGAAAAACATTAAAAACAAGAATCCAATAGATAACAAGCAATTCAATGATTGTTCCTAGACTAAAGAATTGCAAGGCTCGTAATCAAGGCACAACAACACATCAAACTTACATTTGCATGCATAATTCAAAAATCATTCCAAGGATGACCATACCCTAGAAAGCATTAAGAGAAGATATTACAAGCTTACAATGAAAGAAACAAACTTGTATTAACAACCCTAATATCAATTCTAAACAAGTTTCATCAAGTTCCTCCTAACCCCAACAATGAGTGTTTAGTTAGACATGGAAACAAACATGAAAACTACAACAAAGAGGGAGATGAGAGAAAACTCCACGAGTTTGATGGTGAAAGCTTGAGCTCCCACTCTTCCTTACTTCACCACACCCTAGAGTTGCCAAATTAGGGTAGAAAAAGCTTCTGACTTTTACCCAAAATATGCATTTTGTTGTGGACTGGAAAAGTAGCGAGCGTCAAGCACTTGGGAGGCTAAGAAGTAATTTTCGAGAAGCTTGGTTCGCGCCAACAATTGTAAGGCAGAGAGGAATTTTTCTTGTTATGCTTGAACACTTAACGCTTGTAATATGAGCACCTAACGCTTATAAAACAATTTAACCAAACTTTAATTTTCGGTCTCTTTAGCTTTAATGCTTCAATCCCATTATTGATCAATTCCTATAATCAAAACAAGAGGAGAATAAGACTGCTTGACTGGAATTTTAACCAAAATGCAATAAACTCAATAAAATGGAATTGGTTAACTAAAAGAAGAAAAACAACATTTTCTTATAGTCAAAAAAAGGTTAAAAGCTTTATTTTAGAGATGAAACCCAATCAAATATGGTCCAAAAATTTGTTGCTCAAATTCTTTTATATTCTGAATGCATTGTACTCAATAGTCTATATCACCTTTTTTTTGACACAATAGTCTATATCACCTAAAAAGTAATGTAAATTTATCACTGTCACATGTTACAATCAATATAACTTTTTTTGGATATAATACAATCAATATAACTTGAATGCATTACATATACAAAAATAAATAGACGTTTAGCAATTAATCAGTCGACACTTTCATATCATACTTTATTCTTTAATTTTCACGTGAAACTTGTCATTAGTGGTGATAATAGTAACAAAACAATAGAAAAAACAACAGTAATATGGAATATAATATAATACATTTTGGCCCGTTAATTTAATTGAAGTTTCCATTGGGTACTTAACTTCTTAGTTATCTCATTCTTATATTTCTGTATCTTTTACAAGGTACAATGAACTTCCCTTGTAATTGCTTGCTATATATCATATCATTTCAATCACAAATTAGCTGACTTATTTCAGGCATGTATCTTTCATGTATCAGCGTCTGGAATAGTCTTTTATGATCCCCGCTTGATTGAATGGCAATAGGAAGTAGGCCTCAACTGATGATTGGTGTATTAAAGCTACATATGCTTTATCTAAAAAAAAAACTACACATGACAATATAAGTATATAGAAACGTATTCACTTTTTCTTTTGTAAGTTCATATATATATATACAAAATATCCACCATTGTTAGGAGTGACTAATCTTTGTCAGGAAACCTGTTGGGCACACAAGGTGAATCCTCCCCTCCCAATCAGGTTTTTTCCAAACATAAGAGTCGGGATTCAAACCTCTAACCACTTGCTTATGGTGTCCAAGTCTCTTACCACTCAGACTAATCACATGTTGGTGAAATGTATTCACTTTGATCCAAAGAAAACTGGTAAAACTAATTAATTGCAATCCCCAAGTTCATTTTTGGTCTAATATTTTGACTGATTAGCTTAACTTTATAAATTTTCGCTATTACCTTTCTATACTTAACGCTGATCAACTATATATATATATATAAGAAAAAGTAATGTTCAAGTATAAATGAATTTTACGTTACAGAGGATAAAATGTATTCCAGTGTATTTTTAAAGGATAGCCACACATTAATTTAAAATAATCTTCGTGAATTGCTGCATTTAGTGCGGTCTAAGAGCTTGTTTGGCAAGCCACTACTACAAACTTATAGCGGATAGCTTATAACGGATGAAAAAGTAATAAGCGCCTCTGTCACGAGCTTATAACGTTTTTTCACGAGCTTATAGCGTTTTTTCCAGACGTTACTTGAAGTAGCGTTTGAGCTTATAGCTTATAGCGTTTCATTTTTCTTTCCACTTTTATCCTTATTATCTTCATTTAATTCTACGTTTATCTTCTTTTCTCTCTTTTATGTAAAATCATTAATGAAGATGTCCTTTTATGTCATTTTATATTTTTCAACTAGTTCAACTGCTAGTTTTATCAAACACTTCCACGGAAAATAAGTTAGTTTATGCACTATCCACTATCAACTAACATATCCATTAACAATTAATTTTACCACATAAACTCTAAATATATGAATAATTGTCTTAGCATAGGCTGTATGATGTCCTTATATACTTAGCATACAAACATCGAAGTTTTGTCTTGATGTGGTGCACCACTTTTCAAAAAGCTCAAACGACATTGTTTTCAATTTAAATGCATGGTATCTCGCAGATGGCATGCACCCTAGCTTGGACTGACAAATCTTGGACCTTAGTGCCTTACATTAATTAACTAAAAAAGTAAACAAAATTCAATGCCTATATGCTTCCTCCTCCTTCTTTCTCATCCCCTCTCAATACAGTAATACTTCGTTTGTTTTTGTAGATTTTGAAGGGAAAGAAGCGAAGAAAAAAGAAGTGAGTGAGGGAAGTGGGAGTTACTTTGTTTGGTAAGAGAGAAATAAGGGAGGAGAGAAAATTGTGGTGGAATCCACAGCAAAATCTACCTTCCATTGCTGTCGAGATTTTGGGAGGAGGGAAAAAAGTTGAAATGACAAACCTATCCTTCTATTTTGGACTGTGTAAATATGTTATTAGCGGCAAATTACAAATGTCTTTATAAGAAAACACAATTTTTCTTTCTCTACTACTTCTCTTTCATTTCTTTCAATTCAAACAACCTAAAAAGCCACTCATTTTTTACTCATTCTCTCTTTTCTCCTACTTCTTTCTTCCCAACTTCTTTCATGTTTAAATTAAACCATCCCACTTTATGGATTTTGGACGGTATCCTTTTCATATAGGGGTGGCAAACGGATGGATCAAATGGATTTTGATTCGGATTATAATGGATGAGTCAAAAATAATCCATCAATCCATTTCGATCCATTAAAAATATATTAAAAAATCTAATCCATCCATGACCTATTTAATAAAAAACCATCCAACTCATTCATTAATCATTTTTATATGGATGGATATCCGACCCATCCATTTTTATTTTAATATTTTTCACATATAGCCTACAGATTGGGTCAGCCGGCTGGCAGACTAGTAGGCGGTAAGTGATCGATTGGTCGTGCCCGTCCGAGATTATGAGAATATATTTTTTAAAGGCTTTTAATGTAATTGAATGGATTTTAGTGCTCTACTTACTATTGTTGACATTTCTGACAAGTTTAATTCTGCAAATTATGTTATGTAGCAATTGTTATAGAAGTACACCCAGCATCTCAAGTTTTCAAGAAGATATTAAAATTAGAAAATTATGCTATCAAAACTGATCTAGCCTTATTTCAGTGAGAAAAACTTTTCTATAATATTTTCTCTAAATAATGATTTAAAGGCATGTAGATCCCACGTGGGATGAAAAACTTTGTCTTCATTTTTTTGGTTTGTGAAAAATATTTTGGAATGGATAAAAAAATCCACTATGTTATTTTTTTCCCGGTCCAACGGATTTACATAAAGCAATTGGACGGGTCATGAACCATCCATTAAAAAAGAGAATCCAACCCATTTGTTTTTTTTTATAAATGGATGGGTTGGATGGATTTTTTCATGGATGGACCAGATGGATAATTGATCCACGGATTATTTTGCTAGCCCTATTTTCAAACTTAACCACCGTTCTCCTCCCCTCTGATTATTATGATAGGAGACATTCACCATTTGTAGCTAGCTACCTTTCAAAATCCAAATTATTACTATGGTATTTATGGTTTTTTATATTATTATAATTTTTTTAGTTATTAAATTTTTATTATTAATTATATCTAATAAATTTTAAACAATTATTAAAAGTCACAGTAAGGGATGACAATGAGACGGGACAGACACAGGTAGTAATCCCTTGCCACCTATCCCAACGGATGAAAATTCACCTTGTACCTGTCTCGTACCCGTGCGGGTACCCATTAGTTGGGTTTTTAACATCTTCTATGAATATCCACCGATATTATCAAAAACACCTAATTTAAAAATTAATGACATAATCAACATATTAATTAAAATGCTTAAACCTAGAAGCCAAATTTAGCACATTTAGTCCCACAAATCCAAATAAAATTAATTAAATCACATGCAACACAATTTAAAAGCATGCTTAATGCATATTAAGAGTCTATTTGGATGGTTTTTCTAGAAAAATCACTTATTTTTAAAATAAAAGTGTTTCTAAAAAAAATATATAAATGTTTGGATGAGTTTATAAAAAAAGCAAAAGCAGTAGGAAAAAACACATTTTGGTGTTTTTTTAAGAAGCAATAGTCCCTAGCTTCTAAAAAAGGAGATACAGTAAAAGAGAGGGAGAGAGTGAGGAGAGGACCAATCGTGTTTTATTGGACAATAATGTCATTGCAATAAATCTCATAAAAGTCCTTTTTATAAAGGTCATCCAAACACAAAATAATTTTTACTTCTAATTATAGCTTTTCCATTTACTTCTACATCATAGAAGCCCCTTTTGTTAAAACCTCATCCAAACGGACCCTAAGAATCTGAACCTTTGAGTTCTGCTAACCCAACGCCTTGTTCCCAAAAACACTAAAATGAACCTGAACTCTTAGATCCAGTACTGTTGTATTGCATAGGCATGACATGATAATCTTTTTATCTATTTATATAAAATAAATGAATTTATTTATTTTTATCTATTTGAATATTTATCTAGTATTTTATTATCGGGTTCGGATACTCACAGATACGTGTATCTTAATATTCGCTCCCATCCCATTAATAAGCGAATAAAGAAAAAACACTTTTATTTTCCTTGTGGGTACAGATAATTTGGCATCCCAATCAATAAATATTTGATAATTCACTAAGGATGATGGGAAACTCACCCAATGGTGAACTGAAAGCTGCCCATACCGAGTAATTTGTGGTGTGGTGCTTTCATGACATGAAATCCTCTAACTCTATATCTCTGTCAGTTTGTTCCTTTGTAATCTATTGCTGATACCAGCAGAAACACTTGTTTGTAATTGTCTCTACCTTCGTCTCACATATTGGATACTCCTTCCATCGTTTAGTTACTAGTTAGCAATTGCTCCTGCAAAGAGCTTCTCTTTGATATGACTTGTCACATTAGTTGATCCAATCTATCATTAATGCCTGTACTTCTATGTTCTTTATTGTCACGTTTTTTTCCTCTTCATTTTCCTCCGCTTTTTTTTTTCTTTCTTCTTTATGAACTTTTTCCTCGTTTTCATGAATCACTTAGATGATCCTGGGTTATTTAAATTTCCAAGATTTTTTTTTTTTTCATTCAATTTCCAAGATATTTTGCTAAAGACATATCATAGTGGACTAGTCACTTGTAGTTACTACTTGTGCTTTCGCCTTTCACAATTTGCATCAACTTCCTACAGTTGTTTCCCCTAAAAAGGTTGCAGGGCCTCACTCAAGCCTACACTGTGTTGAGGGTGTGAAAGTGGCAATGAGCACTAAGAATTTTAAGATGCTCATGTATAACAATAATCTCTTATCTATAACGCTAAGTCAAATGTGTAAGATGATGTCATATTTAACATCATTTTAACACTTGGCTTGTAATAAGTATGGCAACAAATTTCTTACTCTGCGAGGACATTGAAATTTTCCATGAATACTAAAAACTTAGTTAGATGTTGTTTCAATAGTGTTTATCCAATTGTAAATGGATTTAGATGTCTCTACCTTCCTCGATGAAATTAGCATTACTCTCACCAAGAAAGGCCAAAATGCCATTGGAAAACACCTTCTGGCAACAAGATAAAAGACAAATACCATTTGGATCATTGCTCAAATAATTGAGAAATTTTCATAAAAGAAAACTTAAGCAATTATTTTTCAAAATAAAAAAGTATTAATCACTATGAATGATTAACTATGTGTAAACATATAATTTAATTACTAGCTAGTAGCTAATATTTATGTGGATGAATATTTTTTTATTTTTTCGGTGCATGTGAAAATCTTTTTTAAATTTCTTATTTCTTATTTTAATAATTTAACCTAATCATTTCCTATCAGGCAACTACCAATCTGCAAATATATTTTACCCCGATCCCTTTCTTGCAAATTTAGTGCTTATTTGCATAATTTTTTCTAACAAAGTATATTTTATAAGTACAAAAAAAATGATGTCATAACATCACCCCCCCCCCCCCTTTTCATGTTATGTTCACACGTTTGAGTAAGACATTAATCCTTTTGGATATATACCAACATGTGGTTAATCCGAGTAACAATAGGTTCTGATCCCTTAAGCAAGTGGTATCTGTAACTCTTGTATAAAGAGAAAACCTGGTTGAGAGATGTCAACCCTTCAATATCGTATAATATCTTGTAGAATTAGTCGCTGGAGTTTCACACAGAGATACTCTGAAAAACAAAACAAAAAAAAAAAAAACCTTTTGAACATATAACGATATCATTAGGCCTTCCCACAATCGGACTCTCAAATGTTCTCATAAAAAAAATACAATTTATTTATCACTACACTCAACTCATGGTAAGGTTATAACATCACTTTTGTAATAATGAAGTTTTTATTTGAAAATGTTAGGTGTAGAAGTAATTTTCTAATTATTTGAATAACATTAAGTAAAATTACTAAAAAAACATTGTGTTTAGAATTTTTTTTTGAACAAAAAACATTGTGTTTATAACAATAGAGTTTAATTGTTATGCACTATTAATGCAAAGTTTTTTTATACTGTCAACCAATTAAAAATTATGGTATGAGTGACTTTTAAGGTAGTTAGGATAAGCTGTCAAAAAAAAAAGTAGTTAGGATAAGAGTCAAATATTTTAAATGATGTGACAAATTATGATTGTTTGACAGTAAAAAAATCTTTATACTGACAATGCATACCAATAAAATCCATAACAATATACATTATTTCAACAAAAGAAATTATTTTTACCTAACGTTCAAATTATTATTTAACATATATAAAAATATTTTTAAATATTCGAACATTTTTATAGTAGACTTCACAACCTTACATATAATAAGAGTTTTATTTTAATACATTTTTAATGTAAAATTAATCGGTTATGTATCTTGACATAACTTCTAAGATAATTATTCTAAAAATAAAACATTTTTATAACGTAAAATGGATTTAATTGATATGTACTATCGGTATAAAGATTTTCTACATTGTTAACCAATTATAAATTTTTATATCATTAAAAATGTTTGACTCTATCATACCTACCTTAAAACCCACTAATATGATATTATGATTGGTTAACAATTTAAATTTTTTACAATGACAATATATAAAAATTAAACTCCTGGAAAATATATAGTTAATTCATAGCTTAACAAATCTCTGCATTAACTTGAAATCACAATTAAATATCACAATTAAATCTCTAAAATAATTGTTTAAGGCTCTGTTTGTGAGTTATGAGGGAAAGAAAAGGTAGGGGATTATAGGGGAAGGAAGGGGGAGGGAGGGAAGGAGAAGGAGAGCATTATCTCTCTCCTTATTTGGGAATACATATTGTGTGAAGGGAAAGAAAATGGACATATTTTTACAATTTTATCCTTATTTAAGAAAATTGACATAATTAGTATTTTATAAATAATATTAATGTAGAAAATAAATAATATTTTTCTCGAAAAAAATTATTTTCCTAATTTTTTTATGTAAATAATTTTGTCACTCTAATTTTTTTTCTCTCTAATTTTAAATATATTTTTTTATGTAAAAAAGGAAGGGTAAAATTTGAAATTATTAAAAGATAAATTGGTAAATTATATCTATTATCCTCCAAAATATCCCAAATTGGGGGAAATAAGAAAATGACTCTTAGGAGAGTTTTGAAATATTTACAAAATACCTCAAAATCTTTCCATCTCTTTTACTGAACTCTGAAACAGCGATAGGAACTTATTTTTCTTTTCTTTCCCTTTCTGTAGTAAAACTCTTTGGCAAACAAAGCGTAAGTCTTAACTAGTATCCTTCCGAGAGATAAGTGTGTGCCCGCTGGCTTATATAAGATTCCAACATTTGTTCTACAATTTCCACAACAACCGGCCTTGGCTTTTCTTCCATCCTATCTTGCGAACTTATTTGAATCCCTTTTCTTCTCTCTCAGCTCACAAGGTTGCATTATTAGTTGATGCCATGGCAATAGACTGCAAAACAAGCATGCACTCCATGCCTCAACCACCAAAGCAAGAAAGCAAAGAAGAAGAACCACCATTGGTTTTTGATGCCTTAGTTCTCAGACACCAACTTCATTTACCTATACAATTCATTTGGCCTGATGAAGAGAAAGCTTGCTTGAATGTGCCTGAACTCCAAGTCCCTCTCATTGACTTGGGAGGATTCCTCTCAGGTGACCCAGTTGCATCAACAGAAGCCTCAAGGCTTGTTGGTGAGGCATGCCAAAAGCATGGCTTCTTTCTGGTTGTCAATCATGGGATTGACAAACAGTTAATCTCTGATGCTCACCTTCACATGGATGACTTCTTTGAGCTTCCCCTGTTTCAGAAACAGAGGGCTCAGAGGAAAGCAGGGGAGCACTGTGGTTATGCTAGTAGCTTCACTGGCAGGTTCTCCTCTAAGCTCCCTTGGAAAGAGACACTTTCCTTTCAGTTTTCATCAGACAAAAACTCACCCAACCTTGTCAATGACTACATATGCAATACAATGGGCAAAGAGTTTGAGCAATTTGGGTACTACTGAAAATATGTCTTCAATCCATTTCCATTTTTGCTGCCCTTATTTAATTTGCTTTTGAGTCTCCTGCTAATTCATGTGTTTGCATGTTTATACAGGAATGTTTACCAGGACTACTGCAAATCCATGAACACTCTTTCATTAGGTATAATGGAGCTTCTAGGGATGAGCCTTGGAGTTGGCCAAGCCTGTTTTAGGGAGTTCTTTGAAGAGAGCAATTCAATAATGAGGCTCAATTACTATCCTCCTTGTCAAAAACCTGACCTTACTTTAGGCACTGGACCTCATTGTGATCCAACATCTTTGACCATTCTTCACCAGGACCAAGTGGGTGGCCTGCAAGTTTATGTTGACAATCAGTGGCATTCCATTAGCCCAAATCTCAATGCTTTTGTTGTCAATATTGGTGATACCTTCATGGTATGTTACTACTATTCTATTCTTGCTTTTCATTCACTTATCTTACCAAACCAAACAATGGTGATTTCATGTTTGATGTCAAAACTGTTTTGGTTTCTAATGATCAGGCTCTTTCAAATGGAAGATACAAGAGTTGCTTGCATAGGGCAGTGGTGAACAGCCAGAGAACAAGAAAATCTCTAGCTTTCTTTTTGTGTCCCAGAAGTGATAAGGTGGTAAGTCCACCATGTGAGTTAGTGGACAATTTCAGCCCAAGGCTCTACCCAGATTTTACATGGCCTATGTTTCTTGAGTTTACTCAGAAGCACTACAGAGCTGACGTGAAAACCCTTGGGGCATTTACCAACTGGCTTCAACGGAAAAACAGCTGAAATTTCAAGAAGCGCTTAAAAGACATGATATTGGCCTTTGACTCCCCCAAAAGAAAAGTGACAGATGAAAAGAAAAGAGAAGGGGAGGCACTGTATCGAAGTTTCTTCATGTTTTGAGTACGGTACACTAGTGTTGAGTAATGAACAAAACAGGGAAGATAATATAGCTTAAAGGAATCATCAATAAGCAACAGTTCATGAGGTAGTTGTGTAATTTTCATTTGATGATGATATAGAAGGGTTCTTCATATAATGTGCATATATGATTATGGTAAATCGAAGCAACTTTTCTCAATGGAAATGTAATCTTTAAAAGGTGAATGACCTTGTCGTAGTCTAACAGCATCTAACTCTTTTGAGAAACACTTAAAAATGGAATTGGATACCTCTGTTCTTCTTCCTTTTCAATTTGGGGATTAGATATAATGAAATGTAATCAACTTTTTATTTACTCCCTTTGGTTTCATTTCATCATAAAATATTGAAACAATGACATTCAATTTCATTCCACTCCGTTTTATTACACTTATTAAATATCCAAACATAACTTAGTAGTTAAAAGTATTTTTTTTGGGTAAGTAAGAATAATATTAACCAAAAGAAAACTTACAAGTTTACAAGGGGCATATCTCAGAAAGAAACGGCACGCAGATCAATAAAAACAAAGGCATGCAGGCCCAAAACCACAAAAGCCCTACAACCAAAAAAAGCCACAAAGGACAAATGGCATGCAGGTAAACAAAAAACAAAGGCATGCTGTAACACCCTGATTTTTTTGTGCTTTCTAAGGATAATAAACTCGATTAATGAGTTTATATTTTTATCTGTTTTTTATAAAATGATTTTGAAAAAAATAAAATCATATTCATGCTTGGTACGATCGCAGGAGCCTACGGTTAAATTTTGGATCGAAAACTCAAATGGAGTCCGGTCTATGTTTCACAGATACTAGTGTTTTACTACAAGAAAAACCTAATTTTGACCAACGGTCAGAACCATTAGTCTTAGAATTCAATCCTTTACCTTTTTTGCTAAAATGCGTACTGACGTTCAAAAATAAAAATAATATATTATATTCGGATCAAGAATCGCACTGGGTGACGATTGGAGCCGTGTAAGGATTTTACGGAACCCACGAGAGGATAATCTTCATGTCAAGTCATCTAGAGACTCGTGCCAGTGTCATGATGATTTTCAAAATATCTGGACGCGAAATGACCAAATTGCCCTTCGTCTTTTTACAAAATGACCATTTTACCCTTTCTTGATCACTAAGTTACCTTAAGTGGAAAACATCTAATATTTTCACTCATCCTTACCCAAGTCACTCAACCAAACCATCATCAACCTCACTCTCACACTTTTCTCTCCTTTCTTTATTTTCCTTCACTTTTTCTCCATGTTAAAAGCTTGAAAAGCTTGAGTTTTGTGAAACAACTCATCAATCTTTGAAGGAGAATCACCTAGGAGGTATCCATCCTTCTCTATCTCTCTCAATCTCTCCTTTCTCTCCTCTAAAATCTCATTTTTCATGGAAGTTAGGTTTTTACCCCTAAACTTCAAAAATCCATGAAAAATTGTAGAAAAATCTTTTTAATACCAAACCAATTTCTTTGGCCTAGGTTCATGATATCCTTCCATGATCCAAGGGCTTAGAGCCAAGAAATCACTCTAACCATTTTTGGTAAGAAGAGGCCGAAACCCCCTTTGGTGAAGGATAGGGTTTTTGGTTGATTTTTGGTATTTTAAGCTTATATCTAGGGTTATCTCACTTACTTAGGATAGTATCCAAGAGATGAGAATTTTTGGAACTCCCTCACTATTTTTAAAATTAAAGGGACGAACCCTAGGGGTGAAGAAATAGGAAAAATCTTTGTATTTTATGTTAGTACATTGATTGACTGTATGTGTGTAGTGATCGGTGGATAGTCGAGCGAAGTTTCGGATCAATCAAACGATTTCTGCTTACCTTTGGAACTCCAAGAGGTAAGGGGACAAATCTGAGGAATTTCAAATCCGACAGCTATATGCTGTGTGTGTAGTTAGGATGTAAATATTTATCTGTATTTGATTATTTGTGGTGTAAATTGATTTACTGCTGATAACTGCCTATGCATGATATACCTGCTTATGTGTGAATGTATGGTATAACATTCGGAATAAATGTATGGATGCATCGTGTGCCTTGCTGTGGAGTTTATTGCATTAAAGGACCTAATATCGATTAGGATCCGACAATATATAACTTAAAAGCTTTAAGAAACTTGAGACGTGAATTAAGGAAAAATAATAATATTTTATTATTTTTCAATTAATTTTAAGAGAAAAAGAAACAAATTAGTTTTTGGAATAAAATAATAATAAACATTTGTTTTTTAAGGGTAAGTTGACTTAAAGGGCAAAATGGGAAGGATTTAGTTTTAATAAAGAAAAAGAGAAGTTTTTAGGATGAATAGTATTTTAGGAAAACTTTATTGGTTTTTAAAATAATAAAGTTAACCTTTTGAGCAAAAGTGTTTTCGAGGAACGTGATTTCAATTTATTTGGTTTTATCCAAGAAAAAAGGGTTTTTACGAATCGTACTTCAAGGTTTGAGTTTTACCGAAAAATGACGAAAAGGAAAGAAATGGTCTTTAGACACAGTTTTGTTTCATGGAAAACCGATCATAAGGACTTTGTGTAAGTGTCGGCGATTTGGGTTTTAGTTTTTGAGTTTTCCAGGAAAAGTGGTTTTCAACTTAGAAACTAGAAACCGAGACGTCGGGGTTCTAGGGTTCTAGGGTTCTGCAAAAAACACGTGGATTAAGGATCCGTGTTAGTTTGATGGTCCGGCCAGCTTGTGGACAATCTTTGTGGTCCTGTAAGCTTGCGGATGCTTTTAGGCTCTTGAATCCAAAATTCTAAACTGATGCATCGGTTAGGGATTTTTGGGTTCGAACTATTTTGGACCAAGTGTCCTGTTTTGAGAAAAAAGTTGTTAAGACTTAAAGAGTCTAAGACATTATGGTGGTTGATAGCGTTGATGCTACAACGAGGAAATATTGATACGACAAAGATAAACCGACGAAAACGAAATATTTTTCTCATGTGTTTATGTGTTGGGCAGACGTGCCGTGAAACGTGGAACCTTGATGGCAAGGAAAACCTGAGATGATTTATTGTCATTATGTAACATTGTGCCTTTATGGACAATGATGTCATACGTGCCATGGGTTGTGCGTATTGTGCCCTGAGTTGGACAATATAGTATGACTTATACATCGTAAGTACCACTGACATGCGCACCCATGTATTGTTATTACTGGGAGGTTAAGTACTTATGTTTGGGCCAATTTTGGTGATAATCATTATGGCCTGTGGGTCAATGATTTTGGAGCCTGATCAGCTCATTTCGAATGTTGATGGGATTTCTGGAAATTAAGATTGAACGTTAGTTGAGGTATATAGAAGTGTTCATGCATACGTTTAGCAAATAACGTTGATTGTGGGGTACGAAGCCCTTGTGTTTTACTGTTAGTGCATATATATATATTATGCATGATGATATTTCGTGAGATATACTTGTATGAATCTGTTGTTTGTGTTTGGGCATGTAATTGTCGTTTTTGGATTTATATATTTGCTTCTCACCCTTGCATTTTTCTGGACTGTTCTGTCTTTCTTGGTATATATTATATTATATCCTGTTTACAGATAGAGTCGATGCCGGAGCAGTTAACCCATTCAGGGGTGCGCTCCCTGGTGTTTGATCAACGGGAAGACCCAACTGCGTGGGACATCCATCTTGGAGCCTATAGTGCAGCATATACCGGTGCGGTCTGCACACAGAGAGGGATAATGGAAGTGGGACCCCAGTAGCGGACCCATACCGTTGAGACGATCCAGATTCCTCTACCGCCCATCTGGATGTTACTGCAGGCTCTTATGGATCATGGGCTGATGGAACATCCTATCCCAGCTGCACAGCCCCTGCAGCAGTAGTCACCGCAGACTCCTCCCCCGCCTTTTGTGTTAGTGGCGGAGGGGCAGGGGGGAGGAGGAGGAGGATCCTCAAGAGGCCCTATAGTACCATCCTTTGGATGCTCCTGAGCCCCAGCCCCAGGAGAACGGGCATGTAGGTTCCTCTCCTGACTCAAGTGTTGGACCCTCCTTTGGAGGATTGTCCAATGGGTTTCACTAGACGCTGACCAGCTTAGGGTGTAGACTCACTTTTTGAGGTAGCGGTTTTTGGATGGTCTGTTAGCGGCTACTGATGGCCATGAGTTTTAGTAATATAGTTCCAGACTATCACTACCTAGTTTTTAGAGTTTTAATATTTTCTTTTCTAGTTTTTTTGTGAAGGGACATGTTGTCCATAGTTCTTTGTATAGGACTAATTGGTGATCCATATATATATATATATATATAATCTTACTCTGAGGTGTTGTTATTTATAGTTTTTAAATAAGAAAAAAAAATTATCACGATTTTCAGGATTTAATAAGCTATATTAAATAATCTGTTTTTCCGAAAGTAAAACCAGCAAGTTTTATTCAGCGTATTAAGTGATGTTTTTGGGTTACAAATGCGATGCTGGATTGAGGTGTCACACGTGCAAGCCCCAAAACCACAAAAACTAAAGCCGAAATGAGGAGACATGTAACCCCCGTTCGTTTTACCAGCAACGATTACACATAGTAAAAGGAAACGTGTGAGAATTGAAAAGACGATCCAGAAGAATTCGAGAAATGAGAGAGCAAATATGCACAATAGATGTAAGCTCCAAGGAGTGAAATCTCCCTCCCAAGTCCTAAGAGTAAAAAAGGTAACCTTGAGGACTACTTACTTTATACAAAGGAGGACGAGCATTTAGCAGAAACTCTCAATAATCATATAAATCATGTTTCAATTTATGGTACTTTGCAGTATAGAAAGGGTCAAGTAATTATACGAGAACTACCGAACAACTTACTGGTAGCCTTATTACATGCTAGAGTGAGAACTACGAATCTGGACGAGTTAACTTAAAACCAATTCATAATCCACAAGACATGTTGGATTCTCTCTCTTGGATTATAGTCTGAAGTTTTTTTTCTGAAAATAACAATCAATCGAGCCATTGGTGTATAGTAAATGCATCAGAGAGGAAGCTGCCTACTTCATTTCCCCTCTTTATTTTCTTTCCATAGAGAGTGACAATGAGAAGCTAAACTCTCAGCCATTGTTTTTGAAAGATACCTTGAAGTATTGAAGTATCGTATCAACTATATAAATATTGAATAAAGATCCTCTCCATTTCTTAAAAGAAGTGGAAGGCTCCATTACTATAATTTTGGGTGTATAAAGATATATATTTTTAAAATGAGTGATATTTATTAAGCTTTTATATGCTTTATACACCCAAAACTATAATAATAGAACCCTCCATTTCTTTTGAGAAATGGAAAGGATCTTTATTCATAAATATTAGTAGTAGAACATTTCCTAAGCTGTAACCCTTCACTTATACTACGCTACGACTAATTAAATCAAAGGAAAACAATTACTCGAGAACTGAGATTTCTCGTTGTAGAACTTCAACCCGTCCATGTGATTAATTTCCAGATTTTGTTTTCTTTTGAAGTTCCAATTGTTTGACTCATTTGAAGAAAACAGAGGTTAATACCTAACGACTCTTAATTGCTAGTGCTTATTTAATTAAAATGATGCATTAATTTACTGCTACAGTCTTCATCCTACATCCTGTTGGGTCATGAGGAAAGCTTAAAACATCGGGAAGATCTCCATATTGGATTAAGAGCAAACCATATAAGTGATTTGGACACCATATGTTTTATCCAAAACCTTAAGGCATTTGTTGTATGGATCCACTCACTTATATGTTAGTCAACATGTCTATTTCCATCTAATGTAGGATTTTTTACTCACAGTTGATATTGAAACACATCCTCGTCACAATTCTCGTGCATCAACCAATAATCTCTCTATATCTTCAAGGTCTTGGACCTATTTGGGGTAAGGTTAAAAACCAGCAAATAAATCCAATAAAAATAGGTGGCCCACTGTTTGAATGATTCGTTGGGATAGGGAGCTAAAATCCGTTGAGGATATATATAATATCCTCAATGCATATATATAAATATAGGGGACAACTTATTCTTTGGATTTAATGTTCTGATTTTTCATACCTGGAAAAATTGGAGGCTTCTGTGATTTACAACCCAAGGGAATGCTCACTAAAATTGTCCTGGTACCTGTCTTTGGATGCTGCAACATTCTTGTTGTGATATTTTAATCATTTCCCTTTAAAATAAATAAATAATGAAAATGTAAAAGCAAAACAAAGACGATAGATAATAAGGTGTTTATGTTGAGTTCCCACATAATTAGGGTGTGTTTGGAAAAGTTTATAGAATGCTTATGAAAATAACTTATGATAATAAACCTAAGCAAATAGTTTATTAAAATAGTTTATAATCTTTTCATAAGCTCTTTTTAGCTTATTTCCATAAGCTTGTCAGAGAATCTTATGAAAATAAGTTGTTTTTAGCTTATTTAAAAAATAGCTTATTACATAAGCATTTAAATAAGTTGTGTACCCAAACGCACCCTTAGTTTATCTCACTCAAATTGCTGCTTCACTTTTGCCTCATCTTTTCTTTTAGTTTCCACCACTTCCCTCAGAACCAAACACATTCTAGGACCCATCAAATTTCTACTACCACTTCTTCATTACGTGAGCAAAATTAATCTTCGGTGTTGGGTATACTATGCAATTTGTGACAACAGCACAAGGAAAGTTAACACTGCTATAAACACATTATCCCGTACTCAAAATTTTGGATTTACCTCATTATATTTACTATCTTGAGTTCTTGACTGAAAAAATAGTAGTTTTAATAGAGTAATATAATATGTACACTAGATCTGGATAACTTTCTGAACAACTTTGTGTGTGATAAAAATCAAAGAAGTCTGAAGATGTTAAGAATAAATGTTCATAAAACATTTTTCTTTTTAATATTTTTAAATAAAACACAATCCAAGGAGTTCCTCCACAATTGCTGTGAAATCAGCTTTGACAAAAAGGAAAGAAAGAAATGAATTTAGGTATATAATGAACCCTTCACAAATAACAAAAAATTAACACAAAGAGTTCCTCTCATGTTGTTTCACTGTGTGTATGGTTTTTGTTGCTGGAAAGACACTGCCGCCACGAGTAAGGACAATGACAGTCCCATTCCCATACTCTCTTCCAAAAGGCCCGCATCACGTGGAAACCATTTGTTGTTTGCTCTGGCATTGCTACTAATCTGGGTCTATATATACATAATTATCAGTATCACTTATCATTGTAAAATAAATACATAAAAAAATATGAAACATTTTTTAGTGCAACACAACTACGTTCTCTTGTAAAACGACATTTCTTAGTATTTCTGTCATAGATACCTTCTTCACTCAACTATCTGTACTATTCTGTTTTCTAGCATCTTCCATAGTTTTTTGTTTTCCTCGATCTGTAAGTTCAATTTCTTTTTATTTCACGGTACAATCACGAACAATGCCATCCTTTACCATCCCCCCATTTGATTCTCCTCTCCTTTCCATCATTTACCATCAATACAAACAAAGAATAAACATAGCTATAAGCATGTTGCATGCCATAGAAAAGAAGAAAAATAATTAGTTTTAAAAGTTTGTTCAAAACAATAATAGATCGAGGGTAAAGCATCTCCATATATATACGGTTGGTTATTGTAAAAAATACATACAACAAAGAAACAAAGCAACCCTGAGATCATCCTCTTAATAAGATCAAGTTAATTATTCCAAATGTTGTTTTTAAAACCATTAGGTTAAAGGGTAGGGTAGAGTAGCTGATGCGACCAAACTGAATCAAATTGGTATCGATTAAGTGGCACATAAATGGCAACGAGTCTCTATCTTGTCTTTTAGCCTCAATTTTGTTTCCACATAACAATCCCTTTATTTTTAGGTTCTTGTTAACAGGTTCATTAAAAAAAAAAAAAAAATATTGAAAAACTAAAAAATTCATTTCTGAATAAATTAATTATATCACTTTCCCATAAAAACCTACCTTTTCAACTTAGACTTTCCATTATTTTTTAACAAAGCATTTTTAAAGTGAGCAAAAATATAAAGTGAAAAAATAAGGATATATCTATCATTGATTAGTTAAAGTGTATTTAGATCTCAACTCACTCTAACTATTTAATGATAGATACACTCTTATTTTTTCACTTTATACTTTTATTCACTTTAGATGAGTCTAATCCCTTCTTTTTATATGTATATGGAGAGAAGGACAAACTTTGCTTATTTTTTATTGTTAATTGTGTTATTTTTTATTGGAAGAAGATATTGTGAGAAAAAACGTTAAGGGAAAAGAACATAGATAGAAACAATTCAAACTATTTCCCCCATTTCTTATTGCACAATGATATGGAAAAAGTCTTTTATATAATAGGAAATTTGATATTTCGTGCGACACTCAAATTTTCATGTAAATAAGATTGAATATTATTATATACTATATGTAAAATTTAAATAAATATATTATATATAAATATAATATGTTTTAAATATTTAAAAAATAAAACTCTACTAATAATAGTATCAATCTCATTGAATCTCAGAAAAATCATCTTGATCAAGTATATCTGCTAGCTATTGCACCTTTGTAGCTGCAGCTGTCGATTGAAATATATGTTTTTGTCTTATCTGATAATTTCCATTACTACAAAGGACAAAAGTTCAATAATTTCTCAATTGCTACTAGTAAAATACACTAACGAAATGAGTATAGAAGTAGGAGTTCACTTCCCAGCCTACCCCCTCCGCCTCTTGATTATTGAGATTTGTTAATTATATTTAACTAGACAAATAGAAGATAATATTATACTTCAATGAGTCATTACTTATAAGATTAGGTCACACGTGCTATGATCAACATGTGGTCAGTCCGAATAGTAATGAGTTCGGATCTTTTAAGTAAGTGATCAGAGATTCAATCCTAACTCTTCTGTATGGAAAAAACCTAATTGAGAGAAGACAGTCATTAAATATCACCTAATATCTCGTGAGATTAATCTCCGAAATTGGATACGGGATACCTTGAAAAAAAAAAAATCACACTTGCTAAGTCTAAGTTGGCCATTTTAGCACCATTTGGACCGTAAAACGACAAAAAAAAAAAAAAAAAACACATGATCGGATCGAGTTGGTGAATGGCGATACCTCGTGTTCTTTCATCACTAAAATGTAATTGTCAAAAGCTAAATTTATTCTATTTTTACTTCAAATGTCATTCCATAATTACGTGCCAGGATGTCAGACACACACAAACAGTTTAAGCAAACGCATGAAATCTTATTTATTCAATGGCCTTGTCATTTATTCATTAAATTATGTGGGCAGATAGTGAAATCTGGGGCTTCTTTTTCTTTGGTGCTCAAAATGGGGGCTCAAATTAATATTTAGGATGCGTTTGGAAGAGCTTATAAAAAGTTTATGAGTATAACTTATGGAGATAAATTTATGCAAATAGTTTATGGACATGGTTTATAATCTTCCTATAAGTTCTTTTTAGCTTATTTCCATAAGCTTCTATTTCCATAAGCTTGTCAGAGAAGCTTATGAAAATAAATTGTTTTTAGCTTATTTAAAAAAGAGTTTATTGAATAAGCGCTTAATTAAGCTATTTACCCAAATGCACCCTTATTCATATCCATCTCATGACCCATCCTTTTGTAACTCCTTAACTAGAGAAAATACCTCTTGCTACCTCTTGCTAATATGTTGCTTTATGTTGCTTAATACGATGATCATCATAATTGATAGATAGTCTGGGTTTCTTAACCATATTATTAGGGATTCGATTCTTACCGTATGTATGAAAAACGTTTTGTTGGAGAGACAAATCTCATTTCGATGATCTCTACGTTTTGAAAAAAATCGATCAGAGGATACTCTTATGTATACAATATATATATATATATATATATATATGTTGCTTAATAGGAGGACTTCTATTCAAACTTGGGTTATTTACAGCTTGCCACGGAACTAGACATTATTAAAATACAAAAATGTTTTTTATTACTAGATTTGGCACTTGTGGAATACTCACGTATGAATTAGATACTGTTATATACTATATTTAAGGCTAAAATAAATGTATAATATACTCTTACTAGAGATGTGTCAGCTACATATTAAATCTATCTGGTGATATATAAATAGTGGGTTTGATAAAAATATGTCTCAAAAGATATACATCATGTCTGAGCTTGTGAAAATGGATTTTATTTTGTTTTGAGATCTTGGACAACTTAGGTTCTGTTTGGCAAAAATAATTGATAAATTAATTTATAGTTGATAAACTAATTTTTAACTGAAAGTTTATAACTAATAACTGAAAAGTTAGCTGATTGAATTAGAAGTATTTAGTAAAGTTAGTTGTTAAACTAGCTTATAAATATAAAATGACATAGAAGGACATGTTTATACAATTTTTATATAAATTTTTTAAAAATCTAATTAAAGCTTTATACTTTTTTATATAATATTATATTATAAAAATGGTTTAAAATTGAGTATTAAATTAAGTCAATAACTTGTTGTTGATATATGTTCGTAGTATTCATCCAATAGTTTTTTTATATATATAATCTTATAATTTGTAACTTTAATTATTAAAATAAAAGTTTTGACATGTAACATTGCTAATTTAATGACTTTTAATGATGAGATATATGAAATATTTTATACATATTTCATTAATTAACATGCCATTTCATTTCTATTATTTAATTAAAATATTTTAAAATAAAAATAAAACTAAAAATTCATATTTTAATTATAAATATTTAATTAAAATTTTAAAAAATTCTTCAAATTCAATCAGTTAGCTTCTCAGCTATAAGCTTTCAGGCAAAAATTATATTATCAGCTATAAGTTAGCTTATCAACTATTTTTGTCTCTCAGAGTCTTATATAAATTTTATTTTATGAGGAAGGGATCGGATAAAGTAAGAATTTCGTTAAAATAAAAAAGGATAAAAATAAGAGAAAAGTTAATAAATTATAAGTTATAAATAAAATAACTTATGATACAAAATTATAAGCTAATAGATAAGTTTGTTTACCAAACACATCTACTTTTGTCAAACAAACTTGTAAACCACTCAAATAAGCTATAAGCTAGCTTATTAGAGTTGTCAAAGATAACTTGAAAACAAGCTCACTATTAATGCAGCTTCCTTGGAGCTTCAATGCGTTGGAGAATAGGAGATTAGGTAGTTGCAAGAACTCTAACATTTAAAGTGAGTGAAGATGCAATGCTGAGTATGATAAGTAGGAAAAGATGTTTACTCTCAAGCTTGTTATAACTATTTATAAAGGACTGAGTCTTGAGGGTCAAGATAAAGTCAAGGGTACGTAATCTGATCATCTCACATGCTTTGGGGAAGTTTTCCTAACACCTTCATGAAATATGAACGCCGACCTTTGCAAATTCTTTAGAATTGGACATTCTTTTAACAAGCTAGTTAATTCTTTAAGCATGACGTTATTATTCCTAAACCCACTCCATATATATCAGCTTCCTTTCGTTAGTTTTGTTTCTTCTGCTGTTTTGGTTTTTGTCTGACAAATTAAGAGTTCGAAAGCGATGGAAGTATATATCTGAAGACGGTAAAGGGAGGATCGTAGAGATATGGTACATCGTATATATGCAAAATCATGTCACGTGCGTATATTAAGTATTAGCAAATTTTTCCTGCATTTTATGGCTATTTTTAAATTTAATAAATATAAAAATAAACTAAAAATAAAATATTTTGAGAACTTATGCACGTATTCCCTCTCTAGTGGGGATGCCACTGGTCCTCTAATTTAAAAACTTCCCTTAGCATAGGCCTAACAAGAACTTAGTTAAATAGGGAAGCTGATGAGGGTTGGGATCCTCTTTATTTCTCAAAAGAAATGGAGGGTTCTACTTAACAGAGAGATAGATACAAAAGATTTTAAATGATTTAATTTTTTTTATATGATAAAAAATGTTTGAAACACAAATCTCTCATTTGTGTTTATCTCTTTCCTAAATGAAGCTTCCATTTATTTTAAGAAATGGAGAGGATCTCAACTCAGTTGATGAACCTGAACTAAACCCATGGAAAATTAGTTGGAAGAGTTAGACCCTACAATGTTGAAGGTTGTGGGAGTTGTTTAACTTAATTTTTATCGAAGATATATTTCGATTTCAGTTATCAATATAGGGAAAAGTCATATAACCGATATTGCACAGGCATCATATATAAGTTTTAAATAAGCAAAATAAACATTAAAAAAATCTTCATAAGTTATAAGCTATAAAGTAAGTTAACAAGTCTTAAGAGCTAAAAACAAGAAACTACATTAGTCTTCGAAGTTAATGTCATCACATATAGCAAATGGACCGACATAATCACTTACTTGATTCTCAATTTTCTTAACATTCTATTAGTCATCCAAATTAATGATTGAATTTTCATCACAATGGTTAGTTAAATCCTTTATGTGTTTCACATATCTATTTTCTTCATCATATTCTCAAGTTGACCACAAATGCCTACACTTGGATGTAATGATGTATGTATACATACATATGTGAATTGAATTTGTGTTGGTTGACACTTTTTAAATCCGTTTCCTGACTTGTATCTTGTGGGTTAAAATATTTTTCATCGTAACCTAACTTATAGGCCCAATCTATTTTGTATCTATGGCCTATGGGCTTGAGTGAGTTAAAACGAGTAAATACCCAGTTTGGTCCCTGAAATTATAGGGTCGTATCAACTTAGTCCCCCACATTATCAATATTCCAAAATGATCCTTGAAATTTCAAAATGTAGCAAATGAATCCCTAACATTATTCACTTAGTTTCAAATGCATCCCTGACATTACCAACTTAATGTCATTATAGTCCATGCAAATATCAATGGAGGGAGAATCTGATTAACTTTCTTCAATTTCAGGGATCATTTTAGAATATTGATAATGTGGGGGATTAAGTTGATACGACCCTATAATTTCAGAGACCAAATTGGATATTTACTCGAGTTAAAACCTTACTGATCCAACTTGCAAGACACCACTGACCCAATAGGAAGGCACCTACATATACCACAACTCATGGGCCTTGGGAGGAGCATACTGAATTAAAGTTCCAAGTTTAAAACGACGTTTTTGTTAAGATGTGGAATTATGTATTTTCCAATCTTGTTACGTAGTAACGTAGCCGTGGGAATTTGTTTTTTTGAAAGCAACAATGAAGGCCCATTTCCAAACCTTGTTGGAGACACTCCTGCACCATCCAAAAAGCCAGTTAAACTAACTCATCAACATCATATATACTCGCTAGCTAGGCAGCCATCATTTTCTTACAAGTGGCTCAGGCTTGTTTACGGACTTCTGCTCCAGGGACACCACCCAATTCAAGCAGCAATGGAGGAGGAGCCAAACAACTCAGAAACTGAAGGGCCAAGAAGAGAGAGTGATTGATGGGAAATTAACTTTTATATTAAGTGAAATAGTCAATTGTTTGGATATTGTCTTAAGCACGGTCCTATGAAATTAATTGTAGGTGTCGCAGTCGGCGTTTAATTTGGTTGTTAAAAAAACACAATTGTTTTACAATAGGTGTATATTGTTAGGCAAAAATGTCCCTTATGAAATTATAAGAAATAATGTTCCATAAGAATTAAGGCTATTGTAGTTTTAATACTATTATTGTAACGCAGCGTTAAATTAATGCATAATGCATATATTTAATTTACCCACATATCATACCAATAGTTCAAAGGTATTATCATGCAACTACTCACTTTTATAAACATCACATACATTAATTAATCCTTATATATTCTAAGCCATATATAGTTGGAAAATTTATAGTCTTGAGCAAAAATCAAGCATTTGCAAATGTCTCACTTTAAGCACAAATAGTCTAATTTAATCGGAACTTGCATAATATATAACTTTATTCCACAATCCATTAAATTAAACTTTTTATATAGAAAGGGAGGGGTAGGAAGAGGAAGAGGAAGGCACGAAGGAAGTCGAGAATCAATATATTAGTTAATATCTAAAGAGCGAAGGAGGAAGAAGAAGCAATGAAATGTTTGAGGAGGCCAAGCAGTTGCTTCTGCTTTATGGGATCACGAATCTCAATCCCATGACAATCCCCTTCAACAAAACGACGCACCACTCCTACACCCTTCTCCTCCATCAGCCTCGCCAGTCCCATCTGACGGTCCACCAGTGGATCTCCATCGCACCCAGTCACCAGCACCCGCCACCCAATCTGCCTCACCCTATCCAAAATTCTAGGACCATCACCAGCCGTTGGATTGCAATATTCGTGATCACGGTCAACCCCTACCGGCAACGACAACTCCCACATCAACTCACTCACATGCGGTGGTAATACCGGATCATTCACTAGCCTAACTTCCGAGCCTACCCCCTCTATCCCGCCAAAAAACGGTTGAACCAATATCAGCCCTCTGATCTTAAGGGGAATGATATTATTATTATTATTATTATTATTATTATTACCATCATGATCGAACTCTGCGGCTACACGTAGACCTGCGTTGTAGGCTATGTTTGCTCCGGCACTACTTCCCATGAGGTAACAATTAGAATAATCAGCGTAGTTTCTCAACCAATCATCATTTGAATCGTTTTTGATCCAGTGCAGGGCTTCCACGGCATTGTCGTATGCAGCCGGTAATCGGTGTTCTGGGGCAAGACGGTATTCAACAGATACGACGATGGATTCGACGTCGTTTGCAAGGCTTACGCAGAAATCGTGAAGGAACGTTGTGGCTGCACTGAAGAGGATGAAGCTGCCCCCGTGGAAGTAAACTATGAGAGGGAGCTTGGGCTTGTTGAAGGAAGAGGAGGAGTGATCGAGTGCTTTGCAGGGTAGGAATATTCTAGCAGAGGTGTTGTTTGATTGGTTGATGGGGTGGTCTTTGGAGAGAACGGGGATGGGAAGGTTGGGATCGGGTGAGGGTGAGACGTGTGGGTCTTCACGCATGCGAGTGAGGGTGCCGTCGGAATTGAGGACAATTTTGAGGTGGTGGAAGGGATCAATGGTGTCAGAGTTGGAGATGGGTTGACTTGACATGGTAGTAGACTGGAGCTTGCAGCTTCTCTTATCTCATCGTTGATCAATCATTTGAATTAATGCCTTACTTGACTCGGTGCTTCAAGCGAACTCTTCTATCACTTTACGCGGGTCAATTATTTATGGAAAATTAACAAGTGGTTTGGTTTCGATTTTTCCAGTTTTATCCGTCAGCTAACAACCAATTAATTATGGAAACCATTTTTCTTTACACTTAAAATGAGACACATGTATAGACATAGATTGATACAGGATGAGTTAATATGGAGCTCTATCGTATTTTGGAATTGTTAGAGTAATTATATATAAATGTGAATAAGTGTAACCTAGGTGTTAATTTCAGTTGTACAAGTAATGAAGTTGATTACTCATAAATATTTTGATAGTTGAGCAAAAATGTATGATAAGTTATCAAATGACCTGATTTTTTTCTGAACTGAATGGTTAGACACCTATTCCGTTAATTCATTTGAACAGTGTACATAAACTTTAACCTCGATATTAATCTTAGAAGAAGAAGAAGAAGATAAAGATCCTTCTTCTTTGCGCGTGCTATTACATATATCAACAATCGAAATTAATAGAAATACAAACAACATAGACAGATAAATATCATAATCCAAATAATTTAGCATAGTAATAATGTCACTCATCATTCATCAGTGAAGACTGTTAACTAAATCATATACTTTCTTGGACATGGAAGGATCACCGATGAAAATCCCATGTCTGCCCCCAGGGTAAAATTGTCCCACCACATGCACACCCTTGTCCTTGAGCAAATTCACCAACTCCATCTGACGGTCCACCAGTGGGTCAGCATCACATCCAAATACGGCAACCCTCCATCCAAGCACTCTGATCCGATCCAAAACCTTAGCCCCGCCATTCACCGTCGGATTAGAATACTCATGATCACGGTCAGCTCCCAAGGGCAACGAGAGATTCCACATCAGGTCAGTAACGGGCAGAGGCAAAGTCAAGTCCTGGGCGAGCCTCAACTCCGACGAGGTCCTCTTGGTCCCACCAAAAAAAGGTTGAATCAAAATCAGCCCGTTGATCTTCAGCGGCTGGATCTGATCAACCTCCGCGGCTGCACGTAGACCCGCGTTGTAGGCGATATTACCCCCGGCACTCTCCCCCATGAGATAACAACGAGAGTAATCGGCGTGACGTGTCAACCACATATCATCGGAGGCTTTGATCCAGTGTAGCGCTTCAACGGAATCTTGAAACGCCGCCGGCAAGCGGTGCTCCGGAGCGAGGCGGTAATCGACGGAAAGGACGACGGATTGGGTGGAGTTGGATAAGTTGACGCAGAAATCATGGAAGTAAGTAGAGGCGGCGCTGTAGAAGATGAAGCCGCCGCCGTGGTAAAAGACAATGAGGGGTAGCTTGTGGTTGTGGTGGGCATTATTATGCAGTGCTTTATGGGGGAGGTAGATCCGAGCCCAGGTGTGTTTTGATGGGTTGATGGTGAGGTCTTTGGAGAGAACAGAGATATTGGGGAGGTTGGGATCGGGTGAGGGAGGGCTCTGTGGGGGTATCTGTAAGCGAGTGAGGGTGCCGTTTGGGTTGAGGATGATGTGGAGTGACTTGTAGGGATCCATAGATGAGTTTACAACATTAATCACAACAACATATAACCAGAATGCAGTAACCACAATGTGTTGTTGTAGGGACATGGCTAGCTAGCTGTTATGGCTTTCCAAACCAAAACTCAAAAGATTCCGTTGGAGTGTTCTTATTATATGTCTTTGGGCCTCAAAATAATTGACAACAGCTGCCTACAGTAGCTAGTGGACAAAATCATCTTTGTAGCATGTGATTCAAGACATAAATCAAAGAAATGAGAGGTGTCTAACAAGCCAAGATGCATGTAGTAGTGAGATAACATTAGCAATTTTGTCTTCTTTTTTTTTTATCAGTGTCGTGTTGTGTGAAATTTTGAGGGGAAATGGTATTACTGAAATCAGTTTATTTTCTCAATACTAAAATGTTAACGAGGACACCAATTAAAGAAGTAAAGGAAAAGAAAATTTTCATAAAAAAATAATATATTTAATATTTTGAGAAGTTATGTATTTAATTTTTTAATAAAAATCTATTTTTTATGAATTTTTTTAAGTAATACTATTAGAAAACTCGGTAACCAAACCTATAATTTTAGAATGGGAAAGCTTAGTGTTAGAAGCAAATTAGCACGGTTAATTTTATGCAGTGTGTGTGACGTGAGTATCGTATTTTAAATATTTAAATAATATAATTATGCGCCCTTCAAAAAAAAATATATATATATATAGTTATACAGGAGATCAAAATCATAATAATATAACTACGAAATATGTGCCTCGGATGTGGTAATGTTCGTGGAAATGGGTCTTGTACAGAAACCTTCAACAGTTAGGCTAGTTTGTCCTTTGTAAAGCCTCAAACACTCATGGTCTCTCCCCTACAAGAACAACAGAGAGTCTTTTTCTTGTCCGTTATTTTCCTTAATTTGAAATATATATATATATATATGTATGTATGAATTGTAACCTTGACATTTGGTAGATATACATCGTTTTACGAATGTGTCATACAACCTTTAGGCAGACAGCTACAAATAATCAAATATAGTAACATAACATAAAAAGGTGATCAAAGCCAACAAGAATGCATTAACAACACGATATAATAAATATATATCCATCTCATTTTCATAAACAGTAAAATGTATTTTAAATTTCACGTTCAAACTAAAAGTCATCTTATTACATACCGATCATTTTCACTTGGTATTTTCAAATTGGATTGTTTTGTTTCAATCTCTTCATAGTTTTCGTCATTGTCTTGATCATCACCATTCTTGTAACTCAAATTTGGAATCTCTTTTCTTCTCTTGATCCCTACACCACCCTTAAGCCACTCCACCACCTCTTCCATGTTTGGCCTTTCCTCTGGGTTACTATCAGTGCACCTCACAGCTATCATGATCACAGATTTCAATTGCTCTAAATCAAATTTCCCCTTCAACTTTGGATCTGCAATATGATTGAAGACACCCTTTTGGAAATAAGGTGTGACCCACTGAACAATATCCCTTCTCACTCCACCAGGGAGTTTCTCAATTGGTTTCCTGGCACTAATAATCTCTAAAAGCAAAATCCCAAAGCTGTAAACATCACAGCTCTCAGAAACCTTCCCCCACATGGCGTATTCTGGCGCCAAGTATCCAAGGGTGCCTTTAACCCTTGTAGTAAGATGGCTTACACCCTCTGGTATCAGCTTTGCAAAACCAAAATCAGCAACCTTGGCTTCAAATTCAGGGTCTAAAAGAACATTGCTTGCCTTTATGTCTCTATGAATGATGTGAGGATTTGCCTCATGGTGCAAATACCTTAACCAAACAGAAGTATATATGTCATCATAGATGCCAATTTTCAATAATTAAGTTGAAAAGCATATACTAATCTTAATTCTTAAATTTAGTTCAAGAGATCACGTTGATTTGATTTCTTGTGGATTATTTTCATTGAGGAATTTTAAAACATAATATAAGCTACAGAGCTTTGAAGGATATATAGATCTAAATGAGGGAGGTGAAGGTGAACTTACGCTAAACCTTCAGCTGCTCCAATTGCTATGCTCATTCTTTTAGGCCAATCTAGCAGACAATCGGAAGCAAGATGACCATGCAAATGGGTGAGCAAGCTGTGATTAGGCATGTAATCATACACAATCAACCTTTCTTCTCCTCCTGCATAGAACCCTCTCAACCCCAACAAATTCTTATGCCTAACCCTTCCAAGTACTTCCACTTCAACTGCAAACTCCATCTCTGCCTTTGCAGTCATCGTCTTCAAGCGCTTCACTGCAATCTGTATCTTCCATTATTAGCCATGCATGCAAGTTAATTTTTTGTGCATAAGAAAAATGTCTCATAGGCTCATAGCTTGAAATTTATGATAAACCAAATTAAAACTAAAAAAGTTTTAAGGACAAAAATATATGAATATAATTGCCTCGACGCCTTTACTTGTTCGACCCCAATAAACACTTCCAAATCCACCCTCTCCAATCTTGTTATCTTGATGAAAGTTATTTGTTGCGCGAAGCAACTCTTTCAAGGTGTAAATTTCCCATGGATATTCCCTACTCTTCTTGTTGTTATCACTCCTATGAAAAAACAAAAACAAATACGAAAATCAAGAGTTAGAATAGATTAATAACAATTATAATAGCAATTATGTGAACATAATTATGGATTAGTTTGATGAAAGCATATATACCGTGTTTTGGTTTGCTCTTCTTTAGAGAGAAAACAAAAGCAGAGACATTTCAAGTGCATTTCTTAGTGAAAGAATCTTTAGGATGGTATTCAGAATTGGAAAAAGATGAATAAAAGTAAGCAGTTTTCAAGGGGAAGGTTGAAGTTGGAAGAAGAAGTTTAAGAAATAAGCAAAAATATACCGGTAAATGCAAAGAAACAATAAGGCTTATGGTGACGACAAAGGGTTACCTTGGAAGTCAAGGACTCTGAAGGCTAATGGTGGAAACACAAGCCAATTTTGGGAGTATTATATGCCTCAAATGATGGTATATGTCAGTGTTTGCAAGCTATTGTCAAACAACATCTTTCATTGGAAATGTCTCACACACACACACACACATATATATATATATATATATATATATATATATATATATAGTAACGGTCCAAATTGGTCCTTAACGAAAAATCACGGTGACATTTTGATCACAAAGAAATGAAAAATATCAATTTGATCCTCAAGAATGTAAAATACAGATCAAATTGATCCTTTTTAGGATAATTTTTAGGGACATTTTAGTCTCTGTCAGAGACTATTTTAACCCGCATTTTACATTCTTAAGTATCAATTTGATATTTTTCATTTCTCAGAGACCAAAATGTCACCATGATTATGTATATATATATATATATATATATATATATAAGAAGGGATCAAGTTACTCCAATAGTAACTTTAACAGAGTTATTCTCAATCTTATCTATCCATTTATTTTAATTCAATAGATCTACATTAATTCATTAAAAAAGCCACATAATCTTTGTTGGATTAAAATAAATAGATGGATGAGATTAAAAATAACTCTTTTAAAATTATCCTTAGAGTAATTTAATCCCTCCTTCATATATATATTCCTGTTTCAGTAGACGTTCTAAGCGTTTTATTTAATTACTCCTATGTAAGTTGTTTGGCTAACTTGATATACCAATTATTCTTTAATTTTGGAAATTTTAATCTATGGATAGTGACGCAATCATTGCCGGTTCTTCTCCTCTTTTGATATAACAGTTTAAAATTGGCTATGGAGGTCTATACCAAGCTTGGTATATATAAAAAAACTATGGATGTCTAATGGAGACCGTAAAACGTAACTAGTAGACAAATTTCTTAATCAAACGCTTAGCTGTTTCGTTGCCCATTCATAATTGTTAGAGGTCTGCTGTCTCAATTTTCAGTCATTTTTTTTATCCCTTATCAATAATAACATGACATTTAAAATAACAAAATCATAACTCATTAATATTGAATTAATTACTAGGCGTAAGTATTTAACATTGAGTTTAATTTCTATCTAACAGTATAACTAGTTTTACACAAACATTCAATCATAAGTTACCACATTAGTAAAAAAAAAATTGACTCTCATCTTAATTATTTTAAAAATCATCCATATCATGATTAATAATTGATTATCTATGTAAAAATATTTTACACTATCGATACATAATAATTAAACTTTTTAACATTATTTTTTTGAAAAGTAATAAATGTCATGTCATTTTTTTATGTTAATTGCGTTAGTCATGTCAGGTAATTTATAAGGATTAAGTCACTTAAAGTGTTGCATTTTTTTAAAAAAAAAATATTTGATTTAACATAAAAACAATATTTAGTCAAAAAAGAAAACATAAAAACAATATATTTAATTCTTGTCATCATTTAAATAAAACTCTAATGTACCAAAAAAAAAATTAAATAAAACTCTTACATCAATTTGATTCTTATTTTTTTTAAAATAATTCTTAACCAATATTAAATGAATACATATTTTCTCTTCTTTTTTCAATCATTTCTCATACTTTCTCACTTTTTATTATTTCCTTAATTATAAATACTTTTGTCACACATGTTTAATGTCATAGACTATCGTTTTATTATCCAAGAGTGTTTAGATGAGATAATACGAGCCTCTTTCGACTTAATTATGCTCTGTTTGGCATGGCGGTAAAAAATCACGGCGGATAACAAATCACGGTCGGCATGGCATTATTGTAATTAATTTCAATGAAAAGCAGAAGCTACTCTTTTGCAGCTTCCGCGTCCACCTAAAAGCTGCCGCATGTTTGGGGATCCATCGTGATCCCAAACAGATACTTAGTGATCTCGAGTTCGAATCCTAACCCTGAAAATGTATCAACGTGTAAAACACTTGAGGAAAAGCTTTGTCGTCCTTACGATCCTACCCGGCTCGAGGAATTAGTCTCTGCAGTTGGACGTAAAAAATTTTTTTTTTTTTATAACCAATAAATTTTATTCAAAACAGTCTAACCCACAACATTATAGTGTAAAACTCTACCCAAGTTATATGAAGGGTCACCGAACCCACACTCTATCATTTGCTAGAGTTAGATTACACGAGTACAAAGCTGTTCAATATACACCCCGGTGCTCATACGAAGACAAAAACATCATAGCTATAGGATCTTACATAACAACAACCACCTATCAGATACTGCAGACATAAAATTCCTTTTTACAATGCCCAAGGAACACCCAATTTCTGAAAGAACACAACACAGGAGCCCCACAACACAGTTTGCTTGCTCTCTTATGTCAATTTCCTACATTAAGTAAAGATATATATTATTTAGTTTTGTTATTTGAATATTTAAAATATAATATGATGACATCTTATTCATGTTTATATATAATATATTTAAGATTTAATTGTTCTACACGATGAATGTAAAGATATTTGCATTAGTAATCAAGTATGAATTATAATATTATAAATATTTGACTTTTATAATAACTATCTCAAAAGTTACACGTATATATTAAGTACTACGAACCTCTTTGTTTTAGATTCTACAAAGACAAAATCATGTTTGAAAATCATGTTGGGATAAAGCTCCTCTCACATAACTTCCATAATAATTGTCTCGAAAAGTGTTATTTTCACGTTTGAGTTGAAAATAATCTAAACCAAACGGACACATATTAAAATTTAACTCATATTTATTTCAGTTTTGTATATAATATACGAAAGAATCCAATCAAGAAAGGTATGATGTCGCTCAAAAAAAAGATATGATGTCAGTTTTTGACCATTAATTTGAAAAATAAAAATAGTTAAGAACGCATGTGTTTTTTCTTATTCGGCCTATATATATGTACATCTCTGTATTCGGTCAAGAGAGACAATCCGTAGTTATGGTGGGATTGCACTGCATAGCTATGTATTAAATGCTCTCTTTGTCATAATTATTATTTATATTACATTAGTTAATCAATTATATTTTTTAAAAAAGAGTTTAATTTCTATTCACGGTCGGGGAAAAATAGGTGCCTTTAATTTGTGAGTCAATCTGTTGGATTAATGACAAAAATAAAAAATATATGTGTATTGTTAGCTAAAATGATCGTGAGCTTAGTATTGATCATATATATAATTTTGGTTGACGCATTACTCATTTATTACTAACAGTCATCAGTATCCTATCTCATATCATCCGGGCTAGTGTGAATTGGAAAACTCTACGAGTCCATGCATGCATCCATGACTGATGAAATCTGCAATACAATAGCCCCTACTGATAAAACCATGCCACCACGAGGGCTGCCAAATTGATTGTCAAACTATGAAGCCCAAATTCACACAGAAACATGTGGAGTACACCAAATCACTAGGCCCAAATGGTTTTCAGCTTGTCTGGCCATTGGTAAATAATGGTAGTTCCATAAGAAAAGAAAAAGAACTTCGCACTCATACAGTCATACTTTTTCAAGTCCCATTGATATAAAGATTATCATAATCAACGTCTATTTATGGCTATAGGTAAAGAAGCTATGTTCTGTCTACCAAGAAAAAAAGAAGAAGCTATGTTCTAATATTAGAAAAACCAAGTTCTCTTCTCTTGTCTTAGGTCAGAACATGGTGAATAATTGAATATATCAGAAGCGTCATATAAGTGTAACTGTCCAATTTGACAAAAGACAAGAAAATTATGAGAAAAAATGCTGGTAAATTAGGTATACAGCTCAGCTTGTGTTTCCTTTATAAGATGTGGATGCATGATAGTCATACTATGGCGACAAGTATATATCCTCAAGAGTAGAACTATGTATGTCATATATATTCTTGAAAGATATAGGAAGATCATACACTCAAAAGTTAACTCATTCAATCATGGGACATATATATTCTTGATCTCAAAGACCATATTTTTTTAAAAAGGTTTTCCTATTTTTCTAATTAAATAAAATTGGTGTTGTCTCTCTTATTTTCCTACCGCCATTACATGGCGACAGTTAACATGAGAAATACAGTTAAAATTAATAGAAGGAAATTAAACTACAAGCAATTACATGAGGGGTTGAGAATCCTGATCACTGTCTTGCTCACAAATTGACTTCAGTAGGAAGAATTTTAAAATCAAGGACTAGCAAGTACATCTAAATTAACAAAAGAAAGTAGGGAATCCTGATCATTGTCTTTGCCTCACAAACTGACTTCAGTAGGAAAACAACATTAACATCAAGTACTAAACAAGTACAGATAATTTAATTAATCGAGGCAAGTTGAGAATAGTGATCCTAGTCCTGCTCACAAATTGTAAGAAGCGCTCTCAAACTAGCATAATTATCTTGACAACAAGATTGCATGATTCAATTTGTTTTGCAGCCTAGCACAAGATCAAGGCGTGTCAAAGTCCTCCACCTGTTCATCAATTTCATATAGGCGTAAAACTCTTGCACTTGTATGCATGTAATTGTCCAAACTCCCATATACCCTAGAGTGCTAGTAGACACAAAATTAGCTTAGGTACCTCAGACTTTATAGTATGAAATAACATCTCCCATTTACTTGAGTGTAGACACAGCTAACAACATCACATCCTTCTTGAAGCAATATTTTCATCAAATCTGATAAAGGTGAACTGCTCTCTTGGAAACCACTACATATATATGGCAATTTCCACCACCACCCAGAATGGGATTGATGTTGACAAACTTTACTACTGCACTAAATGGTCTGAACTTAATTTCAGTTCCAGTTTCAAGCAAACTTGAATTAACCATTTTTTTATAAACAAAGAGAGTATATTAGTACGAGCAATGGGGCATTCAAATTCATATACAAGATCCTAAGAGAACCTAAAAAACTATTACAACTAGCATAGCAACTATCCAAAAGACAAAAACCAAACTGCAAAATTACAAAGCATAGCACCATTCCTATAGCACCAGATTTATTGGTGCACCTCCATTTCATGATCAAACTTGTGTAAAATTGTTGGCCTAATTCAACAATTGCATTGTACTGAATCACACATAAACACAATGACTAAATGTTGTCCAAAACCTGAAACAACCTACAACAGCCAGAATTTTCCCCGAAAAGGATTAGTACTCCTTTCCTTAAATTATCATCTATTGTCTGCTATACCAATTCTCATCCACCTGCTGCAACATGTAGTGCCTTCCATCCAACTAATGCTACGCCACCCAAACAGAAAACCACCAGAGAAGATAAAGGCAAAACATATGCACCAATTTTATGCCAAGAAGGGAAAAATGGAGACAGCAGCGCCACTTTTTTCTGCAGAAAACCACCAGAACAGAAAAGGCAAAACACAGCACCAATTTTATGCCCTGCACCAATGCATCACATGTGAGCCACAAGTACAAATAAGCTGACCCAAACAGTATGCAGCATAAAAGTACAAATACAACTTGTGCATCAATAGCAGCATATAAAATCTGTCAAAGCCTGATGTATGCAACATAAAAAATCTGTCAGTGCTGACAGCAGTATGCAACTTGAACTAACCGTCTGGTTGAGCCTATCTCTCTTGATCTGGAGTGCATCAATTTCCTGCCTCAAAAATTGGACATAATTTGAAGCGTGGCCTATATGATCAGATACTGAACGCTTTCCAGTTACCCAACATGAAGAGTAAGACTCTAAAACCCATTTGTCGTTAAAGCAAGCAAATCTGTACATATCCAACACCTCCTACCCTTTAGTCTAGAGTAAAAGGAAGGGAGCTGTAGTGACTTGGCATATATATATATATATATATATATATATATATATATATATATATATATATATTATCGAAGCCACTATTTAACAAAAACATAAGCATATATTAGAAAAGTTGTTATGATAATTGCAACATATATACCTTGATGAGTTCAGAAGAGAGTGGAGAACGGAGTAATGCAGATAGAGTAGACATTTGCGTCCTCCTTTGTCTTTCAACTTCCCTACGAATGATCTTCTCATCATTGTCAGTAGTAGCCAATATCATATGCTGATTCTCAATTCGGTCATTTTTTGAGCAAGATTACTCCCCTCAAGTGTATCAAATCAGTCACTATTAGGCTACATCACAATAAAGTGATCCTTAGCCCAAACCATCCATTTTACACCCCAGGCCTCTATGATGCATTGATGCTTCTGTAACCGTGTCTACAAATTTTGAGACTGTTGATAAAATCTTTGGAGGGATTTAGTTTAATATAAATGATAACACATCAATATTCATTTCTTTTTTTTTTTTTTGATAAATTAAAATTTTATTGGAATAAATCCAGCTCTAGCATCAAAGTGCTCACACTTTCCACCTTTTAGGAAGGGTTGAAGAGCAAGCACATGTACTCCAAGCCAGATAGCAAAACACAAATACATACCGTTTCTTGAGACATTCAAATTCCAAAAGAAGGATAAAAATATTCACACCCTTTTAGCTATATCATAACACCTCAAGCTACCCTTACTCCCCAGCCCTTATTTTACAACAGAAGCCAAAACACCCATACAGACTACATCACAGAACATAATACATTTCCATTACACAGGTTTTTTATGACTCAAATTGGAAGGGTACAAAGCTCCTGCATACGCCACCAGCGCAACACCTATCACACTTGACCATCTCCAATTGTTTCTGGAAAAGCCTCCTTCCATATTTATGCCATTTGCCCTTTACCGCATCCTCCAGATTGGGATCAAATAAAACAAAAGAAGGTCCAACGGTGCATTTTCCTTTACAATAGCACCTGCAAAAAGGTTAGTTGAAATAGAACATAAAGAATTTTCTTTAGCACCAACAACATAATTTCCATGGTTTTAACACTTTGAGTTGCTCTAAAGTAGAGCATATGTATGTTTCTGTACACCATAAAACACCTCAATATGCCATTTATCCTGTCAAATTTTCATCAGTAAGAGTGATAGGATTCCTACACAATACCAGCTGCATAAACATGATATAATCTTTTTACAACCACATGGTCCAAGTGCCTTCCATTTCATATCCTTCTTTTGCAAGAAGTGGTTAGCCTCTCTGTTCCTATGAACAAAAGTGACATTTTTCCAGTGGCTTAAACATGATGCTACAAGTGAAAGCATAACTAACTTTCAGATGGGAAGACACATCACTTGGAGCTTTCTTAAAGTTGCAAAAGAAACTACAATCGATTAAAAGGAATGAGGATCTCTGGATATGCAAAGGAAGATTTAGAGGATAATTTCTCAGTAAACTCCTATGTCAAGAAGAATAGAGTAAGACGTGAAGGAAATTTTATTGGTGTTATAATAATTTGTTCTTTTGATTTGATTGACAGCCGTAAAAGGGGTGGGGGATAAAAAGGATTATATGTTAATCTATACAATTAAGCCTCTAAGTAAGGGTTGCATGTATATGGGGGTCGGACTCTTACATACTGTTTGGCTTTAAGGAAATGAAGGGGAGGAGACTGAAGGGATTATTTTAAATATTTCTTGTTTGGTTTATTTTTTCGGATGGTAGGGAAGCAAAATCCTTTCCGGGTCAATTTTGGCTCCCTTCCAATATTGGGGGATTTGTAAGGAAGGGGATTTAAAATATTTTGAATAAATTACCTAAAATATCCTCACTTATATGTTTTGAATTCTAAATTTATAAGAGTATATAATATATTATATATAATATGTTATATAATATTGGATAAATAATAGTTTGCTTTTTTGGTAGCAAAATAATAGTTTTTTGGTTTTCTAGGATATCCTCCGCGTGGAACTGCGGAGACTAATCAGACTAACCCTGATTCGGTTTCAATGTGTTGTTTATTTATTTTTATTTTTTCAAACCAATTCTGTAATGAAATTTTTAAAAACTATTTTTAGGAAGAAAAAAAGAAGAAGAAAAAAATTGCTTGATAACATTGTTTTTAAAACAGTAAATCTCTCTTCTGTAAATTCTTTGGCGTGGTGGGAAGGGGACAGAGAAAAGGAAAAAAATTCAATTTATTTATGAAATTATCATTAATGAAGTTGTATTATTATAACTTTATCATCATGAAAACAAAAAAACATCAAAACGCTTTTGAGAACATCTAAAAGATGTTTGTTTTTTGTTTTAAAAATTAAAGATTCTCTATATGAAAAAAAAAAATTAAAGATATTTTTTAAAATTCAAGCAAGAATAATTATTTTCAAACATGTTTTTTTTCATTTTTTTGTTATTGAAAACAAAAAATTGTTTTTGAAAACAGAAATCAAAGGTGCTAAGTTTTTTATATCAATGATTTCTAGGACACAATTGTTTTCACTTTATGACTGTGACGAAGTTAGCCGAGATCACATAAAAATGAAAAATAAGAATAACAAGACCATAGTATGGAATTGATAAGATTAACGTCGTGCTTATGGACACTGACGAATCTAGAAATTTTGACTAGTATAGATAAAAAATAATTTATAAATATTTTTATTAAATGAAAATATTATAAATATATATAAACGATAAAAAATGATATAAAATATATCAGATATAATGTGATTTAATTTCAATGTGATTCGATTTTAATGTGAAACCTGTATTCAGGAATATAAATATTTTTACTAAATGAAAATATAAGCGATAAAAAATGTTATAACATACATAAGATATAATGTGATTCAGTTTCAATGTGAAACATGCATCTACATGTGAAAAATAAGAAACTATTCATTAAACAAAATATGAGAGATTATAAGAATTTTCGCCCTCACCAAAAAGATCCACGATCATTTAGTATGCGGAGCACCATCTAAAATTTTATGGGACAAAATAAAGTTACTAGAGATGTTAATTTTAAAAAAAGTTGTCTTATGGGGGCAAATTACCCCTGTACCAGACAACGTGCATCCGTCCCTACTTAAGAGATTAGATGAAAAGCAAAAGGGAAGCAAACATTCTTATCGGCTCACTCAATTTCATCCTTTATCTTTAAAAATATTTAATTTGATCTTTTATCTCTTAAACGTTACATAAATTCATCATTTTTGTCATCCCTTTACGAACTATGTTATTATCGGCAACCAAATTAAGAAGTATTCATTCACCCCCAATTTTCAAATTAGGGTTCTTCATCCCACAGCAATCACCATGGATTCATCTTCATTTTCACATAAGTATAGGGCATATGCGTCCCTAAACCCAACATCAAAGATGGATTCTCAACTTTGCAGAAGATTGAAGGTGAAAACTTAGAAGAGATTGAAGGTGAATGCATCCCTAAACCCGACCACATCAGACGTTAACATCAATGTAGAAAATAGATTAACAACATCAGTAACGAAAGTGCCGGAAAGGACGAAATTGTGAAACGTTTTGAGAGATAAAGGATCAAAATGAATCTTTTTAAAGATAAAGGATCAAAAATATATTTTAGCAGTATATTAATTTTTGGTTTTGTGTAAAATCTTATATGTGATGATAATATTTTTTTGTCAGAGATAGGATTATAGATGTACTGTTCTTTGCTATGGATGAAGTATCCGATATACTTGCATGTGATAAAATTAGTTCGGCTTAATTACACTTTTAGTCTCTCAACTTTTTAAATTGTGTCATTTTGGTTCCTCAAAAATTTTTATTGCACTTTTGTCCCTCAATTTTTTCAATTGTGGGATTTTGGTCCCTCAAGAAATTGAATTGCACTTTTCATTCCTCAACTTTGTGAAATTGTGCAATGAAAGCCTTTATTTTGGTCCCTACAAGGACTAATTTTACACAATTTCACAAAATTAAGGGATGGAAAGTACAATTAAATTTCTTGAGGGACCAAAATCGTACAATTGAAAAAGTTGAGGGACAAAAGTGCAATTAAAATTTTTGAGGGACTAAAATCGCACAATTAAAAAAGTTGGGGGACGAAAAGTGTAATTAAGCCAATTAGTTTTTATTGGATAAAAAAAGTTATTCAAGTGTAAAAATGATGAGAGGATAGAATCACCTAGATTGTGTAAAGAGTGCGGTGTCTATTTTTTTAAATCACTTTATTGGTACGAAGTATCCACCATCATAAACAGTGACTAATCTTCGTTGAGAGACCTGGACGCCATTTAAGGGTTATCCCCTCCTAATCAGGTTTTCTCCATTCACAAAAATCAGGAATCAAATCTCTGACCACTTATTTAAGAGGTCTCAACCTGTTACCACGTACTCGGACCAATCGCATGTTAGTAGTGAGGTGTGCCATTTAAGATTGTAACTTTGACTTAGTATAAAATAATTAAAAAAAATAGAAATGATACTTATTGAAAAAATTAGGTTGAGGGATGTATTATAATATGGACTTAATTTTAATACATTTCTTGTGTAAAAAAATTTCATATAGACATCCAATTACATATTAGTAAAAGAGTTTAATTGTTATATGTTGACAAAATAAGCTCTTTACACAGACATTCAATGATAAATTATTACATCAATAAAAATGTTTAACTTCTTATCCTAACTATCTTAAAAGTCATTCGTACCATGATTTGTAATTCGTTGACGTTATAAAAAAATTTACACTGTCAGTGTATAACAATTAAACTCTTATAAGAAATAGTTGATTTCATAATAATTATTTTAAAAGTTATACATATGGTAGCGCATGATTATTTTAAAGAAATTTTAAAAAGGAATTTTATACTTAGTTGATAATGTAAAAAAAAAAAAAATTTACACTAAAAAATACATAAAAACTAAATTGATTGTTAAATTTGTTTATTCTTGTAAAACGAAGGGCTGGTCTAAGGCCCAAGCCACTAAGACAAGAGCTTTAGGCCTCAATTTTTTTTTCTACTTTTTTTTACACAAAATTTTTTTACTTAATAATCTAAAATTATCATCATGCATGCTGCACAAGCCCTTATTTTAGGTCCATCAGTAAAAAAAGGTCTCACCTCACATAAAAAGACTTGATATTGGATTTTTTATACTAGATTGGTTCCTGATTATAACGACAATCGAAGACAAAAAAAATTTCTCACATCAAATTATCAGGTTAATATATTAAAAATATTTTTAAAATAAAATCATGAATGTACCGAATGGGTTCCTGATTATATATCGAAAACATGATTTTTTATATGATTTTTGGCTTTAGGTGATGTTGGGCCGGCCCCGCTAAAACATTAATGGGACTGAAGAACTTCTTGTTGAAGAAATCTATTTATCTTTTCTTCCTTTTTTTGCCCCCATGTGTTAAACGAGTACAGCTCTCAAAAGCAACACTTGGGTTTGTGTGTGGTTGACGTTTCCATTGATGGAGGAAAAAAAACCACGTGTTGCGTTCTTCTAGAGATGAAAAGGAAAAATCGTGTCAAAGAAAATACAGAACTTCAACGTTATAGCTGACTGATCACATTTAACTCGTTCGGTTTAGCATTTAGTTTCTTAAATATGAGTTTGTCTCTAAAATATAAATATATATGCTATATTGTAGCAATGGAAGAAAGAAGCAGCCCAAGCATAAAGCATTTGAGGCCCTTCTTTTATCTTGCAAAAATACAAATTTTTTTAAAAAAAGTCTTATGTTATATTTTTTATATTATCTTTTTGATATGTTTTATACATCAATAAATATAAGTTAATCCATTTAGTATAAAAACTTATCATTAACTACAAGATTTAGAGATCAATTGCTTATTATATATAAAATAATTAATAATTTAATTTTTTAAAAAGTTTCCACCACAAAATTTATTTTATGTCAATAGGTGTTGGGGATGCCATGGAAAGAAGTGTTTGAGAAAAAAGTCACTTCCATTGTTCCAGAAGGAGACAAAAGAGAGAAGAGAGATGTGGGACCCACAAGAAAAATTCTCTCCTCCTTATGACAAAGAGAGAGAGATAGAACGGAAGAAAGATAGAAATTTTGAAATGATAATATTACTCTCAATTATGCAAATATGTTATTAGAAGCAAATAGTCTTTATAAGAAATATAATTTATCTTTTTTTCTATTTTTTTTATATTTCTTTCAATTCAAACAAGTTAAAAATCTATTTATTTTCTATTCATTATCTCTTATCTTTTTCTTACATCGTATTTCTTTCTTCTCAATTTCTTTCTTACTCCAAACAATACATAAAAGTATATAGGATGATTTGTCATTAATTAATAGTATATATTTTTTATAATAATAATACATCAAAATTAAATAATAATTACTAAATAAACATAAAAGGTCTCCCAACTAATTCATTTTTTACTACAATATTACGATTAGAAATGCAATTTATGCAATTCAATTTTTTTCTCGCAATCCATGTATAATTTAATTTGATTGATCAACCCCACTTTATCGGAAGAGCACATTTTAGGAGCTTATATTACATAACAGCTTCTGAAATGTTCGTGGAAACTGGAAAGGGGGATGCATCAACCTGAACATTGTAAAGAGAAACTCTCTATAGAATAGGGGGTTTCACTTTTCTTATATTTTGGAGGATATGCATAGTTGCATACTAAGAAACCAATGTAAACAGTTCCTAGAAAAAGGTTATAATCGAGAATATAAAAAAGTTGGGGAAAGCAAGCACTCAGGTCGTGAATATATTTTGGATTCAAATGGACCAACCAAAACCAACCCTTAGCGGCTTATTTTATTTGGGTTAGAGATCATGTCCGTGTCCAACGTACTCAATTATAACTCTTCACTATAAAAGGTTTTATTTTCTCTGGCTCCTATAATTTGTCAACTAATTGTATAGATAACATAATTCAGTTTGGGGAAACCTGATCATTCAAGCAAAGCACATCTATGAATGTTTTGCTTTTCTTTGTTCTATAAATCAATAGTTAATGAAGATAGACATAGCAAAGCGTTGGTTGATGCTACTCAATCGGTATCCTCTTTTTCAAGAATCTCGATTCTCTTATTAAATAGAGATTGCTGGAGGATTTGCTTAGCTAAAAGAGTTAAAAGAAAAAAAGGATTAAGACTTTCCTTTTTGCAAGCAACCATATATTACCTGACATCGGTGGTTTCGACTATGTTTAGTTCAAAGGATGAGTTTTAATGGAGGGGAAGGGAAGAAGATATTTTAATTAAATATTATGTTTGGTTTAAGAGGATGGTATCGAGGGGAAATAACACAGTTCATATTTGGTTCACAAAAAGAGGGAAGAGATTTTAAAAATAATTTACTTTTATACCCTTATAATTTTGGATTTCAAAATACACAAGTAAGGATATTTTAGTCAATACATTCAAAAAATTTTAAACTCTTTCCCCTACCCTCCAAATCCCAATATTGGTGGGGAGGCAAAATTGAGTGAGGAAGGATTTTGCTCCCCTCCATTCTCATCCTTTACCCTCCAAAAAATTGAACCAAACAAAAAAAGTTTATAAAAATTCATTCCCTCCCCTTCATTTCCCCCGAACCAAACACTATGTTAGGGTTTTTAGCACTGACCTATTGACCATAACACATAGTAATCCAAATACCAGCTGAACAACCTATCATTTAGCATAGTGAATCTTATTATGTGGTGTGTGAGGTCGACTGGCCTTTCTATTCTTTGGAATAGTTCTAAGATGGAGAGTTTTAGACCTTCGTGGGGTCTTTGTCAACCCTCCCCTTATATCTCTTTGTTTTGTGCATGGAGAAACTAGCTTTGAGTATTCATGAGAAGGTTAGCAATGGTCTTTGGCATCCGATACATGTGTCCCAGGGAGGCCCGAGGCTTTTCCCTTTTTCTTTGCCGACGATATTCTGCTTTTTTGTTGGGCGAATAGCTCTCAGGTGAAGCTTGTGATTGATATGCTTGATGTGTTTTGCCAAGCTTGGGCTCTAGAAATCAACATTGCTAAATCCTGTTGCATGTGTTTAGCAAGGGTTTCCCGGGTTCATAAAAATAATATTGCTAGTTGGTCCGACATCCGTTGTGTTGGGGATTATTGGAAGTTATTTGGGTTTTCGTTTGATACAAGGAAGAGTTACTAAGAATGCTTATAATACTGAGAAAATTCAAACTCGGGTGGTGGCTTGGAAAGGTAAGCTTGTAACTAAAGTTGGGAGGGTTTGCCTTGCGAAATCAGTTGTCTCTTTCATTCCTATTTATGTCATGCAGTTTCGATATCTTCCTAAAAATTTTTGCAACAAAGATTGATAGTATGACTAGATCTTTTGTATGGGGTTCCAAGGGCACAAATCATAGTTGGAACCTGGTTAACTGGGACACTTTGACTACCCCTAAGGATTTCAGTGCTTTGGGCTTTCGCGGGATGCAAGGCTTACGAACCTGGCTCTTCTAGGAAAGTTGGTTTGGAGCCTCTTGCATGATGGGCATCGACTTTGGGTGCATGTCCTTAGGCATAAGTATTGTGGGTTTGGGTCTGTCTAGATACTAGTACAGTTAAGGGTTCTCCTACGTGGAGTAGCATCTCAAAGGTGGTATAAGGCTAAAAAAAGGCTTTGGTATGCGTTTTTGGTGTGGGTCTTTGTCGGTTCGGTATTTCAGTTCGGTTGGGAACTGGTCCATTGTGTAAAGCTATATTGAATATGGGTCTGTTTGGGTAAACGGCTTAATTAAGTATTTATAGGATAAATGCTTATCAATAAGCGCTTATGTATAAGCTATTTCTATAATCAAAGTGAAAATATAGTCAAACTGTTTTCATATAAATTATAAGCTGTTTTCGTAAGCTATCCTGGATAGCTTATCAAAATAAGCTGAAAACAGTTTATGGATATGTCATAAGCTATTTCCATAAGCTCTCCCAAACACTCTGACAAGCGCTTATGCCAATAGATAAGCCCAAATAAGCTGTTTATAAGTCAATCCAAACAGGCCCTATATGCATGTGTCTGATTATGCACTTTCCCTAAGGGACCTGTGGGATAAGCATGAATGGTGATCCTCTACCTATTAAGGATCGTATTCTTTATATTCTCATTACAACAAATTTGTCATACACCTACGGACACTTTTAGTGACAGAAGTTAAATTTGCAGGTATAAGTATTAGTGTCAGTCAAACCGTAGGTAAAGATAGATAGACTGTAGGTAAAACTTAATACAACTATAGGTAAATGTATGTGGATCGTAGGTAAAGCCTATAGTGACAGTCATTTCCCGTTATTATTCGTCGCTCATAATGGACGGTTGGATCGACCGTAAGTGAATGTAAGTTTTACATATACCTATGAATTTTAAACATATAGTGACAGATTGAATGACAAGTTTCTTATAGTGTCTGGTCCTTGATCACATTGATGAATATTTGCAAGCCATCAGGGTTTGGAAGGGTAGCTGGAAGGTTATAATTCAATGCTGGATCAATAAATTAAAAATTGTATTGTATAAAAAGTTATTGGGTGGTGTAATTAAGAGGGTTAAGTTTAACAAAGATCTTTTCTCATATTCTAAAATTCATCCTTTCTTTTTTTAGTTCAATGTTTGGTCCATTTCTGAAGACACTTAAAAAATGATTTTACAATAAAGTGATTTTTTGAGAAGTTGAGAAGTATAATTATTCATAAAAGCTGAATTTCAGTTTTTTTTTTTTTTTTTCAACTTTTGCTTTTCAATCCGTAAAAGTTCAAACAAATAAGTATATAAATAGTAGGAGTGATTTCAAAAATCATTTTTTTATGAAAAAACCTAAACATACCGTTCCTAATTACACTTCAAGCAAGCATCAATACACCGCCAATTTGATTAGAAAATAATCAAAATATAGTATGTACAAAGGGGAAAAAAATCGAATTGTTGGAGAAGAATAAACGAGTACTTATTTGACTCTAATTTCAATTTTTCAGTATAGTTCTATTTTGCTAATTTTATTAGGAATTCTAATATGGATTAACAATTCATTTGGGATAAACCAGAGTTGTAGGTAACTAATTACTTAAAAAGTTAAGAAACTGGAACCAAAAGAAAAAGAAAAAACATGTCTTTTCCTGGTAACAACTCAACACGTAAAAAATTCTCCTAATCATTATCCAAAAGCTTACAACTGCTTTGAGGCCTTCCGCTGACATGTTTGAATCACTTCCATCCTTGGGATTTTTTTTGTTTGCTGGCCATGAAAGGGACCTCCGAAGACAGCTCAGTCCTTTGGTGTGAAGGCGATATCTATTTATTGATCCTCTGTATGCTTCTTTATTAGTTAGTTGTTTTAGGATGCCAATGATAGATTAGGAGGTAGATACGTTTGTTAGAGTTTGTGATCTTTGAGGGGTCATATACAGATACGTCTGACCTTAATCTCATGTCAGGGGCAATGGAACATAAATTTTCTCATTTAGATAATTGTCTAGTATGCATTGAGATCCATTACCAAATTCGCTAATTCACCAAGTTTTTTTTATAGATAGATATTAGTGTTAATATTAATATTTTGTTAGTAGGTGTGGTTTAAACCCTCAACCTTCTTATCATTCCATTTCTTAACTCCTCCACCTAAATCACCAAACCAATTTTATAATCCCTGATTCGCCAAGTTTGATACAGCATCACTTATTCATTTAACTACTGTTTCTATTCTAATATAATCATAGACTAATTAATTAACGATTATGAATTTGTATAAAACAAGTTGTTTGCAAGGTTGCACAAGCCATCCTTGCTTGAATTCAACTCCTAAAAAAATAGTAAGAAGCTTGCTTAATTAAGCTTAATATTTTCTATAAATCTTAGGGTAAGCACTATAAGATTTTCATATTCATAATGATTTACTCGTGCTATAGCTAATCTAGTTTAAGAAATATTTAACTTGCTTTGATAAATGGAAATTTTCCATGTGAAAAAACGCGTAAGTTTAGGTTTACTTTTCCATCATTCGCTTTTAGTTTATCTTCTTTACAAAACCATAATTTAAAACATGTATATGATCAACTTAATTAATTTATCAGTTTGCTTATCTATTCTTTGTCTGATAGTTTCTACCAATTACTTTTTCTACCGAACTTTCCACCTTTGTTGATAACTAGTTTCATATTTAAGATACAGATCATGCTCTGTGTCTATGTATTGTTCCTTAGTTTATGTTTTATTTTAGCAACTCTACCTTTTTAACTTTCAATCACTTCCCCCCGGCCAATTATTTGTTTGTTAATTGAACAACTTGTTGGTTGAAGGCATGTTTGGTTACCATCTCAAAAGTCACCGGCCAAAAAAACGTGTCCAATAAAATCAAACTTGGGGTGGGTAAAAATGATTTTAAGAGAAGTAAGAATTTCTAACTTTTCGTTGAGTAGAATTGATTCTTGACATGGGATCCACAAAATTCTTTATATTTATACATTAAAAGCGATTTTACTTTATCATCCAAACAAAATAAATTCTTCTAAACTTACTTTTAAAATATCGTTATCAAACACAAATCAATTTCTTTAACCTCAATTCTTTTAATATCAATTCTTTCAAATTTAATTCTATCAAAATTTAAAACAAACAGACTCTTAATAATACCGGAATCATAGACAAAAAGGTGTAAAAACATGGAATACTAGTATTTACATATATTTTTTTACATTATTCTTAGATTATTTTTTCAAGCAATAAAATAAATAAAAAACATATTTCAACGCATGGTCTTTTTATCTTTTCAAATAAGTGAGACATATAGTAATGATATAAGGTGTTTTTTCCGGTAACTCCAATAACTTTGGGGTAAAAATTATTCTATCCAACCAGAATGCACCACCTTAATTAAATGGATCATGTTAATGGGTTAAGTCAAATGATTCTCACAATTTGATTGGACCACCTAGGCAGGGGTACCAAAGAATTCACCATAATATTATGATTTGCAAATAACATTTCTAAAAATTGTATTATTTGCCGGAATGCACCATGCATGGACCGCAATATGTTTACTAGTGTTTTAAAAATCGGTCCAACCCGACTGGTTGGACCGTCACCGGTGTCCTCTCTGGTTCTAGCTGGATTAGAAAATCGAGAAAGCTGTCTAACCATGCAAAGTCAACCAAAATCCGTTTCAATCAACCTAAAATCGGTTAAACCAACCTATACTACTAAAAATGTTGAAATTGGCAATAGAAATTAGCAACGGATTTGGTCGCTAATTATTTTGTTTTGTCGTTAATTTCGTCGCTAATCCTTTTAGAGACAATTTTTTCCTTTTTAGCGATGAATTTGGTCTATTGCTGATTTCAAATTTTTTAGTAGTTTAAAACGGCTTTAGATCGAGACTAGTCGGTTCATTGTTTTAATTTTTTTTTCAAAAAAGTGGAACGTACTTTGTAAACCTTTAGGAGTAATTCATCGAATTGCTTTGGACTTTGGTCCGGTTTGTTTGAGGCTCCAGAACTTGAGTGATTAAAATTTACTCAATATGTATCTTTGGTTAATTATCTTACTCAATTAGGACATATTATCTCATCAAAATTAGCATTCTCCTAACTTAAATGTTCTGAACTATCATGCATCTTAAAAATTGTATATTTCCTTTGACTTATTGATTGATCTCTTTATTAATGTGTGTGTATATATATCGGTTCGACTATCGGTTAAACCAATTGAATCGGTTGAATCTTGAACCATTCTCTTTTTCGATTATCTAGTTGGACCAGTTTTTAAAACATTGATGTTTACTCCTTTTCCCTAAGTAAAAAAACAGAGTAGACCTTTATTCCAGTTTTTGAAAACTTACAGTATGGTAAGATATATTCTTGAAAGTTTTTTTTGTCATTAATTAACTCATTTATTACGAATGTTGGTCTAAGGTACGATTTCAATAACAAATAAGAATAGCAGACTCTTATGATATTAAATGACCATTACATCATTGTAAAATATAATTCAAGTATGAGACAATAATAATTTAAATAATTAATGTATATATCAAGATAAATGTCTTGTTCCGAAAGTATTTGAGAATCTAAAGTAAATAATTCTCAAGTAAGCGCTTTCGTCATTATTACGTTAACGCAAAAGGGTGGGGTTGCTGTCCCAATTATGAACAGTATAACTTCAAATAATTATGATATATAAAATGGGAAATACGGATAGTGAGATCACCCTTGTATACTATCACTTTCCCTCTGTGTATTTATATAGGAATCTTTGGCATATAATAAGGTCTCCCATCCACCATGAAAGATAGATAACAAGACCTTACCCTTAAAATAAAATGTATCTGCTTCATTGGGCTCCATAGACAAAACAATAATTTTGGAACCCTCGTTGAGCTGATAAGACAAGATGTTTCCTTTACAACGCGGCAATGAGCTGGTGATCCAGTTTTCTAATAGTCTCCACCAGCACCAACACAAGATCTCCCAAGATCTGATTCTGGATGATTACGATTCTCTGGATGTTGGTTGTTCTGAAAAAAAATTGGGTAGTAGTAGCCGACCAAAGAAAAATATATTTTATGAGGCTGCTGATACGAGTCATGCACACAAGAAGATGGTTCATAAGGAGATTGAGAGACAAAGGAGGCAAGAAATGACTACCCTTCATGCATCTCTTAGATCACTTCTCCCTCTTGAGTTCATCAAGGTTAAATTTTAATTTTTGTGGGGGGATACACTGTGTATATATAATCACTGTATATATTATAATTGCCTTGTAAAACTCCTTGAAGCTGATCATTTAATTAATGGGTACCCTTTTAAAATCTGAGTGAAACGGGGAGATCTGTATGTTTCTGTCTGTGATGAATCACTCTTCTCTTCACATAATTATAACTCTAGTTTCTTTGTTTTTGATTTATTGGAGAGGCTGTGCTTGAAGCTTTAATTCCTGGGTTGTCTTCTAACTTTAGGGTTATTAATTATTATGATGGGCTTTTAGGGAAAGCGTTCTATATCGGATCAAATAAACGAGTCAGTGAATTACATAAAGTACCTGCAGAAGAATATCAAAGAACTGAGTGGCAAAAGGGATGAACTAAAGAAAATCTCCAATTCTAAGCTTGAAAAGCGTGAGTTCGAATATGCTTCTAGCAGTGTCATTGTCCACCAGAATAATGGGGGTGTTGGAATTGAAATTACTAGTTGCTTCAGTGAGGAAGGGCTCCCACTTTCAAAAGTACTGGAACTACTGTTTAAAGAAGGACTTGAAGTTGTTACGTGTCTTTCAACCAAAGTCAATGGCACATTACTCCACAGTCTGCAGTGTGAGGTACGGAGTCCAGGGATTTTACTCATTATTTCATACATTTTTTTTTTTTTGCAACATTTACTCTAATATTTCATATTTTCTCTTCAATTATTGAACTTCGTTCACAGGTTAACAATTCCAACAGTACTGTAGATTTATCTGAGCTGAGAAGGAAATTTGTCAAAGTAATTCCATCATTTAATATTTCTGATTAACATATAATAACATATATGTTAACCCTTTCTAACTGGTTAGTAATTTGTTTGGGTGAGTTTGCTTGCAATGTATATATTGGAATCACTATCTTTTCTTTAAAACCCTTCTGTATTGTCGAGAATATAACAGCAGGAAAAGCTTGTGTAGAGAAAAAAATTCATTTCTTTTTCCATCCCTTCTTAGCTTTTTGTGTGTCAAAATAATACAATTTTTTTCTTCGCTTTTTGAAATTTACAGTTGTGCATTTCTTCATTGTATTAATCTCATTGTCTCTCTCTCATTACATGTGCTAACCTTAAGAAATATATATTGTTCACCATATGTGTATATATTTAGAGAAAGTGTCGGAAGCTAAAACCATCACATGAGATTTCAGTTTGGGTTATTACAATTTTGTTACTTTACAATTGTGAAAAAAAATTGATTTTCTACCGTCAAAAAATGACGCATTCACGCATTATTGTATCGTTCGATCAATCATAAAAAATGTTTGAGGAAGCTGTGATTGATCCAATAATGCATTAATATATAAATGCGTTATTTTTTACCGTAGAGAATCCGAATCCACAAATACTATTTTAAATAAGAAATTACTTTTTTCTTTTACTTTTTTTTATTATATATAAGTAAAGTCGAGGGTACATCATATACCCTAACATTAACAAGTATGTATCGAGTAATTGGTCACTAAAAGATTCTGAAGTTAATTTTTGTTTGACTTATATACCTTTTACCTTTTACATATTGTAGCACATGTTTGGATTTGCGTCACTTTTGTGTCCCACCATGGGTTTGACCGAAGCTACATAGAGTAGCTTTTGCAGTGAAAACATGATTCTATATCAAGACACGATGTTTCCAAACACGCGCATAATCATCTCTAGCTTGGCTTCTAGAATACTAACATTTTACGGGTAGCTAGCTTATATTGAGCCATAGCAATATAGTATATTAATAGTAACACTTAGTATTCCTGGTATAGTTTTAGATAATTTTTCTAGAAGTCTTCGGTGTAAATAGTTAATTTTTCATATTGCTTACAGTTTATCTGAAGTCCATAGAGGCACAGAGTTTTTTTGAGGATTAAGTCGGCTACTATATCATAGGGTATAGCCATGCAAAAAGAATAATAGAATTATATATGATGGCATAATAAATATGCTTCTTGCTTCTTTTAGCGTATTAATAGTTTCATCACTGTTGAAGTGTTGATTGAGTAAAAGCCGTGCAAATATCTGGACATGTTGGCCTTTTATTAGCTGGTTTCCACTTTACACAAGTTTAATTATCAAAAGGACCTTGTTGAATGTTGACACTCGATCATTAGGTGATTATTACTAAAATAGATCTGAACTACTTCTGGTTCTAAGTACATTACTTCTGTTTTTGTTCTGTGTAACTGTGTTCGTTCGTTTAGCAAGATTTATGATATGTTTTTCTATCATATATGGTAGGATAAAGTATCCGATATTTTTTTAGTGTGTTACGTACGGTAGGAGTTTCATTGGTTAAACTACACGATGGACAATAAATCATTTCAAAATCTTCCGTTTGACATGGTTTTTCCAAGTTGATTTTAAGATACATTATTATTTTCTCCAACCGGTTTGCTGGTGAGCGCATTTTGGGTTAGCTTTGTCGCACTCGAAAGCTCTCTCGAGTGTTTTTTGAAAAGAAGAAAAGCATAGTAAGTTAATCTAATTTTGGATTTGATAATGGTTCGGTCTTGAAATTTGTTTTCTTTTAGGATTGAAGGGGGATTGTTACTTTTTCAGATTAGTGTGTTTGTCCTCTAAATTATTTTGTTTTTAAGAGAGTTGCAAGAAATAATTTGATGTATGTTTTGTTTCTGTATATATGAATTGGAGTACCCTTTGTTTCATCAATAAACTTTCTAATAAAAAAATATAATTTATCTAAACAAGCACAAAGCCAAAAAAAATTGCACGGTTTGATTGCTACTTTGTAAGAAGCAGAGTTTGATAGGTTCGTTCAAAATCATTTAAATCTAGGATGCTGACATCGTATCATAGTGTGTTCGGGTGGGCATTTGCGAGCTGTTGACGCAAAATCACTTTGAATCAGACAGAAGCTGCAAATAATTGTTTGGGTGCGCGCGGTTAGCTTACCAATCGCCCAAACATACGATCAACTGCCCCATGAAATATTAATAAAATCTGATTGTTATCCTTCTAAGATTTTGAAATATAACTGAAATTGTTTTGGACATACACACACGTGCAGATTCTTGTTGTCCGTACTGTTTTCTGCAGATATTCCTTGCATATATATATATATATATATATATATAGGTGGTCCAGTCTATATTGCACCAGCAAAAATGCTGGTACAACTTGCATCTCTTTTTTTCAACCAATAACATGGTTGCATTTTGACACATGTGTGTTATGATTTTAAGTGTTACATACTTGACTGGTTGATGTAAAATTTTGTATTGTTATTATATAATACATGTATTTGCTATTAGGTCCCTTAATCTTATATATTGAATTTTTTTTTCATTTTCGTTCTTTGAATTTTTTATTTCCCTTATTCATTTGTCTGTATCTGTAACGGCCAATTAAAGTCATCTTTAAACTCAGGTCCCGATAATTAAGGCATGTTTAATAAGTATTTAATTAAAATAAATTGATAATTAAGATGGATTTTTATCATAAATTCATATTAAAGATTTCATCTTCTTCTTCCTCTCTACCTTTATCTCTCTTGAATTGAATTCTTTTTTCAGCCTGGAATTGAATTAAAGTATTGTTGCAGATCGAAGTCCTATTCGTCGCGTTTTGTTCCAGCTCTTCTTCCCTCAATCAAGTAAAAAAAGGGCATCTTTTATTTTTTGGAAATAAAAAAGGAATAATTTTTAAGCAAAAAATGCTTCAACAAGATGCAAACGCATAGATGATTCAGACACAAAAGGAAAAAAGAGAGAGAGAGAGAGACGGAGGGAGGGAGAGGGAGAGGGAGAGAGAAAGGTGAAAGGGACGAAACAAGGAAGGAGGAAGAAAGGGAGAGGGCCGCGCGGAGGAGAGATTTGGACGGCGAAAGCTGGTCGGGATGACGTAGCGGAGGTGCCGGCGTGGTGGTACTTGCAAATTGAAGCTTTAGTTGGGTAACGGTGGAAGAGGATGAATGATGATATTTGGCATTTGAAAATCTGAATCATCGATTGAGATTTTATAGTCTGATCTTTAGCAGATCAATGGGGATGAGATAGTGGAAGCGAAAACCAGATTAAAAGAATAACATTGAATGTAAAATTATTTTAATAAAATAAAATTATTATTTTTTATATTATGCTATAATTGCAAATACAACATTTTCATCAATCCAATCTGCAAATACACAATGTTAATGACTTTGACTTTAAGTTGGACTTCAAAAGAAAAAAATTACTTCCACCTGGCATTATAATTGATCAAAAATGGTCTACATTAAGGAGCAACATACACATCTTTCAGTTATGGTGTAAGATAGAAGTCACCATATATATAATCTGACAGTATCATGTTGTGACTCTGTCTTTCTGTTAGTTTTTATTCTGAATTATATAAGAATATAGGTTTGCACGTGCCTTACGTCTAGATTTTTCAGTCTAGTCATGCATGAATAGACATGCACTAGCTAGTTTAACTGCTTCGTTGTCTAAGTTATCACGTTTTAGGGTCATGTTCATATATATAGATGCATATGATCACGTGTAACCATAGTAGCAAAAGCAAATATTGCTGCAACAAGATTTTAAACCCAATTAAGGAGGAAATTATAATATGAAGGGGAAGAAAATAACGAAGTCCTTCAAGTTGTAAGGCAATACTCGATCAGGTCAGGAGTCAGGAATTGAAGAATATATAAGAAATCATCCATCTTTGTCGGTGTAAGCCTTGGTCCCTCCCTAGCTAGGGAGATGGAGCGAGGAATAGGGTTTACATTATATAGCTATGCTTCACAAGATTTCAGTCTTTGGGTTCAACTGGAGAAATGGAGTAAATGTTACAAACTGCAATTTGGTGTGTATAGATCTCCCTAATAAGGCCGCTGAGAAGTTATTTGCCAGGTTTTTAACAATTAATAGGAGTCATAGGATTAAGGAATGAATATTAAAACCCTTTTATAATAACTAAACCAAGGTAAGTCTTTTAGTTTTGAAGGGTTAGACTATAATGAAACTCCAGTTAAATTAAATAGAGTAAAGGCCCATTTTCATTTTGACAATTTGCGAGGTACTCAATTTACTCCCTGAGAAAAAAACTCATCGGTTAATCCTCGATAATTATAAAACAGGGACATGTTAGTCCCTTCGTTGATGACCACTAGGAAGGCTTCGTTAGTTTGCTAATGTGAACTGTTAAGTAGCGCAACTGTCCGTTAACTTGTCCCACGTAGATAGGGCCATTTTGTGAACATGCAAGAATAAATACCCAAACTAGTCCCCGACTAAAAACGCGAGACCCAATTTAGTCCCTCGAAAAAATGTCCTGAAAATAATTTTAGGATAACCTAATTAGACCAAATTACAACCTAAGTGGATCACCTTGGATGTTTTACTAAAAATCACAATACAATACATTCATAATTTTAAAAGTTGTGATTTTCAATAACCCGTTTTAATTTTAATTCTTTAATCAATATCTCAAAGAACACTTAGCATTTACATTAGTTTCTTTCTCCCAATTTCTATTAAAACAATCAAAGATTCATGAATAAAAAATTTTAAAAAAATGACTTGAATTATGTATTAACTTAGACTTGAATATTTAATAAGAGATTTTATTTTTATTTGATTTAATACCCAAACTAGTCCTTGACAAATAACGTGAGACTCAGTTAATTCCCTATAAAAAATTCCTGAAATAATCCCTCAGAATTATATATTATTCAAGTTTAGTGGGTTTATTATATATTATTTGGATGGATGGAAAATAAAAAATAAAAAAATCTTATTAAATATCCAAGTATAAGTTAATACACTATTTAAGTCTTTTTTTTAACATTTTTTATTCATGAATCTATGTTTGTTTTAATAGAAATTGGGAGAAAGAAACTAAGGTAAATGTTAACTGTTCTTTGAGGTATTGATCAAAGAATTAAAATTAAAATGTGTTATTGAAAATCACAACTTTTAAAATTATGAATGTATTGTATTGTGATTTTTAATAAAGCATCCAAGGTCATGCACTTAGGTTATAATTTGATCTTAGGTTATCCTAAAATTATTTTGAGGAAGGGACTAAATTGGGTCTTGCGTTTTTTGTCGTGACTAGTTTAGATATTTACTATTGTTGACAAAATGACCCTATCCACGTAGGACAAATTAACGGACAGTTGTGCTACTTAACGATCCATATCAGCAAACTAACGAAATCTTCCTAACGGTCATCAACGGAGAGACTAACATGTCCCTGTCTTGTAATTGTTGATGACTAACAGGTGATTTTTTTTTTTCTCAATGACTAAATTGGGTACAGTGATCAAAATGGACTTTTAATCAATTAAATATTATAGACGCGAAAGGCAAATACTAAATAATTAAGCCTGCAAAAGAAATTATAAAAGATTAAAAAAGATTAACCAAGTGAGCTGAAAACCAGGTCCAAAAACCATATTTTAATTAAATCCAACAGTCCAGGAAGATAAAAAGACTTATTCTTAATACCAAAAAAAAGACTTATTCCTCAATAATCTCCTCAATCTGAGGAGTTTTGATTTTTAACTCGAATAAACTATCACGGTGCATCTACCTGCAGTTGTCCATGATATTTTGCAACTTGTGGAGGATTGCAAGAGGCCCATGGAAAATTGGGCTTGTGGGTTTTTTTATACAATTAGAGCACCAGTCTCCATGCAGTACTTGTAGATGCCAAGATGGACTCAAATTGGCCTGGGACGCGGTGGGACACTATTATTTCGGAAACATCCAACTCATTTTGCTGCTACAATAGACCATACATTTAAAGGCATTCAAGTGATATATGTAGATGGTGCTTTTATTCAGATAAACTGGACTAAGGAAATTTATCATGTGAAACAGTATTTCTTTTCTTAATCTGAACTGAGGGATCAGTGTGCCTTGATATTCAGATTGACGGTGAACCATGCTATATCCCATTACCACTGCATAAGAGTTGAGCTATCTTTGGGAGTTTTAAAATAGATGGAATAGAGTGGTTAGTAAGGTAGTAGTTTAAAGTGGAATGAAATGGAAAGATAAAAATATATCACTCCATTATTTGAAAGTTTTAATGAGGGAATGAAAGACGAGTTTCACTTTATTGTTTGGAAGTTACAATGGTAATCAATGAAGTGAAGTGAATTACCAAGGGTATAAGTGGTTTACACTCCAATCCATCCTAAACCCCCCAAATTAGAGGTATGAAAAAGGAGGGTTTGAGTGATGACTAAGTTGCTCCTTTTTAAAAATGGTGTATGCATACACCTCTTTGACCAATCAATATTGATCAATCAAATTGGCAACTTAGATTCGACTTTTGATATTTTATTTTTGATCCGATCAAAAACAATACATCCAGTTTTGTATTTACAACTCTATTTGTATTTGCATATAGTCCACTTATGTATTTGCACTTTCTTTGTCTGTATTTAAATATTTTTAATGAAAATGTTTTCTTTTTTTATGAATCATATACTTCCATTTTCATTCCTGTTAAGAAAATACATAAGAACCAGAAAAAATAAAAAAATAAATAATAATGTATTACAGAAATTACATAAATAAAAAAATCAATTCTAAATACAAAATACAGAATTAATTTTCAGTACAATACATCAAAGTATAGTGTTAATATACCAATATACAGTATCAATATGCAAATATAAAAAATTTATTATACATTATACAAATGAAATACATTTTGACTGGTCAAAATTTTGAGAGCAAGTGAACAAATGAAGCACTCTTATTGGTCCCAAAAAAAGAGAGCTCCCATGCACCAATTTTACAAATGTACAACTTAGACCAAGCCTTGAGTGATATGGAGTGATTTGGGTTACCATACTCGATCATTCCACTCTATTACTTAAAAAATTCTCAAACAATGTGTTAAGGTCTTTTTACCACGCCAGTCCATTTTAACCACTTAAACTCCTTCCATTCAAACATATACCCTTAAAACAATACTGCTAAATAGCACAGTCAAATTATATTATGAATGAGAATTACAGAATTACAGAGGAAGCAGATTGATAGTGGCAAACTCATGCTCTTTCCTCGGATTATCTTTTATTGGAGATTTCTATCAGAAAAAGCAAGTTCATTATTATCAGATTGCATATGTAGTTGGATAATATTTATCAGCTATCCTCTGGTCCATTTGTAACCGGTTTTTCTTTAATTTTTCTTTTCCTTCAAAGTAACATAGCGTCCAAAAATTGTAAACAAGCAAGGAAACTGTGAATCTCAATATTTATAACGACAAATAAAAGTATAAAACACTTTTAGTAGCTACGAAGTTGAATTTTCATATAGCATAATAATAACCCAAATGATCTTTAAGGAAGCCTAGCCTCCTGAATACCTAATAACTACAAACTTAAGGCTAACCAAAACAGCAGAGTAAAGGGGGAAATAAAACTTGTTGCATTGATTGAGAAAAGTACTTCCATTAATGGGACAATTCGTATAGAAGGCACACACTTTGCCTCGTTTAACTGCTACAACCAAGAGCATATAATCATATCAGATTGTGCTTCTATGGAAATCAATATTCCAATTTCCCATTGTGTTGTTACTTGTTACAATAGGTATGTATTACTTAGCTTTTCAACCTAGGAAAGGAGGGGAAAAAAACAGATATTTGCAAACTGCAAAGCCAAGTCAAGATTTGCATAAGCAGCAAACAGTAATGGACGACCGCCAAGGATTAAGGAATGCTTGGTAAACAAAAAGGTAGGCTGCTTTTCATTACCAAAAGTTATGTGAACTACAAAGATGGCCCTCCACTAAAGCATGGGCCATAATTCCCATGGCATGCCTAAAAGTCAGTTTTAAAGAGCTTTCAAAAAAAAAAAAGTCAGTTTTAAAGAAAATGGGTCCATGAACACAAATCAATCTCCAACTGGTAGGCCACAATGTATGAAAACTAGGAAAAGTGAAAGAAATGGTACCAATAGGGTGTAAAAAAATAGAGGGGGAAAGTGAACTCCAATACTAAGAACATAGCCTTTCCCTCCTAAATCCCTTTACAAATTATTTATCATTGGCAAACTACCACTGTAAATAATATTTACTATCACTATTGATGAAAATGGATATATAGCTGAAACCAGAAGTACTCACCGGCCTTCTTCTTTCCTAGACTTGAATGGGAAGCGAGATGGTGAAGAAGAAGAGTACTCCACTGGCAATTGGGGTGCCTCCAATTCCCCACTAAGCATTCCCACAGCCTCTTTCATTGAAGGTCGACGAGCAGGTGACTTTTGCAAACAAAGCAAGGCAAGTTTGATGCATAAAAGAGCCTGTTCTTTATCCAATGACTGAATAGACGGATCAACCAACTCAAGGAGCTTCCCTTTACGGGCACAATGGCGTGCCCAAGACACAAGATTCGCTCGATGAAACTCTGACAATGGTGAATCAGTCATCACCTGAAGCGGGCGCCTCCCAGAAATGAGAACAAGCAATAGAACCCCAAAGCTATAAACATCACATTTCTCAGATAGATTTCCACTGTAGCCATATTCAGGAGCAACATAAAACAAAGTTCCCCTCATACTTGGGCTACTGCTAACACCACCACTCTTTGGTATTTCTCCACTAGCTGCAGATTCATAGCTATTCCTGCGAGCTCTCCGTAGCTCCCCACCTAACCAAGAATCTACACTACCACCACTATTCCTACTACGGTGTTTTGTCTTACTCTTGTTTACATTTACATCACTATACAAAGCATCATCTCTCACCCACAAATCATCATCACTGTTTCCACCATTTCTGTGCTTCTTATTCTTCTTCTGTTTCTTCTTCTTAGCAAGCTCTTGAGAATACTCCTCCTTCCACCATTCCCTAACCGGTCTTCTCTTCACCTTCTTGAAAACCCCACCAGTATCTTTTTCCTCATCCATTGATTCCCACCATTCCAGTTTCTTGTTTTTTTCTTTCTTCCCAATTCTTGTTCCACTGCTAGATGATGAAGCAGCAGCAGCACCTACTACCCATTCATTACCCTTTGCTCTTTCCTTATTTACCTCCTTTCCAATCCAATTCATAACATAATCTGCAACCTCATTTCCTTTACCATTCTTCTTCACACCCATCTCCGGCGCCGGCGATGTCACACTCTCAGTTTCCTCAGCCAGAGACCCACCATCACTCTCCAACCCTTCCTTCCTCTTGTTATCGCTTTCAACGCCCAAAATCTCAACTTGATCCAAATGGGTCTCCGTTTTCAGCATGGCAAGCCCGAAATCGGCGATTTTCGCGGAGAAACAAAGGTCCAGAAGAATGTTACTGGGTTTGATATCGCCGTGGATGATTGGCGGGTCGCAAGAGTGAAGGTAGTGAATCCCTTTGGCAATGTCAACAACAACGGCGAAGCGATTGTTCCATTGAAGAAGCTCGGGGCAGTTGCGGCGGAAGAGGGAGTCGTGGAGGTTACCGTTATGCATGAGGTCGTAAACGAGAAGAAAACGACGGCGTTCCGGGTCTGAAGAGAAGCCTATGGCGGGGACGACGTGGGAGGAACGGAGCCTGGAAGCGAAGAAGAGTTCGTTGTGGAATTCGCGTTCCCCTTGGAGGGAGGCGGAGTCCATGAGTTTGACGGCGACGGGTTTGGCGGCGGGAGGGAGGGAGCCGGAGAAAACGGGGCCGAAGCCGCCGTGGCCGAGGCGGGTGGAGAAAGAATTGGTGGCGCGGCGGAGGAAGGAGTAGGAGAATTGGTGAGGTGGGTCGGAGGATGGGGTGGTGCGTTTTCTGCTTCTTGTGCGGTTGCGGAGGCAGAGGAGGAGGAGGAGGATCAGAGAGCATACAGACGCGGCGGAAGCAAGTAGAGCGGTTAGAAAGTGGTGGCGGTTGCGGTGGTTGAGTGGTGACGTGGAGAGTTGACGAGATGGCATAGTATGTGTATGTATTGACACTCCGTTTCTTCTTTTCAATTGGATTTGGATTTGGATTTGGTTTTGGATTCTTCTAATAGAAAGAAAGAAAGAAAGAAAGAAAGATGTAAGTTAAGGGTGAATATATCTGGGCAAAATGAAATTGTAATTTTATAGTAGAAAAAAGTAGAAGAGAATACTGAATAGTGAATACAGATACTCCTTTTATTACATGCCATGCCAACACGCTTGTTTACTCGATTCACTCTCTACCTGTAAGTGCGGCGGCTCATTTTACAGTTTTTTTACAGATTCATATTCATGCTTTCCATATCAACATTATCATGATCATAAAATCATTCCCTAAATTTCATAATACTTGCTTTTTAGTATATTCGTAAAGTTAGTTGACTCTTTTCTTTCATTAAAAACCGTAGGTAAAGGAAAAGATTAAATATTAAATTATTAATCCTTCATGTTTTACATTTTAGAGATGCAAAAACTAATTACATCACTAGGTGCAAATTTAACTAACCTTGTAATTATAAGACCTTATAAATCTTCTTTCGGGATTCTATTCCGTTTTTGGATGTTAGCAGGACCATTGGATCATGCAAATTATAATTTGTCTCTTTAATATTTGATTGGGTGAAGCTCGACCCCTGTGACCGTGAGTCATTCATGGTGAAGTGAGAACTAGGCATCACCCGAACACAGCAACCGTTCTCCCTGCTTCCAGGTCACTGTTACGGAGGGGAGTGATAAAAAATTCTGAGATGAGGGGCAAATAGTTTTAGAGGAAAACCCTAACACAACAGCATTTGGAAAAGAAACTCAAACACCCCCCTCTGCGTGAAATGCCAAATCAGAAACCGCGTTACGTGGGTTAACGCTTACCTAACGGAGATCTCATAGAGGGACCCAAATATAAATTTTCTGTGTGTGTAGATTACAAATTTTTTTAGTTCCGTAACCTATTTAAATTTTAGAGTAAATGTCTAAATTAGTCCGCGATAAAAATTGACAGTGACATTTTGATCCCTAAAAAATAAAAAATATTAATTTGATCCTCAAGAATATAAAATGCAAGTCAAATTGATCCTTTTTAGGGACATTTTAGTCCCTATCAGGGATTATTTTGACCCGCATTTTATATTTTTGAGGATCAAATTAGTATTTTTTATTTCTCAGGGATCAAAATGTCATCATGAGTTTTTCTCGAGGACCAATTTGAATCTTTTCTCTAAATTTTATCAAAAAGTAGAGGGTCCTACATATTAATTTAACCATAGAAGTATTAGATATTTTTAATTTTCTAAAAGTGACAAATAGTTTAAAACCAATAAATTAAAAAAACTATTATTTAAGAACGGGTGAATTAATTAATTGTAATAAAGTAAATTTAATAAAAAAAAGGAAAAAGTGGTTGGTTCAAGCAACATTTGTTTATAAAGGAAGTCTTAGGCTGGATTTATGTTTATAATCCTTTAATGATAAGGTCATTTATAAATACACTCTCTCTCTCTCTCTCTCTCTCTCTCTCTCTCTCTCTCTATATATATATATATATATATATATATATATATATATATATATATATACTTTCTCTTAAGGTGAATTTCATTACAAAATTAAATTAAATTTTGTTATTCAATAATAAAATGTGATAAAAGTTAAAAAGTAGAGCTTGAAACTTTTCTAATAATTATTACACTTATATAGTTGTGAATATTGAAAATGTATAAATAACATTTTTTTTTTTTACTGGAAAATTTATAAATAACATTGTTTATGTTAAAGAAAAAAACTTTCACATTAAAACTGTATCTTCTATAGGTAATTCTCCTTTGTATACCTACCTCTTCAAACTTGAGATAAACCCATCTCCGTGCTCGTCTTTTGTTCACTTCTCATGCTCATGAGGTCGCCGGTTTCCTTTTGGTGGATTTGAGACGTTTTTTTTTTTTTGACTGGGTGGATTTGAGACGTTTTTTTTTTTTTGACTGGGTGGATTTGAGACGTTATAATCTTCTAATGGCAATTTTTCATGCGATGAATTTGACGTGTTGGCTTTAACCGCCTTTCTTAATTTAGTTCATTTTATGCCCAATATTTAAAAATATATATAACTTCATATGTCACATCCCTTTGAGAATGAAATAGTAAATAAATTCCTCTCAGGTGGTGTTGTACAAGACATATTTTTATATTCCTGAAAATATAAGATGAGAATAAAATTTTTTCATGTTTGTTAGAAGAGATAAAAAATTATTCACAGGCATAAAAGATATCCTAGAATAAAAGTTGTGAATGAAAGTTAAAGCTTTATTCCTATGTGTAAGGATGAAAAGAAATATTTTCAAGGAAATGAAAAAATTTTAATGTTAAATTACTAAATTATCCCCACCCAATCTCTCTCCCTCTCCCTCTCTCTTCCTTTCTCTCTCTCTCCCCCCTCCCCTTCTCGCGCCCTCTCCCTCTAAGGGGTTGGAGTCATAATCTCACAAACCATAATACCCAGATTTGCCAATTTATCAATTAGAATGCATTTTAAATTATAAACATAAAAAAAAAAGTAAAAAGGACAATGTGTTTGGGAGTAAATAGATAACATATGCTTTCATATATAATCATTTCTTTTATTTTAAAAGATTTTCTTTGATAAGGATATTTTTGGAAAAGTAAATTATATTTATCGGAATATGTTATATGAATCAAATATGAAAATGAAATTTGTTGAAAATGCATCATATTATTCCCAGGAATGTGAAATGTCAACCAAACATGTTTTGCTAATATTCCTGGGAATATCATTCCTGGGAATCTCATTCCCAGGAATATAATTTATCCGGGAATAAAACATTTCATAAATCAAACGTCACCTTAATCTTTTTTTTAAGAATATTTTTTGTAAAGTAATTGTTATTGTAATTTCCTTGAATCCCCCTTGGATTAGTTGCCTTGTAATATATTATTATATAGTAGTATTTGATAAATATGTTAGAATAGAACGAAATAAAATATGAGTTTAATTATTATATACTGTCAGTGTAAAGTTTTTTACATTATCAATCAATTAGAAATCATGATTTGAATGACTTTTAAGGTAGTTAGGATAAGAGTCAATCATTTTTACTGATGTAACAATTTCGGATTGGTTGACAGTGTAAAAAAACTTTACACTGATAGTGCATAGAAATTAAATCCATAAAATATATAGGTTCTATTTTATGTTTGGCATATTTTATAAATAGAACAAAACAAAGTTTGTAATTAAAAAATGGTGTCTTTTCTGATATCCCACATAATTTGGGAATAAAAGTTATTCTACTCAATCAGAATTTGTTACCTCAGTTAAATGGATCATATCAGTATCACAGAGCTAAGTTCTCATCATCTTATTAGATCACCTAGACAGAATAAAAGTTATATTAGGATATCAAAGAATTCATCATAAAAAATAAATATTTTTGATTTTACTAAAAAGAGTGAAACTAAACAAAATAGAACCATGACATCATACTTCATTCTTTTCTCCCCACACGCCAAACGCTGCTTAAATTTCTCATGTAAATGAAAAGTTCATTCAGCCTAAACCGCACGAAGAGACATGAAAATACATATGAAGTTTTTTAATTTAAGAATATTATTTAATGATATGATATTTAACCAAGCCGTTCAGTAGTTGTAAGGTCTGTCCTCAGACACTCTAGGACTCAACTCGGTTTGCTCCTGGGTTCAATACCTGAGGGTGTGAAAATAATGTTTGGCCAGCGGAAGTCACATCCCGCAAACAATGATTAGTTATTCGTTGACCGTGTTAAGATACACCGGATCTAGGATAAAAAATGTATATATAGATATGCATGTTTTTTTTTTTTGATTAAAATAATATTTTGGTTCCTATACGTGGTACCGATTCTTCATTTAGTCCCTTTATGTAAAAAGTTATTAAAAAGGTCCTCATACGTGCAAATATTATCCATTTGGTCCCTCCCATTATGTTGTCGTCTTTAATGATCCGTGAACTATTACGTATAGGGACTAAATGAATAATTTGTGTCACGTATAGGGACTAAATGAAGAATTTGTGTCATGTATAGGGACCTAATAATTTAGGTTAAAGTAATAATCTGGTCCCTATACATGGCACAAATTCTTCATTTAGTCCCTATACGTGACACAAATTATTCATTTAGTCCCTATACGTAATAGTTCACGGATCATTAAAGACGACAACATAATGGGAGGGACCAAATGGATAATATTTGCACGTATGAGGACCTTTTTAATAACTTTTTATGTATAGGGACTAAATGAAAATCGGTGTCACGTATAGGGACCAAAATATTACTTTAACCTTTTTTTTTTTTTGACTGAATGATACTCATGATATTTTATTAAAAATCAAAGAGGTAATAGAAGAAGGGGCAAGATAAAAGTCCTGGGGACAAGCATAAAATAGAAACATCTTAACGAATCTATCAAATAGATAATAATGTTTTAATTTCTAATTTCAAAAGGACAATGTTTTAATCAAATGGTGAATTCTTCGGTACCCTAAGGATAACTTTATCCTGTCTAGGTGACTCAATCAGATGGTGAGAATTATTTGACTTGACTCACTAACATGACTCATTTAATGGATGTGACGCATTCTGATTGGTCAGGATAGTTTTTACCTCAAAATTAATGAGATATCACATAATTCACCTTTATTATTTTAACTTTTTTTTAAAGACGGAAGTCTGAACCATACCGGGCGGATGATTGAATAAGTCATATTGCGAATTAGTTATGTTTTAAATAATAACGTATTTTCGGTCCAAAAAAAAGAAACGTATTTAACTATCTTTTTTTTTTTGGGGGAATCCACCATAATTAGGGTCTTTAGCTAAGTTTGGCTTCCCAGTAGGTCCACGGAGTATCCCCACAAACTTCGATTCTTTGAACCCGTTATGGAACTAATTTCCGTTCGGGTGCTTAGTCACAGTTAAGGTTCTTCGTCCCTCTCCAAGAATGTGTTTTAGGGGGATTTGAATCGCGGTCCTCCCCCACAAACTCAGCCTGCGCAACCACCGGAACCACACCCATTGAGTATTTAACTTGTTTAATTATAGCTTAACTTATGCAATTTAGTTTTTAAACATTTATTTTAACTAAGTATTTTCCCTTGTCAGATTTTTAAATTAGTTTTGCAACAATTATTTTTAAATCGGAAAAAGTTTAACTTTTAGAAACTCTATTATAATACCATTTAATTTCAAATTTGAATAAATATATAAAATTAATCAACTATTGAACTATGAATTAGTTTTAGCAAAAAATATACATGCATTATCTAAAATTTACCTTATTTTAAAATTTCCATCGTAAACACTCAATTTTAGATGAAACACCCTTAAATTTTCTTAAACTTATTTATTTGTATACATAAGTTTAACAAAAAAAATAAGTTAAGAAAATTATAAATGAATATATTACAAAGATAGTAAGAGTGAAAACCGTGGACGAAAAGATAGTAAAATCTAGTCTAGAGTGGTTTTACTATTTGATATGAATATTAGTACGTGTTTGGTGTTGCGATACAATATCACGGTGGAGGAAAAATCACATTGGGCATGATATTTGTGTAATTTTTTTACACAAAAAATAGAAGCTACAAAGTTGTAGCTTTCACGGTGGACAAAAAGCCACCGTGAGTTTGGGATTATACTGCAATCCCAAACATGCTATTAATAGAAGTCCGGTAAAAATAATAAACTCGATGGAGGCGAGTCTGACGGATAGGGTAGATTGAGACTAACAAAAATCATAAAAAAAAACCATTGAAAAGGATTTAAAATTGAATACATACATGATTTATAATAAAATGTGCAATGTAAAAAACAAGTTGGTTGTTTTTTTTTTTTCTGAGAAAAAAAGTTGGTTGTTATTGTGTATTTTAGTTATATACATGAATATAGGGGACAAAGTTATCCTCTCTTTTACTGGTTTTGAATTAAGATAAAACTAAGTTTGTAGTAAAAAAGAAATCTATTTATTACAATGAAAATTATCTTTATTTTTTTGTATTAAAATTTAAAAAAATTATTTATTTTCAGAAATGCATTGTCCCCTTGGGATCGATCCAGATTCCTTGTTGTAATAAAAGCACATAGACGCAATAAACAATCTCAACTATTGATTTAAGATCGGACGGCTTACATTACATCTTCACTAAATCAATTTTAAACAATATTTGTCATTAAAATGCAACTGCTAGGGCTGGCAAAATAAGCCATGGACCAAATATACATACAGTTCATCAATGAAAAAATCCATCCAACCCATCTATTTATAAAAAAAAGTAAGTGGATTGGATTGGATTTTTTTTTTTAATGGATGATTTATGATCCAACCATTACTTTTTTTAAATCCGTTGGACCAGGAAAAAAAATATAGTGGATTTTTTTATCCATTGCAAAATATTTTTCACAAACCAAAAAAATCAAGATAGACATAGGGACTCCCATTCGACCTTATAGTTTATCCTAAATTTCCAATTTCCCCACTACAAAGAACTCTAGTTGCAAGTTTCAAATTCCAAATACCCAAGATTCAGGCTCGCTGGGTCCTTGAATCATTAGACTTGCACTGAATGTTAAGGATATATAATACTTGTAGTTTTAGGAAATTGCCATCTTTTGATTTGAAAATATTGACAGAGAATGTGGTTCTTTTTGTTGTCATTTTTTATATGTATGTTCTTATTTCTTAGCTACCATCATAGTTGTTTTTGCGTCTGATTAATGTTTTTTATTTTTAAAAATGTTTGATTTTCTTCTACTGTAATTACTGACGAAGAAAAATGTTTCAGAATTTTTTACTCCAGTTCCTATCTAGTTTGATTCCTAATTTGAGCAAGAAATTCAGGTAGTCAATTAAGTTCCTTAAAATTTTAGGGAGAAAAAATATTTAGAGAAAAAAATAATTTAGAGACCGGCCTACTGGACCGCCCGCCCGCCCTATCGACCTGCTGATCATCGGTCGGACCGTCGATCCATTATAATTTTAATGTGTAATATATTTTTAAATGGATGGATCGGATATCTATCCATATAAAAATGATTAATGGATGGGTTGGATGGTTTTTATTAAATGAGTTATGAATGAATTGGATTTTTTAATACATTTTTAATGGATCGAAATGGATTAGTGAATTATTTTTTATCCATCCATTATAATCCGAATCAAAATCCATTCGATCCGTTCGTTTATCATATGCATAACACAGTTATAGCAGGAAATCCATTTTCGTCCCCTTGTGCAATGAAATTTAAATTTAACCGTTTACCCCGTGTGCTTTCTATCATATCCCAAAACTCCGTTACCTATTTTCTTTTCCATACATTCTTTAACCGTGACAGTCTGACAGAGACGGATTGTAAAGACGGAATTTTCCGTCTCTAATATATGTGGAATAACCGAACAATCAGAGATAAAATGTAAGGGCTGTTTGGTTTGATCATTTCCTGTTTTTATTTTCAATAAAAATAGAAAATGAGCTTGAAAATGCGTTTGATTGAGTTTAGTGAAAATGTTTTCAGTGAAAACATTTCCTGAATTGGACCCAAATCTGAAAATATAGTTGTTTTCAATGTTTTTATTCCCAAATTTTTGAAAATAGGAAATGAAAACAGAAAACAGGAAGTCAAAACAAACATATTTTCAAATTTTTCAAAATTTGAAAATGAAAACAATTTTCAGAAAATAGAAACACGAAATGAAAACAGAAAATGAAAATGCAAACCAAACAGGCGCTAAATTTCCCTTATTTTCTATTCAGTATCATGAACAAATGTAATAACATGATGTGGAAGAACGAATATTTCTAATTTTCTTAAGAGAATGTTAATGAATAATAACTTCCAACATTGTTTCAGAAATTAAAAATGAATTTTTTTATGCAAATTAAAATGATGTATCAATTAATTAATATGCTTAAGGGCAGTAATTAGCAAGGGACTGGTGCACGAAAACATTAGATGGTGGTTGCTGGACATGCTTGTAGGTGGACAAGAAGAGGATGTCCTTAATATCCAAACGTATCAGAAAAGAGGCGACAACTTCTCACTTGGGATTGTTTAGAGCATCTCCAACTGCGTGTCTTAACTCGTTCCTTAAATCCTAAAAGCGGTTCCTTATTTTTTTTTAGCATTGGAGCTATCCTACATGGTAGCTCTTATTAAGAGCCATGTACTATACAAGGAATGAGTGCTTATGTTTAAAATACAATTTTCTTGACACTTTTCAGCAACAGAATAGGGAGGGAAATTGGGGCTCAACCGCACATGCATCCATTGGCAATGTAACCAAGATCCAATTCAATAAAAAAGAGATACATGCATCCAAAAAAAAATGAAAGAGGGGAAGGGGGGAACCCGGATCCGGTGGCCACTGCAACGCCTCCGCCGTCCTCGCCAGCAGCTCATGCCTCTGCATGCAGTAATTTCGAAAAGGGGAAGAAGAGTGAGAGGCGATGGGATGGAAAAGAAGAAGAAGATGATGCTGGAGGAAAAGTGGAAGTAAGGGTTTTGTGGAGGAGGTGGTGGTTGGACCAGAGAAGGAAAGATTGAAGCTTTGGATAAGACAAAATGGATGAAAGAAAAAAAAAAAAAGCCCAGGCTTGTAGACTCTTGAGTAGTGATATTGATTTTTTAAATAATAGTATTTAACTACTCTTTTGGTATTTTTATTAGCATTATATATATATATATAAATTAATATTTAATTCAAAATAAAAATAAGTTTATATAAAGTATAAAGATGTGAGATCCATCATGAGATCTACTAAAAGATAATTAAGAACTAAAAAATGATTCTTATATTGAAATAAAAAATAATAGATATTCCTTAAATCCTACGGGATATCTTAAAACCCACGTAAAAGAAGTTAAGAAAGAAGGAGTAATCCTTGCGTCGGAGATGCTATTATACATGACCCCTCCTCTGTCTTCAAAATCAGACACCAAAAGCAATCCGCTGACTCTGCCTCTCTCTAGTCTCCAGTATATGACCTATAAAGTGTGTTTTTTCCCTTAAAAAAAGAACATAGCGGTTTCCCACTTTCCCACAGTCTAAGGCCAATTAAGCCGACATGCAAAAAAACAAATCCAACAAGCACATTACTATTTCAATTTTCAAACATAAATTCTCATGGTTTTGTTTAAACCGTTTTTTAGCTTTACCTAACATATGGTTGAACCGAGTGATAATTGGTTTGGATCCTTTAAGTAAGTGATCAAGGATTCGATCTTTGACTCTTATGTATGCAAAAATATGGATGAGAGAGGTCAGTCCTTCAATATCATCTAATATCTCCTAAGATTAGTTTTCGCAGTTGCATGCGGGGATACCATGAGAAACAAAAAAAAAAAAACAGACACCTTTTTTGCTTTTGGACATTGATTACTTGATAAATAATTTTGTTATAATAGATAGTTATACACATGGATAAAAATAGAAATAGGTCACATAGTTAATAGTAGGGTTGTAAGCGGATCCAATCTGATCCGCGAATATGATGGATCTAAACTGAACCGAGTTGACTTTGATGGTTTGGATTGGTTTATCGGATAGGATTAGATTTTAAATGTTGAATCCAACGACAATCGGTTCGGATATCAAATTAAATTTGTTTTGAACTTGACCGATCTGAACCGATGATTATGTAAAATTAATATATTATTATTATTTTCTGTTAGTGTCATGTTTCTTATGCTTTTGTTAACAATCTGTTATTGAATTTTCTATGAATTAAGCATTTGCTTAAGAGTATGCTATCATATTATGAATTTGTTATACTCCTTCCGGTCACTATTTTAAGAAAAAATGTCCCAATTTTTTTTTGTCAAATATATAAGCAAATTCCAATTACTTTCATCATATTTAATAACATTGTTCCTAAAATACCCTTCATTTAATACCAATTTTGTTTTCCAATAACTCAATGTCGGATATATTTAATAAAAATTGAAGTTTTCTATGAAGGTTACTTTAGATAATACATTTAATTTTTTAACAACATTAAATAAGATTAACCAACTTACTTAATATGTGTATTCCATTTAAGTTTTACTTATAATAGAGACCGGAGAGAGTATATGTTAAGTTTTTTGTTAGTGTATTAATTTTTTACTATTTTTTAAAATTCAAATGAATTTAAATTAAAAAATAAGGTAATCCGATCATCTGTTTCGAATCCATCCGATCAATTCGAATTCATAAAAAACATTTGAAAAATCCGATCCGATCAACATTAATCAAATAAGATGTTAAATTATCCTGAATCCGATCTAAACTGGTCCGATTACGGCCCTTGTAAAAGAGTTTTTGACCTAAAATATTTTTGACCTACATAAACTTGACTTATTTAACAAATAAAATGAGTCTAGATTTTTAAAAGTTTTTTTTAACTATTAACAATAAAATTTAAACGTTTGAAAAGATCTATTTAACTTATTAAACAACTTTATTTATTTAATATCTATATATTATTAAGAATCTAAAATACTTACATTGTTTATAATTATATTTATATATATATATATATATATATATATATATATATATTTCATAACTATGTAATGTCAGTCAATATGTTTATATATATATATATATATATATGTATGTGTGTGTGTAATATTATGATTTTTATATACTTACAAACATATTGACTGACATTACATAGTTATGAAATATATATATATATATATATATATATATATATATATATATATAATTTTTATTAAAATAAACAATAATTAATTAGAATGAAGAGTATTTGAAGTGAAGTTGATTATAATTATATAATATTTTTATTTCATTATTTTTCGGTCCCAATCTCGTTACTCGTGCCTTTTATAATCTCGTACTACTTGTATAAAAAATCAAGATTAATATAATTGAACAATTACGTGTAAAGAGACTAATTCCTTATTCTTGTTTTTATTTTTTTGACCAAGACTAATTCCTTATTCTAAAGACGTAAAAAGTTGAAGCATTTATAGAGCCACGTGTTCTTGTGTCAATGGGACCCATATCCTCTAATGGTGGTGCTTTAGTTTCCCTCATACTTGGTAGATTAATTAAGGCTAGTCCAAAAATGTCGGCTTCTAGATTGAATTCCTTTTTTTAAGTAAAGGGCTAAAATTGATCCTCTAAAATTTTTTATAATTCATTTTTAGTCCCTAAAAAAATTAATTAATCATTTAATTCTTTGAATTTATAAATATAAGATATATTAATTTCTGAATTTAGTTTCGACGTCATTTTACTTGCCTAAGTGTCCCATTAATCATCTTGCTTGACCCACTAGTGATCCTGCATGATCTATGATGAATTTTCTCTATGAAAAACGAATAAAAAGTGAAAAAATATGCACAATTTTAAATCCTAAATACTTAAAATTTATTCACTTTTTTCACTTTTCATTCATTTTTTATATTGAAAATTGGTCATTGACCATACAGGATCACTAATGGATCATGTATGATGGTCAATGGGATACATATATAAATAAATTTACGTAGGAACTAAACCTAGGAATTTATATGTTCTACACTTATAAATTTGAGAGATTAAATGATATTAAAAATAGGTTTCCAAAATTTTTTAGTGATCAATTTAGATCTTTACTTTATTTTTTTCTTATTATTTTTAAAATATTAAATACACGTAAACAAAATCATAGAGGTTATATTAATATTTGAAGATCAGGTCATAATAATTATATTTATTTGAATTTGAATATAATTAGTTTATCTTTAATCAACATAAAAAAATTACTTTTACTCAAATCAGATAAATAAATTAATAAAGATCAAATGAATATAATTTAACCCAGAGACTCCACGAACACAACTGCAGAGCACACGTGCACGTGGTAAGGATATCTTTGAATGATTTGCTTTATGCTTTTGAAAAGAGAGTGTGAGCAACACTTACCCCTATGACGACTCCATCATCACTTATAAAAAAAAAAAAAAATTACTCTCACATATATTAAAAAAATTAGAATTTAATTATCTTAATTTATATAAAAGATAAATTATAGTTATTAAATAATTATTTCTTCAAAATGTATAATATTTTTTAAAGTTATTTTTTTGAAAGTGTATAATGCTCTTAAAAAAATAAAAAAATAATTAATCAAAGTATTTTTTTGAAATACTAACATTAAATAGGATTGATTTGATTGACTTTTATTTATATTTGAGTTCAAAAATTATAGATATTTTTTTGTTTATAATAGTTCCAGTGGGAGTCGATCAATTGCTTGGATTACTAATGTTTATGAAATAAGTTCATTGTGTTTGGATTAATTTATATTAAAATAATTTATAATTAAAAATTTATGAAACAATTCGAAAAAGTAAATAATTTTCCATAAATAATCTTTACTCAAATACACAAATTAATGCCACATGTTTACAGTACAAATTCTAATGATTGAAAATTGCAAGCAACCAGTTCACCAAAAACAAAAAAAAGAAACTTGCAAGCAACCGTTACAATAGTTAAATATTTTTCTTTTCGAAGTTTTGTATGCTCACGCCTCTTTTAATTAACTCTTAGTCACTTACACATTGATATATATATATATATATATATATATATATATATATATATATATATATATATATATATATATATATATATATATATATGTGTGTGTGTGTGTGGTAAAATTAAGTATTAATAAAAATATTAAATATTAAATAATTATATTATTAATAAAAATATTTATTTTATTTTAAAAATATAAAATATAATATTAAATGTTAGTTGTCAAATATAAAATTCAGTTTAATTTGGATATAAATTTAAAATTTTTTATAATGTCAATCAATCATAAATTATTATATATGTGACTTTTAAGTTTTAAGATAGTTTTTTTTTTTTTACTAAAGTTTCAAGATAGTTATGATAAGAGTCAGTTATTTTTAATGATCTGACAATTTATGATTAATTGATAATTTGAAAAATATTTACACAAATAATACATATCAATTAAATCATATAAAATTTCTTACGCAATTTGCGTAAAATCATCTTACTATGTGCCAGTACATTCATATGACTTAAACACTTATAATGTTAAATGAACTTTGTTCGAAACTTACAAGAAAATTTATCAAAAAATATATAACTGAGTTAACATTTTATTCAAATAATTGAAAAATAATAAAAACAAAGCCAACATTATATTTATAATTTTTTTCATGTCATAAAAACACTCATATAACTTGGCAACATAAATGAAAAGAGTTTAATTTATATATACTGACAGTGTAAAGCTTTTTTACACAGACATCTAATCATAAATTATCACGTCAGCACATTTATTTGACTCTTATCCTAACTACCTTAAAAGTCATTTATATTATGATTGATGATTGGTTGATAGTGTAAAAAACTTTACACTGTCAGTTCATAAAAATTAAACTCAAATGAAAATTATAGGATTTTAATATTTTTTTCTCTATTTACACCACTTACATATAAATATTAAATTATTTATATAAACCTAATTAAAAAAATGATCATTGACATTGCAACAAACAAACAAAAGTAAATTAAGTCGTGTAATTATTAAATTTGAATTTATTTTTTATTATACTTTGTAAAATTTTAAGTATTTAAATCAAATTATTATGTTACACTTAACAACGTTTCCCGGTAAAATAGCTTCTTCAAAATATTTTGACCGTGAATTTTTCTAAAATTGAAATAAGTTAAATTAAATATGTACTGAATAATCCGTCTTTCAAATTGAAAACTTCTATTGTTATATGAAAGTAAAAATAATCAATGTAAAATAATTATAAGAAGCAACATTTGTGCAAAGGTACTTAATTATTTCACAATCAATAGTTTTAATAATAAATAACTCTAAGTGTCTTTTTTTAGAAAAAAAAAAACAATTCCCAATAAAGGTCGGCTATGCAATGATCATAAACAAAAGAATTATACTTCTCTAAAGTGAAAAATAAGAGTGTATCCATCCTTAATTAATTAAAGTAGAGTAAGATCTTAATACACCTTAACTAATCAAGGGTAGATACACTTTTACTTTTTCACGTTACATTTTTCTCACTTTAATTAATTAGCTCACTTTTATGCTAAACAAAAGTTAAGGGTAAACATTGAACCCTATTAATTTATATTTGCCAAAACTTATATTTTGTGATAAAAAAATATATGTTGCGTTATCAAAAGTAACGTTTTCAAAAGGATTAAGAATTCTTATTATTTAGTAGGACGAGGAATATGGATTAAAAAATAATTTTAGATTAATGTAAAATTTTATACATATAATTTAAATAGTATAAAATTTCAATTTAATGATAGATTTTGAGAAAATTTATTCAATAAAAACTATTCAATGGTGTAAAAACAAATTTGATTTATATCGGTATAAATTAATCTCTCTGCTTGGTATGGAGTTTTAGGAGGGAAAAAAAGGATATCTCCATTAATTGTGCTCATCCATTTTTTAATATATATATATTCAAAAGGAAAGGAAGGAATTTGATGGGGGCTAATTTTTTCTGGGCCTCCCTGTGTTTTTCATGCCTCCCTAATAGGATGATGGAACTGGAGGGAAGGAAGGGAAAATGAGAAAATGTGACAACTCTCACTAAAATTTATATATTTTTTATTCATTAATTCACGTTTTTCTTTGTTAGAAAACATGATATCTATAAAGGATGGAAGGAGATGAGATAATTGAGAGAGAATATAAAATTGTGTAATTGATAAAATGATAAAGTTGAATTATATTGAGTCAACCATGTGGCTTATATACAAAGTAAGAAACTAACCAACTTGTAAGTAACATTAACTAACTAATTATCTCTAATAGCCCTCCGCATGTCGGAAGTGCTAACACTTCAAGCTTGGGAATGAATAATTAAGAAATGAATCTAAAAAAAAAATATCAGTGAAAATTACAAAAATACAAGTCGTAATTACATTGACTAGCTAATCAAGGAAAATCTGAAAAAGAAATGATATAGGCAATTGTAACATCCGATTTTTTTGCGCTTTCTAATACCAGTAAACTATATAAATGAGTTTATATTTTTATCTGTGTTTTAGAAAATGATTTTGGAAAACTAAAATCATATTCATGCTCCATATAATCGTAAGAGCCTACGGTTAAATTTTGGGCCGAAAAATCAAACGGAGCTCGGTCTACATTTCACGGATAGTAGTGTTTTACTATTGTAAAGACCTAATTTTGACTAACGGTCAGAACCAATAGTCTTAGAATTCGATCCTCTACATATTTGCTAAAATACATCCCGACGTTCAAAAATGAAAATAATATATTATATTCGGACCAATAATCGAACTGAGAGATGATTGGAGCCGTAGAAGGGTTTAACGGGACTCGCGAATGGATAATATTGATGTCAAGTCAGTGTCAAGTCACCTAGGGACTCATGCCAGTGTCATGATGATTTTCAAAATATCTGAACGCAAAATGACCAAAATACCTCTGATCTTTTAGCAAAATTACCAAAATACCCTTCTAGCAAATTACAAGTTTGCCATTGAGAAAAAAAATATCTCACTCACCTCACCCCCTAAGGCCATTCGGCCATTCTATTTCTCCCCCTACTCTCACTTTTCTTTCTTTTCTCTCTTTGTTCTTCATAATTTCTTTAACTTTGAAGCTTGAAATCTTGAGGAAAATTCGTGATTCAAGCTTGATTCTCTTAAGGAGTAGCATCTAGGAGGTAAAGACTCGCCCCTATCTCTCTCAATCTCTCCTTTCATCTCTTGAAAAATCTAGTTTCATGGAAGTTAGGATTTTTAACTCATAAAATTCAAAAATCCATGAAAAATTGTAGAAAAATCCTTTTAATACCAAATGAATTTCTTTGATCTAGATTCATAGTATTCTTTCATAATCCAAAAGTTGGAAACCAAATAAGCTCTCTAGTTCCCATGGTGAAGAAGGGCCGAAACCTACACTTGGTGGGGGAGTAGGATTTTGTTGGTTTTTAATGTTGTAAGTTTGTATCTAGGTCTATCTCACTTAGTTAGGGTAGTATCTAAGAGATGAGAATTTTTGGAGCTCCCTAGCTATTTTTAATAGCTTGAGGCCGAAGCCCTAGAGGTAGAGAATAGGAGAAATTTTTGTGTTTTGTGTTAATGCATTGCTTGATTGTATGTGTGTAGTGAGTATCAGATAATCGGGCGAGGAATCGGGAGAATTCGAGGGCCAATTAAACGACTTTTACTCGGAGGAGGAACTTCAACGGGTAAGGGGACAAACCTGAGGAATTCCAATTCCGACAGCTATGTGCTGTGATTGTGTGTTTGAGTTATAATTATTTATCTGTGTTTAATTGTTTGTGGATTGATTTCATTTATATGCTGATAATTGCTTACATTTGAAATTGCATGTTTATGCCTGATTTTATTTCTTGTCATTGAAATATAATGTATGAATGCATTCTATGATTGTTGGGATGATTATTGCATTAAACGACCTGACACCGGTTAGGATCCAATAATATATAATATAAAAGCTTTAAAAAGCTTGGGACGTGAAATAAAGAAAAATAATAATATTAAATTAGTTTTTCAATGAACTTTGGGAGGAGAAAGAAATAAATTGCCTTTTTGGAATATTATAATAATAAATATTTGCTTTTTAAGGGTAAGTTGACTTAAAGGGCAAAATGGAGAAGATTTGGCTTTAAGAAAGAAAAATGAAGTTTTTAGGATGAATAATATTTTTGGAAATTTTATTGGTTTTTAAAAGAATAAAGTTAACCTTTTTGAGTAAAAGCGTTTTTGGGAAATGTGATTTCAAATTATTTGGTTTTATCCAAGAAAAAGGTTTTTACGAACCGTGTTTCAAAGTTTGTGTTTTACCAAAAAACTAAGAAAAGGGAAAAGATGGTCTTTAAACCAAGTTTTGTTTTATAGAAAACCGATCCCGAGGACTTTGTGTAAGTTTCGGAGATTTGGGTTTTGTTTTGAGTTTTCAAGAAAAATGTGGTTTTTAGTTTTGAACCTAGAAACCGAGACGTCGGGGTTATAGGGTTCTGCAAAAACACGTGGATCAAGGATCCGTGTTAGTGTGTTGGTCCTGCCAGCTTGTGGACAATCTTTGCGGTCATGTAAGCTTGCGGACGCTTTTATGCTTTTGAATCCAAAGTTCTAGACTGGTGCATCGGTTAGAGATTTTTGGGTTCTAGCTGTTGTGAACTAAATGTCCTGTTTTGAGAAAAATGTTGTAAAAGCTTAAAGAGTCTAGGACATTGTGGTGATTGATAGCGTTGATGCTTCAACAAGGGAATATTAATACGACAAAGATAAACTGATGAAAACAAAATGGTTTTCTCATACATTCATGTTTTTGGCAGACGTGCCGTGAAATGAAGGGACCTTGATGGTAAAGGAAACCTGGGGTGTGACTTATGTCATCATGTAACATTGTGCCTTGATGGACAATGATGTTATACGTGCCGTGTGTCTGCGTATTGTGCCCTGAGTTGGATAATATAGTATGACTGATACATCATAAGTACCATTGACATGCGCGCCCATGTGCTATTTCCTGGGAAGTTAAGTGCTTACGTTTTGCCAATTTATTTTGGTGTTAGTCATTGTTGCCTGCGGGTCAATGACCTTAGAGCCTGATCAGCTCGTTGTTTTTGAATGGTAATGGGATTTCCGGAAATTAAGAACTGAAACGTTAGCTGAGATATGTGGAAGTGTTCATGCATACGTTTTTGAAAATAACGTTGACTGTTGGGCACGAGTCCCTTTTGTTTTTACTGTTAGTATTCTGATATATTGTACTATGTTATGCATGATGTTATTTTCTGAGACATGCTTATATGAATCTGCTGTATGTGTTTGGGTATGTAGTTATCGTTTTTGGATTCATATATTAGTTTCTCACCCTTGCCTGTACATGTTGGACATCCTGTTGTGTTTTTGGATACATGTACAGATGTTTGTCAACAGTCATTTGGGTCGCTTAGGGACTCAGTAACTTGAATTGCTCGATGCTGACGACGAAGAGGTATGGATGGTTGGAGACGAAACCCAGTCTCAGGGATATGACGTATATGTTAGGTAGTACGTCTTTTGTTAGTGTTAGACCAGCTTAGGGTTTTCCTTTGAGGTAGTGTCTTTTGGGTAGTCTGTGAATGACTACTGATGACCAGGTTTTTGAGATATGTTTCTCAGATCCATCGCTACCTAGTTTTTGGGACTTATAGCGTTTTATTTCCGTCAATACATTTTGGAAACGGACGTGTTGTCCAAGGTCTCCTATGTGTGTTGTTAATCTGGTGATACATATATGTGTATGTGAGTAGTGATAATAATTATCTTGAGGATATGTTCTTCAGTGTTGTATAAAGAAAAAATTTTATCACTATTTTCACAGTAAGTAAGACCTGAGTAAAGGAACCTATTTTTCGAAAGTAAACCAGCAAAATTCTTTTTTTTATACTTTTTGTTTGTTTAGGGGTTACGAAAGTGACACCCGAGAAAGAGGGATGTTACAAGCAACGATCGAAATTCATAGATCTGAGAAGTCTTCGACCTTCTTTTGAGCCTCGTCGATCTTTTTCCAGCGTCTCCACGACACTCGTACCAAAATGAAATGAATCTTGTCAGAATGAACATTAACAAAAAATATGATTTTTTATGTGAAATGAGCTAACTCGCTTCGCTCTAAACCTCTAAAATGGACTCTATAGGCCTCAAAATATCAATGTCAATTTTAGGCTAACATTTAACCACCACCATGAATAGAAGTAAGAACAAAATTTGAACGCTTAATCACCATCATGAGTAAAAGTAAGAAACAATTATCAATGTTTTTTTTTTTTTATGCACTGATGCAAAGAAAAAAAATGTCACAGAGGGTTACAAGAACTCGGAAAAAAAAAATCAAGAAAATGAACAATTTTATTGAAAGAGTGAGAATAAGAGAAAGAGCTCTATTCCAAGGATTTCCTCTTTCAAGCAAACTCTTCTAATTCTCAGGATAAATGCAACTATCCTTATTTCCCTTACTAGGTCTGAATAATAGAAGGAAAGGATCAATAATGGCATATACTTCTTGATTGCTGATACTATAGCTGCATGGGCTACAGTTGTTACCTGGCAACAGAATTAAAAATCAACGTTCATTGAAACACTAAAGTATCTTTCTACTTTGTGAAACCCTTTATTGTATTCTAGTCACACTTGAGTCGAAATAATATAACCCTTTGTTTGGGATTCCAAATGAGGGAAGAAAATATGATAGAAGATGAAGAAACAATGTTGAGAAAAGAAAAATTAAAGTTCTCCTTCGTGAATCAGCAGAGAAGAAAAAGAAAAAGGGGAAAATGTCAAAAAAAGGGGAAAATGTCAAAAAAAGGAATGAATAACTTGTGAGAATATGTGTTTGGAAGATGAGAAAAAGGAAAAAAAAATGAAGAAAAAAAATGCCGGGAAAAGTTCAAGGTGGATAATAACGTTCTGATACCATGTTAGGAAATATGACCTTAATGGAGGAGAAAATGAGATAACTGAGAGAGAATATAAAATTATGTAATCGATAGAATGAGAAATTTGAATTATATTGAGCCAATCATTTGGCTTATATACAAAGTAAGAAACTAAGCAACTTGTAACTAACACTAACTAACTAATTATCTCTAATATTCTTTTTTCTTTTATGAAAATAAATAAAGGAAAAGAAGCATTATTGTTTTCATTGGCTGATATAAGATAAAAGAGCACTATTCTTTGGATTTGGATTGCCCGGAGTCACAACATTGACCCAACACATTGCTCTCACTGTTATTTGCTGGATTCTCCACCAGTTGGGATGAATAATCTCCTTTTTAGTTACGTGATTGGGGTCTCAATGTGTATAAACTCTTAATGTATTGTAATTAAATCCTACAAAGAAAGCGTAAATAAAAAGTGAAGAAAGTCAAGTGTAGGGGTAACATCTTTTATGATTAGTTCAAATAACAGGTTGCAGTTTCACAGTCCTAACAAGGCTTTGTCTCCTGATGCGTGCACGATGGCTCTAATTCTGAATCAACAAGACAACAACACATTCATTTCTAGACTGCTTAGCTAGTAGCAACATTTGAAGTCAGCTTTTTTACTTTTAGTATGTTTGGTGAATCTTAGGGATGCCCTCAAAGCTTGGAGCAGTTTCTTTTAATTAAGTTCAGACTTCAGAGGCTTAGATCACAGAAAGGGCAATGTGTTATATCACTGAGCTTTGTATGCTGCACTTCGGTGTATTTAACTTGACCAGAGAGAGAGAGAGAGAGAGAGAGAGAGAGAGAGAGGCTTTTGGCTGAAGCGAACATTCTCTAGCCCACATCTGTGAAGAGTATACAATTTTGTGGTTGCTAATCAATCATCTAGAATCCATCCACAATTATATATACCCTTGATTTTAGGGGTCAAAACATTCTTAAATAGTTTTCTATACAATAAATAGCATTACCTAAAAATATGTTTATTTTAAGTTTTGGCCCTTGTCCCCAGACATTACTGTCTACAGCATGAATGAGATGTGAATATGTGATAACTGATAACATTGGATGTTAAGCGCAATATATTTCGCTTTGGCCTGAAAAGAATGGCCTCATGAAAAATGCAGGAGGACTCACAAAATATATCTGCACCACCATATTACCTTCTACAACATGCACAAAAAAGAAGGTTTTCTGATTCTTTTTTCTTTTATCTTTTTGTTTTAACCAATGAAGAATGTAGGATCAAGCGCTTACTACTTAGTCAAAAGTTATAGCTATTAATCCGGACGCAACTTTGTTTCCTTAAGACTTCAAATAATTGCATTTAGCTTGAGGGGCTACACCCTTTACAAGCATCATGGGTTGGAATGTTAAGTCTATCGAATTCTAAGGGAAATAATAAAGCCGACACAGAGACTAATTGTATGGCTATATCTACGAAGGTGGAGGGCTCAAACCATATAAAAGTACTCCAAGTAATAAGCTTGATTGAAGCAATTTTGCTTTATGAAATCCCTTACTTGTCCATTGGACCATCCTTTCTCTGTCTTTTCCCATTAATTGATTCTGCACAATATATTGGCAATTGATTGATTATATTTGAACCATTTTTGTGTAACTGTGACCAATTAATGAACTGCTTACTTAATCATATAAATCAATCCAACCTCAATGTCAAGTTAATTGATCATATAACCATTCATTAATTGCAAGCATTATGATATCACAACCCCTACCATGTTAATGATTATTTTGATATCCTACAGTTACATGTGGTTGATGCTAGACTTTTTTTTGGAACAGTCATCCGAACTTTGTGCAATTAACCATTTTAAAGCGTATGGTATTTGCACCAGCCTAACCAAGGTGAATTATTAACAGAACCCCATTTTCAATTATCAGCGCTACTCTCCTCTGTGTCCTCTTTGAGACTGTTCTGCCAGAGCATTTTGGGCCTTAGATAGCCTGGTTACTTTGAGAGGAACAGGCTTATGTTAATTGGCCCAGCAAAGATTGTCATGTCCATAGGGCAAAATTCCTTAATCAAGAATATCTGTTTTCTTTTCTTCGCTTTATCCATTTTTTCTTGGTCCATATGAAATGAAATTAATGTAATTAATTCTACCTTTCCTAATTCCTACATCCTAGTTGGACTCTAGTTTCCTGAACGGAGTAGGCATTAATTACTCTCATTAGATATCATCCAAAATCAAAGCTCCTACTTTCCTTAAAAAGATCGAAAAAGTGGTTTTATAGGACCATTACATGCATATGAACTATTTCTGATTCATAATGCATAAGAATATCATACACAGACCACAAATTCTTGATGGACCCAGCTATTCTGTTGATACTTATTCAAGGTGTACCGTGTGTCTTACTCAATGAATTCACTAGCATAAAGATGTGAAAAAAAAATAAAGGGAACTGGAAAATAAATGTGGAGCTCTCTACTAATTAAATGCTTTTCATTATTCTCATGTTATCAATTAAAATATTAAATAGTGTTCCGAATGGTCCAACTGGTCCGTCAATAGTCTTCTGTCAACTACCATAAATGCTGAGTAATGCTTACTTCTCCACAAGGAAAATTAATTACTGTAACACTTGTTTGAGTGTATGTGCTGATGAAATCCTAACTCATGGTTTCCAAGACATGATTCTACTATCTGCAAACTAAATATTTTCACCATAAACAAACGGATCTTGCTAACTAGTACCCTAAAAGAAAGGTTTTATCAAAAAATTAAGAACTTCACTTCTAGATATATTGACTATACCATTTCATATAAAATCTTATTTTTTTTTAATTCCTTAACCAGTGCCCTAAAAACAATTGTTAGCATTTTCCTAACCAAAATATTGGATGTGCACAAATATGATCTTCTCATTGTTTAATTCTTTTGGTAAATGAGTACACTCATGCTATACATGAATAGCATAACCTTCTCGATTCTTCATGCTATCTTTTACTACCTTCTGTACTTAATATAACATACTTAATATTAGGGGTGTTCAGATCCAAACCGGATCACTAAAAAATCGCAAACCGATCCAAATTAATCGAAAACCGACTAAAACCGACTCAGTTTGGATTTTTTTGGATGACATTTGATGAGAACCGATTGGTTCGATTCGGTTTGCGATTTGCGTTCCTAAAACTGAACCGCAACCGCAACCGAACTGATTCATATCATATAACGTTGCATTTTGCGTTTTATTACCCACGCACATGGCACACCACTGGTCACTCACTGTAGTTTGGAACTTTCTTTTTGGAGCATCTTTACTCTTTAGGCTTAAGTTAGTAACTTTTCATTTTCAAAAGAATCAAATATATAGAATTCAGTTTTTCCGGAATATTTATTGCTTGACATAGAACGTTTTTATATGTACAAATATTTGTCCAAGTAGTAAGATTATTATCTTCAACAAAAGACATACTATTTGCTTGATTTGTGGCTTTGTGCCATAGTAATATAAAATAAATTAGAAGAGTGGAAAGAGAGCAAATCATATTTAATTGACCAGGTTTATTTTTATCAAACCGAACTAACCGAACAAACCGAACCGATCCAAACCGCATTTAATTGGATCGGATTGATTCGGAGTTTTTTAAAAAAACAAACCGAACCGAACCGAACCGCATGATGTTTTACTCTTTGGATCGGATGATTTTTATGCTCAAAACCGAACCGAGCCGATCCGCGAACACCCCTACTTAATATAACAGACAAACCTAATTCATAAAGATCAAAAAAAATTATTAAAATTAATTCATTTTAAATTTTATTTCATAAATGCCCTTATTTAATTACTTCTAATCCAACTAATTTATTTATTCCTAAATTCAAGCACTATGCTATCTGACCAATGAGTAAAGCAAAATCAAAATACTTGCATGAGTAATTGTTGAGTCTCTTTAATATGATTTTTACAATAAATAAGGATAGAAATGAAATTTAACATAAAAATTGGTCACGTAGGGAGTATTTGATAATAAAAAAGGCAAATAATAGATGAATGACATTGATGAAACATAAGAAGAGCTCATGTTAAGATTCAAGCAATGAAATCCATTTTGTTGACTACTTTAAGCAACCTGCAAGTTGAATCTGGGTATCAGCACATGAATTACATAAATGGGGCGAATTATGATAATCGAGTTCTAAGGTGAATTAAGAGGCATGCAAGATCATTATTGGAAGCAAGCAATATCAAGCATTTTCTGTAATAAAAATGCATACACCTTAGTACAGAAATTTTGCTTATTGCAAAAAAGAAATACAGCTAAACTAGTCAGTAGTCCCGGTGAAGTTCATATTGGTGGCAGATATGTTACTACAATTGGGCTTCTAACCCTGTGCACACCATCCTTCCATGCCAGACCTCCAAATTCTGGTTCTGTTTGCCGAGATTTTGCAGTGAAGATAATCTTGTAAGATAGTTTCTGGTATTTTCTGGTAAAATTCAAGGTGTCTGGCAATACTTTGACAGAAGCACCTTTGAGTGGTGAAACCCTAACATGGTATTTGGAAACAGGAGGACCAACATTGGTGGCAGTTCTGTGAATGGTCAAATCTGAAATGGATGTTTTCTCTGGAAACACTACTGATATGGCAGGGTAGTTCAAGTCCCCTGGACTTGCAAGAGAATGCCTACAAGATCTGTTTGAATATTTGGCAAAAACTGCTAGTTGGGTTGGAGTTAGCTTCTGTGTGCACAGGAATTCAAAGTAATCCTTTGGCTCAATGTCATAGACCAAACCTGGGTCAAGAGCTCTTCTGGGGTTAATGTGTCCAGCACCATGATCATAAGGAGTTGAAGGTTCAGCAGTTGAAGCATCTCTTAGAGGCTTGATGGTATTGTCATGAACATAAGCTGTTGTCATCAAGGCAGATTTTATAGCAGCTGGACTCCATTCTGGGTGCTTAGCCTTAAGCAATGCAGCAATCCCACTTACATGTGGGCATGACATTGAAGTTCCAGACAGTATATTGAACTTCACCCTCCTGTGATCTGTTGGTAAACTTGATGGACCAATGACTCCACTCCAAGCAGCAAGGATGTTCACCCCAGGAGCTACTACATCAGGCTTCAGAATTTCAAGGGTGAGAAAATTAGGCCCTCTTGATGAAAAGGCTGCTACTACAGGAGATGGTCTAATTCCCAACCTTGTTTCCGAAAAAGCTAGAGTTGCAGTAGCTTTTTTAGTTGCTAATACATAATGTTTGAGTTCCTTGCCTTCTTTCTCTCCTATTGCAACTGCTGGAAGGAGGTGACAATCTGCAACCAGCTCTTCCCCATTAGCTTCTGTGTTTGCAAGAATCATTCCCAATCCTCCAGCATTTTTCACCACCTGACCCTTCTGCACCCGAGGACTAATGCCTCTGTCACAAATCACAATCTTTCCTGATACCAAGGAACGATCTAAAGTCCCTTCCAAGCACAAAGATTTTGGATCAGGACTGCTCGAGTTACTGCCCATGTATATCAAAGGATATTGTTTCTTAACTGATAACATGCTTTTCCCTTTATAGATTGAAACTCCACTCACCTTTATGCCATTCCCAAGCTTAACATCTGCAGGAAAAGCTCTATCCATTGTGCTGGCTCCAACTGTGGTGATCCAAGGTGACACATTTGTCAGGGTGACAGGGTCAGGCCCTGCATTTCCAGCAGAACATGAAACAAAAACACCCCTCTCCATCGCTCCAAATGCAGCTACAGATAAACTATCATGGTAGTAAGAGGAGACTCCACCACCCAAGGAGATGGATAGAACATTCACCCCATCAGCTACAGCCTTATCAACAGCTGAAAGAATATCTGAGCTGAAGCATCCACCAGTCCAGCACACTTTATAAGCTGCAATTCTTGCTCCTGGTGCCATTCCTCTGGCTGTGCCATAAGCATAGCCCAGAAGATTAGCACCATGCACTGGAGAGCCAGCAACCGTAGCTGCAGTGTGAGTGCCATGACCATCTTGGTCTCTTGGTGATTTGTATTCTGCTTGCTCATCAATTTTACCTGTTGCTGTTTCATATCCATGGTAGAATATTCTTGCCCCCACAATCTTTTTATTGCAGTGATGTTTTCTGAAGCCCCTCCCAATCTCACAGGCACCTTTCCAGTGAGAAGGTACTGCTCTCATGCCTGTATCATTGAAGCTCTCACTCTCCGGCCAAATCCCAGTGTCTAACACTCCCACTATAACATCATGGTTAACTAGATTTTTTGACCAGATGTTAGTGTTATGCACTGGTTCAAGGCCAAGGAAAGTTGGACTTCTTGTGGTGTGTAGCTGATACTTTGTATCAGGGAATATGGCCACAACACCTTCTTCTGCCTCTAGCTTCTCAGCTTCTTCTTGGCTCAATTTGGCAGCTACTCCATGAAAGGCAGTATGGTAACTGTAAATTATTCTCTCTTCATTGTTCATCTCAGCTTCTACTGATTTGGACAGTACTGATTGAACTTTTGATGAATACCATTGAAGGTGATTGGAGAAGGTGTCTGGCATTGCTGACTTGTCCATTTGAATGATGTAAGTCTTCTTGACAAGTTGAGCATTTGCAGATAAGACTATACTCAATAGAAGAAAGCTTGTTAGAATGGAAGCTATCTTTTCCATTGGAGTGATTGGAATCTTAGACATTTTTACATGCTAGAAAGAAGGAAACAGAGATATTTTAAGCATTGGATTCGAAGGGAGGAAGATGGGAAAGAATTTAGTAGGGGTTTACGGTTCATTGAATTGTGTTGCGTGTGTTCTGATGTGATGCCTGAATGAAATATTTAAGGGACCCTGCCACCAATGCGCAGGCAATAAAGGTAAGAGGTTGTTACTTCCGTGAATGCCAAGTTGAATGGCGAGTTAAAAGAGATACCTAGTGGTTGGTGCTAGAAATTAATATGGCTATGGTTCACTCACTTCTGCGCAACACTACTCCATTTTTCTTGGTTTATCCTGTTTGTAAGAATAATTTCTTTATATTTATGATATGATATTTAGTTGATATTTTTCTCACATTGATATCATCAAGTCTCCCATAAAAAAAAAACATTTTTATTTGCACAATTCCAAGTCACAATTTCCAACAAAGTAGCATCATGTGAGATTAAGGAACTCAATTTTGTTTTGGGGTCACACAATCATGTAATTGCATACGGTAAATTTGATTAAAAGTTTAGGGTACGGTTTATCTAAAAATAAAATATATTTGTTAATATATATATATATATATGTATATATATATATATATGATAATAAAAAAAAAGAAGGTCTTTTAACTCTTTCCAGGACTTCAACTGACCATAGAGTTACTCTATTCACTTTGCTTTACTCTGATAATGGTTTACAAGCTTTCTGATTGAGTATATGCAAGCACTCACATGCCATAGTGTTGGGTCTCAGAACATTTGATCTTGATCAAGCGGTGATATAGTGATTCTTGTTATCAATGATCAACCTAGCCCAAAGAAGGACAAATTCTTCATTAGATTTTGTCCTTCTTACATGAGTTATAACTTAATTACACGTACACAAATTACACATATCTGATGATGGGTCCCCACATTCACAGAATGCATGTAATGCATCTGAGCACCGCTGAGCTCAGACTCCCGAAGTGGTCAATTATTCATCTACGTACTCAATTATTTGTGTTGCAGTTGCTGTACATATACTCGTCCGTTTTCATGATCCGTGCTGTAATCTTCGAGTGCCATTTTCATGTTTCGATAAATTTCTGAGTATACATTTATTGTGATAAATGCGTATGGTTGAGAGAGCATTTAATTATTAGTTTAATTAAAGAATAAAGTATATAAAGTAGAAGAATTCTGTCAACCCACTTGGTTTAAAATGCAATTTTGTTATCTTTATACTTCAAATCCATACACGTATTCCCATACCTTCCACTTATACTAAGAAAAATATATATTCAAATCTCTCTCATTTGTCTCGACACTTTCTCAAAAATAGTAAGCGGGGAGTATATGGGTTTGGGGTCCTTTGTTTTAAATTTTGATAAAATTGATTTTAAAAAAATTGATTTTAAAATAATGGATTTTAAAAAAATTGAGTTAAAAAATTAATTTATGTTTGGTAATAATATTTTAAAAGTGAGTTTAGAAGAATTAATTTTGTTTAGATGATAAAGTAAAATCATCTTTGAGATATAAATATAAAGAATTTTGTGGGTCTTATACCTAAAATCAATTCTTTTTAACGGAAAAACTAAATTTTTTTGCTTTTCCTAAAATCAATTCTACCTAACCCAGAATTGATTTTTTTCAACGTAATTTAGTTAGAATCTGTTTGTTTTAGATTCTGCAAGGGTAAAATCATGTTGGGAGAAAACTTCTCTCACATAACTTCCAAAATAATTACCTTAAGAAGCGTTATTTTTACGTTTGCGTTGAAAATAATCTAAACCAAACGTACATTAAATAAATGCCCATGAATCTCCAGAATCACTTTTACTTCCACTAGAATCAAGTTTGAGATGCCCACAATGTTAAACAATCAAGCAATTGGTCTTGCCACTTTGAGCGAATTCAGGAATAAAATTAGTATTTTCTTAAGAGCACTATTATGTGATGGTGTCTTTTATGACACTCCCAATAATTTTGGGGTAAAAATTATCATGTCCAATTAGAATATGTCATCTCAATTAAATGAGTCATGTTAATGAATCAAGTCCAATGACTTTTATCATCTAATTAAGCCACCTAAACAGTAAAATTACCCTTAAAATACCACAAAATTCACCTTATGTGATTTGAAAAGTTTTAATTTACGAAATCCATGGAGCGATCAAAATGAAGAGAATGACTCGCATATCAAAACAAACAAATTGAATTAGATAGAAACACAATTATTTTGAAGTGATAGATTGAATTCGTATGTCGTTTCACGAATTCACTTTCCTACCAAAAAGCATTCTTCTTTTCTTAATTCAAACCGAGTTGAAAGCCAAAGGCTAATAGAAGCTTTTTATAAGCCAAAAAGCTGATGCTCATATAACTTTAAAATGAAAATATAATTTTATATAAGAAAACGAATAATTCTCAAGACAAGAGCATCAATTTTTTGAAGTGATTAAGAAACATTTTCTTAGGAGCATTTTTAGTGGGAGCTCTATAAGGATTCCTTAAAAATAAAATATTATTATAATATATCACATATGATTTTTGGATTTCTTAAATTTTAAGAAACCTAAAAAGAGAGTTTCATAACATTTAAATATTATTTTTTTGTATTTGATAGTATAAAAGTGAGAAAGAGAATGTGGGATATTAAAGGAAGAGAGAAGTTAAGGAATTTGACAATAAAAATCCCCATTGAAGTGAAAATTAAGTGAATGTCATAAATTTGAGTTAACATATATTGATTCACTTAAAAACTTAAAATGGGTTTCTTAAAATTTTATCATCCGAAATATTCTAATAATAGAACCCAGCATGTAAGTTGAATCAAGAGTACTAACATGCTTTTGCATTAATTACAACCATTATTTCAAATAAAAAATTATTTTAGAATAGTACATGTCCTATAAACTTAAAGAACATTTTGTCAAAAAAAAACTTAAACTTAAAGAACATAAATTGTACTCTTCATTATTGAATTATTACTTATGTACAGATGATAGAAGTCGTTGGCTCACAATAAATGGTCCAATATATGGGTGCTTCAATAAGGTGATGCCCCGGGTTCAAATCCCACTCGATCCCCCAACCATGCAGCTAAAAAATTTAGCTCAAACTATATACTTTCTCGGAACTTATAAACATGTAAAAATAATTAACTTCACAAATATTAAAAAAATTAGTTATATTAGTTTAATTATTTTGATTTGTGTAAAAAAATAAGTTATAGTTACTAAATTATTTTTTTTTAGAAATGTATAATGTTCTTGGAAGTTATTTCTTGAGAATGTAGAAACTCTTGCAAAAATAAAATAATTAATCAAAGGATATTTTTGAAACATTAACATTAAATAAAATTGATTTGATTGATTTTTGTTTATATTTAAGTCTAAAAAAATTTAAGTACTCCCTTCGGTCCTTATTATAAACAAAAAAGTCCCAAAATTTTGATTAAATATATAAATAAATTTCAACTACTTTCATCCTATTTAATGACATTGTTCCTAAAATATCCTTCATTTAATGCCAATTTTATTTTTCAATAACTCAATATGGGATGCATTTAATAAAAATTAAAGTTTTCTATGAAAGTTACTTTAGGTAATATCCTTAATTTTTTAATAACATTAAATGAGATTAATCAACTTTCTTAAAATATGTGTTTAATTTAAGTTTTATTTATCATAAAGACAGAAGTAATATTATTTTATTTATATATAAGTGTTGAGGGAGTATGCCAAAAAAAACATTGGCACACATATAATAAATAAGCCAAGCTATCACTATCTTCAATTTCTTTCCCTCAAAAGGATAATTAGTGACAATGTGGATATCATATCAGCTAGTATAGATCTCACGTCCCCACTATAACAAAAGCAGAAGTAAAAGTGCCACTTCGGTGCTAGCCTTTAGCAGTAGTATAGAAAAGCCACGTCTCTTCCGATTGTGACCCCCTGTATTTGCTTGTTTCACTCTTTCTCCACTCATATTTTTTTTTAATGTTTTTATTTGGAAAAAAATCAATGATCATGATTTTAAAATAAGAAATTCAATGGTTATAATATCTATTGAACACAGTCACTACAATCATATATGTGACTGCAGTGAATCGTGATCCCATCTCTTGATAGACTTCAAACTTCAAGAAGTATCCTTTTTATTACACCTCACTACAATAAATTTGTAGCATACGTACCGATATTTTTTGTGACAGCTATTAAAATTATAGATATAAATACTAGTATCAGTCAAATCGTAGGTAAAAGAAAATGAACCGTAGGTAAAGCCTATTAACAATCAAATAGAATCGTAGGTAAATATATGTGGATCGTAGGTAAAACCTATAGTGATAGTCATTTTCCGTTGTTATTCGTTGCTCATAATGGACAGTTGGATCGGTCATAGGTAAAAATAAGTTTTACATATGGATCTTGTTAACCAATACCTTAAGGGCACTGGTTAAGGAACCCATAAAAAGTAAGCTTTTATTGAAAGTCTAAATGTTTAACATCTTAAAATATTAAATACATCACTTTTCAAGAAATTTTTTTTTCTTTTAATTCCTTAATCAACTCTCTTAGGACACTGATTAGCATTCTCCTTTATATATATTTACGAATTTTAAATATATAATAACAGATTTTACCTATTACTAAAAAACAAATTTCTTGAAATGGCTCCACAATTTCTATTCTAACGATAAAATAAATGGCAAGAATAGTTTCTTTTAGGTACAATGCTTGTTGTATTAACAGGTGTGGGGACTGGATTGGAGTTGAAGTTACGGAGCTAGAATTTTTATTTTTAACTTTTGAGGTAACATTTCCTATTTTTTGTGCCGTTAGATATTCTGATGGCACCCATATATACGACATGTTGGTAAGTCCCCTAGTTAGAATCGGACTAAAGGAAAGGTTATATCTTACTGAGTAAGAAGGTACGGTTCTAGCCAAGTCAAGTATAGTTTGGTTAATTTGTAGTGACAGTAAAGACTAAAGACACACCATTTGTATCTGAAGATTTGTTGGCAAAGTTGTACAAATTAATTATATATTAACAAACATGAGAATGTTAAGGCACCAGTTTTTTTTTGTTGGTGTTAATGTATTAGTTAAGAAATCAAAAGATATAATTTTGTATTAAAAATGATGTATTTAATATGTTGATAAATATCATATTTAATTTTTTAACACAAACTTATCCCCTTTTGATTTCTTAATGATTAACAAAACCCTAACAAAAATATCCCCGTAGCGAGAGGCGGTACTTTAAATAACCCTTGCTGCAATTAGTTAGGTCAAATTTCCATTTGCAATTAGAGAAGGAGGCAAGTATGTCAGATAGGAGTTATGGTCATGTCTAGAGGTGAGAATATAGGTTAGGCCGAATTAGGTCATAACATAAACAGATTTGACATGTATTTTAATTTTAAGGTCTAAGTCTGACCTATTAATCCGATATAGGTTAAATTTTAAGGTCCGGTCTGACCTACTTCAAAACTTGGTCTGGCCTGAAAGTCTATTTAAAAACTTATTTTTCAAAAAGACCTTTAAATATGCCTCCACCTATATATAAGTCATAAACATTCACTTGTAAATAAGTTTGTAAGCATAAAGAGGTCGGTAGGTCTATATTGATAAATAGGTCACTAGGCCTTGACAAAGAAATATGAAAGTAGACCTCTACATTTAAATGAGTCAATAAGCCTTTATTTTCAAATATTATAAATATTATAAATTATAAATAATTTATTATAGTATTATATATATATATATGTTAAATAGGTAGACCTAATATGCTTTTTTTTTAAGTCTTAGCCTAACCTCTTTAAGTATATGTGCTTTTTAAAAAGCTTTGACCTGATATTTTTGTTAAACAGGTTAAGCCAGGTTAGACTTTAAATAGGTTAAGTCATAGGCTCTTGACGAGTGATCCGGCTTATTCTCACCCCTAATCATGTACATGATAATGAAATATTGTGATGAGAAACTTAGTTGCTCCTTTTAAATTAGGAGAGGTCCTTTACGTCCTTTGAGCTTTTAATTAGGATTTTATCAAAGAATGCATCATTATTGTAACTAGGTGGCGTCCAAGGTGCATATGTATGGTGGAGAATGTTTTTTAATCGTTAGATATATTAATAAAATAATTGAACGATTTAGATTGAAGCCGAGTAATGATTAAACAGATGACCAAAAGAATTAAAGTGACAACATTGTCCCTATCCTCGACCCATCCCATACCACCACACCATTCAACCACCCATCGGAAATGTAACACCTCGTTTTTTTTTTCGTGCTTTCTAAGGACGATAAACTCAATTAATGAGTTTATATTTTTATCTGTGTTGTAGAAAATGATTTTGGGAAAACTAAAATCATATTCACGTCTCATAGAATCCTAGGAGCCTACGGTTAAGTTTTAGGCCGAAAACTCAAACGAAACCCGATCTATGTTTTTCGGATGATAGTGTTTTTCTACTATCAGGACATCTTTTTGACTAACGAACGAGACCATTAGTCTTAGAATTCGATCCTCTATCTTTTTCCTAAAATGTGCCTTGACGTCCAAAAATATAAATAATATTTTATATTCGGGCCGATAATCGATCGGGGAGACGATTCGAGCTGTCTTAGGGTTTTTCGTGACCCACGATCAGATGTTTTTCATGCCAGAACTGTGTCAAGATATTTGAGGACCCATACCAGTGTCGTGATGATTCCAAATATCGGGACATGAATTGACCAAATTGCCCTTGGTTAATTTTTATTACTAACTACATTTTACCTTTCTTATTCACTAAGTTACTTAAATGAAAATATCTCTCATTCACTCTTATCTTCTTCTCACTCTCTCGGCCAACTCTCTCGCTCACACTCTATCTTCTTTCTTTCTCTTTTCCTTTCATCAAAATCTCCATTGTTGAAGACTCAAAGCTTGGATTTTTTGTGAAACAACCTTCATCAATCTTGGAGTAGATCATCATAGGAGGTAGTATTCCATCTCTATCTCTCCCAATCTTTCCTTTCTCTCCTCAAATTTTCATGATCAAAGGTGTTAGGGTTTTGTCCCTAAAATCTTCAAAATTTCATGAAAAATTGTAGGAAAATCGTTTCGGTACCAAACCAATTTCTATGGCCTAGGTTCATGACATACTTGTATGATCCAAGAGCTTAGAGCCAAGAAATCTCCCTAGCTATCTTTTCTATGAGAAGGTCGAAACCCCCCTATGTGTGTAGGGTAGGGTTTTGGTTGGTTTTTGATGTTTTGATCTGATATCTAAGGTTGTCACACTTAGTTAGGGTGTTATCCAAGAAATGAGAAATTTTGGAGCTCCCTAACTATTTTTAGTGTAATAGGGCCGAACTCTAGGGGGTGGTGCAGTAGGAGAAATCTTTGTTTTTTTTTTTTAGTTAATGCCTATATGGATTGTGCGTATGTAGTGATCGGCAGCGTGCTGGGTCAGTTGTCAAGTTGATCGGGTGTTCGCAACTTACCTTGAGACTACAAGAGGTAAGGGGATAAACCTGAGGAACTCCATTTCCGACAGCTATGTGCTGCATCGGTGTTTGTATTGTAATTAAATATTCTGTATCTGATTATTGGTTGATTGTTTGATTTATTGTTGTTGATTTGAATATGCATGATATAACTGCTGACATATTTGAATATATGCTATAATTGTTGAATAATTATATGGATGTATCGTGTGCCGTGTTGTAGGATTTAAGGCATTAGAGGACCTAATTTTGATTAGGATCCGACATCGTGTAACTAAAAAGCTTTAAAAGTTTGAAATGTGTTTTTAATAATGAAAATCGAAGTTTAAAATAAATAGGGCATTAGAAACCTTCATTTGTTCTAAATTGATAAAGTTGACCGTTTGAGCAAAAGTGTTTTGAGAAATGTTGTTTTCAAAGTTATATTGGTTTTATCCAAGAAAAAGGGGTTTTACAAGCTTTGTTTTAAGTTTGTGTTTTACCGAAAAACGACGAAAGAAAAAGAAGTGGTCTTTAGACCAAGTTTTGTTTTATGGAAAACCGATCCTGATGACTTTTTGTGAGTATCGGAGATTTGGGTTTTTAGTTTTCGAGTTTTCAAGAAAGGTGGTTTTAAAGCTTAGAAACTAGAAACCGAGACGTCGGGGTTCTAGGGTTCTGCAGAAACACGTGGATCAAGGATCCGTGTTAGTTGTGATCCTGTCGGCTTAGGGACGATCTTTGTGGTCCTATAGGCTTGAGGATGTTTTTACGATCTTGAATCCAACATCCTAGACTGGTGTATCGGTCAGGAATGTTTGGATTTAAGTTGTTTTGGACTAAATGTCCTCTTTTGAGAAAATGTTTTTGAGGTTTAAAGAGTCTAAGACTTTATGGTAGTTGTTAGCGTTGATGCTACAACGAGAAAATATTGATACGACAAAGATCAATTATCGGGAACTCAATAGTTTCTCATGCATTTGTGTATTAGGCAGACGTGCCGTGAAACGAGGGACCTTGATAGGCAAGGGGAACCTGAGATAACTTGATATCATTATGTAACATTGTGCCTTGATGGACAATGATGTCATACGTGCCAGTGAGAGCGTATTGTGCCCAGTGAAGAGGACAATATAGTATGATTTATACATCGTGAGTACCACTGACATGCGCGTCCATGTATTATTTCCTGGAAGGTTACGTGCTCACGTTTTGCCGAATTTTTAATTCTGGCGTTTGTCATTGTTTCCTGAGGGGCAATTACGTTGAGTCTGATCAACTCGTGTTTATGGTGATGGGGTTTCCGGAAATCTAGATTGAATATTAGTTGAGATATATGAAAGTGTCATGCATACGTTTAGAGAATAACGTTGTTTGTGGGGTACGAAGCCCTCGTGTGTTTATTGTTGTTCGTACATGATTATATGTATTGTACTATGTGATGCATGATGATTTGAGTGAGTTGTATTATATGAATCTGCTGTTTGGATTGGGCATATAGTTGTCGTTCTTATATTCATATATTGGTTTCTCACCCTTGCATGTTTTCTGGACTGGTTTGTCCTCTTGGTATATATATTATATCCTGTTTACAGATGGAGCCGATGCTAGATCAGCTCGCTCACTCGAGGATACACGCCCTGGTCTTTGATCGGAGGACAGACCCAGCAGCGTGGGTTATTCACCCTGGGGTGGAGAGCACAGCGTACACGGGACCAGTTTGCACCGTGAGTGGGGCGACGGAGACGGGACCTCGCAAGAGTACCCACACTGTGGAGACCGTCCAGGTACCTCTACCTCCCATTGGGATGATGCTGCAGGCCCTTATGCAGCAGGGATTGATCGAGCATCACGCCCCCACTGCATAGTCCCCGCAGCAGCAGCCACCACAGACACCTCCCCCGCCTTTTGTTTTGATAGCGGGAGAGCATGTAGTGGAGGATGTGGAGGAAGAGGAGGAAGAGGATGAAGACCCTGAGGAGGATCCGGAGTATCATCCTTTGGATGCTCCCGAGCCTCATCCACAGGAGAACGGGAACGTGGGTTCCCAGGGTTCTTCTCTGGTTCTAGCATTGGACCTTCCTCTGAAGGATTGTCCAATGGCTTCCATTAGTTAGGCCAGCTTAGGGTGTAGACTTTTCTTTTGAGGCAGCGGTTCTTGGGTAGTCTGTTAATGGCTACTGATGGCCATAAGTTTTAGCGATATGGTTCCAGACTGTCGCTGCCTGGTTTATAGCTTTTTAGAAGTTTATCTTTTATAGTTCTTTTGTAAAGGGACGTGTTGTCCATAGCTTTAGTTGAATATATATATATATATATATATATATATATATATATATATATATATATATATATATGTGTGTGTGTGTGTGTGTGTGTGTGTGTGTGTGTGTGAGTATTTCTGTTCTTTCTGGAGTGATGGTTTTATGAGTATTAAATAAGAAAAAAATTTATCACGATTTTCAGGACTTAATGATATTAAACGAACCGTTTTCCGAAAGTAAAACCAGCAAGTTTTATTTATCGTTTATTGTGTGTTTTGGGTTACAAAACGTGACACCGGATTGAGGGTATCACAGGAAGCTCCAGAATCAAACACCAGAACCTCCAAGCACCTTCTCCCATGCATTTTTTTTACTTCATCTTGAACAACTCAACTCATAACTAAAAAAACACCATCACCAAGAAAACACAAATATTGCAACCTACTCACCATCAACATCACACCAATATCTTCTCCCCTCACCTTTCAATAGCAACACCATCCAATATTTCAAATAAAAAAAATCAAACAAACCATTACCCATTACAATCTCACCCAAAAAACAAATTTACCATTTTCAAGCATGATACAAGCATCATGATACGCACTCAAACAACACCTACCCATCTAATTATTAAAAAAAAAGAAGGAAGGAGGGGAAACAGAAGCCACACCTCCATCGCCCATTGCCCACCACCCCGTTGCAAGCCACCACAAACCACCACAACTTTGCCCAACCAAATTTGCAGAACCGTCGCGGTTTCCACCCTATGTCCGACCCACGCGCCAGCCAGTCTGTCATCCATTGCTTTCTCAGCCACCGCCTCGCTGTGGGTCACCAAGAATGGCATTTTTCGTGTGAGGGTTTCCTTTTCGGGTGGTTTCCAGGATGGCTTCTCAATTCTCAAAACCTAGGAACCTTCTTTTTCTTCTCCAAACTATAGTCTCAAAGCCCAAGCTTCAGAGACCTGAAGCTTCGGCCACTCATGCCTAGCCAGAGCCCCCGTCGGTCGATCTACCATCCCAGACTGTTGGAGAATAAAGTCTCACACATGGTAAAATAAAGACAATTGAAATGTATATAAATTGGGAAGCTTGAGTCCAAATTGTCTAAGACCTTTTGGACAACAAATTAACTCTCAAACTTATTATACAAACAAAGCTTTTAATTTTCTCATCTCATCTCCCTCTCTCAATTTTTTCACCAAAATACCTTTTCCTTTTCCCCACCCCCACGATCCCCCACCCCATTCCTTCCTTCACTCTCTTCTTCTTCTTCTCCCACCCCAACCCAATGATGAATCATCCGCTGTGCTAGCATAATGGTTGGTTTATCACACACACACCCACTCTCTGGTGTTTCTCGTGACGACCTATGTGTGTGTGTTACAATCCTAATCCTAATTCCCAACCCCGAGCTCGTGGTGGCCTTCATTTCATGCAGAAGCTGGTGGTTTGCACCACCCCATCCTCGGAGCTCACCATGGAAGAGCGCAACCTTATCTCCGTTGCCTACAAGAACGTCATCCGCTCCCTCCGTTCCGCGTGTCACATCGTCTCCTCCATCGAACAGAAGGAAGAAGGACGCAAGAACGACGGCCACGTGGCACTCCTCAAGGACTACAGATCCAAGGTTGACACCGAACTCTTCAATGTCTACGCCAGCAGCCTTAACCTCCTCGACTCCAATCTCGTCCCTCTGCCTCAACCAGTGAGTCCAAAGTTTTCTACTTGAAGATGAAAGGCGATCATCATCGCTACATGGCTGAGTTTAAGGTTGGGGATGAAAGAAAAATTGTTGTTGAAGATACCATGTTGTCTTATAAGGCTGCCCAGGTTCTTTATTTCAAACTATTGCTTTCAAGTTTTCATTTTTTGGAGTGGGTGTTGTTTAGATTGGGAAGTTTTTTTATGGTTCTGATTTTGGGGTTGTTGGTGTTTTTTTGTTTGTAATTGTCTCCAAGGACATTGCTTATGCGGATCTTCCACCTATGCATCCGATTAGATAGGGTCTTGCCCTCAATTACTCTGTGTTCTAGTATGAAATTCTCAACCAGTCTGATAAAGCATGTGGGATGGCTAAACAGGCATGTGAGGGTTTGGATCTCGCGTGACGTAATGGTTGGTTTCTTGTGATAACGAGCGAGCCTAGAAGATTCCTGAGCCAGCTTCTCGAAGATGTCGTTGATGAAACTATTCATGGGAGAATAAAGTACCACATAGAGCAAAATAAAGACAATTGAAATGTATGTAAATTGGAAAGCTTGAGTTCAAATTGTATAGACCTTTTAGACAACAAAGTAACTCTCAACTTATTATACAAATAATTCACTCCCTCAATTTAACCCAATCTTAGATGCTAACATGGACTCCAGTTGTTGGCGCTAAGGTCCACTTCCTGAACCCGAACATGATAGAATTTGAGATAGAACCACCTCGCACTTTCATAATATAAGGTCCACTTTTCGCTGGCCGATTTACCATTCTAGACTCCAGATTATCGTCACGTCAGACGTAACCCAGAAATCGAGATCCAATGATGAGGGAGATGAGAAGTGAAAATGAGGGTGGTGGTACGTGAGGATAAAATTCGGAAAATAAAAAATTTAAAAAAACCTGCTATTTTACCTGAAAACAGGAAGTTCATTAGTATATCACTTAATTAGATATGCACCTTAGACGGCACCATGTAATTGTGAAGAGTAGAATTCGTTAGTAATAATAGTTTTGAAAATTATAATCTGAAAATTGATTACGAGATTCTTCTGACATTTAAAAAGTATATAACTTTAAAAAGAAAGTGAAAGTGCATTTAAAAAGTGATTTCTCATGTAACCCCAAAAAAAAAAAAGTGATTTCTGTGCTTACACTTTGGATCAAAAGATATCTAATGATTCCAATTGTATTAATATTTTAATTTCTAATTAAAGAGGTGTCGATTATTAATTGAATTTAAAAGTATGTGCTTTCCCTTTGAATTCATATAAAGTTGATGTTGACGCAACCATCTTTTCAAGATTAATAGAGGTGTTAATGGGTATGGTCGATAAATTTTTTGGTGGTATTCTCCTTCGAAAATGAAAGTTTAGATGTTGAGAGTGTATAATTTTAGCAGCAAATCTAGAGTTTAGAAATGTCATCTCTTAAAGGTGATTGTGAAATTATATGGAATGTGCTTTTGAGAGTAGTTGCCAGATATATGTCGGAGCTTGGTTTTTCTTTTTCTATATAATTAAAAAATTTATTAATAAGTTCTAATTCAAGCATTAAAATGAGTACTTTTTTTATCTTTTAGAAAAGGTTGAAAAGTATCACCCTATTATATACTCAAAACTAGACACATCAACAAAAAGATTCATGAGTCTTCAAAAATCAGTTACATATACACCCCATACATATCCACAAACTCAACTTCTAAACACCTTGTACATGTAATTTGTAAAGCGTCTCCCCAAAACAAAGAAATAGCAGGTGTTATGTTGCTAAAGCCATTTTTTCTTTTGTATTGCATTTAAAAAAAAAAAAAATACCTTCTCCCCATCCAACATTTTGCTTTTGTTTTAGGAAAATATTAAAATCAAAGGTAGTGTTTGTTTCATAGAATTTTTTATTCTTAAGTAAATTATACATATTCTCATGAATATCACTTCCATGAATATTTTTTCTTACCCTCACACATGAAAATGAAAATTTCAAATGTCATTCACAAATTTTATTCCCGGACATTTTTTATGTCCGAGAATAATTTTTTATCCCTTATACCAAACATGGAAAATCTTCATTCTCACCTTACTTTTCCAGAAATATTAAAATATGACGGATACTAAATGCTACCTAAAAGACTATTCTCGTAAAACCCCACACAAACCATTAAACTAGGAGTGGATAAAGGTCGAGTCGGGTTTGGTGGGAACTTGAACCCTAATCAATCAACTTTGATCGGTATGGGTCGGCTCAATTTTGTGAAAAAAAAATGGGTAACCCGAACTTAACCAACCCGAGCACAATTGGGTTGGATAGGGTCGGGTCATCGGGTTCAATATTAGAATAAACAAAATTATATATTCAGTTGCAAAGTTTAGGTTTGGAAAAAGTGATGCAGAAGCAAGGGGTATGGAGGTCGCTGACCTTGCGCAGGCTCGGGGGTGAGAGTGGTTTGCGGCGGAGCATGGTTGCTCCAGCATAAACGGTTGCAACTCCGATGTTGGGCGGTTCAAGTGCAGCCTAAATGACAGATTTGCAAGGTGATGGCGCTAGGAATGGCAAAATCATGCGGGTTGGGTCATGGTGAAGGCGTATTGATGACAGTGTAGGGAAGGGTACGATCCACGGCTGGAGCCTGGAGACCTCGATAGTTATGGCATTGTGGAGGATGAGTTCGTTGTCGCTTGTGCTGCCTTTTCCTCTGGCTTACTTGATCGACACAAGAATCAGAATCACTGGAATCTCATCTTGAACTTCGATCTCTTAGCTTCTTGATTTGGTGCTTCTTTCTTCTCCCCCCTCCTCAAAGCTATGGTCAAAATCCAGGGTTGGCAAACCTGACAAGCATTGAGCTCGGATCGGGTCATTCAGGTTTCTTTTCTGTAACTCGATGCCCGAACCGAACTAATTAGGTTCGGCATGATAAAATCGGAACCAAACCGATGACTTGAACCCACCTGGATTTTTCGGGTCAGTTCAAACCGGCTTGTCCTTGACCCATGTCCACCCCTATATATATATTTTTTAAAAAAACACTTAATTATACTTAATCGTAAAACAGTTAGGCAAGACCATTTTGTCATTCTTAAACAGTTTCGTCGTGTATAAAAAAATAGAAATTATATTAACTTTCAAATAGTTTCGTCATGTTATAAATTATATTAAATTTGTTAATAATGCTTACATAAATTATAAAAGAACTCACATAACTTGATAACATAAATTAAAGTGATAGGTAATTGTTTCACATTTTTTACTATTGATACCACTTATGTGTAAACCACTTATGTGTAAATTTTAAATCACATAAGATGAGAAATATGTAAGTACACATCTTCAAATATCAATATTATTTACAATGATTATTTAGCTTATAAAAAAAATCTACAATGATTATTTAATGAATTTCCTTCGATATAATAATGTTTCAATGTTGAAATATGTGAACCACTTATGTGTAAATTTTAAATCACATAAGATGAGAAATCTGTAACTACACATCTTCAAATATCAATATTATTTACAATGATTATTTAGCTTATAAAAAAAATCTACAATGATTATTTAATGAGTTTCCTTCAATATAATAGTGTTTCAATGTTGAAAATAAAAAATCAACATATTCTATTTAAAATTGTAATTGGTTTCACACATTTTTTATGAAAAATTAAGCATATACAATATCACAAATTTTAAATATAAAAACAATTCGTGCAAGCCACGCACATTGTCTCCAGTTATTCCAGAGTTTTACAGAGAATCGTCACCACATTAATTTGGTTGCTTAGCAATGTCACAACTCACAATACCGAAGAAAAAATAAAATGAGAAGGAAATAGCTTACCGTCATTTTCCATTAAGGTAATGTTTGATTCATATAAAATATTTTATTTCTTAATAAATTATATTTTTAAGAATCTCATTATCAAAAATATTTTTTTCGTACCCTCACGTATGAAAATAAAAATTTCAACATTCATTCACATAATCAGACACTTTAATTTTCTCATATATATGTATGATACATCTATTTTATATTGAGATATATAATATATTTTGACATCTACCCGGTCATATTCATACTAGCACACCATTTTCATCCTTAAAATCTAGGCTAGAAGTGTGGTCAGTCCAACTGTACTAAAACATTGAATGAGGTAGAAAATAGGGATGATAATGGATACAAGATTCACTGGATATCCGTAAAATTTATCCGTTATGGGATAGAATAATTATCCGCTGATTGGGTACGGATACTCTAATATCCACCCCACCCCATACCCGCACTATATATATATATATATATATATATATATATATATATATATATATATATATATAATATTATGATATATTAATTTAAAAAATTAGAAAAACGTAAAAATACCATATGATGATGTGAGTCCGGGACCTTGTCCCTTAGCCTCCATGACCACATCCTCCAAAATAAATCCCGATAATCTATTTCATTTTCAAATTCCACTTTCCTCCAAAAAAAAAAAAACTTGTAAGTCTCACTTTCCTATTGCCAGCAGCTCAAGAGCGCAAAGTTTATGAATTATTGTTTTTAGAAGTTTATTGTAATATTTACTTGATATTTTGGAGATTGATTACTGAATATTTTGAATTAAAACCTTTGGATTTAATGTTCACAAATTGATTACTAGATCCACAGATTGCATTTTTAGTTTGAAATGCAAGAGTTTAGGCATTTTATTGTTTAATTAAAATTTCTTATATTAAAGTGTGGGTAACGGGTGCGGGTACGGATACTTAGGTACTCAGAGGTTATGGGTCTGGGTATGGATACTTTTTCAAAACTCGGGTATGGGAATGGATACTATTGTACCATACTCATACCCTATCCATTGTCATCCCTGGTAGGAAATGAAACACTTTCAACATTGCAAAGGAAATTAAAAAAAACGAAACTAATAACACACCCTTTATCATATTCCCTTCAATATAATATCTATTATTGAATAAATTTCATGTGAGACTCACTTAATAGAGAGTGTGTTAATGTGATTTAGTGGGTCCCGCATGAAAGAAACTCGATAATGAAGAGTTGATGAATAGTATATATTAAAGAATATGTTGCTAGCATTTTTCCTTGTAGAGGGCCATTACACTAATTCACACCTTCAACATTTTCAATTAATTAATATAATATATTAAAAACATTCTAAGATTTCCTACTAAGCTAGTTTGTTATAAAAAGTAGAAAGTAATTCTTTTATTTTTGTAACATGTGTATTAATTTATGTAAGCATTATTTTGGTCTTCGATTCAATTCGTAGATTCATGTATATGAAAAACTATTCTTGAAAAGAATTTCCGCTTTGATGCCTGATTCTATTTGAAAGATTAATATCTCACTTATCGGATTGAAAAATATTTCAAAAAAAAAAACATCGTAAATTTGTTAGAATAATTCTTTTATAATTGTACCTGGCTATGTGCTTGTTTGGATACCACTCCAGAAAGCTAGTTTGATCAACAAAATCCCGTTCGACCAGCCAAAATACAGTTGCTACTGTAATGGGAGGTGTTTGATCTCAAAAGTGTGTCCAAAAAAATTAATTTTGGGTGAGTAGCTAGAATTAATTTTAAGATAAGCAAGAATATCTAGCTTTTCCGTTGAGTAAAATTGATTCTAGGTGTGAGTTTCAATTTTTTTTTTTTATATTTACACCTCAACAGTAATTTTAATTAATCGTCCAAACAAAATCAATTCTTCTAAACTCACTTTTAAAATATAATTATCAAACCCAAATTAAAATATAATTATCAAACCCAAATCAGTTTTTTTAGCATCCATTATTTTAAAATTAATTTCATAAAAATTTAAAACAAATGACCCTACATCGATATGTTAGTTGTAATCAGACACAGACTGCATCCTGTTGAAGCAAAATAGAAATAGTCTAAGGATTTGTTTGCTAAAACTAGCGGTTGAACTAGCTGATAACTATAAAAGGATATATGCTTATACCTTTTTATATAAATGTTTTTCATATATAAAGAAATTATATAAATGGTAGTCTTACTTGTTTATAATGTAATGTAATATTATCATATAAATGTTAAACTATTATCATGGAATTATTGTAAAAAAGGTTAAATTATATATATATATATATATATATATATATATATATATATATATATTATCATATAAATGTTGAACTAACTATTTATAAATAATTTAAATTATTATATACATTAACATACTTAATAAAATAATAATAATAATAATAATAATAATAATAATAATAATAATAATAATAATAATAAAGAGTTAAATAATAAATCAGCAATATTATTGATAGATAAAAATATTTTATTATATATTGAAAAGGGTAAAGGTGAAAATAAATTAAAATAGTAAGGATAAAAGAGAAAAAAGATCAGACGCTATAAGTTATAAGCTCAAACGCTACTTGAAGTAGTGTCTGGAAGAAACGCTACAAGCTAATAACTAATGCGCTTACTAAAAAGGGTTACTAACTCATTCGTTATAAGTTATCCGCTATAAACTATCGGTTGAGACTTACCAAAAAAGCTCTAAATGTATAAATTCGCAAATTTCTTCTAATCATTTCCTTGTATATCTTTCCAAAGGTAAAATGAAATTTTTAATAGAAAATTATGTATATGTTAAATGAGGGGTTAATATTAGATTATGGATAAATTTGATATTTCACTACCATATGAGAGAGATGAGAGTTTTAGGTGGGTCTCACAATTGTTTCTCCTCCTTTAAGTGAAGGTAAGAAAAAACTCATATACTCTTTATCTAATCTTAGGACAATGACTTTCGTTCGCAAGTCCAATAAGTTAATTTATAACTTATTTAACTAGCGTATAAATTTGTTTAACTGAAATATAGGTGTTTAGTAAACAAGCTTATCTCATTAACTTATAGCTTATCTTAATCAACTAATTTATTTAGCTTATGGCTTATAACTTACTCACTCTGGTCCTTATTATAAGCAAAAAAGTCATAAAATTTTTGGACTAATATATAAGCAAATTTCAACTGCTTCCATCCTATTTAATGACATTATTTCTAAAATACCCTTCATTTAATACCAATTTTGTTTTTCAATAACTCAATGTGGGATGCATTTAATAAAAATTAAAGTTTTCTATGAAGGTTACTTTAGGTAATACCCTTAACTTTTTAACAACATTAAATGATATTAACCAACTTCCTTAATATGTGTGTTCTATTTAAATTTTGTTTATAATAGAGACCGGAGTAGTATAGCTTATTGACTTTTCTCTCATATTTACCTTCATTCATTTAATGAAATTTCCACTTTACCATGTTTGTGATGAATATGTCACTTTATATCATTTTATATTTGTAAGTTAGTTCAACAAATAATTTTACCAAATACGTCAAATTTAATCAGCTAATTTTTTAACTATCAACTATCAGCTATACAATTTCAACTAAAAATTAACTTATCAATTATAAACTAACTTATCAATCATAAAATAACTTACTAACTATTTTTATCAAATAGAGCCAACATCTCTCTCATGTAGGCTGTCCTTCGCGTGTATGCCACCACCCTGAAATATCAATTTTTTTAAGAAAAATAAAAAAGTGACAAATCGATACGTTAATATTTTATTATATAAGTTAAAATATATTAAAAAAATAAAATACATGATAAAATATTATTAATTAAGATATAATATAATACATTAAAATAAGACAGGAGATTCTCATTCACCCTAAAGGTGGAGACAAATAGTCCATCCCAACCGAGTGCCATCACTTCGTGCAGCAAACAATTAATATGATGCAACGAGGAACCTGCTCAGTCAAACCAGTTTAAGGATTACTATTCCGATATCTATTATAAATAAAATTTAAATAAAATATACATATTAAGGAAGTTAGTTAATCTCATTTAATATTGTTAAAAAGTTAAGGGTATTACCTAAAGTAATATTCATAGAAAACTTCAATTTTTATTAAATGCATCCCACATTGAGTTATTGAAAAACAAAATTTATATTAACTGAAGGATATTTTAGAAATAATGTCATTAAATATGATTGAAGTAGTTGAAATTTGTTTATATATTAGACCAAAAAATTTTAGAACTTTTTTGCTTATAATAAGGATCGAAAGGAGTACCATTTACTCACAGGATACGAAAAGATGCACGTTATAAATGTATACTCGCCTTGCTAATGCATTGATCACAAACTCATTCAAGTTAATAGTAATATACTCCACTCATTCAGGTAGTAATATACTTCCGGCACAATAAAATATAATCAAATTTAATCACTTTTATATTTATTATCATAATTAGTTATTTATATTTAATATTATTAATTCCATTTAAAAGTTTAATTTCATTATCTAAATTATCGCTTTTTATTTTTTACATTAATTGTATTATATAAAAACTTGTTTCAATTAAATACAATAAAATGAAAGATATTTTTGATATACTATCATTAAATACGATACAAAAGATCAACTTTCGTTTATATATTTTGTTACAACTTAGAGGGATCAATTTTTACTTATATTTTGTTATGGAAGGAATACTCTTTATCACGCTCCTTAAATATATTCTTTATTATTGAATGAATTTTATATAGAATCCACTAAATTACATAGATTTATTTTCTATTCAATGAGTCTCATATGAAATTCACTCAATAATGGAGAATATGATAAATAGTATGTTGCTAGTATTTCTCGAAAGAGCAATATTAACAACAAACTCTTTATCACACTTTCTAGAACACATTTTTTATTATTTAATAAATTTCATATGAAATCCACTAAATCATATTACATCCGGTTCTTAATATAAAAGACAAATGATCTTTTTTTTTGTCCAATATATAAGAAAAAATGATCAATTTTTATGCTAAATTCCATTTCTATCCTTATTTATTATAAAATTCATATTAACGAGACTCAACAATTCCCCATGTAAGTGCTTTGGTTTTGCTTTACTCATATAGTATAGTGCTTGAATTTAAGAATAAATAAGTTAGTTGAATTAGAAGTAATTAAATAGGGGCATTAGTGGAACAAAATTTAAAATGAATTGATTTCAATAATTTTCCTTAATATTGATGAATTAGGGTTTTGTCTCTTATATTAAAGATCGGAGGTAGTATGAGTCTACTCTCTATTTAGTAAATCCCATATAAAATCCATCAAATAATGGAAAGTGTGTTTAAGAAAGTGTAATTAAGAATGTGTTGCTAATATTTTTGTAAGAAGAATTGAATAATATTAGAAATAGTTTTACAGCTGAATGCTCAGTTGCTTAATAAGAAAGCCTAAGTGCGTCTACCTTACTCACTAAGAAAGCCAAAGTATATATATAATTATGACTGAAACATTAAAAGTTCATATAAGAGTTATTAATTTGAAGTGATTTTTTAAGGCTAAAATCAACTTTTGGTCCCTATCTTTATTTTAGTTCCCATTTTGATTCTTATTTTATTTTTTGTTCCGATTTGATCTCTTATCTTATAAATATTAACACATTTTGGTCCCTTCTGTTAGTTTTGCACTAACAGTATCTGAAACCACCACCTCAATCGCCAGAAACCACATTCTTTCACTGAAATCTAGGTTATCTCGTCGAAATCTTAACTGGTGCTCAGAACCACCGCCAAGAGGCAAAAACTCCTTTCTCCAACCCCAACACCACTATCCTCGCCACCTGATGTTTCACTTTCGCGAGAGCTATCATTGGATGTTTCACTTTCAGGTGCATGCGAAAGTCATGGAAAACCCTAATCTCTGATTCCCAATTCGCGAAGGACCACCTTCGCACTTCAATCGCGGATCCAAGCATGACCCACCAACGATTGGTCTCTTGAATATGTTGGCTGATGCGGCTGATGCGGTGATAGGGGTAAAGGCTTTCATTGCTATCAATGATTTTGAGGAATAAGGTTTTGTTTGGGGATTTCCAGGAAGAAGGAAAGAGGAAGAGAAGAAAGAAGAGAGAGAAAGAGATCGATTTCTCCCTCTAAAACCCAGATTCCGACGAGAAGGGGTAATTTCCGACGATTGAGGTGGTGGTTTCCGACGCCATTAGTGCAAAACTAACAAAAGAAACCAAAATGTGCTAATGTTTGCAAAATAAGCAACTAAATCGAAACAGAAAAATATAAAAGGAACCAAAACAAAAACTAAAATAAAAATAGGAGACTAAAAGTAGAGTTTAGCATTTTTTCAAAGTATATAAGTAAGCATGTAATTATTATTAAATTTTGGAAAGGGTAATGCTATTAGGTCAGTTGTTATGGAATAAAAAAACACTACTTGTTAAAAAAACAAAGTATACCACTTTCTGGAAATATTCAATATATAAATTTAGATAAAAAAATTTCTTTTCTTGATTTTTCAAATAACATTAGTTGCAAGGATTTGACTCATCTAAATTTAGTTTAGAGTCTGCCCCAATAGTAACTGGTCGTAGTGGAAATAAATTGCGACCCTAAGATACCTTCACCTAAATTGTAACTAGGATTGTTTTATATACTTTTAATTTTTTAATTGAGAATACTAAAAACTAGGATTAGAACTACCCAATAATAACGCGCGTCCCTTCAATTCTTTGTGCAAATTCCTTCAATTCTTACGTAATGTTGGAGGCTTATTCTAACACATACCACGCCCCTTCAATTCCTTCTACAAATTCCTTCAATTTCTACCTAGCGTTTTTTTTTTAAAAAACATCTTTATGCAGTTTCTATGTTGTCTTGGATTCCTTTGGGCAAGTTTTTTTTTTCTACATGATACTTATCAGGAAATTTAGTGATTTAAATGAGAATTACCTAAGGTTGCTTTTATGCACATTTTTCTTCATGCATGGACGGAGGCACACTTAGATAATGCGGGGGTTAATTATTAGATTTAAAATTCATCTAACAATACATCAAAACATGCACAGAACGCCTCTCCTGCATGTCATGAAAATCATCTATAATTGAATTTAAATTAAATTTTTAAGCAATTTTCTTTTCACTATATACTAGCAGTCAGTCAGCAAAAAATTAATCTTCTATCTTGTTACGAATCGTAGTCTTAACTATATTCATAACTGAAACTATTAAAATAAAAATTCATCTAACAAATGGATATGCATCAAAACATGCACAGAACACCTCTCTTGCATGTCATGAAAATCATCTATAATTGAATTTACATTAAATTTTTAAGCAATTTTATTTTCATTGTATACTAGCAGACAGTCAGCCAAAAATTCATCTTTTATCTTGTTGCGAAGTATATTCTTGACTATATTCATAACTGAAAAAAAAAGTATAAAAAGTGTAAGAAAAAAAGATGTAATTGGTATGAACTCTCAGTGTATAGATTTTTTACACTGCCAATCCATCATTAATTGTCACATCAGTAAAAATATTTGACTCTTATCCTAACTATCTTAACAAAAATTAACCATGCATAGTAATTAAATTCAAGAAAAAAGTATAAAAAATGTATAAAAAAAGGAGTACAATTTACGACCTCACAGTTGAGGTGAAATGCCTTTACACATTGGGTGCCATGCACAACATGGAAACTGGATTTTGGTAGGGGCATCCGAATAAAAAAATAGAGTAAATGTGATAGCAATAGATTGAAGTATTTCCTATAGAAATAGAAATTTTGGTATTAGTAATTTTTTTTATAAAATAAAAAAAGAACAAAGATGGTAGGGCCAGGCCCACTCTGAAACTTTTCCCTGACTTTAGGAATAGGAAGGGAAATGTAGAGTAACTTTGCATGTGTGGAGGAGAAAGAGAAAGATGATTAAAAATGGAAAAATAAGATTGAGAGGAAGAATGAATAAAAAGAGAGAAAAGGGAAATGTTGTTAACCTTCCCTTGAAAGTCAAGGGATCCTAATTCAATCTTTTGTATGTGGTTCTTAAGATTCACAAGGTGGAATATAAATTTTTCATGTAGAATTAGAAGATCATTCCACTTAAAAGAAATTATAATACAAAAGCAGAGGAGGGTAAAACATCTTCCTAAAGAAAACAACAATATATACATGGTGCAAGAAATAAAACAAAAAGCAAGGGCATTTGTTTGTACTATAAATAAAAGAATTTGTTCATTGGCGGGAAGGGATCGAAGGAATTTGCATAAAGATGAAAAATCACTTTAGAATGCCTACGGCTAAAAATCGGAGGAATTTGGAGAAAGACGGAAATTTTGCTTTGAATGCCTACTGAGTAGAAATTGAAGGAATTGAAGGAAGTGGGTTACATACTTACAATCTTACATACTGTTAGTTCTAATCCTAGGTTTTAATTGAGTCAAAAAAAAAAAAAATCCTAGGTTTTAATATTTTTAATTAAAAAATTAAAAGAGTATATGAAACAACTTCAACCAATAAAATGTCAAATGAGAAAACTAAGGTGTTATCCTCTAAGGATGAGGATCTTCTGTCTTATTCTGGTATATCACATCATGTCCTAACAAAAAATAAAGTGTTATTCTCTAGATGCTTATAATATTGTTTTTCAATAAGGATAGGACATGTGTGAGTATTTTCATTGATGAGTTGTTACGCATGTCTTCCTTTCATCGGAAATAGTATCACAAACACATAAAGAATTGCATCAAGTTTTGTCCAATGTTGAATAGTTACTATGATGAACTCATGAGCTCACTTTAAAGGAGTCAAATCCCTGATTAGCATTTTTCTTTTAGAAAAAAACTCTTTTAAAATAAGTGTCTATAAAGTGAAAAAGTAAATGTGCATCTAATTTAAACTATGTAGTGAGTTAAAGTCTCTATGCAATTTATCAAATCAATAGTAGATACATTCTTCCTTACTCATTTTAGTGACAAACTCACTTAAGAATAATGTTCTTTCATAAATTTTAATGGATTAAAATTTCAATATACTTTAAATTAAGAATAACCCATTCAAGAATTCTACAATGACAGTGTTCAAGTGTTGTACTTATAGATCGTTCTTACTCCACAGCTAATATTGGGTATGGATGGACGCAATCAGTCCATGGGCCCTTCTTGGACTCTCCAGCCATTGTCCTAATACATTTCAAAACTACACTGTTGCACTTGGGCCCACTTCCCATTCCAAGTAGCCAAACCTTGTCACCACTGTGCACTCTTTCCTTGGCTTCCAAGTAAGCTAGTTGATACCATAGTGAAGAAGAAGACTGGTTTCCAAACCTGTGCAGTGTCATCAAAGCAGCTTCAATGTCTATCTCTGCAAGCTTCAACCCTTTGCCCACTTCTCCTATCACTTGCCTCCCTGAACAGGGCAAGCAGAAGTGCTGTATCACAGTCTTAAAATCTGGCACATAAATCCCCTCAGACTTGATGAACCTCTTCTTAATAACTGAAACCCCATACCAAAACCTCTCTGAAAAAGGTAAGATTTGAGAACCCAAAATGGAGATGTTTGAACGGAGAGTTTCACCTGCTACCTGAAGCAAGTCCCGCTTGAGTGTCACCCCAAGTTTTCCATCTGAATCCTCTTCCCTAATGGCAGATAAATAAGCTGTGTTGTCAAAGGCTCTTTGTGTTCTGAGCGTCCTAACCAACCTGTATTTTGCAGATTTCTTTGCTTCTTTCTTGTTTGAGAGCAGAATGGCTGCACTTCCCATTCTAAAGAGGCAGTTGATCAGCAACTTGGACTTTTCATTGCCAGAATACCAACCTGTTGACAAAATCTCAGTGCTAAGAACAATGGCATTAGAGTTCTTGTGAACTCTCAGAAGATTCTGAGCCATATCGATACAAAGTGCACTTGCACTGCACCCCATACCAGACACATTGTAGCTCTTAATGTCACTTCTCATAGAGTATTCGTTGATGAGTATGGAGGTTAAAGAAGGTGAGGGACAAAAGCCACTGCAGTTTATGATAAGTATGTCTATGTCAAAGGGTGAAAGATTGGTTTTTGCTAAAAGATCATCCATGATAGGGAAAAGAACCATTTGCACCTCTTTGATGGATTCAATTTGGTTAGTCTTTGGAGGAATGTAGTGCAAGGCAGGGGGGAGGTAAGTCTCTTCACTTTGTCCTGAAGATTCGAGGACTTTGGCCATGAAAGCAACACTTTCACTGTTAAAAACATCAAACATGGAAGCATTTTTCACGAATTTTGAGAAAGGCACCTTGCAACAGCTTGGTGGTTCAAAACATGAGAAATTTACAAGGTAAATGGGATGGGGCTTTAAGAGGAAGTGCTTAAGGAGGAAACAAAGAAGGAGGAAACATAGAAGCAAAACATGGAACATCAGTTCCCAGTTCTGCAGAAGTAAGAAGGCTTCAGCAGATGTTGCAAGTGACAATGTACATGGCCATAGAAACTCCGTCATTATTGAAAGGAGATGGTTTGATAAAAGAGTGAAGTGGTCTGCAGGGTTGAATGCATGGAAAAGAGGGGCATGGTTTTGCTTGGAAATGGCTTCTTCCATAATATGATTATTATTGCAGCAATGCTTATGCGGTTATGTTTTAGGTGTGCACAAGTAAAGCTATAAATAGATGGAATAAATAAGGGCATATAAGACGATAAAGGATCTGCCGAGGGAGACTTTCTACTTGCTCTCTGCGTTGCAGTTGGCAGGTGAGGGGTTCAACCATCACAGTTATTGATCACAAATAAATAAATAAATATAAATAACCAATATTTATCCTTTCTTTTTACATTTTAATTATTTTAAGTGGCCAATGATCATAACCATAACCGTACTGTGTTGCCAATGGTCTTAGTCGTAACCATACATACTAACAAGGACTCAAAAAAGATAATAAGAGATAGAAAAAGGTTAACCCGTATCCTTAAAAATTCAACAAAGGAAAGTTTCCATTCAAAATCAATGTATTTAATATTTGAAAAAGTGATATACTTATGTTATGTTTGATTTATTATTGCAAACGTATGTTTGGGTCCAACGTACATTTATCCCAAAGAAACTCTATAAATATTTTGTCCCAGATGTATGTTTGCAAATTTCTAACAATAAATCAAACATGCATTTAGTTTTTCAATGAAAACTTATTTTTTTATATTCCATATTGCATGTTTAGATTTACATTGAAATAGATTCAAAGTAAACGTTTTGATATATAAGTTGAAACTTAAATGTAAATTCAAACACACCATTAAATAGTCCCCTTTGGTGCATTTGTTAGCATGATCCTAAAAGATAGGCCGAACTATATTTTTGGTCCCTTATTTTTATTTTGTGTTTCAATTTGATCTCTCTTTTATTTTTTGTTCCGAAATGGTCCCTTATTGTTATTTTAGGTTTCATGTGGCCTTTTTCGTTTAAATTGTGGTACGGAGAGATCACATTGATATAACTTTTGTAAAATAAGGGATCATTTTGGAACAAAAAATATATAAAAGAGGGACCATATCGAAACAAAAAAAAAGGATCACATGTATTTAACTTTTGCAAAATAAGGGACCACTTCGAAATAAAAAATAAAAAAGAGATCAAATTAGTATAACTTTGTAAAATAAGGGACCATTTCGAAACAAAAAATAAAATAAGGAACAAATTAAAATTTAAAATAAAGATAAAGAGACCAAAAATATATTTTTAACCTAAAACATATGATCTATTAACTGTACTTATTAAAAAATTAATAAAACAATTTTTTATTAGGAATCTAAGTAAATTTGTTTTAAGTTGTTGGGAAGCTAATATAATAATGTTAGGAATTCACAAATCAGAATGCAAGAAATTATTCATCAAAAAAAAAAAAGAATGCAAGAAATTATTTGTGAAGAGAAATAGCATCACACTCAAATAATACGGGAAAAACCACGTACAAAAATAAAAAGACCACCCTAGCCTTGTAGTTTCTTTTCATACTTTTATATGGTCATAATAGAAAAAGTCCGTGATTGGTTGGCAAAAAGAAATCTCAATGTGATTGGTTCGGAGTATGGATATAAAGTAATTTCACGTTACCTGATTCATTAATGGATGGGCTGACATTTTACAGCAAAGGGGTTTACTGGGTTTTTCATGGCTGCAGATTCATAGAGTGGCAAATGACGGAAAAGTCCAACAGATTGTTGAGGTCGTGCCTAACTGACTGAAGGTTGAAATTATAGCAGCTTATATAAATTTGTACCAATTTTAAAACAAACGTATATGCATGGCTTGGTCTTTTATATATAAAAATACACAAGAAAGAGCCGAGGAGGAATTTAGGACGTAATGTAATTCAACTAACGGAGTAAAGCAGTTTTAATGTTTCCTTTTTCTTTCTAATTTTAAAAATTTAACAATTCTCAAGTCCCCAACATTATTGGTATTGTTACGGTGCAGAAAGAAATCCTAAGCATAAAGAGGGTTGTTACAGTTCTTTAGAAATTTAATTGGTCATCCTTCATGTGTTAATATATATATATATATATATATAAATAATTTGTATGTACCATTAGTATAAAGATTTTTTTACAATGACAATCAATCATAAATTATCACATCATTTAAAATGTTTGCCTGTTATCCTAACACTACTACAAAATACAGTTTTAACGGCAATTATTATACCCTTTGGCAACAATAGTAATGGCTGCCAAAAACCTATACCAGCAATTATTAATTAGTCAGCGTATTCAGTGTCACTAAAAGGTTTCCCGACAATTATAAAGAAAATGCTGGTAAATGTCCAAATATTTGCTGCTAAAAGTTCAAAGTTATAGCGACAATTATCATGATCTTTAGCGACAACTTTAATGGCTACTAAATATGATTTTAGAATTATCTTCTAAACTCATTTACCGGCATTTTTTATTGTCGCTAAAAGTTCTACTTGACTTTTCCCAACTATTGCCATGAAATATTAAGATTATTTGCCACTTAAAGCGGATATGATTTGATTAACAAAAGTTTTAACGACAATAATATTTGCTCATAAAACACTTATATCATGACATATAAATGTTCCAAATAAATCAAACTAAAATTCATTTTATTAAAAAAAAATATATTCCATTAGGTACACAGCAAAAAATAACAACTATCATTAACTTTAATAGTGTCATCAACAAAACATAAAAAACATATGAATCTAATAACTAGTGTCATTTTGCGTCCAATAACTAGTGTAATGACATAGTCAATGTACAGTCTAGTCATTGCCATTGAAAAGCTTATGGATACAATCTGTATAACACTGTTCAGTGTCACCGAAAGGCTTATGGACTCAATCTGTAAAATAGTGAAAGAACACGATGCGGTAGGATTGAGGCAATCAAACTTAACCTGCATGAACCAAAATAATAGAAGTTACTCAAAAATAAGATTTAAATGTGAAATGTAATCACAAACCAAACAATATTCATTCAAAGCGTGAGAACTTACCAATATCAGTGAAAAGACTATTCTGCTTTGGATCTATCAGGCAGATTTTGGTGTAGCGTAACTACTATAAAAATCACACTTTTTTGATGACTTGTGATTTTGATAATATAACTTTACACTGATAGAGTATCAAAATTAAACTATATACGAGATTTTTATGAAAAAAAAAGTTTTTTTATATAAAAAAAATCACTTCTCACTTATAGTATGTTTGGTTTCACAATCAAACCACGGCCCGAGACAAAATCACCATGAAAGCTGTCTCTATTAGCTTCCAAGTCACCGCATGTTGAGAGATTATCTACCGCCATTCCAAACATATTATTACACGTTTGTTTTGATTGAGCTTTTACTAAAATGTAGAAGCTGAAAATCAATTTTGTGAGAAGCTATACTTTTTCAGCTTGTTAAAAAATCACTTTTTATAAAACCATTTTTTAAAAATATTTTAGAATAACTTATTTTAAATCTAATTTTTTTTACCGATATATATATATATATATATATATATATATATATATATATATATATTTGTGAATATCGCTAAAGCAACGACATTTGTCCATCTTGGGAAAATTTAAATGTGCGAGAGCACCACGTTTTTAGTTTAGATATAGGAGGATGAAATGAATGAGAATGATTCTGAATATATAAAGCTTTGTATACAAGATGGAGGCAATGCGGTGGTCTCCGTGGGCGGGTAGAGGGTGTTACACTAGTTTGGCTAGCTAGCTAGTACGATGTGGACATGTGAGGTTAATTAATGTTTAGATGTGGACATGGTGGTATGAAGGACATCTGGGAGAGTACAATCTAATGTTTTGTTTGGTATGTGTCACGACCCACACCAGAGCCATGGTCGACACACATGTTAAGGTAATCATAACACCGCATAATCTGGCATTCCTATCAAACATAATAATAATACATAAAATAATAATGTGCCAAAAACAACTCAAAAAGGCCACTATGACCAAAACAATGTTGCGAGGAAAACAACTACTCTTAACCGCATGTTACTCAGCTGCTTGGAAATCTGGATGGAAAAATAAGAGAGGAAGTAAGTCACACAATCTGAGTGTGGGCATCATAACCACAATGAACTAGAAGGAGAAACAAACTAAGACACATATAATTTATTATTTGTCATTTGCATTTTGATGGTATTGATGTATGGGTTAAAACACCCCTAATGCTCTAGATTTAATAATAAAAAAATTCTGTTGCCAATAAAAACATATATAATTTATTATTTAACAGTCAAATTTATCACAACACATGAATACAATGTATGTAACCCACTTAAACTCAATAAATAAAACAAGCGTCTTGATGTTACTATAAATCATCGTTAAGGTTTGTGATCTTTTCTGACCTTACAAGAGATATATCTTCCCATGATCTAAACCTTTTGTTCACAAAAAAAAACAAGTGTCCAATACAAGAACTCATAAAACTTATAATATAATTATCGTAAAATAGTGGTTTATATTTAACTTTTGGTTTATCTTTCAATTACAACAGATGAACTTAGAACCGTCTAGAGAAGTAAGACGTTCTTTTGCCTCTAGTCATATGCCTGAAAATCATTAAGATATTCTGTTAGGTGCGCCAATTTAGATACTAGATTTGAATTTTATTTTAGAAACTTATGTTTTCATTTATACTTACGTTGGGATGACTTTGAACTATTTTTTTTATCATGATTTGTGTTTGTTGTAGACCATTGATATTTTTGTTTACAAGTAAGTAGGATTTTTAAGCAGTATCAACTTGCTAAATGTTTTATTAGTTTTAGGTCAAAAATTTATTTATCTAAAAATAAAAATAAAAAACAAATTGAAATAAATAAATGAAAAACAAAATATCTTGCAGCGGTTAAAACCATGGCTATATTGAAACCATTACTATATATTTTAAGATGGGTCTTGCTAACCAGTGTCCTAAGGGTATTGGTTAAGGAATTAATAAAAGGTAACGATTTATAAGAAAACTAAAAACTTAACTTTTCTATGCATTGATTATACCATTTTCCCATAAAACTTTACCATTTTAATCCCTTAATCAAGGCACTAATTAGTATTCCCTTTTAAGATTTGTAAACCAGATCTATGATGCACGTTTTTTAAACTTGCATTTTTACGGCAGTTGACAGGCACCACAATTTTTTTGGTATTTTTCAAGAAATACATTTATGAATTTAATTGGTATGTATTGTCAGTCTAAATATGTTTTACACTATTCACCAATCATAAATTGTTACATCAACTTAAATGTTTGATTCTTATCCTAATTACCTTAAAAGTCATCAATATCATGATTTCTGATCGAATGATAATGCAAAAAACTTTACATTAAGATTGTATAACAATTAAACTCTAGATTTATTTATTTTCTAAAAAAGATTTCATTATTTGCAGTGGTTTGTAATTGCCGTGAAATGCTATTTTCTTTCCCAACCCTTGTGCTAGCGGTTGCATCAAATTGTAGTAGAATGACTTCTCGACAGTCAACTTCACGCTGGTTTGGCAATTGCTACAACATGGTTTAGCGACCATAGCTAATTGATACGTAAAACTACTATATACATGTTTGGAAAACGGGTTGGAAGACTCAAAACTGGGCTTGAGACACAAAAGCTAGTATTAATAGTTTCCCAAAAAGGAGCGTTTGTAGGTTCCTGTCGCTGGCCTAAACACACTATACATCATGTTTTTTTTTGTAGTACAATCCGTCTCACTCTAAATGTGCTCAAAATACTCATTTTTTTATTTAAAATTGTGTTTAATATATATAGTTGTATTTCAAAATTAATTTGTTGGGCGAGGAAAAACCTACTTCAGTGATTTTTACGTCTCGAAAGAGATTAATCTTCGACTATCGATTAAAAAATATCCTTATATACACCAAAAAAAAATATACATAATAACATTTAAAGATTATTTTTTAACAGATCAAAACCAATTAATCAAAAACGTAACTTTATTGATAAATTAGTATGGTACCCATGCATTGGCAACCAATGCATATTATCTCGGCGGATAAATATTAACCTATTTGAATGTTTGAACTCTTTTTGATAAATATTCAGAATGTTTGAATGTTTGAACCCTGTTAGACTAGAACTAGACCCACCCATATAAATGAAAATAAGAAATACACCAATTGGGCATGTAAGCTGAGATATGCTCAGCATTGTTTGGATGAGTGGGCTTGCCGTAGAAGACTGTTTCACCCCATGTGGCTGCTTTTGGGTTGTAGATTAGGTTTCGATTATTCTCAACCTACTCTGCTACTCAAGTACTAGATGGCCAACGGCCCATTGCCAACCTCTGCAACGAAAATGACGATTACATGCTAAAATTTGTAAAGTATTTTTTTTTTATTTTTTTATCAATTATATGGTATACGTCAATAAAAAAATTATATATGATTAACCGGCCAGTGTAAAACACTGTATAAATTTTGTGGTGTGAACAGTAAATCTGTCTCTGAAATCCCCCCTAAATAATATTTTTTTTGGTAAAAACCAATGGATTTTTCATCTGAAACCAATGTTTTTTTTTACTGAATAATGCTTATGGCTTTTCATTAATAATCAAATCATAAATACAATTTGGTACATAATAAAAATCTGTGGGCAAGGATTAAAAGGAGCTGCTTCAGCTAAGCTATGACCAACTCTATTTTCTTACCTTCTAACAAACTCAATAGAATAAAAAGAGGAGGATAAAAGCCTAGAACAACATGAAATAATGACACCCAATTCAGAGATGAAAAGAATAGATTCACTAATTGATTGCCAAAGACCGGCTTCCTCCCAACAAATAATGCTTAAGGGACATGTAAAGAATAGATGCCATGAATTTTCCAAGTCTGAATCACAAAATAAACATGTACATGGACTTGTCCTCCATAAGAAAAGCTTCCTCCCAATACCTTTTGTTTGAAGCCTCGTTCTTGTAGAAATGCTGTCACGACATGCCCTCCATAAGAAAAGCTTTATTCTTGGGGGAACCTTAAGCTTCCATATTGCTGCCGAGTTACCTTCAACATGGAAAGGTTTGGTATCAACAAGTTGGGTCAGAAATGTTGGAATTAATTCAGATTATTAGGTATATTAGTTAGTATTGATAGAATTAGTTAGATGGTAGTTAGTTTGTTAGTGAGAAATAACTATCATAGTGTGTATTATAAATAGACTTAGTGTTGTGATTAGTGCATACAAGTGAAGTGAATAAATTTTTCAATTTTAGTGTATCTCTTCTATCTTCTTCGTCTCTATATTTCTCTCTAAGTATGTGATAGTGCTTGTGTTTTCAACATGGTATCCAGAGCTTTACGATTAGGGACCTACGAGGGTATGTCCATGGCTGCTGTGCTTGGATTTGATGAGTTTCTTCCATTTTCATTGCCGGTTCTTGATGGCAAGAACTTCAACCAGTGGGTCGCGAAGATGAAAGTGATCTTCGGGTTTCAAGATGTATTAGAAGTGGTGGTTGATGGTGTGCAGGATGAGGCTGACAGTGCAGCCTGTGAAAAAGATTCTAAAGCTCTCTTTATTATCCATCAATGTGTGGATTTTGCTCATCTTGAAAATATTTCCATAGCAAGGAGTGCTAAAGAAGCATGGGAAATCTTGCACAAAGTCTATCAACGTGTTGATAAAATAAAGAAGGTAAAGAAGATTGGACCTCCTTCTCCGATTTCAAAACCTCCGGCAGAGGAGGAGAAAAAACCAGAAAAGAAAGAGAAACCAGAGGAAAAGAAAGAAGCAGTGATAGTGAAGCAAGCACCAGAACCAGAACCAGATAAGAAAGAGAAAGCAGAGGCAAGCATTCCTGTGGCTATGGCTGATCAAGTGAAAGAAGCAGAGGGCATTGTCAAGAACGATAAAGGTTCGGGTGTAAGAGTATTGGTAAGTAAAGATGATTCAGGGGCGGCAGGGCGGCAAACCCAAGGACGCAACACTGCTCACGTCGAAGGTAACGGAGCGGAAAGAGTGGAGGTACAGTGGTCTTTGGAGGAAGACGCGGCCGACGACGGATTTGTGAAAACACCCGTTAGGGTTCAGGAGGAATTAGAAGAAACTGCTCCGAAATCAAACGGTGATGTTTGCTCTAAAACCACCCGGAAGCGAAAGAAGGGTACTCCCTTATCGTCGCTGAAGAATCTGAGCACCGAAAAGAACATGGCGTGAGTCGAAACACTTCAGAAGCTGGATGAGATTTATAACAAGTTGAAGGTCGCGATGTTGGTTAAGCCTGTCACGAGTGCATCAGTGAAGAGTAGCGTGCTTTCAGTTGGGCAGAGAATGACATATGGCGTTCCCAATTCTAAAGTTAATGTATTGGAGGATCAGCCCGAGTCTTGTTTTTGGTGTTGGAAGAAGATCCATGAGAGAATTAGAGCTGTGTCTGAAATGATAGCATCACTGGAGAAGCATTTTGTTGGTGAGGGAATTGTCGTGATGGAGAAGAAGATGAATACAGGGGCGAAAATGGAAATCAGTAAAGTAGAGTCAATTTCTCTAAGTTTTGACCTAATGGACCAGGCCCAATTCCATGAAGAGAGGAAGTGTGGTTTCAGAAAAATTGAGAGTAAGTGGGCCTTGCTGGAGTGTGAAATTAGTCAAGGTTTAGACCTAATAGGTCCAGTTCAATTCTTTGAACAATTGCAATGGGATCCTGGTGGTTATTGTGTTTTACTATGTTTTTGGCTAATCTGAATTAAGGGGATGTGTTGGAATTAATTCAGATTAGTAGGTATATTAGTTAGTATTGATAGAATTAGTTAGATGGTAGTTAGTTTGTTAGTGAGAAATAACTATCATAGTATGTATTATAAATAGACTTAGTGTTGTGATTAGTGCACACAAGTGAAGTGAATAAATTTTTCAATTTTAGTGTATCTCTTCTATCTTCTTCCTCTCTATATTTCTCTCTAAGTGTGCGATAGTGCTTGTGTTTTCAACAACAAACACATAATACCCCGATTTTACAGTATACTTACCAGAGCTGTTATAAGACCAAATTAATTTGTCTTCTATATATGCATGATAAATGAAGAGGAGTATTCAGAATTAATTTGGCCAAGGGAGCAGGAAAGAGCGAAGCTACTAGGGGACCATTCCACGACTAATGTGATGCATTCCATAAGTCACAGACCTTCATGTCCAGTATCGCAGGGTCTATTATCGAGGGGTCTGCGAGAAGAGTTATAGGGGATAAAGATGGGTCACGAAGCCATTTATCTTTCCATAATCGAACCTGCTGGTCATTGCCAAGCCTCCACCGGGAACCTTGTATGAGCAATATGCGAGAAGATCAAAGACTGCGCCAAGAATACGACGGATTGTGACCAACCAACGAATCCAAGAAATCCCCTCGAGGGTAATATTTAGCTTTAAAATATTTGGAAACTAACGCAGTTGGATTGGAAATAAATTTCCAAGCCTGTTTCCCAAGCATAGCCATACTAGATCTCTGCAGATTACGGAAGCTTATGCCACCATGTTCTTTTTTAATAGAAAGCTTATCGAGATAACCAAGAAATTCCTCTTGAATGGGTATTTGAAGAACCCACCAAAAGGAATTGAGCATACGCTCAATCTCATCACAAAGAGAAGAGGGGATATTATAAATGTTCATGTAATATGAAGGGATAGCTTGAGCAACTGATTTGATGAGGATTTCCTTATCAGCCATAGAGAGGGATTTCCACTTCCAAGAACTAATTTTATTCCGGATCCTGGTTTTAATAAAATTAAAAGTAGACTTCTTGCTTCTACCTATCATGGAAGGAAGATCAAGATATTTACCAATATCTAGACTCTGGTTAACACCCATCAAATCAACTAGCAAAGAGTGAGAATTAACATCAACACTAGTACAGCTAAAGAAAATTTCTGATTTTTGAAAATTAATCGCTTGACCCGAAGCTTCTTCGAATTCACCAAGTAAATTCTTCATAACCAAGAATTCTTTTTCATTAGCCCATATGTACGAACACCATCGAGGTCACCTTTTCTCTCCGCATTTTTAATTAAGGCAATGAGCCTTTCAGCACAAATAATAAATAGAAAATAGGAGAGAGGGTCATCTTAACGGAGGCCCCTACCAGACATAATAGGGTCCAATGTTATGTTATACATCATTCTACATTTAATAGAATTTTACGATAATGCCATTAATATGTGAAATAATTATCAAATCAATGATAATTGACTAAATAATATTGCGCTTCACATTTTTTTTTTTTGGTTGTATGCTCTTAGATTTGGGTCTAACTCAATCCCAAAAGCTAGCTCAAGAGGTGAGGATTGCCCAAGCTTTATAAGCTCTTACGAGGCTCTATATCTAGTCAATGTGGGACTTGGGTTTTTTCCAATATACCCCCTCACGTCTAGCACTATTGGGCTTGATGCGTGGATAATATGGTAGGCGGTCCTTTAATAAATCTAGAATAGGTTTTGATACCATCTTAGATTTGAGTCTAACTCAACCCCAAAAACTAGTTCAAGAGGTGAGGATTGCCCAAGCTTTATAAGCTCTTATGAGACTCTATCTCTGATCAATGTGGGACTTGGATTTTTTCCAATATATGCAAAGTTATGATTTTCTTTAAAAAATGGTATACAGTAATTCATTATTTTGTAGCATCAAAATAAATCAAATGTCATGCAATTATAATGCTGCCTATGACTGTGATTGCTTAAAGCTGCACAGAGCTAAAAGAGTTTTCCCAGAATGTAAAAAGAAAAAAAAATACTTAGGATGAATAAAAAAGAAAATGGGAGAAGGATTGCACCCCTCTGTTATTTAACTGGTATGCATTTAAGAATGTGATGAAAAGTAATTGGCCACAAATTTTTTTATAACTCTCCTTTTTGGATGGAAAGAAAGGAAAAGAAACGAAGAAGAGGAATTTGGGTGAGGTTATATATATATATATATATATATACCCGAAGTGCTATTTAGTTCGAAGAACTATTATACGAAAAGCAACGAACGCTTTAACTACCAATTGGGTAAAGCTTTAATGTTAAAAAAATAAAAAATAAAAGAAATGTGGGAGTGCGGCTTTTATTGCAAATACGGTGACGAAATTCGTCTCGTACTAACAATCAAATCTCATATATATACACACATTTATATTCATTTATTTACCTTCGGTTTTCGTTCATTTCCTTCATGAAACCAAAGAATGGAAGGGAAGTCTGTCTTTCTTTTCACTTTATTGGTTCATGCTAAAGAAGGACGGATATACTTCTTTATTTATCTCTTGCTTCCTTTCCTTATATTTTTTCTTATTAAAAAAAAATGTAATTGATTGTCAGTAAGGTACTATTCCATAAGTGCTTGTGATGTTATTTTTCAGTGATAATAAGACACATATAACAATTATTATACATGTCTTATCCTCATTATGAAAAAGCACCACAAGCAACTATAAAACTACACTTGAGTTATTCCCTTGAGTCATTTAAATTGGTTAAGCTGTGAGACATGATTTGTGAGTGTGCGAGTTCAAATCTCCCGCAATGCGTTCCGCCCCTTTTCCTTTCTCATTTCCTTCTCCCCCTCCTCTCCTCCATATAAAGAAGGGCGTTGTTGTTGTACCCTTGAAAACTACAGGATTTGGGTACCCTATCTTCAATCAGAATGCATCACTTCAATTAAAAGAGTCATGTCAATGTCACAAGGGACAAACTTCTCATCATTTGATTGGGCCACATAGACAAGTATAAGATACCCAATGGATATCATAGAATCTTCCTATAAAGAATTATAATTAAGTTTTGTCCTTAATTGATATGCACTATCATTATAAATATCTTTTACACTGTCAATCAATAATAAGTTATCATATTATTTAAAATGTTGTAATAGTCATAATTATCTTAACTTTTTATTTTAAAAAATACAATCAGTATTAATAATTCTTGTGGTACCAAGGAAAAGGGATACAATTTTGACATCTATCCTTGTTTTTTTTAACTTCTTAACGTAATCTCAAAAAGAAGTTGAGACGGTCACAAACTCACGACTCCCTTTGGAATTTGGAATCTCATTCTTTGCATATTAGGCACTCTCTTGGGTAGAAGATGGGTAAATTTTGTTGGCTTGGTGTGTTGCGAATAGTAGTCTCTCAAAGAGTGATTTTGTAGAGTGAGCCATGAGTGAGTTGGTTCTCAATGATGGCTCATGGGATTTGGAAGTGGCAGGGGCCATAACGTGCTAAGCTACTCAACCCAACGCATGCAGAGAGTGTTTTATGGTGCAGATCAAATCACAAAGGTTTGCGGTTAAGAAGCACTTCACAAGTCAGGAGTGATAGGGTTTCCAGTGATAAATTGGTCATGGGTTCAAATTCCCCCACTAACATAATAAATACAAACAAACTAACATTTACCTATAAGAAAAAACATTTCACAAGTCATTACATAAAAGTAGAAATGGGGCGTCTAAAGGCTGTACACGAGAGATGATGGATCATGAGTGGCTGGTATTGTATCACTATTATAGGATACGTTTGAAAGAACTTATAAAGATCTTCTTATTTAAGCTTATGAAAATAATTTATGAAATTAAACTTATACAAATAACTTATGAATATAGTTTATGATATTTCTATAAGGTAGTGTTTGGTACAAGGCATATTTTTATATTCCTGGGAATGTAAGGTGGGAATAAAATTTTCCAATATTTATTACAAGAGATGAAAAACTATTCCTAGGCATAAAAGATACCCAGGAATAAAAGTTGTAAATGAAAGTAAAAACTTTATTCCCATGTGTAAGGGTGAGAAAGAAATATTCCCAAGGAAATGAAAACTTTTATAATGTTCAATTACTAAATTATCCCTACCCATTCTCTCTCCCTCTCCCTCTCTCCTCTCACCGCCCACCATGCTTTCTTGCTGCATAAATGTCCATGGATGGCAAATTTCAACATTATGATGATTACAAAAATTTCAACCACCAACGCCTTCCCTTTTTTTTTCTTCACAAAAATGTATGTATATAACACAATAACAAGAACTTTCAAATAAGAAAAACTTATCTTTAATTTAAAAGAAAAGTGATCACTTAGCAATAGATCTGCCTTCACCTTAATGGGTTGGAGTAATAATCCCTCAAACCATAATTCCCAAATTTGCTATTTTATCAATTAAAATGCATTTTAAATTATAAACATAAAAAAAAAAAAAGGACAATGTATTTGGGAGTAAATAGACGACATTTGCTTTCATAGATGATCATTTCTTTTATTTTGAAAGATTTTCTTTTATATGGGTATTTTTGAAAAAGTAAATTATATTCCTGGAAATATGTCATATGAATCAAATATGAGAATGAAATTTGTTAGAAATGCATCATATTATTCACAGGAAAGTGAAATGTCAACCAAACATATTTTGCTAATATTCCTGGGAATCTCATTCCCAGGAATGTAGTTTACTCGGGAATAAAACATTTCATAAACCAAACGTCATCTAAATTATTTTTAGTTTATTTCAATAAGATCGTCCAAGAAACTTAGAACAATAAATTATTTTTAATTTATTTAAAAAAACTTATTAAATAAATTCTCAATTAATCAGATTATCCAAACAGGCCCTAGCAAAATTGTGGGGGTATCTTCAAGAGTATGTAAAGGGCAAGCTTGGTGTGTCGGTAATAGTAAGGTGATGCTGGTGGTGGAATCTGACTTGTCTCTACCTTACAAAAAGGTGAATCACATCCCCACCACAACAGTTTCTTTTGGAGGATTCATGATTGGTGCATCGCTTCATCTCACTTGCATGAGGTGCAAAGCTAGCAAGACTTGCTGGGTTCTTTATAGTTTATACACACGTGATTCCTGTTTCCCACTAGTTTATTTTTTTTGGGCTTCGGCCCATCTTGTAAACAAAAAGAAAGAAGAAAGAAAGAGTATAACTCTTTTATTTATATATTGCTAAACGAAATGTTTATTAAATTGAAGTTATTGGAAGGTCATAACATACACATTAATGTAAATTGAAACTTTTTGCAAGTATTTGTATTATACTGGCAAATATTCCCTGAATGGACGAGTATTTTTAAATTTATACATATATAAAATAAATAAAACAAAAGAAAATATTTAGAATTATAAATGATATATACATAATTAAAGGATATATACATAAGTAAAAATTAGTATCATTGATATTCTTAATGACAAGTTGCTAAGAAAGATATTTTTATAATAATAAGAAGGCTTAATTGCACTTTTGGTCCCTCAGGTATCACGATTGTGCAATTTTAGTCCTCCAGGTTCTAATTGCATCAATTGGGTCCCCCAAGTATCACGATTGTACAATTTTGGCCCCCGAATTTCAATTGAGCTGATTGGATCTCTCAGGTATCACAATTTTGCAATTTTAGTGCCCCAAGTATCACGATTGTGTAATTTTTAACGTCAATAACTTATGAAGCACATGTGAGACTGATTTGACACTTAGTGAGTCTAGCTTGATAGCTTACACGTCATTCCTATCTCGCACTTAGTGATGTGCATTTGATCATTAAAGTGTGTGCGATATCAATGATATCACATAAGAATGTCCCGTAAGCTGTCAAGTTGACCTCACTAAGTGTCAAATCAGACTCACGTGGACCACGTAGGCTATTAATGTTAAAAATTGCATTATCATTATATTTAGGGGACCAAAATTATACAATCGTGATACCTGGAGGACCCAATTGGCGCAATTGAAACCTGGAGGACCAAAATTGCACAATTGTAATAGTTAAGGGACCCAATTGGTGCAATTAGAACCTGAGGGACTAAAATTACACAATCATAATACCTGAGGGACCAAAAGTACAATTAAATCCTAATAAGAAAAGATCACTGCGTCATCTTAGTATGATAGAACATTCTGCAGCTTTCAACATGATCTTGTTTGATGATGTTAGATACGTATTGTTTTTTCGTTTCAGTGTTTGTTTCTTTTCCATCTTGAGAAAAAAATAAGGAACTCCTTGGGTGAAGGCTAGCATGAAGTATGTAACTATGTGGCATATCAGTGTGGTATTTTTTTTACCCTTTATTGCCGGTATATGCGGGTTTTGCCGGTAATCTTTATTTTCTATTTTGCAGATAGGGGTCCGTCTAAAAGTTCACTAAGGACATCTTTGCCATACAGGTTTTGCTTTCCTCCTACTGGCTTGGCTAATTTATTGGTTCTGCCATTGCTGCCATTGTCTATGAGATTTTCTTCACCAGCCCAAACACTCATGAACAACTCCTCGTTGCTACCACAGATTATTAGAAGCTAAAGACTTTAAATTGAAAGTGGGATGGGTTTCCCTATCTTCCCTTGTTGTTCTTTTTTTTTTTCTTTTTGTTGGTTGTATTTCCTTGTTTTCAAATGTTCATGACAGTGAACTTTGTCGAGTTTTTTATGATCTTTCTTTTTAAAAGTAATGTTCATTTCTTTTAAACTTTGAATATTGTAGCCGAACTTCAACTCCAATTAAAATCATGAACCAGATCTAGACATAAGAGTGGCTTCTACGGTGAAGCCTTTAAAATGGGTACACCGATGGTGTCCTCAAATTTACCGGTTGCAAACGGTGACAACCCGTAAGTTATTTTTTTTTTTGTAAAATTCACATAAGTGAGTCGATTATCTTATATAGCTAGTCGATTAAAAAAGTTGCATTAAATTCAATCAAGCGAAATTGAATCGATTATCTTCTCAAAATGAATTGATTCATTTTTTTTATAAGACATATTTGATCGATTCATTTTTAATCACTCTTCACTGCATTGTCATTCATGTCAGATATGACATTACCCCCTCTTGTCTTCTTGGAGTTGTTGCTAGTGGCAGAATAGATTAAATTTTAAAAATAAATAAATAAAGAACAAGGTAATCGATTCATTAGTTACAAAGAAGCGACTCAATTTTTTTAAAGAGTAAAAGGTCTAGATTGGTTCTTCACAAAAAAACATAGACATTTTGGTCCCTAACAAATGAAAATATCAATTTGGTCCTCAATAATGTAAAATACGGATCGAATTAGTCCTTTTTAGGGACATTTTAGTCCCTGTCAGGGACTATTTTGACCTGCATTTTACATTCTTGAGGATCAAATTGATATTTTCTATTTCACAGAGACCAAAATATCACTGTGTTTTTTTTTTTGTCGAGGATCAGTTTCGGTCTTTATTCTTTTTTTAAAAAAACAAAGAATCGATTCCAATCGCATAAAAAAGAAGAATGTGTGACACTGCAACAAAAAAAAGAATCGATTCAATTTTTAGAATTGGTTCATCTCCAATGAAATAATTTTAAACCGGGCGAAATTGAATCGATTACTTGAAGTTGTAATCGATTCTTTGGAGTCAAGGACCAAAGTCACAATGGATCAAAATCGGTTAAAGGTAATTAATCTTGGCCGTTGATTATAAAACTAATATATTCCAACGGTGATATTAGGGGTAACCACCGGTGTACCTCAAAACTAAGGCTTCACCCTAGATGTCGTCGTGCACTAAAACCCAGTTTGATCTGAAAAACACACAAATCAACACAGAAAGAATAACACACACAAAAATTGCAAATTCAAAACAAAAAATTTGATTCGAATTTTGACTTGAACGAAAAGCTCAAGATCTTTGCCAATATGAACCAGATCTGGGTTATGATTCAAGTGGAAGACGTGGACGCGGCTGCCGGAGCTTCCAGCGTCAAATATGACGGCGTAGGAGCCACCAGATTTCTTTTCCGGTGACATCTTCCGGTTAACGAGGGCATATTCTCCTAAGAGCTCAGTGGAGGACGGCGATCGGTAACGGACTTGACCGTTGGGGGCGGTGGAGGTTGGCAGAGCCTTCAATTGCAATGATCATGACATCTTCTTCCAACTTTCACCCCGAAGCAAGCACAGTGGAATGAAGGATCGACGATTACAGGTAGAGAGAGTATGGAGACAAGTCCCTATCTGCAAAACACAAGGACTATATTACAATTTGCTAACAAACTGGTTTATCAAGTCTAATGTTAACTTTTTTTTTTTTTTAACAAAACAATTTCAACCATTGAATACTATATTAATAAATCCAACGGATATTTTAAATGTTTCACTCATGTGCCATATGCTAAGATGTTCCATACTAGACGTTACCAACTCCTTGACTTGGGCACTGATTAACCCTTTAACGTTCATGGCAACTTATAAATTCTCACAAGAAACTCAAAGCCACGTATAAAGCTCTAGTGAGAAGTGAGGAGTGTATGGGGATGGGAACAGAAAAATCAACCCGTGAATGATTTGGAATAAATCTATGGTATGACGATGACAAATGACAATCAGAAAAGTAAGAACCAAACAAAAAGTCAACGAGAATTTTATCTTTGCTTCCCTTGTGTCTTAGGTCCATTTTTACAGTTCACCCCAGAAGCAAACCAAGCCTACTCTATTTAACATTCATTTTCTTCCATTTCCATAAGCATATATAACAAATAGAAGAACAACCAAGAGCATTATGGCTAGGCTATGGTGTTCTTCTTTCTTGGTTACTCTATTCTTCCAACTACTGAAATTCTGCATTTCCTTGCGTGAGCAAGTACCAACGCCCCCATTGCCACTTCTTCCACTCCCAACATATTCCCAGTTGAAATGGCAACAAAGGGAGCTCATAATGTTCCTCCATTTTGGTGTCAACACATTCACTGACAGAGAATGGGGCACTGGCCATGAAAACCCCGCAATATTCAACCCTTCTGGCCTCAACACCACTCAATGGGCTACTGTAGCAGCAGAGGCAGGAATTTCACTGATGATATTAACTGCAAAACACCATGATGGGTTCTGCCTCTGGCCTTCTAAGTACACTCAACATTCTGTGATTAGCAGCCCCTGGAAAGGAGGTAAGGGTGATGTTGTTCAAGAGTTTGTCAATGCAGCTACTGCACAAGGCATTGATGTAGGGATCTATCTTTCACCATGGGATAGACATGAGCCTAGATATGGCCGTGATTTGGCTTACAATGAATACTACTTGGCTCAACTGCAAGAGCTGCTCAATAAGTGAGTTAATCCCCTTATATTATGTTTCTCTTTGCTGTTGTTGTTCTTATGGGAATTTGGCTTGTTAGTTAGTGATTACTTTGTTTATTGATTGAACCTTTTTATGTTCCACACTTTTTAGATATCAAAATGTTAGAGAAATTTGGTTTGATGGAGCAAAGGATCCCAATGCACAAAATGTGTCATACTACTTTTCGGATTGGTTTTCTATGGTGAAGGAGTTGCAGAGTTCTATCAATATCTTCTCTGATGCTGGTCCCGATGTTAGGTGGGTGGGAGATGAAACAGGAACTGCAGGGTACACATGTTGGTCTACCATTAATCGAACCTCTCTATCAATTGGAAGTCCAGACATCACTCAGTAAGTTCTGCTTTTAAGCTAAGCACAAAAAAAAAAAAGTACAACTTATTTGTTACACTGAACTCGGAAATGGAATCAATGACTTTGAGATTTGGTAACTTTAATGTCTTTAGACATTTTCTCTTATTTGACACACTCTCTCATCTTATCTCATTTTTCTCTTTCATCTTTCTTTCTCCAAAAAAGGTTTAAAGACACCTTTAAAAGCACCGAAGGTATCAAATCTCAAAGTCACTGAATCCAAATCCAATTAAAGCTATAGTGAAATTAAAACATAAACTTTGTTTCTTTGAGTATCCATGCTCATTCATCGTTTATGATAAGGTATGAAAGGTGAAGCATGAGTGCTAGCTTTTCTTCTTTAGAAAAAAATGGATCCTTTCATAAAAGGAAAAAGTAAAGAACCTGCATTAAATAATGACCAGTTCCTGTCTTAATCGGTAGTGGGTTCTGAATCAAAAAGATTAAAAAAACATCATACTTACGAACTGTCCAAGGCAAGAAATATGTGGGTTACCAAACTTAGTTGTCATAACGCTGGAACTCTTTTTCTTTTTCCTTTTTTTTTTTGGTAAAAACTGGAACTCATTTTTATTGACACTCATTTGTATATCAAACTAATAAAATATATATTGGAATTGGAATCAAATCGCTCAAATGTAAAATCAATTATCAGTTCCATCATGAAGATACAGCTAGTGTGCCCCCAAATTTTTCTTAGCTTATGAGTTACTTTAATAAGCCTGGGTACTTACTTATATCATAATGCAGGTATCTAAGCACTGGTGATGAAAGAGGGACAGATTGGCTACCGGCAGAATGTGATGTTTCTATTCGAAAGGGATGGTTTTGGCATAAGTCAGAATCACCAAGAAAGCTAAGTGAGCTGCTTGATATTTATTACAATTCGGTTGGGAGAAATTGTGTGTTACTTCTCAATGTGCCTCCTAATACAACTGGCCTTATTTCTGATATTGATGCTCATAGGTTGAAAGAATTTAGAAGTGCAATTAACACAATTTTTCATCAGAATCTAGCTGAAAGTTGTTATATTAAAGTAAGTAGCCAAAGAGGGGGCAAAGGAGGAGGGTTTGGACCAGAAAACATGCTAGATAGTGGCCACTTGTGGTCATACTGGGCCCCTAGGGAAAATGATCATGAAAATGACCACTGGATTGAAATTTGGGGCAAGGATGGGAATTTAAGATTCAATGTGATTAGAATACAAGAAGCAATTGGACTTGGTCAAAGGATCAAACGGCATGAAATCTATGTGGATGGTAAGCTGATCATCCAAGGGACAACAGTGGGCTACAAGAGACTTCACAGGCTTGATGGGGATGTGGTGCATGCACATGTTGTGAGGATCAGAATCAGGGAGGCCAGAGGAGTGCCTCTTATTTCTTCTATTGGTTTGCATTTTGATCCTTTCTGGCACTCAAGGTTTACGGTGGACTGAAGAGCAAAATTTGAGAGAAGGAGCATAAAAGTAGTCTATCACATACAAGAAGAATACTGAAATCTTGTTTTATGTTGTAAAGAACAAAAAAAAAAAAAAGAAATGCTACTTTGAATAACTAAATAAAATTTGAATATTTACATGTATGCACATGTTGCTTTGTATCATCCTAATTAAATATGAACTCGGAACGAATAATATCTTCTTGTTTTTCAGCAACAATTAAGAATTTCTTTTGCTTTATCGAGATACGCTCATCCTGGAGATTTGATTCCACATCAACTTCACAAACACGTCAAAATAATTTTTAATATTTGGTATTGAAATAGGCAGGCCAGGTTCTGCATCTTATTAGCCAGCATTTTATTGCGTAGAATATGCAGATATGGGAGAAGATTAGCAGCACTATCTAAATTTAAATATCTATATTGTACACAAGCTAGTAATGCTTTAAATTTAGGCCAAAATATTCAAAGATTGACAAATATCTTCTTCCCATTTAATATTTCTTCCATTCCTTTGATGAAACTAAATGCTATATTTGTTTCGAGGGAAAAGTGAAGGAAAGAAAAGGAAAGGAAGGAAAAAAACATTTTCCTTCATTTGGTTGAGAAAGGAAAGAAAAAAAATTATAGAACTCACGTCAAAAAAGTTTTCCTTCCAAAACGGAAAGAAAATGAGAGAAAAGAAAAAAAAGGGATGAAAAAACTTAAAACATCCTTAACCTTATTATATCTCATTTTTATTTAAGGGTATTTATGTTATTTCAAAATATGTTTTTTCTTTTTTTTTACTTTCTACTCAATCAAACAAGAGAAGAGAAAAGTTTTAATTTTTTTTCCTTTCATTTTCTCTAATATCAAACAATTAAATAATCCTCTCATTTTCTACTCTTTTCCTCTCCTTCCCGTCACCAAAAAATTTTCCGCCCGAATTGGAGAGAAATCTGGGGAGAAAGCAGCATTTTCTTCCGAAAAGACGAAACCAACCCCGGAGAGGCTCAGCCAAGATTTCTTTGCTCGTTTGCAACAGATCTAAAACCTGTTTTCGTGCTTCCATCATCAACTGCTTCAGATGTGAAGGGAAACAACTCTCTCTTTCCTCCTCCTCCTCCTCCTCCTCCTGCTTACCGATTTTCATAAATATTGCTGGAGAAAGTGGAATAGAGCCAGAGGAGCTGCCATGTCTTTTAAGGTGATTGGATGGTTCTTTTCTTTTTGAACTCCCCTTGTCTTCCCAAAGCGGTGGTAGAGCGTATGATATACGCCACATAAAAGATAGTCATAAACATTAAGCATGATCTATTTAATACAAAAATATATAAAGTTGTTTTGATATACTAGAATCACTAAAACATTATAACTGAACATAGTTTCATCTACTATTTTAGTCCCAACGTGGGGAAAACTTGGGATGCCCGGAGTGCTAGTGGAGACAGTGGAGTGAAGAGAATAGTTTATTGAAGAGAGTAGTTTATTCAATTTGTGGATTTAATCTCTCTTGTTGTCTGCTTAAATGGTTAGACCATCTCCAACGTTGTTCTTAAAGCCGTTCCTTATGTTATAAGAGTCGTTCCTTATTTTTTTGTAGCATTGGAAGCATCTTATGAGACAGCTCTTATTAAGAATCTTGCATTATAGAAGGAACTGGTGCTTAGCCTTAAAGTACCATTCTTTTGACCACCTTGCAATGTTGAAGAATGTGAAATAAAAATCAGAATGGAAAATAAGAAGCAAGGCCCATCAGAATCAATCCGTTTCCTCACAATAAAATCACGGCCCTTGCAATATTTTTTAATTCTTTTTATGTTTTTGTTTTTTTTTTTAATTTAATATATATATATAAATTAATATTTAATTCAAAATAAAAATAAAGTTAAATGAAAGTATAAAAATGTGGGATCCATTGTGGGACCCACTAAAAATAAGTTAAGAAACAATGAGTAGTTCTTAGCATTGGAGCAAAAAATGATAGGTATTCCTTAAATCCTATGTGACATCTTTGGACCCACTTAAAGGAGTTAAGAACCAGAGGGTGGTTCTTACATTGGAGATGCTCTTATAGTCTCATGGCTCAAGTTTGCTTCTCCTTTTCAATTTTCACTTTCTTCCTTTTTCAATAATATGATTGTCTTTTCAAATAATCTAGTTTTTCAAATTATGTTGTTTATTTTTTTTTAAGAGCTAATTTTTTTTTTAATTATTACTATTTTTTTTATTTATCTTGGGTTCTCATGTGTTTAGTTTTTCTTCATGCATTAGTGAGAGTATTTTTACATTCCTTTTCTATTTATTACAACATATTTTTACTCAAGGATATTTGCGTCATTTCATAAATATATTTTTTCTTTCCTCCCACTTTCTCTTTTATTTTCTCTCAAACCAAACAACTAAACAATCATCTCATTTTTTACTTTTTTTCTTTCTTTCTCCTTTCTTTCCTATCACTTTCTATGCTACAACCAAACAGAGTGTAAATATCTAGATGTTATATAATACTTTCCTGCCATATTTTCTTCACATTTTCGGTGTGTTTGTGCGTGTGTAAATCACATGCCAATAAAAGTTAACTTTATAAAATTTAACCAACAAAAAATATTCGATTTCTGCTTCATTCATTTTATGGTACGTGCCATGAGTCAAGTTTTCATGGCATTCATGCAAGATTAGTGACATTCCTTTGATCCATTTATAGCTACTTAATTGGGCCTTGTCTTGTTGTTCATTAAAGAATACTACTGCCGAAATACATAAAAATCATTTCAAAGTCAGCTATAAATATTTAAAAAACTTTCCCTTTCTTGGACATTCTCATACTTAAATCTAACCTTACACTTTTCCAGTCAAGAAAAAAATATAAAAGGAGTATATCAATAACAACAAAATAAAAAAGGAGTGCTGTACCCAAAAAAAAAGCACAAAAATTTTTATAATAAAAAACGAAAAAAAAGGAGAATATGTTAATGGGGGCTAACCAATCTGATCTTGAAACATCCTTAGCAAAGGGGCCAACATCAAATACTTTTAAGTCACAGCTGATGCAGTCGTCTCCATTGGCACCCTCATGCAGTTATGCTCCCTCAGTGAACAAAGAACACACTCAACTCCCTATCTGCTTCACCATCTCTTTCCAAGATAGTTAAAGCTTGAAAGACTGAAACCAATGCAATGATACAACAAATATCTGCAGTAAAAGGGACTGAGAGAAAAGGAATTTTCATTTTAGATGTGCTCCCAATCCCAAGTCAACAGGCAAGTTGAATTTTACCAGCAAGATATGTATCTAAATCTTCAGCTGGTACATCAAATACAACACCATTTCCATCTGCAGTGAGAGTAAGACCCTTCGCTGCTTCAACCTTCTCTTCAGGAAAGAATCTCCTCAAGACTCCGTAAGCAAAACTGACAATAGCCAATGAAAGAACAGGTCAAACAAGTTCTCAAAAGTTTCACACAACTGATACTTCAAGTGCAGTAGCCCTGTTTCATGCTAACTACAGAAATAATCAGTCTAAATCAAAACTTAATTTATTCAGATAATCAGATTATTTCCATCATTGTGTTTCTCATGTTATGATTGCATGCATAGCCACATAAACAAATAAAAAGAAAACGTAATTATAAACTGTATATTGATTTGAATGCCTGTTGGTTCTTAAGTTTCTAGATACTGAATTAAAATAAGATGCAAATGCCATCATTTGTAATCATGATTTGTTGTAAAGTTCTCACGATGGAGTGTAGATAGGCCTCCCAATCTCAAGAAGTAATGTAACATAATTCTCGATTGAAGTAAGAAGTGACCTTCTCTTTATCTCAGTATAACCCTGCAGATTACATAATAAGCCAAACAATTCCAGCTCAGAAAAATATTGCACATGAAGGATTTGGTATAAAAAAAACTTTAAAAAAAATATAAGGAAAAAGGCAAATGGAGAGATTGTGGAAGAACATCCACTCACAACAGCCTTGGCAAGAGCTTTTGCAAGTAAATCAACGACTGATGAACCAGAGTTGTTCAAAAGCTCCTCAGCAGCAGACTTGAATGCAGGAATCACCCTGCATTTATGACATGTCAACAGCAAAACACAGCATTAAACACAATTAGTAAATATCAAGCATACCTATCAGAAACTTGGGTAATCATTTCAGCAGCTTCTCCACCAACAGCTTTGGCAATATCATCAGGCTGAGGAGCAGATATATGTTTAAATTTCACACCCGATTCTCTTTCTATTCTAGATACACTTGACCTTCTTGGATCATAAAGCATAACAGCAACTCCAGTATTACCTGAAAAGAAAAACCAAACCTCAGTATAACCTGAAAATCGATAACCCCAATATCACAATCCCATCGTAAACCAATAGCAAAGTCCCATGGATACCTGCTCTTCCTGTGCGCCCAGAAGGATGGATATAGGCTTCTACATCCCGTGGAGGTTCACACTAAATCAAATACAAGTATCAGCATCCATGATCACGGCGGATATAAGAACAATCCAATATATTGTATTTATATGCATCAAAAGTACCTGGATAATTAACTGAAAATCATTAATATCCAGACCCCGAGCTGCCACATTTGTTGCAACTAATGTCATGAATTTCCCAGACCTGAAGCCAGACAATGTAACCTGCAAGGAACAGGACACAACTAAGAGCAAACAAAAGAGTGGCACAGGCTACCACAGCTGTATAATCCGGACCAGAGTTCAACCCAGTTAGAAGGCCGGATCACCGTGTGTGCGATCCGACCATAGATCAAGCAATTGAACTAGAAAATCCGGATAAAGAAGAATAATTATAAAAAAAATATTATGTTACAAAAAATGTAAATCAAACATGGCAGTAATAGTAGTAGAAAATTATGTTCAAAATTCAGATTCTTTGATAGTGATAAATTAAAAAAAAAATAATCTCAAGGGTTTTCTGGTCAGACTGGCAAAGACAGCGCAGGCCATACAACTATGTAGGCTATATATAACTAAAATAAAATTGTGACAAAGAAAATATCAGTCCATAAGGATATCAAAGTTTCACCTAATAGATCTGGAGTCAATAACTATAGCAAAATTCACGTAATAGCTAACCTCACATTGCGACTGTTGTATGTCACCATGGACTCCAGGCAACAACCCTGCAAGCTGAGAAGCAGACTCCTTTGTCTCGGTAAATATAATTGTCCGGCCTCCACTGAACCAAAACCATGTTGTTTCAATTCCCTTCTCTTTCAACTTTTCCCTCAAAGGCTTCGATATCCCAAACTCGGAAACCGCATTCGGATCCTCCTCCTTCTCTTCCTCTTCTATCAATAAAGGTTCCTCCAACTTAGTCTTTTTCTTTTTCTTCTTATTTTCCTGTTTCGAATCTTGCAGGGGCTCAACCAGCTCGGAGCTAGTCATCACCGATGCCTTAAGCTTCTTGTTTTTCTTCTTCCTCGAAACCCCATCTTCGTCGGAATCCGAGGGGTTCAGATTGGAAGTTTTCTTGCTCTTCTTCTATTCTTGCCAATAAAAGATGCTTCAGTTTCAGTTAAAGATTGGTTTTCGGTCTTCTTCTTGTTCTTCTTGTCTGAGTCTGAGAGAGTGAGAGAAGGCATGGCGGCGCTACTGAGAGAAAACGCGTGGTAGAAAGAAAGAGAGAGTGAGAAGACAGATATTTTGTAGCGCTTGCTTCAGAAGAAAGAGGTGTAAGCAACGTCGAGGTTTTCGCGCTGGAAACATTCTCTTCGTAGAAACCCTATTATTAAGGGAGCCGTACCCTTGAAAATATATGAATTTTGGTAAAGTTTTTAAACGGATCAATAGTTAAGTTCGGTCTTTTATTTTTTTATTGATGTCATCTTTTCTTTTTATTAATTAGGGGGTCAAAGTTTTGGATATTATAATTTAATCATTCAAATGAAATACTTTATTAGATACTTAATTACAATAAGTAAAAGTTTTTATATTTAATAACAAATGTTTGACCTGAATTCATTAAATGGAAGACCATTCATCTATTGATCAATTTAAAAACTGTTCCAAAACCCATCAATTTTCATGGATACGGTAGAATTTATCTATTATTAATCTTATTATTTTATGTTGCCCCTTACATTCTATACTATGAAAATTGCCACGTTTCAATTAACAACCTTTTTGTCGGTTTCAGAACCGAGGCGAGGACCCACCTTATTTCCTAGGACTCACATCCTTTAATCGTAAATAATGTGTGGGTACACACACTTGGGCATGTTATTTATTTTATATTATATATTTATTTATGGATTCTTTAAATCAACTCTGTGACACTCGTTAACAAAATTTTATATTTATATTATATATAATTTTTTATTATTTTATTTTATTTTTGTGTATATTTATATTCTAGTTCTTTTACATCATTACATTGCATGTGTATTTGATGTATAGAATTTTATAGAAAATGATAGCTTATAAATATATACGAGTGTGCATTAAGGTGAAAAACAAAGATTGAACAGAGAAAAAGTGGTAACTGGTAACTACATGTTTTTACTTTCTATACAAAAGTGTTCTTTTAATTTGAAAGTCCAATACATTGTCCGGCTATTTTAAATTTATAAATTAATTCAGTCAAAAAAAAATATAGAAATAAAAGAAAAGAAAACATATTTAAAGAAAAGGATTTAATTGGTAAAATGTGAGTCTTATTTAAGAAAATATTTGACTCTTAACTCAATTACCTTAAAAGTCACTCGTAACGTGATTTTTGATTGGTTGACAGAGTAAAAAATTATATACTGACAATGCATAACAATTAGATTCTTAAGAAAATAATAGTTAAAATTATGGTAACGAGCTCGGATCTCTTAAGCAAGTGGTTAGGGGTTTGATTCCTGACTCTTGCGTATGGAAAAAACCTGGTTGGGAGGGGATAACCCTTAAATGTTGTCCAGGTCCCCCGACGGAGATTAGTCACTGTTTACGACAGTGGATACTTCGTACCAATAATATGGTTACCAAAAAAAAGTAGTATGCATGGTCAGGGTAAAAAGTTTAACATTGACATCCATTAACATTTTGACATATGTGTTTTTATTCTAACAAATAAGAGAGAGAAACAACAATAATGCTGATTTGTCAAAATATCATTGGATGTCAGTATAAAACTCCTTTACACTGACGATGTACAGTGATTAAACTCTAAAATTATAAGTAAGATATACATGATTAGTTTAAGTATAGTCTAAAAAATATAAGTTAAAAGGGTATGACAAAACTTAAGTGTAGTTTCATAGATACTTTTGGAGTTATTTTCCAATGGAAATGATATTTGTGTAACAACTTTTACACATGTTATAATTTCATTAATGAGTTGTTAAACATGTTTCATTCTCATTAGAAAATAATACTTAAAGTACTTACAGATATTAATTTGCACGTGTCATTCATCTAAATTTTTTCCTTTAGAAATCTCTGTCTTTAAAACGAAAAGAATAAATAGAAATATGTAAATTATGTAGGGATTTAGTAGTGATAACTATTAATTAATATATTTTAAAATACATTAACAAATTAAAAAATTACTTGATATAGATAAAATCACGTGGCTCACTAAGACAACAAGAGAGTCTGTGAAGAATGACTCAAGTTTAAAAGTGAGTAGTGTAATTTAACGTAAGAGTTGATATAGTACATGTTTGGTTCCACGGTGGGAACCTCCAAACCTCATTTTGTAATGGTCAAACATGGTTTGACTAGTTTTTCTGATGTTTGGTTCCGATTATGAGAAGCGATTTTGGTTCCATAATCAATTTTAAGCTGAAGCAACTATTTGTAGCTTTCACCTTGAGGTAGAATCATTTCTAACTTTTTGTAGTTTTTTTATATACATGTTTAAACTCATTTTGATAATTATACACTCAAAAGTAATTTTGATCCAAAATATCCAAACAATAAGAAGTGATAAAAATCACTTTTTTGTTAATGTCTGCAAACATAAATCATTTTATGTTCAACTCACTTTTAACCAAAATCAATTTTACAAAACCAATTCATTCAAAATCAATTTTGCTCACTATAGAATGAAACACACACATAATTGATTCAAAAAATGACAAACGGAAATGGTATTTAAAAAATAAATTTTGAAAATAAAAATGTCAAGTATTTAACAAGGTCTGGGACTGTGTTTCAATATCCAATTCTGGGGTTCATTCGGCCAAATTGGGTGTGTGTCACACAATATATGGAGTACATACTTTAAATTACTTATTTATATTTTTTACTAACTAATTTTAGTTTAATTTTTTATTTTACAAAATTATCAGTAGTTACTACAAAAATATGATTAAACAGTTTAGAGTGTGAACAGTCTCACCCTCAATATATGAGCTATATATTATTGATGAAACTAACGAACTATATCATAAGGATTTCATAAGAAAAAGTGACTTAGTGACAGAGAAGATAGGGTTAGTGGGATAACGAGTAAAAAATACATCACTTGATACACTGTTACTTCTACATTAGTCCCTTCATAAGCGCCAAACACTTTCTATCCTTGTTTTCTTAATACTTTCCCACTTCATCCTTAAGTATAATGATCTTTTAATTTTTAAAGTAGCTGGACTGCAGCCTTCAAGGGGAAGTTGTCTTAAATCCTGAGTTATAGCAGTAACATATGCTATATAAATCAATTGTTGATGAAAATTTATATTAAGAACAATCATGTTAACAAAACAACAGCATACATCCTTTACTGCGCTTGAAAATTCTATATATCCATTATAACTTACCTAGCATGTAATGATGACAATGTATAAACAAACTCAGAAGATGGATGCTCCAAATATAGCAACTCCAACCAGATATATCATATTCCATGTAATTGAATGAGTGTAGTAATTCAAGGTTTTCTTTTATCTTCGTATAGCAATTGAAGACACCTGAGGCAAACTGAAATATATTGCTATATTATACACATCAGAAGTTACCACCGGTTGGTAAATATCATAGTATGTTCTGGGAGCTTGAAAAGTGAAGTAGGAAAGGTAAATAAGGAAAAACAGTGATTCACATCTGTCATTAGTTGCTGTAAAACAAAAGCAGAAGCTAAACAAAAATGATGAAAAGTTTGACCATTGTTGCTTGGAATAAATTAAAACTGAATCACATCACATCTTTCAAGTTTCAAGTTTAAATTATTTAATGCTAAAATTCTCCTAACACTTCTTGTCAGAAGAAAAATTTATTCTTACTCCTATTGCTTCCTTTCAAATTACAATTCATTTCAATTTCACTCCCACTGGTGCAACATAAATTGTTCAGCAAACCCAAAATTACCATAATTTATCAGGCTATGGAATTTGCAACGCCACCCTCAAATCCTTTTTTATTTTAGAGCCCTCCTTGTTCAAACAATAAACTGATCATAAACCAGACAAAAGTTTAAAAAAGAGAGCCACATAATTAACTGACTTTGGCCAAGGGTTTTCCACGTACCGTGTCTCTACTTCTTCTACAGATAGTAATAAGTTTCATGGCTACAAGGTAAAGGAAATACAGAAGATGAAAAGTACATAAACTTACATCCAAAACCTAAGAACAAATCCTAAAACTATACATATAAGCCATTTCTGAGTAGAAACTTGGTATGAAGAAGAAGCATCATTGCACAAATTAAACCCGAACCATGTATCTCTGGGGATGAATGTGCTGTAATAGAAAGTAACAGGCCTGCCGTCATAACCATTGATTTTCACACTTTCAGGTTTCCAACCATCAGATCCAGATCTATATAGGTACACATAACATATCTGATATGCACATGGACCATTTATCTGAAATGTATCTGAAGAACAGCTCTCAAATGTGCCTGAAGCCGGATCATCCAGTCTTGGTGCATATATCTGATAATTAATGTCAAAAAAATTAAGTTCCAATGATTCAAAATGAAGCTGACTTCTGCCTTGATTAGGTAGATTTATAAACAAATTGGGGGCTTTTTTTTTTTTTTTTTCAGATTCTGCTTTGAGTCTGTTCTATGTAATTTACAAACATGGATGCAAAAACCATCGATCTATTTAGTGATTTAGCCATATCACAATGGATATTCATCATGCCGCCAAGACAACCTTATACATTTATCTTTGCAGACAGAGTCCTACACGATTGACCAAAAGTGAGCAAGGTTATATCGTTAACGCTTAAAAACTATAAAAAGCTATTTCAGTTAGACTCCAACTTAATATTAGCTCAACTTAATTTTGCAAGCCCATTGTGTGTCTCACTTATTAAGTGGGGAAGGATCAGAAATTCAGAATAGGGTTATGTTAGAGGGAAAATCAAGTGATTACAGCAGCCACAGAGAGAGAAGAAGAAAAACCAAACCAAAAATTCTGGTTCGTTTTCTTACAGGGCACTCTTGATCAAACTGCGATTGGAGAGTCGTTTGTGGTCCGATCGGGCGGAAATCAGGACAGCAGGTTCGTGATCCGTTGGATCTTGTTATCCGTTACCTGTACAGAGAGATATTGAGCTCGAACTGAGCCTCTGTTTTGGGTGTTTTTCAACTTTCTGTTTCTCTATTGTAAGCTTTATTACTTTGGTTTTTTGGCTGGATGTTTGCATGGTTCTGTGCACTTAATTGTGACCATTTGTACCTTGATTTGATGATAGTGGAGCTTAGTTTATTGGTCATGAGGACCCATGGTTTCTACCGTTTATTTTGAGAGGTTTTCCACATTAAAAATCTTGGTGTCTCTTATTGTTATGTTATTGTGCTGTTCATTTTCTGCCATATATTTGTTTAGTTGCTCCTAACTGATTCCTGCAAGTGGGGATTGAGTTGCTGCCAATATCCCCAACATACTGGTATCGAAGCATCGGGTTTTAGAGCCATTATACTCATTTGATTTGCTTGAACAATGGAGGCAAATAGAAAAAGGATAGTCTGCTTAAATGGCAGTGATTGTCAGCTTGGAATGGAAAAATGAAAGATTTGCTATTTGTAAAAAACATGCATCTTCCTATTTTGCTACTCAGAGGCCGGATTCTAAGTCTGATGTATGTTGAACATCAGCAGGTTTGTGGTTTTATTCGGTAGTGGGTAGAAGACAATGTTTATAATCACATTACTAATCAGACACGTGCTAGAGATCCTTATGAGAAAAGATTGAGTCCTTCTATGCCTCTACGTCAGGGAATAATAAATCGTATTTGCTGAACTCCGATGAATTTGAGATACAAAGATGGGACTTTCGTGTCAAATCACTTGAATGAATTTCAAGGGCTCCTAGATCAAATGTCAGGAATGGGCATCAAATTTGATGACGGAGTATTGGGACTATGGTTATTGAATACTTGGGAAACATTTTGGGTTTCAATTACAAATTCTACCCCTAACGGGGTTGTTTCTTTGCATGTGGCAAAGATTGCTGCTCTTAATTAAGAGATATGAAGGAAAGCACGGGATTCTTCAACTCAATCTGAGGTGCTTGCCCCTGAAAATAGGGGGAGAAATCAGAAAATAGAACCGAAGGGTGATAGAAAAAAGAGAAGTCCAAGTCCAAATATAAGAATGCGAAGTGCTATCATTGTAACAAAACAGGGCACATCAAGAAGAATTGTTTCTTGTTGAAAAAGGAGAACAAAGACAAGAAGGGTAAGAACAAAGAAAAGGATCAAGATTATAGTGATCGTGTGACTACTACTACTACTACTATCGATGATGATCTTGTCACTATGATGTGGTTAATCTTGTATCAGATGAGAGCATGTGGATAATAAACAGTGGTGCTACACTGCATGTTACACCTAGGAAGGAGTTCTTCACATCTTACTCATCGGGTGACTTTGGAATGTTGAAGACAAATAATGATGGAGTGTCTAAGGTGGTTGGTATTGGAGATGTTAGCTTGCAGATCAACATGGGAATAAAATTGTTGCTTAGAGGAGTTAAACTGTTAAACATGCTTCGGATGACCACTTTAATTTAATCTCTATTCATATGCTTGATGATGAAGGTTATGATAACCATTTTGGCTCATGAAAGTGTAAGCTCACTACATGTATCTTGGATATGGCTCGAATGAAGAAAATAACTTAATTGTGTTGGACAAAACCCTTGCTTACTAGAGGTAGTGTGAATACCGTGAATATGGAGGCATCAAATTTGTGACATAGGAGGCTTAGTCATATTGGTGAAAAAGGGTTGAATTATTTAGCTAAAAAAGTTGTGCTTCCAAGATTAAAGGGTGCATAGTTAGAGAAGTGTTATCACTGCATGGCTAGTAAACAGACTAGCATATCTTTCAACAAGCATCCTCCTTCAAGAAAGTCAAAGTTGTTTGAACTGGTGCATTTTGACATTTGTGGTCCATTGAAGATGAAGTCTTTTAGCAGCGCACTTAATTGATGATTGTTACATAGAACTTTGGGTGATTCATTTGCCATGAAAGACATGGGGCCTGCTTAAGCATATTCTTGGCATAAGAATCATGTGTGACAGAAAGGAGAAAAAGCTTTGATTGTCTCAAGAACATTACATTGAAAAGGTGCTGCAAAAATTCCAGATGAAAAATGCTAAAGTGGCAAGCACTCCTCTTGTTGCGTATTTTAAATTAAGTGCCAAACAAAGTCCTTCCAATGTAGCTGAGAAGTTAGATATGGAAAGGATTCCTTATACATCTTTTGTGGGCAGTTTGATGTATGTGATGGTATTTACATGACCGGATATAGCGCATGTCATTGGTACAGTCAGCAAATTTTTGTCAAACCAGGGTAAAGAGCATTGGAATGTTGTGAAATGAATTTTGAAGTATCTTCATGGTACTAGTAGCTTAAAGCTTTGTTTTTGAGGTGACGGACCTACCCTTGGGGTATACACATTCAGATATGGCCGGAGATGTTGATTTCAGAAAGTCCACTTCGGGCTATTTGATCAAATATGCAAGGGGAGTTGTGGCTTGGAAATCTAAAATGAGGCAAGGAGCTTGGTTTGAAGTATATGTTGCTTTGTGACAATCAAAGTGCAATTCATCTTCGTAAGAATCCAACTTTTAAGAAGAAGAAGATTCTGGTTCGTCTTCTTACAGGACCAAACCCTGAAATTTGGACAGCAGGTTCATGACATCTTGTTCTTCAATCTAACAGTGGATCTTGTGATTCATTGCCTGTACAGAGAGATATTGAGCTCAAACTGAGCTTCAGTTTTGGGTGTTTTTCAACTTTCTATTTCTCTATTGTTTTTGTAAGCTGTATTGCTTTGGTTGACTGGCTGGATGTTTGCACGGTTTTGTGCGCTTGATTGTGACCATTTGTACCTTGATTTGATGATAGTGGAGCTTGGTTCATTGGTATGAGGACCAGTGGTTTTTACCCTTAATTTTGAGGGGGTTTCATGTTAAAAATCTGTGTCTCTTGTTGTTGTTGTGCCCTTCATTTTCTGCCATATATTTGTTTAGTTGCTCCTACCAGGTTCCAGCAAGTGGGGATTGAGTTGCAGCCAATATCCCCAACAGAGCTACCCAGAAAAGCCTATGTTACACATAAATATAGAAGCAATTCGTGCACTATATAAGCCCATAAGAAAGTGATACCGAACTAATCTAAGATGAATCTAAAAATATCTATAATGAAGTTCAAGATTCATCTACATGGAAGCTAAAACCATCAACCCGATTCCACCACACCAGCAAAAATATAAATGAAAGAAAGCTAGCATGTAACAATAATGAAGTCCAACAAAATACCGAACTTCCATGATTCTGAGATCAATTTCAATTGTGGGTTTGTTCACAATTCCTCAACAACAAATATATTGCAGAAAACTTTACTAAAAAATCGATCTTGAACCCAATAAACATATTTCAGTCCTTTAATAATAATCCAACAAGCCCTTCTACTGAAAAAGCAATCAATAAATAAATGGTGAAATTCAATGAAGGAAAAGGCAAAACCTGGTTGCCATAAGCATCCCCAAAAGCAATACTGATTTGATCCCTTGTATACCTAGGAGACGAACAACTAGTAGATATAACCACCAAGTAAGAACAACTCCCCTCGTTCTTCATCTATTTAAGAATCAATTAAAAAAAGAGAGAGATACAAAATAAGCATTTTTCTTCATATTATGCATAAAAAAAATAGAACTAAAAAATTAAAAAGAGAAAAATAACAAAGGGTTTCTATTTTTGCTATTTTGGTTCAAGAGAAGCACCAGTTAACAGTACGTACCTGGATATAGCTGACATTGAAGGACTCGGCTGCGTGAGGCTTTAGAGAAGAAGATTGGGACTCTGAGAGTGAGAGGGTCAATCCAAAGGCCAGGAAGAATAGAAGAAGAAGAAGAAGAAGAAGAAGAAGAAGAACATGTTTCATCATTTTTTCTCTGAAACCTGTAAACTTTAACCAACAGAGTGAAACAAGGGCAAAATGGTGGGAGTAGCTGAGGAAAGGAACAATGGTCCGTGATGAGAATGAGAAATTGAGAACTCAAGTGGGTTTCAATGCCTTGGGTAAAAATTCAGCCTTTTATTAAGGCAAATGATAACCACCTGTGCCAGGATTCAAATTTATTTCTCATTCAAAATTTACAATATCTACCAATAAAGTATTAGTCGGGTGATAAATATCTTAATCTAGTAACAAGATTGATGTAAGTTCGAATCTGATCGCGATATGATAGTTGGAAGATAGCAAAAATTAATGGCTAATTTTATATTTTAAGTGATTGATCAGGAATTAATTTTATAATCGATCCAAAAAATCAAATTTTGGATATCCGGGACTGTCATCACGGAACCAAAGAAACGAAAAAAACATTATAATATTTTTTTTTAATGTTAATGGCTAATACCTTTGCTTGCTTGACCATGCAAATAATGTTAGCTTTTTATGTGCATAAAATAAACTAAGATAAGACAAAGGAAAAAACCACGTCGAAGGTAGAAGGGTGAATGGTCTTTTTCAGATTAGTCCATGCGTTGCACGAGTAATTAAAATAAATTAAAATGTCAGGGCCCAAATAAAAATTTAAGCTACCATCTCCCGGGAATGAAAGTAGTAGTTATTTAATTTTAAGAAATGTTATATCCCTAACCAATCATTTTAATTTTTTTAATTATTAAATGAAAACAGTGTTGAATGTTTATTTTTATTTAATATTATAAAAATTTTTTTTTTTTAAAAAAAAAGCAAGTTCTTAGGTTATTTTTGAAGTGATATATATATATATATATATATATATATATATATATATACCATTAATTTTATGTAAAATATATAATTATTTTAACCCACTAAAATTTAATTTTATATACACTCTAATTTCTTCACTTTAGAGATAAATTTAATTTAAAAAAGTCTTATTTTTATTAAATGAAAAATCCATATGCTAAATTAAGAAAAGGGAGACTAAGAATTTTTTTTTGTTATGTTCATTCTTAAGGGTATAGTATATAATGTAAATTGTTAAACATTTTTATTGATTATCAATTATTTTAAATCTAATTACTAAATAATACATATATATATATATATATAATAATGAAGACAAATAAGTAATTTTTTTAAGTTACTAATTAAGAATTCAAAAAAGATAAATTAAAAAGTGGTATATTGAATATATTAAAAAATAAATATTAATTTCTTAATAAAAACTTGTATTTACTTAATTTATTAAACAGTGCCTAGAACATTAGTGAATAAGGCCCTTTGACGAATACTTAATAACTATATATATATATATATATATATATATATATATATGTATGTATATATTTGATTAAATATTTTATATATCTTTTTATTAAAGTATTATTATAGATTTTTTAAAAAGAGAGACTCAAGAAGAAAATAGCGTCAAATAAAGACACTTATGATGGTAATTCTGCTAGACTTTGATAAAATACATCGAAAACAACACAAATTCAATATCGCTAAAAATCGAAAAGAATGAATCTGCGAATAAACTCATAACACCCAGGTTAATAGCACAAAAGAGCAAAATGCCTACAAATATGATAAAATCAAAGTGATCGGAATACTCATTCATCCGAATCTGTAACGTTGACGCCCAAGTCTTGATCGAATCTGTAATGGATTGAAGCTGATCTGCCAATCTGAATCAAACGAACACTGCAACAAGACGAGAAACCAAATAACGCCGCACTAAAACGACGAACAAAACAACGTCGCACTCAGACGACGAAATCACGGAAAAACACGAAAGAAAAATCAGATCTATGTGGAAAAATCACTTATTTATATGAAAAGAGTGAAAAAAGATGTAGAAGGGTGATTCCAGACCAAAAGACTCAAAACCACCCTCCTCCGATTGATGAGAAAGAAGGAAGAAAGAAGTATAGAAAGGGAAGGAGAGAAAAAGGTCTAGATTTTCTTTCTATTTGACAATTCTGGTAGGTTGGTTAGGAAGTTGGTACTAGGTAGTATCTATGGACATTGAGAAACTACGGGGCTTGCTTTTAATGTGAAAAAATCAATTCAATTCAATTGTTTATTTTGTCAACTTTTCTTATGTCAAAATAGTCGATATGCTAGTTTACAACAGATAAGTTAATTATTAGCAAATAGTTTATATTTTATAGTTGAAAAAATTTAACTAATTGAATTTGAAGCGTTTGATAAAATTAGCTACCGAAGTAACTTATAAATATAAGAGACATAAAAGAATATTTTTATATTTTTTTTAAAAATTTTAATTAAATCTTTATGATAAGAATATTAATTTTTTAATTTTATTTACTCATTAAATAATGTAAATGACAATTCCAACAAAACTAGCCTACACCTTTCCCTATATTCAAAATCTCAACAGCCCCGTGAAAATCCCAAAGCCTGAAATAAATGTTATCAAAGTTAGATCGTATCGGACGGTCGGAATGGCTTTTTTTACAGTCAGATCGCTTTAAATCGGTCAAAATCAGTCAAAATTCCGATTGACCCAGGTTAAATCGGCTCTGACAAATTTTCTGTAAAGAGAAAAAATTAAAAAGTTAAGAAAAACTAAAAAATGGAATGTGAAACAAAAATTATAAAAACCTAATCGACTAGCTAATCTTTCATTCCAGATTAAATAATCTCAATGCACAACAATAAAAGTTCTTGGTCTGTCAAGTCATTTGTCCCGTATAATAGTGTAAATTAAACAACATTTGATCTTGTGACTATTTTCCTTACACATTTTATTAGTATTGCATGTTATAACTTATGATAAAAATTTATGAATACACGACATCATCCGATCAGACCATCCGGTTGAACTGATTAACTCAGTTGAACCTAAACCGAAACTTTTTCTGGTTTGTTGTCTGATCCGACTTTAACAACATTGCCTAAAACATCAAAATACCCATCCTCTTTCTAAAAGTCAAACACCAAATCTCACCTCTAAACCACATCCCTTCCATCCCTCCACTTGAATCCACCACCAATTCCTATAATCCATTGTCATTATTAAAAAATTATCATTTCTATGTAATTTTTATTATTGGTTCTCGTAAATTTGAATGTTTGCTAAAAATTTATGTATTCCTTTCAAAATTTATAAATTTATATAGTCCTTTCAAAATTTTAAATTCTTCTAATATAAATGTTTTCAAATTTCAGTCAAAAAAAAATTCATTTAAAATTCAAACATGAAAATCATAATTATAACAATCTTTAAAAAACATATTATCAATCATTACGTTGTTACGAAATCTTTTAAAATCCACATTATGTCAAAAGAGTCTTTTAAACTAGAATTATCAAAATTATTAAAAAAGGGAGTATAGACTTAAATTCTAACTATGAAGGATAATTGGACTTTTTTTATTAAATAAATAATTATTAATTATTAAATTTAAATATTTAAAATTTATTAAATACGTAACTTTATTTTGGCTTTTTGACCACAATGTCCTTATTTTGGAAACTATTTATCAATATAACCTTGTTTTAAAACTATTTATCAAACTGGCCTAGGTTGTGTCAACGTGTCATTTTCCAAGTAGCGTTTTTGCCACATTGTGCAACGTGGCACAATCTGATTGGCTGAAGGCATTTTTTTAAAAACAAAACAAAAAGTGGGGGACATGCGCTGCCCGAGGCGCCACAGTAGCGCCTTTGCCCAGAGCGCGTCATGTGGCGCCTCGGCCAGCACATGACTCCCACTATCCCACCCTATAAATTCTCACACCCACCCCCATTTCATAGATACACAACGTACTCTTATATACTAAATTTCTTTCCACTATTTCTAGGGATAGCAATGGGTAGGATATGGATAGGGTACTATAATACCCGTCCCCATACCCGCGTTTTAAAAAAATACCCATACCCGGACCCATACCTGCGTGGGTAGCAACTGAAGTACACGTACCTTTACTCGTTGGGTACCTAAGTACCTATACCCGCACTCATTACTCGCACTTTAATTAACTAAAAAATCAATAAATAAACAAAAATATTATTAGAGTCTAAAATATCATGATAGTATATAACAAGGCATAGTATTCTCATATGTTCTCAAACAAATATCATGATAGTATCTATACAAGAATTGAAACCCACATAATTTCAAAACACAACACTCTAATATTGTCTAGACAATTGGTCTAACTACACAAGAAACAAGTTCACTGGTCTAATAACAAGGTAATAGTATCTATTTTACATATGGTAGGTTCGAATGAAAAACATCCTTCACACTGAGAAATTAATTCCAGGATCATCAAAGAGGTAACCCAAGTTCAATATATATATATATATATATATATATATATATATATATATATATATATATATATATATATATATATATACACACACACACACACACATATATATACATATATATAATTAAAAAATATTAATCTATAGATATCTTGTGGGTAATTACCCTATTCATCATGGATAATTTTTGCGGGTACCTACTGAGTAAGATACTCATTTTCATCCGTGACTATTTCCCTCTACCATTTCTCTCTACTATATTATTAAGGTAAAAATAATATATCATTCATTATTATGTTTTTTTCTATTTAGCAATATTATCATTGTTTTTAATATCTCTTTTTTATTTATTATTACAATTTTCGTTTTTATTATTTATGGTTATTATTTTTTTATTATATTATTACTGATGTAATTATTATTAGTGATATTATTATACTGTACATGTTATTATTATTATTATTGTTGTTGTTATTATTATTATTTATTGTTATTAATTCCTTTGTTATTATCGAAGGCGCTACACTTTAGAGCTTGCCATATAGCGTCTCGAGCAGCGCATGTCCCCCACTCTTTTTTTTTTTTGTTTTGAAAAAAATGTTTCCAGCCAGCCAAATTGGGCACAATGTGGCAAAACGCTATTTGGAGTAGTGTTTTTAGTGGCACTAGTGAAAGTAGCATTTTTTTATAAAATATTAAAAAATAACACGTTGTCACAAACTGTGTTAGCTTGATAAATAGTTTCAAAATAAGGTTATATCGATAAATAGTTTTTAAAACAAGATTATTGATTGAAAAAAATCCTTTATTCTATAACTTAAATTCTAGTGATGAAGGATTGTTTGACTCTTTTTATGAAATAAATAATTATTAATTATTAAATTTAAATATTTTATATATATATATATATATATATATATATATATATATATATATATATATATTGTGATAAAAATAACTATGTTGGTTTGCTTTAAAATTGCAGGGAAAGACCCCAAAAATTATATATAAAAAAAATTATGTACGGAACTAAAAAGTTTGGTAACTGACAAGTCAATCTGTATACACTATACGCACACTCAAAAAGTTTGAATTAATAAATCAGTGAATATTAATTATTTAACTTGACAATTTACGTAATATATAATGACTAGTGATATATTAATTTAATTAACATATTTTAATATACATCCAATAATTAGAAATCAATTTTTCATAATAAAATTTGGTTAATATAATATTTAATGAGTTTAATTGCTATGCAACGCTATTTTCTAAAGCTTGTCATGTAGCATCTCGGACACCACATGTCTCCCACTCTTTTTTTTTTTTGTTTTGAAAAAAATGTTTTCGTCCAGTCAGATTATGCCACATGACATAATATGACAAAACATTATTTGGAGTAGCGTTTTTAGTGGTACTAGTGAAAGTAGTGTTTTTTCATAAAATATTAAAAAAATAACACGTTGACACAAACTAGATTAGTTTGATAAATAATTTCATAATAAAGTTATATTGGTAAAAAATTTATAAAACAAGGTGATTTTGATAAAAAAAAAAAACTTTTATTCTATAACTTAAATTCTAATGATGAAGGATTGTTTGACTCTTTTTATGAAATAAATAATTATTAATTATTAAATTTAAATATTTAAAAAATTTGTTAAATACGTAACTTCATTCTATAAATACTAAATGTATTTTTAAACATGATTAATTCATATGTATATATTTATTGTGATAAAAATAACTATGTTGGTTTGCTTTTAAAATTGCAGGGAAAGACCCCAAAAATTATATATAAAAAATTATGTCCGGAATTAAAAAGTTCGGTAACTAAGAGCCTGTTTGGCAAGGCACTTCAACGAGCTTATAGCGGATAGCTTATAACGGATGAGAAAGTAGCTCCGTTTGGTAAGCGCATCTGTCACGAGCTTATAGCGTTTTTTCACGAGCTTATAGCGTTTTTTCCAGACGCTACTTGAAGTAGCGTTTGAGCTTATAGCTTATAGCGTTTTATTTTTCTTTTCACTTTTATCCTTATTATATTCATTTAATTCTACCTTTATTCTCTTCTCTCTCTTTTATGTAAAATCATTAATGAAGATGTCCTTTTATGTCATTTTATATTTTTCAGCTAGTTCAACCACTAGTTTTACCAAACACTTTCACAGAAAATAAGCTAGCTCATCCGCTATTCGCTATCAACTACCTCATCCGCTATCCACTATAAGCTATCCACTATCAGCTAGCTTATTCATTAACAGCTAATTTTATCAAACACGCTCTAACAAGTCAATCTGTATACGTACACTCAAAAAAGTTTGAATTAATAAATCAGTGAATATTAATTATTTAACTTGACAATTTACGTAATATATAATGAATATTTATATTTTAATTTAATTAACATATTTTAATATACATCCAATAATTAGAAATCAATTTTTTCATAATAAGTTCAATTAATATAATATTTAATGAGTTTAATTGCTATATATTATTAATGTAAAATTTTTTACACTGTCAATCAATCATAAATCATCATTTGTATAACTTTTAATCTAGTTATGATAAAATTCAAATATTTTTAATGATGTGATAATTTATAATTGATTGACAGTTTAAAAAATCTTTAGATTAATAGTACATATCAATTAAATACGGGAAAATATTCTTATAAAATTAATTACTACATAACTAGTTTATCCTTTTGTAAAAAAAAAACTAGTTTATCCTTAACAAAATTGAGAGCTTAAATAAGTCAAAATATATGTAAACTAACTCATACATTACTTCATTTGTCAAAAAAAAATTCATACATTACTTCAGTCAAAAAAAAAAACTCATAATGAAGAAAAACTTAATTTTAACTATTTTCATTGTAAAAGAATATATGTAAGCTAACTCATACATTACTTCAGTAAAAAAAAAACTGATAATGAAGAAAAACTTAATTTTAACTATTTTCATTGTAAAAGAATTGTCCTCCTCTCTATCTTATTCTCTCTCTCTGTATAAATAAATTTATTTTGAAAAACAATTACTATATCATTAAATAAATAAATGTAATTATATTATGTTATATTGTTATTATTTTATTATTATTTTTTTGATACTCATGTGATAGCTGCGAAGTATCCACCGTCGTTAACCGTGACTAATCTCCGCTAGGGAACCTGAAGGCACACATGATGGACAGTCCACTTCCAACCAGATTTTTTTCATTCGCAAGAGTCTGGATTCGAATCTCTGATCACTTGCTTAATGGGCTCAAGCCCTTACCATTTGGACCAACCTAAGTTGGTTATTGCTTATAAAAAAAAAAAAACCTAAGTTGGTTATTATTTTATTATTATTAGAAAATAGTAATAGGTAAAATTATTTGATAAAAGGATTAATGTAAGTTGTCATTTGGGGGCATGAAATCATGTTTGGAATTGGAACTGAACCTCCCGTCTCTAAGTCCAATTTTAAGGAATTGAAAATTAATTATTTTATACTATTTTTAATTCGTAGTAGAGACATTAAAAATTAATAATTCAAATATAAAAGTTAAAAATAATGTTATAATCTTTGTCACGTACACTATCGATGTAGTAATTTATGATTGATTGATAATATAAAAAATCTTTACACTAATATTACATAACAATTAAATCCAAATATTAATGAAAAAAATACGTACATTTAGTATTTTGAACCGATAAAAAGATATTTAATACTTTATTCATTAAGGAGTGTGAAGAATAAGAAGATGATTGGTTAAAATAGTAATAAATAAAATATTAAGAGTTTAAATATTTTCTTCATTTTTTTTTGGAAAAATATCAGAGACACTTTAAATCTATCCTAAACAGTTTTGTTATATTATTCTGAACGATTTTTGAATATTATGCAGACATAAAAAATATTTAATATTTTTCTCCTTCAGTAAATATGTCCAATTGCCTATTAAATTATCATAGCCCATGGGAATCTCATTAGACATGACTAGGAAATCAAACATAATAAAATTGGATACAAATCAAAACCAAAAAGGATAGAAATCAGTAATAAGGTTAACTGATATAATTGGTTATATGATATTTGATAATTAATTATTTTTCTATCGGAGGAGCAATTAGGAGCTATTTAAAGCACCTAAGGGATTATCATTTTGATACGAAAGAGTTAAGCGCGAATACAAAATGAGGATGCAAAGTAGCCAAAATTTGTTGAGGGAAATCCTCATAGTGGCATTGACAACGTCTTTGTGCCTTGTCCATTCTCCTATAGAGGCTAAGAGTATCACAACTTCCAAAGAAGGTTTGAATTTTGGTATGTTACCTAAGGGCGAGATTGTTCCTCCATCTGGACCTAGCTCAAGACCTCCATTGGAACCTCCTTTTAGTCGAGGATTGAATTTTGGTGTGTTACCAAAGGGCGAGATTGTTCCTCCATCTGGACCTGACTCCAGACCACCACTGGAACCTCCTTTTAGTCGAGGAGTGAATTTTGGTGTGTTACCAAAGGGTATGCCTATTCCTCCAATGGGACCTAGCGGTAAAACTTCAAATCCTTCACCTCCACCGCCTCAAATACAATTATACTAAATTTTGGTATGTCACCAAATGATATACACTATTGCTAATAATAGTGGTGAGCCAAGTGTTACTCCACCTGTATCTCCACCATTATTCTCGAATATATGCTCCGGGCTTTTAAATACCTCTCCCGATGAAATGAAAATGGTGTTTAAACCTTATATTAAATAAATTTGTATGCCATGCCAAAGCAAACTTTACATTTTATAGCTTGAAAGATAATGATTTTTTCTCCATTCCAATATTGTGTAGTGTACGAACAAGTTCTTCACTCTTCACTGAACATATTTTTTATTTTTTGATCTTATATTCTTAATTGTTACATTGCTAATAATTAATATATAAACTTAAGGACTTTATCAGCCTTGATGATGGATAATGACATCTTCAATCTAACACTTCAACAGAAACTATTTAGTATTAGTATGGGTTAACCGTTGGCAGTAGATATATATGTCAATTTCTAGTTGGATTGAAGAAACTAACCTTAGGTTTTTCTACATATTTTTGACCTCTACTTTATAACAATTGATCAAAAGACTTTTTGCTTCCAGGATAATAATGAACAGAAAATTAATTATTAAGTGGTGTATTGGATTAAAATTTTAAAAGATTTAAAAAAAAGATTGTTGTATTCAATCAAGATTTTAATTTTAAATAATACAAATAAATCTTGTGATATTTGATTAGAATTATTAAAAAAAAATTTAGAGGGTGTCCAATTCATATGATATTCAATCAAGATTTTTTATAACGTATAAAATCTTTTGTTATTCAAAAGTTTGCTAATTTCAATATATTGTTTTGTATAATGGATTTTGTGTGACTTTTAAGTGAAAGATATAAGTATCAAATTCATTCCAAAATCCCACCCAAAACCCGTCAGACCTTTTTCACTACTACATTTAATGGCTTTAGCAACACTTACTTGGTAACATCTATTAAAATGTTACCAAATCATAAAAAAACTAAAACTTTTGTAACATTTATCTCTAAAATGTTACTAAAACACAAAATGAAAACAGTTTCCCCTGCCTCCCTTCTCTCTGTTTCGGTAAGCTAGACCTGTTTAGTTTAACCATTTTCTGTTTTCATTTTCAATGAAAACAGAAAATGAGCTTGAAAATACGTTTGGTTTAGTTTAGTGAAAATGTTTTCATTGAAAATATTTCCTGAATTGGACCAAAATCTGAAAATAAAAAATAGTTGTTTTCAATGTTTTCATTCTCAAATTTTTGAAAATAGAAAATGAAAACAGAAAACAGGAAGTCAAAACAAACATTTTTTCAAATTTTTCAAAATTTGAAAGTGAAAACAATTTTCAGAAAATAGAAATAGGAAATGAAAACAAGAAATGAAAATGCAAACCAAACAGGTCGTAGGGTTTCGAATTTCTATTTCTATTTCCGAGGCGAAAACACTGCAACACCACACACACTCTCTCTAAACTCTAGGTTTCGAGTTTTGAATTCGTTGATCTCTTCATCAATGGAGGCAATCGTTATTCCCCAACCTCAGTCCTCCTCGAAGACGGAGTCTTACGTTGACAACAAGCGCAAGGGGGAACCCGCCACGCCAACATCGCCGCCGCTAAGTCCGCACCTCAATCTCTCTTTCTCTTTCTTTCTCTGCATATTCCAAATCGCTCACTCTGAAACTCAGACGAAGAAGAAGAAGCACTCGCACTTCTCAAAAACTCACGTTATTCAGGTTATATATATGTATGTATCAATGTTTTGTTGCTGTGTGAGGATTGAATTGAGTAGTTGTTTGAATTGTAGAATGATGATTTAGATCTGGTGAAACGCCTGATTGTTGCATTTTTGTTATAATTTTTTTTTTGAATTTTGGTGATGATATAATTGTTTTGGTTTTACCTGTGATTTGGTTGGATGAATTTTGAATGTGAAGAAGAAAAATGCTTTTGTATGGGTCCTGAGGAAATTTAACGAAACCGAAAGCTAGAGGATGAGAAGGAAATAGTTGTCATTGATTCTGTTGCAAAACTTGAAAAGCTTTCAGGTGTAAAGGCTAGAATCTTCTGTTCACCTTTTTGAAATTGCACATGTAGATTCTTGTCATTGCTGATTGACTTTGTTGGGCATGAACTCACACATATTACTTGACTTGTATATTCTGCCTATTTAATTATAGTTTGGTGGCATGCAAGGGATGTGGTTTTTGTATCTTACTTTATTCAAGTTCCTATAACTATTTGATTTTCTTTGCAATGCTACATAATTACTAATCAGGTAGAATGTTAGAACAATGAAAAATTGATATGTACTTGCTCCAGTTCCATGTTGCTAAATTAATTTTATCTTAGTTGCTGCATGGAATTCACACACTGCATAACGATTTAGAGAATATCAATATTGTTTTGTTTCCTACTTATATAGTATATACTTTTTTCGGGCATGAATTTCATCTTAGTGGATAAGTTATATTAGGTTTTCGTGGCTAGATGAACCATAAACATGAACACCAATTTACATGTTTGATGACCTGAATTACTGATAACAAGGCATTGACTATGCAAACTAGTGCTATTGCCGAGACTTCCACACCTCTAGGCTCTAGTTCTTTTCTTTCATAACAGTATCTTGGTTTTCTAATGACTGTCTGTATGCTTCAGAACTCTTCTGTTTGAGCCAAAAACTAATGCTCCATTATTTGACCCTAGAAAGAATTATTAAATGGTACTAAAAGTTCTTGATATATTGACATGTGATAATGCAAAGGCCAACATGTTATTTTTGGAATGTCCTGTTGGAGTTGGCTTTTTATACTATAATACAACTAGTGATTATGCACAACCGGGAGATGACTTCACAGGTCATTATAAATTATAAATATAAACATATTTGTTGCATAATGAGTAGCAATTGTAACTATTTTTCTTTAATGTAGATTATTTTTTTCTTGTTCTGAGCTTACGCAAAGATCTTTGATAAATTTAATTGCGCTTTATCAACTGTTTGAAACAGCTAGTGATGTTTAAACTTTTCTGCACAATTGGTTCCTTAAATTTCCATCATATAGAACAAGGACATTTTACATAGCAGGGGAAAGCTATGTAGGTATTGAAATTAACAACAGGTCTTTGCACCACTCATTTTTAGTCATCAATTCTTATAAATTGATCATGAAACATATGTTTTTCAGGGAAGTATGTACCGCAACTGGCTGAACTCATCCACGATAGGAACAAGAACCCTTCCCTTCATATTGATCTCAAAGGTATTTTGGTATTGTCCTACATAATTTTAAAAGCTATCTTTAAGTACTAAATAAAAATAAAATAATAAAGAATCTTGCTTTACTTAGAATATTTCCTTATCTTCTAAAAATACTTCTGGATTTTTTTTATTGTTAGTTGTGTTGTTGCACAGTAATGTTTTGTTATTTTGGTTTAAGTTTATCAGGATATTGAAACCAGAATTAATTTCTTTTGAATTTTTGCTTATCGTCCTATAAGTTAGGTTGGTTTTTGTAATGACTCTAATGAGTTGAATTGAGTCTGCAATTGTTAGTGGGTGCTTTCTTCATAAAATAATTGTCCTGCGCTCTTCACTTTTCTCCTTGGTACTTGGTAGCCTAAGTGTAGGTACAATAGCTTAGTCTATTTGACCAAGGTTAGCTAAATTTATTGACTGCATATATTTGCTGATATATTGAACATTTTTTTTTTTATAAATATCAAATCAAAGTAGTATACAAATGTCAACTTGATCAGACATGCTAGGCATTTTGATCAGACATGTCATCTCAATTGCTTCTAGTTCATCTTAGTATACTATACTAGCATACTTCTAGCCTCATTTGTGTTTTTCTTGATGGTTCAACATCCACTCATCCCTTTGCTAATATTTGTAGTTTACTCATGAATCTCTGATCTTTTGAATGTGTGCCCTCTTTTAGCATTTCAATTCATGTGTCAGTTTGGCCTTAGGTTAGCTACCTTATCTAGCCAACTTGACCGATGAAGTAGTCCTCCTTGGAGCATATTCCGTGGAGCTCTGCAACCAATAATTTTTACTATGCTACTCTTTCTTTGAGTGTTTTCCTCTACATTTCTTGTTGGTTTGCTTTGTCATTTGTGCTTTGTAATACTTTCAGTTGTCTGTTTCAGCAATTATTGGCATACCACACTTCAACTATTATGGTAGAAGGCTAGGTGCATTGGTTTTCTGGGGTTGTTTTGGTAAATAAAACAGAGATGCAATTACTACTATGTAACAAAGTTTAAATAACTAATAATTACATTAATTTAGCTGTTAATGTTCCAGGGCATCAATGGTACAGGTGCAGTTAGAGATGAAACACTATTACAGCTAACAGTTCCTGCAAATTTTGTACAGGTAGTCTATTGTTTTCTAATTTGTCATTAACCATTAGAGTATGCTATAGTCCTATAGTCACAAGTCTCCAGTTTTGCATTCTATTAATCTTTTGAATGAACCGTCAAATGTTTTAAATTTCTATTCGTATGGTATTCTCATACAACTCGCATGGTCGTCATTTTTTTTTTTTTTCATATTATGCTAGTTTCTCTCATATTAGTCTTATGTGTGTGTGCGTCTTCTGCAGGCCAGCAAGGACACTTGTGGATCTCAAAGATACGAGGATAAGCGTTGTTGGCTCGTAAAGAAAAACGTCATTTCTTTTTCTTCACCCAATGTAGCATGACAGAATTCTAAGCTTTTGCAAATTAAGATGCATGTATGAACTCTGAGTTCTAGAATATGTCAGGAAGGAGAAGTAAACAAGCTCTGATATGTTGTAATTGTTCAATAGGAAAATTTAGTTTAGATTCTTTGTAATATTGACATTATTGTAAAACATGATTTTACTTTAAATGTGAATGAAGACTAATAACTTTCATCTGATTTGGTTATCTATGAATTATTTTTATGTTATTTCTTGTGTTTGCTTTGGTTGTCATAAAAGTAGTGACATTTTTAAAGTAAAGATTTAAATTTAAAATATTACAATAAGGAAATCATAACATTTTTAAAATGTTTCAAAAGGTAATTAGTAACATTTTTTAAAATGTTACAAAAAAAAGTAATTAGTAACATTTTAAAAATGTCACAAAAAAGTAATTAGCAACATTTTTTTTTTCAAATTAGCAATATTTTTTAAATGTTACGAAAAATACATTTAGCGACATTTTTAACATTTAGTTATATTTAACAAAACTGTTATTATATGCTAAATAAATGTTACAAAAAGAATATATTGTAACATTAATTAAATGTTACTATAGATATATAAAAATGTTGGTAAAGATTTTTTGCGACATGGATTTTGTGCGACAGTTGCTAAAATGTTGTTAATTTTAATATGCAACATTTTTTTATAATTTTGCGATACTTTTTGAATATCAGTAAAAGTGGCTTATGTTGTAGTGTTTATTCCCTGATTCCTTCTCTCAGTCGTTTCAAGACTTTCCTTCTCTCAGCCGTTCTCTAGTTCTTCTTCGCGTTACGGTACCATTCTTCTTTCTCTTTTTGCTCTGACGTAATGGTGCTTGCGTCATATAAAAAAAATTCAATTTGTTGAAACGGTGACCTTGCTCTGCTTGCATATCATATTAATAGGTAATTAGGTATTAGGTATCAGGAGCTTGCATATTATAATTACAGGTAATAGTTAAAATAGTAGGTTGAAGGTGCCATACAGCATTAGCTTGTATATAGGTTTTTTTTTAAATAAATAAAATAAAAATAACAATGATTGAATTCATGTTGTGTTTTTTTTTCTGGTACACTCATTCCAAATTGTAATTTTGTTGATTGGTATGATAGGTATTCATGTGAAATAACTAATGAGTTTCTTACATATGCTGTAATAGTAATTCAAATGGGTATTTGGTATTTTAGGTAATCTTCGTCATGCATCCTTGAGTTTAAGTCTTTCTATGGTTTATGTTTACGTAATCCTATTGTTTGAAGAGAGGTGTTTTGATATTTGAATAACCAATAGGCAATACTGATCTGTCTTATTGAATGTGTTTGACAAAAAAGATTTTGGAATGTCTTCCTAATTGTCCAATTGTTGATGGAAATGCTAGACCAATGTGTTGGTATAGGGTATAAACACAGGTTGATGATGCAGTGTAGTCCGTTGGTTCTCATTCTTGATACTTGGTATGCTGCTAGTTGCTTTATCTGCTTTCTACCTGTGAGTGCTTGATGATTATTTTATAAAACAATAAGATGGTAAAGAAATTTGACATGAGAAGGTTGGTATATATGGGTTGGTTATAATCAAACAATATTTTCTGAACCCATATGTATTTCATTGTTGAGAAATGCTTTTGTGGGCAAAAGGAGATAAGGCAAATCGAATGCTTCGATGATCAATATTCGTGGCAGTCTTCATTCTATTTTTGTCCATTCATTTCTCTTTTGGTGACAGTCTTATTTTATCTTCTTTTAATTCATGTTGTTTCCAAATTAAAGAAAACAGAAGAAATGATAGAGGTAGCGTTTTGACCTTTACTGTTTCATGCCTTGCTTCTCCATATGTATGTATATATGCTCATTTAAGGTGGCTTGCGTTAATTCAATGGATTAATTTCTTTTAGGGTGATAAAAATGACAAATAGAAGAATAATACCCTTTTTATCTTTTTGTGAATGTCACCTCATACTCCTCCCACCTTTTTGTAAATATTTGGGGTTTGAATATCAATTCTCTTTTTTTTATACTGGTTGTAAGTTATTTTGGGGTAAAATAAATACCTTAAAATTTGTTAAATATTTGCCCAACTAATTTGGGGTAACAGTTTTTTTATAAGTGTATTAGGGGTGTTGTGGGGTTAAATCATCATCCTTCTCTATTTGCAATCGACTCCCGAACTCGATTTGTTTCCAAATACCATTTTTAAAGGGTTTTTCAATTTTTTCGAAATTAAATAAAATTGGTGACGGCTTCATGTTTTTAATAAATTCGTTTCCTTTGCGATCTCGGTCGTGACACTATTCTAAACAAAGTCTTTCAAATAATGTTTCTAAAATTCAATAAATAAGATATTAAATAAAAAAGATTAGCTTTGATACACGGTTAGTTTAAGTTTTTTACATTGTCAACTAATCACAAATCATATTATATGTGACTTTTAAAGTAATTATCATTGTGACAATTCATGATTGATTATTAATGAAAAAAATATTTTCTTGGGCTTTGATCGGGTATCCCAGAGGTAAGTTATGAGATTAACCCTCGGGTCAGAGTAATGGTTAGGTAAAGTCCTCCCGAAAGTGACGATTCCAGGATTAGAATCTCTGACATTACAGATAAGTTATTAAAGAACAGATACATTTAATATTCTGAAACCATAAAAAGCGCATTCAATACTTTTTTTTTGTTAAATAGTTTAAAGAATTAGTAAGATGAAAATTATATATTATATTTATAATAAATTAAAATTAAAATTTTCAAATTCTAATCTTTTGATCAAATTCTAATCTAGTTTATTCACATTAATTTGAGAATTATTATTTATTTATTAGAGGTAAGATATAACCCACAGTTCTGGGGTTTGGATCTCTGGTTTTAATGGAGCTGCTTATATTGGGGTTGCTTTGTGTGGTGAGCTGCTTGCTTTCAAGCATGGATTAGTGCATGCATGCATGCATGGGAGCTGGGGACTAGGGTGCAAGGTGTTGCAATGTGACTTAGATTCCATGGACTCTGAGAGTCTACCCTTTACTGAGATCTCTAGATGACAACCGCAAATACCACACGTTTACTGCCATCATTTCGGATATGATCTTGCATAGTTGGATTGGCATAAAATGGTTTAGGCGGTAACTTGTCATCGGGTCAACAAGTTTTGTGGGAGTGTAGATGCTAATTGCAGTTGAAGTGTTTAGGTTTTGATTATTTATTTTGGGATCCTTTTACTGGAAGAAAATCTGGTGTTTAGGTTAGTCCGTCGACAGTCCATTAGAACAGCGGTTAGGATAGTCAGTGGAGTATGTATAATGTTAAAAACATGTTAATGATTTATAGTAATCTAAATGGGTAAATATTGTTGAAGTGATTTAAAATGGTGGTAATCCACTTTAAACTTCTGAAGTAAAAATTGTTTGTAGTGCGAAACATCCATTTGCAATTGTGTTGTACAGATATAGGGCGGTTTGAGAAATGGATTGATGGAGGGACGATGTCGGAGGGCGTGTTAATGTGTGACATGGGTGACTTACAGGTAGGGATGACAGACTTTTCGGGAATGGGTGTCAGAAAAATCTGGTTAGTCCATTAGTGTGCTAGTGTAGGGGTGGACAAAACATTTCGACCCGACCCGCACCCGAGGAAACCGGTAGCTAAAGCAAGTACTCGAGCAGGTATGTTCGGATCTGCGGGTCAACGGATTGAAAACTCAGTTCCAGGCGGATACAAGCGGTCGGATTCGGGTGTGGTGAAAATTTTTCGATTCCGCTCGATGATGTGAAGATAGAACGGTGCCACTACACTACGTGGAGAAGAACGTCGTTGCTGTCTTGTTGGAAGGGAAAACGGTGCCACTGCACTACATGGAGTGAGGAGTGACAGCTAAACGTTTTTGCCTTTAGGTTTAGGATTATGCTTTTGGTTTTTGGTTTGGGATTGTTGGAAGATAACTAGGCCTTGCTTTACAGAGGCCCAAACCATTAGCGTATTACAACAAAAATAAAAAGAAAACCATAAAGGACGGAGAAAAAGAAAAGAAAATTATGGACCATAAGCCCATAAGGTTAAAAGAAAAACCTAACTCACCCTTCTCTCCTACCAGGTGCAGCGCGCTCCTCGCTCCTCTCTCCTACCAGGTGCGGCGTCTTTCTCTCTCCTCCTAGGTGTGGCGCCTTTCTCTCTCCTTCTAGGTGTAGTGCCTCTTCTTTCTCACAATGCAGAGCCTTTTCTTCTGCCAGCGCCTCTTTCTCTCTCCCAGGGGCGGTGCTCTTGTACATGGCACCACGAGCAAAAGCTTTAGAACGCCGTTCGATCTCCTTGAAGCAGAACGCGTCTCACCCGTTCAAAACCGTTCGATCCGTCCGTCACCCGAGCCACCCGATCATCCGACCAAACCACACAAAGAACGGAGGGAAACGAGTGAACTTTTTACTTCGTCGGTTTTAGTCGGTTTGGGTTTTTCTGGCCCGAAATCGACCGGTGTCCACCCCTATGCTAATGTACCTGGCCTAAAATGTATTCCCTCTGGTCAATATTATAAGCAAAAAAGTTTCAAAGTTTTTGGTCAATTATATAAGCAAAAAACAACTATTTTCCTCTTATTTAATGATATTATTCCTAAAATACCTTTTTCATTTATGAGTTTAATTGCTATGCACTGTTAGTGTAAAAATTTTTACATTGTCACCAATCAGAAATCATGATATGAATGACTTTTAAGGTAGTTAGAATAAAACTCAAATATTGTAGCTTATGTATCAATTTCTGATTGGTTGACCGTATAAAACTTTTTTATATTGACAGTGTTATACCAATTAAATCCTTCATTTATCACAAATTTTGTTTTCCAATAACTCATTTTATTCCAAGTCTCAAGTCCCTTTATGAAGGGTACGTATTTTAGATAATAGACATAATTTTTTAACAACATTAAATGAGATTAACCAACTTTTTAATATATATGTTCCATTAAATTTTTGCTTATAATACAAAAAGAGTATGAAATTCGAGTAAAAAAGGGGTGAAGGGTTTTTGTATATATTTGTTTCTGCGGTATGAATTCATCTCCAACTCAAATTCACGCTGGTTGTGGCATTTTAGAAAATGCTTTTGTTTAAAAGGTGATAGCTCCGAAAGAAAGCTTTCACTGTGCCTCCATTTGGATGGGATTTTGAACATCCAACCACTCTACCAAACAAGATATTCGTTGTCATCTACTGTGGGAAGAAGAAACAGAGTTCTCGAGCAAGAGGGAAACATGTCCGCATATAATTATTCGACTTCTTTTTGCTTAATGGCCCATAGGAATAATTGGATCAATGTTATGGATAATTTGCCGAATGGTCCTAGGACTTATTTGAAATTATGATTATATTAGGGGCCCACTACTCCAAATCAAAAAGTGGGGTGTGCCATACATCGATACTCATATTTGGTGTATCATAGAATTCACCCTATTTGTTTGAAAAAATATCAAAGACACTTTTTTTTTTTCCGTATAAATATCAAAGACACTTTAAATGTATGGTAAAAGTAGTTTTGTCATATTATTCTAAAAGATTTTTCTTATAATGTTCCTAAAATTTAAAAATATTGATTAAAAAAATGCATACATTCAGTAATCTGAACCGATTAAAAGAGATTTAATATTTTTTTCCATTAAAGGGTGTGAAGAATAAGTAGGATAATTTGTTAGGAAAACTAATAATTGCCTTTGAATCTATATTCAATAGTTTTGCTATATCTTTTTAAAACATTCATTCAATAATGCTCTTATTTTTTAATAAAGAAAGCATTAAGTAAAAATAAATACAAATTATTTCATTCAAACATAAAAAATATTTGATATTTTCCTGGTTTAGTAAATATGTTCGTTTGAATCTCGTAAGAGTGCCTATTTTGTCATAGCCGTATGTGGAAATCTCATTAGACATATTCAGTAAATCAAACAAAACAAAATTGGATACAAATCAAAACCAATGCAAGAGTATAGAAATAAAAAATAAGGTCAACGGATATAATTGATTATATGATATTTGATAATCAATTATTTTCCTATTAGAGGAACAATTAAGAGCTATTTGAAGGACCTAAGGGACTATTGTTTTGACATAAAAGAGTTAGAGTGATGAATGTTGGAAATGAGGATGGAAAGTAGCAAAAATTTGTTGAGGGTAATCCTCATGATAGCATTTACAACATCTTTGTGCATTATCCATTCTCCATTAGAGGCTAGGATTATCGCAGCTTCCGATGAGGGTTTGAATTTTGTTATATTACCAAAGGGTATGCTTGTTCCTCCATATGGACCTAGCTCAAGAACTTCAACTCCACCAGAACGTCCTCCCAGTCCAAAATTGAATTTTGGTATGTTACCAAGGGGTGTGCTCGCTCCTCCATCTGGACCTATCTCAAGAAAGTCAACTCCACCTGGACCTCCTCATAGTCCAAGAATAAATTTTGGTATGTTACCAAAGGGTATGCCTATTCCTCCATCTGGACCTAGCAATAAAACTTCAGATCCTTCTCCACCTCCTTATATATAAGTATACTAAATTTTGGTATGTGACCAAATGATATACACTATCGTTAATGATACTAGTAACCCATGTGTTACTCCACCCGTATCTCCACCATTATTCTCAAACATATTTTAGGCTTGATCCTTTATGCTCTCGATTTTTGAAATAACTCTCATGATGAAATAAATGGTGTTATGAACCTTATATTAATTGAAGTTGTATGTTGTCGCAAACCTAAGTTTACATTTTTCTCCATTCCAATATTGTATAGTCTACACACAAGTTCTTCGCTGAATATCTTTTTTATTTGTTAATCTTCTATTCTCAATTGTTACAATGCTAATAATTACATTTAAACTTAAGGACTTTAACGTTGATGATGGATAATGACATTTCAATCTAACACTTCAACATGGACTATTTAGTACTAGTATTAGGTATGAGTTAACCGTTTGCAGTAGATATGTCAATTCCTGGTTGGATTGAAGAAACCAACCTTCAGAGTTTTTTCGACGTTTAAGTTTTTTTTTTTTGCTTTGGAAACAGCAATGAATTAATTATAGATTATTAGGATTTAAGTGTAAAAAAGTCGTATGATAAAAAAGTTGTAACATAACATTTTCCATGGTGGAATTAGTTTGAAAGAGCTATGCAAATTTTATTGCCTCGTAAAATAGATTTTCTAATACAATGCATTCTCTTTTCCAAATATCACTGTTACATACTTCATTCAGTTAACTGAAACAATCCCATTGGTACATTTACCTAAAACGTTGACAAGTTCTTCCTTGAATTAGAATTTAGAGAAGACAAACATTTCGGAATTATCCCAAACATCATCTCTAGGATTGCACATTATCTCAACATCAGAACAAGGTTTGTACTTAGGCATATAGAGGCTGCTATTATTTTTAAGGAACAAGTACTTTCAAAATTAATTTTAAAGTCAACCATAAACTATATAAATGTATCATATGAGCATGAAACTATCGAATCCGTTTTGTTAGTTTCCCTTCAATCTTTGGCTTGTTTGGTTTGTGAAAGAAGATGAAAAAATAGAAAATAGAAAGAACAAATATGGATAGAAACAAATCATGAGAAAAAGAGTGGTTTTTAAGGATTGTTTTTTTATGAGAGAATCATGAAAGAAAATAAAGAGAAAGAAATGTGAAATTCTCTATTCGCTTGTTTGATAGGATAGAAAGTAAAAATAAAGAAAATGAGTTTTTTTTAATAGACAATTATGTCCCTATTGTATTTTTTGTTTAAAAATTATTTTATTTTTTTATTTTTTATAATATTAATAAAGGACATGATATTAATTTCAATAAAAAAAACTTAAATAAATTTAAACATAATTAAATAATAAAACACAATATAAAAGAAATATGAAGGAACATTGATCAAAAGATTGATTATTTTCTTCTTTTTATAATTTTCAAATTTTTTTTAATAACAATCAAGAATAAATATATAAACAAAAGTAAGAGTTCCAACAAAATGAGGTGTTCACATCACCATTAAAACAACTTGGAGTATATTACAATTAAGGATGCGTTTGGCATAGCTTTATCTGGGCTTATAAGAATAAACAAATAGTTTATGAAAATAGTTTATGATCTTCCTATAAACTCTTTTTAGCTTATTTCCATAAGCTTGTCAGAGAAATTTATAAAAATTAATTAGTTATTTTCAACTTATTTTAAAAAAGTATTAAATAAGCGTTTAATTAAGCTTTTACCCAAACACACCCTAAATCCTAAAAAGTTAAAGCTCTCTCCTTCTATTTATGATGATGCCAAATTTTTTTTTTTTTTCGATAAGTAGAAATTTCATTAAATATTATCTACAACTTAAGCATCATAATGTCTATTATCCTCACCTTTTACGAAGGGTTGAAGAGCAAACATCCAATCATGTACTCAAAACTAGAAAACAAAACAATGAGCAAAATACAACAATGTTCATGCTACAATCAAACATGCATCCGTATTCTTTCCCCCAATCTTTGGGACTTCCTATAAACTACACCATAGTCCACCCCAGACAAAACCAACATAAACAGCAACCAAAGCCCTTTTACAGATTTAAATCACCTATCTTTTACCATCCTTTTATGCAGCAAAACTAGTGGTGTTTGAACCTTTTGTTTATTAGAGAGTAGTGATGCCAAAAACCCTTAGGCTCTGTTTGCGAGTTAGGAAGGAAAGAAAATGGAGGGGATTATAGGGGAATGAAGGGAGAGAGAGGGAAGGAGAAGGAGAGCATTATCCCTCTCCTTATTTGGGAATATATATTGTGTGAGGGGAAAAAAATGGAGGATATTGGACATACTTTTACAATTTTATCTTTATTTAAGAAAATTAACATAATTAATATTCTATAAATAATATTAATGCAGAACATAAATAATAGTTTTCTCCAAAAAAAAATATTTTCCTAATTTTTTTATGTAAATAATTTTCTTACTCTAAATTTTTTTCTCTAATTTTAAAGATTTTTTATGAAAAAAAAAGGGTAAAATTTGAAATTATTAAAGGATAAATTGATAATTTACATCTATTATCCCCAAAATACCCCAAATTGGAGGAAAGGAGAAAATGACTCCAAAAATACCTCAAAATCTTTCCCTCCCTTTTATTAAATTCTCAAACAGGGTTTTAATACAAACTTACCTTTCCTTTCCTTTCCCTAACGAAACTGTCTCGTAAACAAAGCCTTAATCTCAATTTTTTGCTTGGAAATAAATCATAGATAATAGATGCATTCGACTAGTTTATAAAAAGAAAAGAGATGCATTCGACTAATTTTTGGAAAACACCTTTTCGTGTATTATACTATCATCTTAAAATATTCTTCCAATATTAGTGTTCTTGGACATTTTAAAGGGTAAAAATGTAAAATAAGCTTATCTTGACAATTAAACATTTTTTCGTTCAGAATCTACCGTAATTAAGGTCTTTGGCTCCCCAATGAGTCCATCGGGATGTCCTCACAACTTCGACCCTTTGAACCGGCTATGAAACTAATCTAGGTTGGATAGCGACGGATGTCCGATTTTTGTTATACACGAGACTTGGCTGCCTCCCAAATTAATGGCTCGAATTACTTTATATACTTATAATTTTTAAATTAAAAATACTAAAAATTAGGATCAGAAATGCCCAGTCGCAACCCACCTCAACCCATGTTCCTAATGCTTATTAAAAAAATTGTGATGATTGGTTAGAAATATTAATGAATGCCTTTGACTTTTTTGGTAAATTTAATATTCCAATTCCAACTTTAACATACATATAAATCCTAAAAATTATATATAAAAAAATTATTTTCAAAATCTAACATTTACGTTTTTAGAATTCTTATTTTACAATGTATATTATAAACTTTATCTGCTTATCACCAGTAAGATAACTAGGAATATATTTCATTTAAATTCTAAAAAGTGAAAGTTATCTCCTCCTATTTATGGTGCCATAAATCCTTAATTTTCTAATTTTTCTTTTGGAAAGAAATTGGAGGTAGTAATTGCATTTGACTTAATAAAAAACTTTTGCTAATTTGGTAAACAACTTTTGCTATATCATCTTAAAATATTCTTCTAAGAATGATTTTAATTCTAAATAAAAAAAATGAAGTAAAAAAGTAAAAACTAAATGTTCCGAAAAAACAAGTAATAATACTATACTTATTAGTGTTCCAAAAATATAAAAAACGTTCTATACTAAAAACCCTTACCCACAGGCTTGATCGTGGGAAATAGCAAAATATCAAATGTCACATTCCCACGGTCCAAGCCGTGGGGAATCACTAAAATCCCTACACATAGTCATCGTCGTGGGAAACCCGTGAGAAACTTGGTGCGAGAATTAGTGTCAGTTTGCGTAATCCCTTTCCTACGGTTTTGGCCTTGGGAATGTCAAACTTACATTTTCGAAGGCTTAGTCCATGGGAATGAGTGAGGGAAACCAACTGTGTGGTTAAGTCATGAGAAATGTCAAAATTACACACGACATCTAGGCTATGTGTAATAGCGAGATTTCTTGTAGTGGACCTCACTTGCTTTGGTCTTGGGTCGGATCTCAATAGAAACTTTTAATTTTTCAAATCTTTAACAAGTAACATAAAGGTACTAATTAGCATTTGTCCATACATAAACATTATACTCAACTGCATAGAGGTTGGATGGTACTGAAAACGATAGTGCTTGAATTTTTCGGCGATGTTCCATATATAAACGTGGTAGAAATAAAAATGTACCCATTTTTTGCACTAATAAATTTAACAGTACACTTGGGCCAAATCATATTAATATTTTTTCGTTTTCTCTTAAGTAACCTTAGGCTAAGGTTTAACAAAGGAATCTAATACTAACATTAAAAAACATGAATAAAGGTTTGATGTCTTTATTATTAAACTTAGGCAAGGTTCAATACGGGGAAAAAGACTAATATAGACAGTGTCGTTTTCTGATGAACTTCGGTAATCCTAAAGGTCTTAAACAAAATGAGTCATGATTATTTAATAGCGCTTTATTCTCACACCTTAGTAGCTTGTTTAAGAGTATGTGGGCAAAGGACAAATTGACTGGAGATTCCGCCCATCTTTATGCTTCATTAATCCCTTGAAGGCCCACAAGGCCACTGCAGAAATTGAATATATTCCCCAATGATCTGAAGTTGAAGGCACCTCTTTCAAAACCCTTTCTTTCAAAGAGGGGATAAAATTCTGTGTCCCAAAAAATGGTGTCTCGGTATCCCCCACCAATCAAATATTGGAAATGAACACAAATATTAATGAGTTATGATTTTATTTTCTTAAGTATCAAATTGTTATTGGTGGAGGATAGAGAATAGAACAAGAAATTGGGACAAAAGATCTCCATCCTCAAATAGGGATAAAAATTTGCTGTCCCAAAAAATGGTGTCTTGGTGTCCCCCATCAATCAAATGTTGGAAATGAACACAAATATTAATGAGTTATGATTTTATTTTCTTAAGTGTCAAATTATTATTGGTGGGGGATAGAGAATGGGACAGAAAATTGGGACAGAAGATCTCCATCCTCAAAAAGGGTTCATACCATGCGGTTTGTATTTATTCTGCAAAATCCAAGCAGATTAGTGTGTTTGGACTTTGGATTAAAGTTTACAAACTTATTTGAATTAACTTTATTTTGTAAACTTAAGTTTGATTAAAAATGAGTTTTTTGTAATATGATTTATATTTGGATACTTATTATTCTCAAAAGTGTGTTTGACAAGATAAAAATTGTTTGAATGTATAATCACTGAAAAGGGCATGAGTTTTATAATGTAATATTAATGTCTTTTTTCATTTTTTTTCATTTCATTATTGCTTAAGTATATGAATTGATAATATATTTGTTATAAAATAAACAACAAATCTGCAACAAAATGTTAGAATAATATTATATCATTTTCTAATAATAAATAATAAGGGTGCACCAAAATATATATAAAACTAATAACAAAGGCAAATAAATATAGGAATAATAAAATTGCAGTAGATATAGGGTAAAATGGGAAGTAAAAGGTTTATTGAAGTTTTCTCATAAATTTCTCCAACAAACAAACTGAAGAAATAAAAGCAATAGGAAAGCTGCTACCATTTCAACTGAAATTTGATGTCAAACTTGACTCAAACAGAACCAAACGAAATGCAAATTCCATTCACCGGTGCAAGGCAACGCAGGTTGAGGGGGCTCGAATGATAATTGAGGGTGTGTTTGAGAATTTATTTGTAAATTATAAATGAATTTATAATAAGTGATTTATATTTGAAAAATTTATTATTAAAAACAGTTTTAATAGAATGAATATTATTTGAATTGTATCATTTAAATTGATTTTTAGACATGTATTTACCAAATTATCCTTTGATATTTATGTATCATTTATCTCTTTATTTATTTTTTAAGGATTATGATAAGAGCATTGATTGATAAACGGAATTTATTTTTTGTCAGGTTTGAAACTCAAACTCCATTATTACTAATAGACTTTTAAAAACTAACAAATATATTAAAAAAATTCAAAATTAAATTTGGAGTCTCCAAACTCAATTTTAAAACTTTGGAAGAGTGTGCCATATTAAGTCTTGCTAACTAGGGATGATAATGACCAATGGATTCACACGGTACCCACCAAAATTATTCATGATGATGAGTAGGATAATTATTCACTTAATGAATACTGATATGGAGACGGGTAATTACCCACAACATTTTGCAAGTATGGGTGCGGATACAGATACTAGAATAATATATATATATATATATATATATATATATATATATATATATAGTTTAATTGCTATGCACTTTCAGTGTAAAGTTTTTTACACTGATAACTAATTAGAAATCATGGTGTGTATGACTTTTAAGGTAATTAGGATAAGAGTCAAAATTTAGCTTATGTGATGATTTCTGATCGGTTGTCTGTGTAAAAAAATTTTACACTGACAGTGTATACCAATTAAATCGTGGTGTTCTATTTTCCTTTTTGCACCCTAATCTTTCCTTTAAGTAAAATAAACGTACATGTATAAACATTTTTATTTGCTTTAATTGCTTTTAATTTCGACTTGATGCTACCGAGTTTAATAATGATACTGATCTATATATTTACTTAATATTTTGGACAATATTAGATGTTTTGTATCAAAGACCTGATGTGAAATGTAATAGAATGATCTAATTTATATTACATATTTATGTTCTTTTCTTTTTACAGTACAAATTTCTTATCCTAATTTAAAACATCCACAAATTTATTCTATTAAAATACGGCTAATAAGTACAAATATGAATACTTAACTATCCAACAGGAAAGATACGAACATTAAAATTACTATGCATACAGGTATGAGTCCAAATTCAGATATTTTTTTAAAACGTGATTATGGTGATAAATACTATAATACCCCACCCATTACCATCCTTATTTTTAACCATCCACGTCCAGGACACCCAAGGACACATCCATTGATGCAATCACAGTACAAACTAGACTGAAGACAAAATTTTATTATTGTTTAACAAAATCATCAAACACTGTTCTTTGCTGGCAGCAGAATTAATAACAAATAATAATAATACAAAATATAATTTGTATAATGCATTTTTCTTGGTGACATTGTGTCGGTTTCTCCCGTCCCATGATTGTCTCAATGAAACAGAAGTAAGCCCTGAAGCAACAGTCCCAGGTCAGAGTACTACTACAAAAACTTGGATCTGTGAGGGCCACCAATGTCTAGCAACAGCATATGCAGCAGCATGGTATGTCGCCTGGTTGTGTGGTGACTGGTGAGAACTAGAGCCAACTACCAACTGTTACTAAAAAAATTAATTGACTGACCAAATTGTCCATTTTATTTATCTATTTGATAATAAAGCAGCCTTGGTTGCTCAATGCCTGAAAGAGAATTCAAACTTATCTGTAAATAGCCTACAACAAGTATCAACATATGCAACTGTAATACTAATATCCATCACAGTAGAAAGAATCACAACATCCCATTGTACAAAGACTTGGATCAGTGAGGAGTACCAATCTCTTCTAGCTAGTAACAGCATTTATGTAGTAGCATGGTAGGTAACCTGGTTGTGTAGTGAGAGGTATAGAGGCAACTACCAACCATGAATAAAATGTTGCATAAGTAATCATCAGAGAGTAAAAATCACTAACCCAATTGCTAGTTATATTTAGTTATTTGCTAATAAAGCAGAGGAATTGCTGAATGCCTCTAACAGAGTTCAATTCACTCTAAAATAATATACAACAAAATATCAATATCCATAAGTGTATATATAACCCCATCATAGTGAAAAGAATCACAATATGTATATGGTACAAACCATTGTACATCTCTATAAATAAGATCTGTTTGAAAAAAACTCTATCCTACCAAATTTATATGAAACAAACATGGTATTAATTTTTATTTATTTATTTATCTTCAAGAAATCTAACTACGAGCCTGCATTTTGTGCCGTTCCTATTACTACCACTTATTAAACCCCCATTCTTCTTGATCCTTGAACCTTTTAAGCACCCCTTCCATGGCTACATCAAAAGCATCCTTCATACCCTCTAACCCTTTGTTATGCTTCGCATAGACCAACCTCGGAATGTACTCAATCACCTTCTCCCTCATTTCCCTCACCTCTTCTTTGCTGTACCTCTCCAGCACCGCTTTCACGGAGGTCCCATTCTTCACCGCATTCCGGTCTATGAAAACCGAGTAACTCCCCGGTTCACCCGGCAAGAACCACTCGTACTGCAAGTACGCGGTTCGCCGCCAGAAAAAAACCGGGATCGAACCGGCTATCATGCAATCGAAAATCGATCGGCGTGTGAAGCTATCCCCTCTCGGCTGCAAGCAAAACTCCGAGCCCAGAAACGCTTCGAGTATCGCCGACGTGCCGTTGGAGCACCGACTCCCCGTGCAGTTCACGGCGCGGCACGACCCAGCCGAGTCACGGCACTGATTCAGCAAAATCCCCCTGAAATCATTCCTAAACGCGCGACGCGGCGCGCCAGCGAAGCAGAACAACGCGTCGCGGCGGCGATCGCGGACGAAGCTCTGCCAGCGAGTGACATCGGAGACGGAGCCGGGGTGGAATCCGGTGGGGTAAGGAACACCGATGTCAAAATAGTCCCACGGGTTTCGCTCGATGAGAAGGCGTGTGATGTTACGCATCCCCGGCTTATAAATGCAGCGGGAACCCCAATCGTGATCCTTGGAGCGGCGAAAATCCCATGTGATGCGACCCATGGTAATGAAATGATCCCAACCATGGGATTTTGTGTAGTAGGGTTGACGGTGGAGCCAGTCGAGCATCATGTTGCAGTGACGATCCCGATCCTCTGCGGTGGAGTTAGTCCATAGGTATTTCCCTACTGCGAGTCCAGCGTAGAAGGGTACATAGAAGGCCGTAGCAGATTCCGGCTCCGTAACTCTGCATTTATGGTTGAGTATGCGGTTGTGGAAGATGATCTCGGAGACGAACTGGTCAGTCCAGAACCATGACGGAAGAAGGTCGTCAGGGATAATACCGGCGAGTGCGGTGGCGGGCTGGCCTAAACCGTTGTTAGAGAGGGCATCGCAGCGGGAGGTCCATGGGTTGAGGTTATCACAGTTGTGGAGAATTTCTTGGTTGAAGAATGTGGGAAGGTCGTAAACGAAAACCCTGCCGTGGTGACATTGATGGATGGAATTGTGAATGGGGGAAGGGGTAGAGGAGTGGTTTAGGAAGGGTGTTTGGTGGAGGAGGGAAGGAGAGGTGGAGAAGGTGCGGAGGTTGGAGAGGAGGACGATCTGGAAGAAGAGGAGGATGAAAAGTAGCCATGCACGAGGGTTTTGAGGAGAGAGAAGGTGTTGGAGTGCGGCGGCGAAAGAGGTTTTGGTATCGGAGAGGGGTTGGGGGGAGGGGTGAACTGATTTAGGAAGCATGGAGAGTGGGTTTATGGGTTAGGAAAGTGGAGATGGCAGGCATATGTGATGTGGGATCGTGGGAGAACGAGAAAGAGAAAGAGATGACGATGAAGAATTAAGAAAGGGGGTGGGAGTTGTGGACAGACACGTGTTAATGCTTTCACCGGCTGTGGGGGACTACCGACAGGGGATAAGCTTCCTCTGCAACGACGCGTGGCGGGGTTATTGTTCCCATGGCCTCTGTAATTTCTCCGTTGCCTTCTCTCAACTCTCATGTTCATTTGCTACATTCAATTAACAATGAGTTCCTCTTCATTTTTTTTCAGACCGCTAATGTATATCAATTTTTTCTGGTTTTTTTTTTGATAAATTGTTAATGCATATCAATTAATGTCTTAAAACTATTTTACTTATATATTTTGCTAATGTAAGAATATGATTTATTTCATTTAAATTTTTTTTATCAAAAAATAAAATCATTTAATTTTTTTCCCTTATGTATAAAACGGAAAACTGATTGCGTCACAATTCTATAAACTGATTGCGGGTATTGAGGTACCCGTACTCGTATCGGCGGGTACCCTCTAAATGTGATTTATTAATGTTTCAAATTTTGGTTCAAAACTTCACAGGGTAAGCATATTCCGAAAATAAAGTAATACCAAATTCAAGTTTTTTTACATAAAACTAGCCTAATTTTTTTTTATCCACCAGATGTGACATGCCTATTACAAGCTGTTACGGTAAGACAGATTTTAGCAAGTATCTTTGACAAGTTCATAAGCACAAAATTTGCAGGACATGTCGTGACCTGTGTGCTAACTTAGAACTCACATTATTCCATTGAATAAAAAGAGTATTTACATATTGACCTGCATGTTGACTTATAACTACAATTTCATAGTCATCCATCAGAAAGAGTATTGAATTTTTTTTATCAAATATGGAATGGATCATAGTTTTTTTTATGCCCGTGGATATCCGTAATATCCGTCAATATCCATAAAATCCGATAAAAACCCATTTAGCAGGTACCCTCTCGAGCACGGGTGGGGATGGGGGAATAGTACTCGTGCCCGTCCCGCCCCATTGCCATCCCTAACCTCATCCGCTATCCTCTAACAGCTAGTTTTACCAAATATGCTCTTACATTCACATCCTCTGAACGAACGTTTAGGACGTCAAACAACCAATATCTTTGTGAATCTGATAATTTATTAGGCTACAAAGAGTCTGTTTGGTAAGTCTCATCTGCTAACTTATAGCGGATGAGTTAGTAGTCCTGTTTGGTAAGCACAATTGTCATTAGCAATTAGCATTTTTTACGAGCTTATAGCGTTTTTTTCCAAATACTACTTCAAGTAGCGTTTGAGCTTATAGCATATAGCGTTTGATTTTTTCTCTCTCTTTTGCCTTTATTATTTTATTTTAATTTCACATTAACCCTTTTCAATTTATAATAAATTATTATATATTATATAATAATATAACGCATTATAAATATTTTAATTTCACATTCACCATCTTCAATTGATAAATATTTTATTACAATGTATTATAATAAAATACAATGTATTATTTTAGACAACATTTATTTGATAATATAACATATATATAATAATATAATTTTATATGATAATATAAGATATTATAAACATGTACGATTATCATTTATATAATTTTTTTATATATAATAATGTATCAGCGTTTTTTTATATAATAATAACATTCAATATTTATAATCCTAACGTATATATATTTTATATAAACAATATTTATATAAAAAGGTATAGACACATATCCTTTTTTGTCATACTATATTTATCAGTTAGTTTAACCATTAGTTTTATCAAATACTTTCATATCAATTAGCTAGCTTATCCATTATCCACTATTCACTATAAATTCATCCGCTATCAACTATCTTATTCACTAATTTTTTCCTTTTGCTGAAAGAAAAAATTGAATTTTAACATTATACACTACTAAAGAATGGTGCGAGTTTGCTATAACAAAAACAGTTGGGAAAATTTAAAATGACGGGAATATGTTCTATTTTGCTAGTTCTTACTTTTCACCTTTATATAAAGGGAAAATGCTAACTTAATTAGGATACTGAATAAAAAATTAAAAAGACAAACTTTTATGAAAAAATAATATAATCAATATATAGAGAAGTGAAGTTTTTAGTTTTCCAATGAAATCTTATTATTTCTTGATTTCTCAAATTTAAGGTACTGATTTCAAGATCCATACAATAATGAAAAGAGAATGCTACATTTTTTTTAGACACTGATGCATAATAAGATAAGACCATTGGAACAAGGCGCTTCATAAGCACCAACTAGAGTGAGGTGCTTGTATAAGCACCTGAAGCTTACAAAAAATGGGTTATTCTTATATTTTAAAAGCATATTATTAGACTCATTTAGTAAAATTGTTGATAAAATATAATGATTTGAGATAACTTGTGGAGTCCGTAAAAATTTTAAAGGTGCTGGGTTGGAAAGATAAGTTGTTTAAGTTGTAAAAAAATAAATATGAGTGATACGTAATGGTGGGTCCCATTTAAAAATCCAAAAAGTAAAAAAAAATGGGTTGTTGTGATGGAGATATCCTAACCAGTGCGCACAGGCCATGGGTTAAAGAATCTAAAATTTATATTGGGAAATAGTGTATTTAATATATGAAAAATGCTAATCAGTGTCCTTAGGACATTGGTTAAGAAATAAAAAAAAAAATTTACATTGAGAATTGATGCATTCAATATTTAGAGAAATGATATATTGTGTTTTCCAATAAAAAATTACTTGTTTTAGATTCCTTAATCAATATCTTAAGGGCACTGGTTAGCATGACCCTTAATATATTGAGAGTTTAAAAGTTATGCTTCCCAATATTAAATTTAGGTTAAATTACTCTTTTGGTCCCTCATTTATTTTAATTTATTCGGGTTGGTCCTTCTATTTTAAAAATGTTCAAGTTGGTCCCTTACTTGTCAAACTTTAAGCAAATTGGTCCTTTTCATTAAGTTTCATCTTTAAGTTCCGACTAAATTAGTCTTTTGGTCCCTCATATGTTTTAGTTTATTCAAGTTGATCCCTATATTTTATTTAACTTGGTCCCTCATTTGTTTTAATTTATTCAACTTGATCCCTTATTTGTTTTAATTTATTCAACTTAACGATGAAACTTAACAAAAAGGATCAAATTGCTTAACGTTTGACAAGTAAGGGACTAACTTGAACATTTTTAAAATAGAGAGACCAAATTAAATAAATTAAAACAAATGAGGGATCAAAAGAATAATTTAGCCTAAAATATATATGTTTTGATTTATTAATGTACTGGTTGGCAATACTTTTTTTAATTGAAAAAATATTAAATAAAACAATGATTATTTTTCGGATTTTGAAAAAAGTGAGGCAAAATAAGATTGAAAATTTGAAACTGGTTGGGTTTAGAATTGGAAAGAAAAAACAATTGTTACATTGCATGTGTTCACCTTATCAATCCAAACAAAACGCAATGATTATAGGGGAAGGGGGCGGCCAACTGTTGGGGCAAAGTTAATATTAAGCACTATATCTGTGTTGGATCATCAAGATTGGTGGGGGGAAAGTGTTACATTTTATTATTACTCCTACCAATTTTCTATTCTTTGGTAGTTTGCGTCAAGGGTCCTGCCACGTGCACCGTTATTCTAGGACCCACGAGAACTACCATTGAAATTCACAACTATACTACGAAGTCGTGTTTTATAATTGTTGTAAATTATTGTTGTGAGCGTAGTATCCAGTGGCCATCAAGCTGTACTGATAGCTGCAGGGGTCACATGGGAACCAAATGGTGCGAAGCATTGGCTACGGACACCGTTGGTGCCCCATCTGTTCCCGGAGCTCACAATTTGTTGAGTTCATATATTCTTCAGTTACTAGGTTGATTCATTAAAATAATATTATTTTATAAATAATATTAAAATAATTTAATTAATTTTAATAGATGAGTCTATTTCGCTTCTGTAGAAAATACCCTGTAACTTCAGTGGATCTCCATCCCAATTTGTTACGCTCAAATTTCTCCAACACTCGAATCATCATATCATGTATTTCGAGACCAATTTTATGATAGTGTCTATTAAATAAACACCAATGATGCTTTCCTGATTTATGATCATTAATTATGCATATTTTTCAAATCAATGATTATTGAACAATGATTTGTAAATTGTCAAATTTTTAGCATTCTAAGTTAAAATTGCTTTTACAATTTATGGAACAAGTTGTTATAAAATATCTTATTTATATATAAATTCCTTTTATAAATTATTAAAAAAATATCATGAAAGTTGATATTTATTTATAAGCCATCCTCATTTTCAATTAAAGTATAAATCACATTGACCTTACTTTTTTTTTTTACACATTAACCTCCCTTTTTATGTTCGTAGAAAGAATAAATCATTATTTCGGTCCCTGAAAGTATGAGCCGTTATCAGTTCAGTCCCTAGAAGCAATTAAATTATAAAAAAATCCCTCAAAATTAATTTTGTTAGTCAAATTAGTCCCTTAATATTAATTTTGTTAGTCAAATTAGTCTTCGTCATTGACTAACTTTACTAACGAAATTAACATTAAGAATTTTTTTTGTAATTTAACTGTTTTCAGGGACTGAACTGATAACGTCTCATACTTTCAGAGACCAAAATGATGGTTTACTTTGGTAGAAATGACACAACCCCATTTTTCACAAAAATTAACACTCCACCCCAATTGAATAGCTTGACTACCAGTTCTTTTAGAAAATACTAACAGAATATTCTAAATAACCATGGCATTAAGCCACTAACTGTGGTTCTTCCAATTTTTTAAATAAAGGATTGAGAGAAAAAAAACATATTTGGGAGTTCGTGAGTTTGGTGAGTTAGGCGGTTGTTGAGCAGAGTTGGAGGTGGTTTGCGGTGGCGTCTAGCAATTTCGTTTGCGGTTTTGGCCAACTTCCTGACCACCTCGCCACCTACATCGCTCCACAAACCACCTACTTGCTGGTGATGATGGTGGCGCTCTGGTAACTAAATGGTGGTGGCTGACGTGAAGACAGACCTTGGAGAACAGCGGTGACGCGCACAAGAAGATGTGTGATGATGGGATGGCGTGAACAAGTGGCTGAAACAAGGGGTGGCTCGTAGGTTTCTCTTCCACAGTAGATCTACTAGTCAGGATCCTCAACTCATCAGTTGTCTGCTCGAGTGGCTTGATTTTCTCTCAAATAAATGAGTGAGGGAGGAAAAAGAGATGGTGGGTGGTTTGTAACTTTTTTTCAAAATTTTGCTATCATCCCCTGCACATGTGATTGGAACAGGAACAAATGATGGGTAGGGTAACTACGGTGTTGGTGGGGATGGGATCAACGTCCGTCGTCAATGGAGGGTGAAAACGTCAGTCGTCCGGATAGAGACACAGGCACGTTTAATTTTGTAACTTCGCAAAAAAAGGTTGAGTAAATCCTCCCTTTTTATCTCTGAAAATGTGAGGCGCTATTAGTTCAATCCTTAAAATAATTAAATTATAAAAAGATCCTTCAATTTTAATTTTATTAGTCAAGTTAGTCCTTCATTGTTAATTTCATTAGTCAAGTTGGTTCGTGAGTGTGGTGATTACAGAGAGTAATTTGACTAACGAAATTAACATTGAGAGACTTTTTCATAATTTATCTGCTTTTAAGAATTGAAATGATAGCATCTCACTTTTAGAAACAAAAATGATGGTTTACTTAAAAAGGTTTCTTACCTATTTATTACAAAAGGTATCAACAGGTTATATTTATCAATTAGTCCAAAATTGACTTGGATTGAAATAGCAAGTAAAAAATGGACAAGATGGGTGCCTCCCAAAACGTTGGAGTGATAAAACTCATCGAATTTCAATTATATAAATTGAAGGAGAATGCTAATCAGTATAGTTAGGACATTGATTAAGAAATCAAGAAAAGAAATCTTATATTAAAAGATGTGTATTTAATATTTTCAAAAATGTAACATTTAATTTTTCAATAAAATATTTCTTTTTACGGATTCCATAATCAATATCTTTAGGATACTAATTATCAAGATCCTAAATTGAATTACAACAAGAAAGGAAAACAAAATTAATGTTTTTTCGTGTCTGATGAATAATGTATTACTAGCATTCTCGGAAAGTTTCATAATGTGGAAGTGTTAACAAATCTTGCATTCATTATCCAATTCTATCCTTTAGTAATAGGAGAGTAAAAGAAGAAATAAAAGATAGAAATAGAGAGAAAAAATGAGAGAATTTCCTGCCTGTTTATAGGAAGATAATGTTCTCCTCAATTCATGATGCACATGCAATAGAGCTACACGTTAGTCGATCATAATAGTTTAGATACCTACAATACATCGTGAATGATAAAAAGTAAGGACAACGTTAGTCACTCATAACAATTTAGGTAGAACTCCATGCACTTCAGCTTAAAATACTTTTGAGCGCTCCGAAATGAACCCTACAAAATAGACATGGAAATTTTCATTTGAGCGTCAGAGTAACCCGTCAGTGGATTATCTCTATGCATGGTTGAGTTCCGAACAACCATACCAGACATGTCGCTTTTCCAACTAAACATCAGAGTAACCAGTCAGAGGAGAGAGGACTAAACAGTCCACATTCTTAAACTTGAACACACACTCATGGAGGTAAAGGAGGAAAGAAAATCAATCCATTCAAGTCTATATGTATTTGATTTTTCGTTGGGAAATTTCAAATGTACGTTGAGACAAAGTATCTATAAAGTTCTTTTAAGGCAGACGTGCTTTTGGATCCAAATATACGTTTACAACAGTAAACCAAACATGCCCTAAATGATCTGTGTACTTATTTTGGTTATATCTTGAGTTCTAAATGTCCGATTGAAATGATTCTTGATGCGTTAACTCATGGTGCCCTATCTCTTCTACATAACAGTGCTAACATGGCGGCCTACTAGTCATCTTAACACTTAAGGGATGAATAGTGACGGTATGAATCAATACCAAAGTTTTGGAACTTTGTAGGGATCAATACCAATGATAAAAAAGTATAGGGACCAAAATCAAAACTGACTCATTTTTTTGAAACTAAAATCTTAGTTAAACCGACTTTTGAGCACCGAATTGGGCCATACGTAATAGACATGGAAATTTCCATATGAGCATAAGAGTAACCAGTCAGTGGATTATCTCTATGCACTGTTGAGTTCGGAACTTGGGGGCAATAAACCATACCAGACATGTAGCATTTCCAACTATACATCGGAGTAACCATTCGAAGGACTAAACATTCCACATTCTCAAACTTGAACACACACACTCGCGAGCTTCGACCTTGGCAGACTGTAAATCGTGGTAGTTGCCTAGAGAGCTAAACATCAAGAATTGAGTAGTCACCTTTTCTAGCTATGTTATATAGACATTCTTTATATGACACCTCATAATCATATTCTAACTTTGTATATAGAACATAGTAGTATTCAATAATTTTCATATTAGACACAATATCCTAGATAAATATTGTATTTTAGGTGTAAATTTTTTTTTTTGTTGGGTGTCTGGAAGTGCTGGATAGCCAGGTATGTACAGAGGAATTATTAGTACAATTTTGGGCTCATATATCCGTAATGAACTCAATAATTTAAAACACAATTATTTGAGAAATAAAACTGATGTGGCTTTTGAACTCCCTTATACAACAGCTAGCCTGCCACGTGCAACCCTGTGGCTTGTGGTTTCAGGGACATATGCATTTTCGAACAGACAATATTAAATTAGAATCATTCTATCAATCTCTTCATCATGCAGGAGTATATATTCGTAGAGTTACAGAAGTGTCATAGCTGCATTAGGCCAAATTAAAATTTTGCATTTTGATATCTTTATTTCATAAGAGTTACATTTAAAGCACGGTGAGAGATTTAATTATGAGGTGAGATTACATAATCACTTGAAATGGTTATATTCAATTCATGTTTTTTTTTTTGGCTTCACACGACGGTTCAATCCAAACCGATCCATTTGACCCATCATTGATCAAAATGGGACGGAATCAGTTGACTTGTTCGATAAAGTGGGTTAAAGTTCCCAACTCATTCTATTTAGTGATGAGTTGGCCTACCAAACACATAAAAAAATATATAAGTGGTTGGCAGATTGACAGATTAACCCGCTAAAAAATAATAATTTTTTAAAAAAATTATAAATTAAAAACATACATACAAATATCAATTAAAAATAAAAACACAGATATCATAAATCCACTAGTTCACAAATAGCCAAACAACAATTGTTAAACGAGGTGGATCAAATGGGTTGACGGTTGAAATTCCAAACCCACCAACAAAGTGGGTTAAACAGTTTGTTCTACAGGTCCAACCCATTTTGCCACCCTTAGCTTACAATAAGGTGTAGACCGTGTTCATATCTAGGGATGACAATTTGTATCTGTGTGGGGGGTCCCTGTGGGGATTGCCCCGTATGGGGTTTCGCGGACGGGGAATTTTTCTCGGCTGGGATGGGGGGAGAAAATCCCCTTGAATGCAATCTGGGGATGGGGACGGGGAATTTGATGTAAAAGTAAAGTTTGACACCTGGTGTCAACGGATTCTGTCTCATTAATTATATATATATATGATCTATTTTTATATATCAAATTAGATTAATTTTATTTGAGAGCAGATTAATTGTGCATGACATATGCATCACTTTCTTCACTACAACATTGTTATTTTACGTACATATAGAATTATTATAAGTCAACATAGATTGACACATTTGGTCAAGTCTTCCTTCCACACTTGTTGTGGTTTGGGTTTTGTGGTCTTTTCTGACCATGCAAGAGGGTGTACCATTTCCTAATCCAAATTTTAGATCACAAAAAAAAAAAAAACTATTATAATTTATTATTTACTTTTTTTTTTTGGGTCCCTAAGAGGCATACTTTGTTTGGCCTACCAAACACATAAAAAAATATATAAGTGGTTGGCAGATTGACAGATTAACCCGCTAAAAAATAATAATTTTTTTTAAAACAATTATAAATTAAAAACATACATACAAATATCAACTAAAAATAAAAACACAGATATCATAAATCCAGTAGTTCACAAATAGCCAAACAACAATTGTTAAACGAGGTGGGTCAAAATGGGTTGACAGTTGAAATTCCAAACCCACCAACAAAGTGGGTTAAAGAGTTTGTTCGACAGGTCCAACCCATTTTGCCACCCTTAGCTTACAATAAGGCGTAGACCGTGTTCATATCTAGGGATGACAATTTGTATCTGTGTGGGAGTCCCTGTGGGGATTGCCCCGTATGGGATTTCGCGAGTGGGGAATTTTTCTCGGCTGGGATGGGGGGAGAAAATCCCCTTGAATGCAATCTGGGGATGTGGACGGGAAATTTGGTGTAAAAGTAAAGTTTGACACCTGGTGTCAACGAATTCTGTCTCATTAATTATATATATATGATCTATTTTTATATATCAAATTAGATTAATTTTATTTGAGAGCAGATTAATTGTGCATGACATATGCATCACTTTCTTCACTACAACATTGTTATTTTACGTACATAAAGAATTATTATAAGTCAATATGGATTGACACATTTGGTCAAGTCTTCCTTCCACACTTGTTGTGGTTTGGGTTTTGTGGTCTTTTCTGATCATGCAAGAGGGTGTACCATTTCCTAATCCAAATTTTAGATCACAAAAAAAAAATTATTATAATTTATTATTTACTTTTTTTTTTTGGTCCCTAAGAGGCATACTTAGACCTTATATAGAAAAGGGGGTAATTGAAGTCATTGCGGAATCGAACCCGCGACTCACCCATCACCAAATGTCCCTGTAGCCTTATCATTGAGCTGCTGAAGCGGGACAATTTATTATTTACTTTAATAAAATTATATGTACGACTTTATTACTCAAGCATATGAGTATACCGATTTCAATTGAATACTACTTAAAGTTTTCAATTTTATTAGTATCATCCTTTTTTTTTATTTTGTAGTATCCAACTTTATTTTTTTCTTATTAGTAAATTAAAACTCTTGATTCTATTAGCATCATCCCTTCGTCACCTTCACCCCCACTCTCTCTATTATTTATATATATATATATATATATATATATATATATATATATATGTGACAATTATTCTTAAAAGTTTATCCTCTGGCTTAGAGGTGATTGAAAAAGATTAAATGTGTCTTTCCTCAAATGCATGATTGAACATTTCCATCGAAAATCTAAACACACACTAACAATATTTTGCAAAACTATCTATGAAAGAGTTATTCCCATTGATCATGTGGTACAACAAAGCATTTTATTTTTCTTAAAAATAAAGAAACATTGGTCTAACTTTTCCAACACACCATGATGAATAACTATAATTCAAGCCATCGATTTTGAATGCAATTTTTTTTTAAATAAAAAGATATATGTATATCCTTTAAATATGAAAAATTCCAAGTCCACCTTTCTCGGTTTGGTTGACAAGTAGGGTACGGGTCTAAGCAAATTGCTAATTACTGTTAGTGCAGACAATACATGGACATATTGCATTTCTGAATGAGAAATGCTATACACATATTCTTTATCACACTTTTTTTATATACAATATATTTTATCACACTCTTTAATATACCATGTCATTATGTTTGGTTAAAATTATTCTCACCGCAAAAGTAAGAAAAACGAGTCCCGATGCATTTTTTTCAAAAGCAATGTGAGAAAATTTTTTGAACAACGTGATTTTCAACATAATTCTATGATGAAGAATCTAAAACAAATAGACACTTTATCATAAGGTGGATTTCATGTGGGATCTAATAAATCACGTGGGGGCATTCTCTATTCAGTAAGTCCGACATAAAATTCATAAATATTAGAGTGTGTCTTACAAAAAGTGTAATAAAGAATGTGTTGTTAGCATAATAGCATTCCCCTTTTCTAATCCGAAATGCAGGGGGCAGCATGATTGGGATTTATTCTTGGCTTGATTCCTCTGCTTCTTTCCATTGGCATGTCAAGAATTAGTTTGAGGCACACGGTGTTTTAGTACATGTTTAGTTTTCAAATAATAAAGTTTAGGGTGGAAAAAAATTCTTAGCATTCCAAAGAGTACTTCGTGTCTTTGACATTAATAATGATTTAGTTGTATCTACTTTTTAGTTTCAATTCTCAATATTATATACGTTAGGCTCTGATTGGTATCTATACTATATGTATTTACAAATAATCTTATTCATTACTTATTCATATGTCAACCTCTAAGCATTTCACATAGAATTTTTCTACATATGTCGCTATCACAATCAATATTGTTTATTTTTTTTAAATTTTTAATTAAAAAAATAATCAATAAATTTTGAAATTTCAAATTAAATCAATACATTAATGGTAAGTTATTTTTTGACTCATAAAATATTTAAGAATCGAATATTAAATGTGGAAGGATCAATATTTGATTTCCATATTATGGAAAAATCGAATAATTAGTCAATAATTTAAATATATTAAATTTGGCTTGAATTAATGCAATTAATGAAATTATAACTTACCAATTTTGATTTTTAGTTTTCAAAATTTGGACAAGAAAAGGAAACATAATTGATTGCAAAATTTATCAATTAAAGAAGTTTTAACCTGCTAATAAATGAATGTAATTATAACCTACCAATAAATGTAATTTGAAATGTGGTCATCAGAATAATTATTAAATGGACACCATAATTAGAAAATTTGCCAATATATTATCTCATACTAATTATTTAAATCATGACCATTTCATGTTACACAATTTTAAATTGAAAAATAATTATAACCTGTCACTAAAACTGTAATTAATTCAATACAAGATTCAATTCAATATATATGTGTAGCATGATTGAAACCTTACAAATCAATACTTGATTAAAATCTGCCAATAAATGAATGAAATTATAACCTGTCAATAAATGAAATTTGAAATGTGATCTCTTTCTCCTTCCCGACTCCATGAAAGAGGGAAGACCACTGCCTCCATGCATCTCTCTCCACCATGAAGCCACCACTACCACCAACCAAAGAAGAAGAAAAAGGTAAGGCGACCTTCTCTTCTTGATTTTTTTTCCTGCGATCCCTCTTAATTTTTTCCTCTCTGGTTCTTCGAAGGCCATATATATTCCTTCCCTGCTCATTCGGTTATCTCTCATATCAAATATTGACTGTCATCTCTTCTCCTTTTTTATTAATGTTATTTTTTCATGTAATTTATGACTGTCATTCTTGTGATTTTTTATATTTTTTCGGTGCTAGTTTCTAAATATTGAAACCCTCTCATTCTCGCTCTTTTTTATTTTTTTCAGAGCACCGTCCCAAATCTTCAAATGGTAAGAAACCCTCTCATGCTCGCTACTTCTAATTTTGCTCTCTTTGAAGGTTTTGCCGAATACCGTTGGGACTAAGATGAATTTCATAGATGATAAAATAAGATGAAACACAATCTGATAAGATTTTTCTCTATCTATAATTATTTTTTGTTTCATTATTCTTACAAGTTGTTTATTTGTGTACATGATTCTTCAACTTGGCGACAATATCTTGCAAGCATGTTTTAGAAAAAATTTGGTATACCAGACTTCATTAGTTTTTCATATACTGGACATTGTGGTTTAGCCACATCTTAATTCGCCATCACAAGCTATTATAACTCATGCTGAATTTTAAAACCGACATGAGGAAAAAAGATTGATTTGAAGGAGATACTCGAGGTTAGTCGATCATGTCGCCATTCAGATTAATATTTCACCAGCCATAATCGAAAGGAGTGGCAGGGCCGTGGTGAAGATGTTGCGGATTTTGTTAACGTGTATGATGTGTCAGAGTGGGAAAAAGACACAAATGAGAATATATGAAAGAATCTTCGTTCAAATATTGTATGAAAATTGTCGGGACGTAAATATTGTTGACAATAACTTTGATGAAATTGCGTTGGATGAGTGAAATGATGTTCTTTATTGAGATAGAAATCTAAGTAGATAATTCTAAACATGCGAGCATTGTCATCTTCAACAATCATTAATATGAATATTTAATTTCATACAATCATATAGTCCTCATGGAATTGGCCGATAAATGTATAATCATACGTGCGTGTGTATATATATATATATATATTTTTGCACAATATGGAGAAAGTATACACCAGGGAAAGTATATTTTCTAAAAATGTTTAATTTACACGGACAAAAGAGGATAAATAAATTAAATAGATTTTCAAGAGAGCATAAAAATAATATGATAGAGAATTATTATTATTTTTTAAAATGGTTAACTTGAATGCAGAAAAGATGAGAAATAAATTAAATATACTTTGAAGAGAAACAAACAAAAATAATTTACTAAATAAATATACTTTCTAAAAATGGTTACCTTGCACGGGAAAAAAAGGAGAAATAATTCAAATAAATTTTCAAGAGAGAAAAATAATAACATGTTAGATAAATATATTTTCTAAAATTTTTTAACTTTCATTGCAAAATAGGAGAAATAATTCAAAATATTTTCAAGAAATGTTTTTTTTCATATGATAGATAAACATATTTTCTAAAAATTGTTACTTGCATGGTAAAAAGAAGAGAAATAAATCAAATAGAATTTTAAGAGAGAAGAAAAAAATTCATATCATAACTAAATATATATTCTAAAAATCTTTAACTTGCACAGGAAAAGATGAAAAATAAATCAAATATATTTTCAAGAGAAAATAAAAAAATTCATATGATTACCAAGATATTGTGAAGAGATTATTGTTTTAATAAATTACATCAATAAATGATTAATTAACTTGAAATGTAGTTGTAGCCTTGAAAACATATATATAATATTAAATATTCAAAGAAGTACCACCCCAAGGTAGTAGAAGAAAAAATGGTTAGTGCTAATTTATTAATTTGCTTTGCAAAATAAAACAAATTCACTATAATATTAATGTTGAAAGAAGTAGAAATACCAAGGTATTGAGAGAAATGTCAAATACTAAAAATAATATGATAGGTAAGTATATTTTATAAAAAAGGTTAACTTTTAAGGGAAAAGAGGAGAAATAAATCAAATAGATTTTCAAGAGAGAAGAAAACATAATACGATAGATGAATATATTTTCTAAAAATGTTTAACTTACACGGGGAAAAGAGAATAAATAAATCAAATACATTTTAGAGAGATAATAAAAATAATAATATGATAGATAATTATTTTGTTTTTAAAATGATTAACTTGCACAAGAAAAAGATGAGAAATAAATCAAATAAACTTTGAAGAGAGAAGTAAAAAATAATATGATAAATAAATATATTTTTTAAAAATTGTTAACTTGCACAGGGGAATGAAGAAATAAATCAAATAGATTTTCAAGAGAAAATAAAAAATTAGTATAGATAACTAAATTTTGTGAAAATGATTAACTTGTTCGGAGAAACAAATCAAATATATTTTCAAAAGAGAAGAAAAATAATACGATAGATAAATATATTTTCTAAAAATGATTAAGTTTCATTGGGAAATAAGTGAAATAATTCAAAATATTTTCAAGACTTTTATTTTTCCATATGATAGATAAATATATTTTCTAAAAATGATTAAATTGTATGGTGAAAAGAAGATAAATAAATCAAGTAGATTTTCAAGAGAGAAGAAAAAAATTAATATCATAGGTAAATATATCTTCTATTGCATGGGAAAAAGATAAGAAATAAATAAAATAGATTTTTACGTGATAATAAAAAATTTCATATGATTACCAAGATATTATGAAGAGTTTAACATTAGTGTTTAAATAAATTACGTCGAGAAATGATAAATTAGTTTGAAATGTAGTAGCCTTGAAAACATATTTATAATGTTAAATGTTCAAAGAAGTACCGTATCAAGGTAGTAGAAGAAGAAATGATTAGTGTTAATTCCTAATTTTGTTTTGAAAAATAAAACAAATTCACTATAATATTAATGTTGAGAGAAGTATAATATCAAGGTATTGGGAGAAATGCCAAATATTAAAAATAAAATGATAGAGAAATATATTTTCTACAAATGGTTAATTTTGACGAAAAGATAAGAGAAATAAATCAAATAGATTTTTAAAGCGAAGAAAAAATAATATGATAGATGAATATATTTTCTAAAATGTTTAACTTACACCGGAAAAAGAGGATAAATAAATCAAATAGATTTTGCAGAGAGAATAAAAATAATAATATCATAGATAATTATTATTTTTAAAAATATTTAAATTGCAGGAGAAAATGAGGAAATATAAATCAAATAGATTTTGAAGATAGAGAAAAAAAATGATGTGATGGATAAATATACTTTCTATAAATGGTTAATTTGCATGAGGAAATGGGAGAAATAAATCAAATGATTAATCAGCTTAAAATGCAGTTGTTGCTTTGGAAATATATATTTACTATTAAATCTTCAGAGAAGTATGATACTAAAGTAGTGGAAGAAAGAAACAGTATCTTTTTTATTAATCACAATCTTTTTTATTTTGTTTATATACATAATATTTTAAAGTATTATCATTCAATTTCTTTTCAAATAAACCTCTTTTTTAAAATAACATTATTCTTTCTTTATTTATTTTTTCTTCACATGTAAACATTTTTTATATATACCTTTTAATATTGCATAAATATTATGATATTGCACTTAGAATGTGTGCGTCGCATGTGTAGCAGGCTAGAATACATACTTACAAGATAATATGTACTTACTATTAACACTTTAAGTTATTAAGTTAATATCTATTACATTTTGTGATTGACGGTTCAGACAAAATAATTTTTTAACAATTTTTTGTATTTAATTTTTCACAAAAAATATTAAACCAAAAACGTGAAATCAGTAATTACATATTTTTTTGATCAAATCCTAAAAATTAGCATATTTCCCGTGCATAGCACGGTCCATATACTAGTATAGTATAAGGTGGGATAGTATAAACTTATTTTACATGGTTCATTTTTATTATATGTTTGATACGACATATAATGAAACAAAATTTTTATCTAATGATCATAGTAACTTATCAGGTCTCAAGTAGCTTGATAAGATATTATAATATAATTTTGATTTAGATTAAATAAAAATTCAATATTTCAATCCTGAATTAACCTTAACCATTTGTTCTCATATCACATTTATGTGTGTTGATTTAGGCTAAGTCGATCCATTGCAATCCAGACCATATTCAAGATGGGTTAGGCCAAATTTAATTTGAACTATTAAATTGTTTGTCCAGTGGCCTGCATTTTTTTTTATGAATTCTTATTAGAGTCTAAAAATGTGAGTTTTAACTTTTAAATAATCTATATGACTAACTTACGGTAAAAAAATTAAATTGACTTTATTGAAAGATTTTAAATTAAATATTACATTAAATATATATGTATATATATATAATTTATTTTAAAATGATAATTTAATAAAATTAAAAGTTAAAATTTAATAATTTTAGGAATTGATTTTGATTTATTTAGGCCTGTGAGTTTTGAGGATTCCATTATGGACCAATTATTTTTTGCTTTAATTTGTTTAGGCTCATCCCACATATTTTGTTGATTTATTCGGGGTTGGCATGTGAAGCTCGACCTACACGTTTAAAAGTATAAAGAAATTTATATCTATATTCTTCTTGCAAAAAATAAAATGAATAAATACTCAATTTGTTTCCTGAAATTATAGGGTGGTATCAACTTAGTCCTCTACATTATCAATATTTTAAAATGATCCATGAAATTGCAAAAAGTTAATCAGATTCGTCCTTTCGTTGGTATTTGCATGGACTATAATGACATTAAATTGATAATGTCAGTGATGCATTTGAAACTAAGTGAATAATGTCAAGGATGCATTTGGTATATTTTACAATTTCAAGAATCATTTTAGAATATTGATAATATAAAAGATTGAGTTGATACGATCCTACAATTTCATAGATTAAATTGGATATTTACTCTAATTTTATAAGCGCGTGGGACAGGAAATATTTTAAATATAAAAACTTATATATTGTATAACTTACAATATATTATCAAACCTTAAAATATAAGAACATTATTCTATACAACAAGGCCTTAAATGGCATTCCTTGTTGAAATATAATTCAAATTAATATTAGTTAGTATTGATAGAGTTAGTTAATAAAGTGGTTAGATGGTAGTTAGTTTGTTAATAGAGAATAACTATCATAGTGTGTATTATAAATAGACTTAGTGTTGTGATTAGTAAAATGTGATAAGTGATGTGAATAAATTTTTTTATTCAAGTGTATCTCTTTCTTCTTCCTCTCAATATTTCTCTCTAGTGTGTGCTTGTGTTTCAACATGGTATCCAGAGCTATACGATTAGGGACCTACGAAGGTATGTCCATGGCTGCTGTGCTTGGGTTTGATGAGTTTCTTCCAATTTCATTGCCGGTTCTTGATGGCAAGAACTTCAACCAGTGGGTCGCGAAGATGAAAGTGATCTTCGGGTTTCAAGATGTATTAGATGTGGTGGTTGATGGTGTGCAGGATGAGGCTGACAGTGCAGCCTGTGAGAGAGATTCTAGAGCTCTCTTTATCATCCATCAATGTGTGGATTTCGCCCATTTTGAAAAGATTTCCACATCAAAGAGTGCTAAAGAAGCATGGAAAATCTTATACAAGGCATATTGTGGTGCTAATACAGTGAAGAAGGTGCAGAATCAAGGAGCAAATGATTGTGGAAGAAACCGAAAGGGACACAAGAAACAGTGGCAACCAGAAATCTTGATACAAGATTTAATCCAAGAAGAGGAAATTCCAACTGAGACTGAAGATGAACGGAGAAAGGTTAAAGAAGTGGAGTCGATACAGGTGGAGGGCAAGGTGAAACTTTCTAAAGCTGTTGAAGAGAATGGAGTGGAAGAAGATGAATGGGATGTAAACTGTGGATGGGGAAGATCCAGAGGGAAAGTAAGGGTCAACGAAGGTACTATAGAAAGTGATTCTATTTTGTCATCTCCTGGTTCTGCAAGAAAGGGACCGTCTTTGATGCCTGGTGGGTTCTATCAGGCTTATAGATATCTTGAATAAGATTGCTGCTCAAGTTAATGATGGACCTTGTGTTACTTACATTGGTGAAGGTGGTTCGGGTAATTTTGTTAAGATGGTTCATAATGGAATTGACTTAGGGGATAAGTCCGGCGTTGGTCATATTCCAGAGGATTCATTCAAATTGCTATTTGCTTTTCTCCAAGAATGTGTCATAAATGATAATGGGGTTTCTTGTTGCAGAGGTCCAAGTTTTGGGAGAAAAAAGACATTTTTTGAAGAAACAATATTAGTTGGATCATTGTGCTTCAAACAATGGGATCCAGGAAAAATGTGTTCTTGAAAGATATACTAGCTATTGTGTTTTTAGGTGATTTGAATTAAGGGGGTGTGTTGAAATATAATTCAAATTAATATTAGTTAGTATTGATAGAGTTAGTTAATAAAGTGGTTAGATGGTAGTTAGTTTGTTAGTGGAGAATAACTATCATAGTGTGTATTATAAATATACTTAGTGTTGTGATTAATAAAATGTGATAAGTGATGTGAATAAATTTTTTTTCATTCAAGTGTATCTCTTTCTTTTTTCTCTCAATATTTCTCTTTAGTGTGTATTTATGTTTCAACATTCCTATAGTGGACCCAATGAGGCAAATGACGATTTGGAGTCACTATCATTACAAGCGGTGGAGGCATTAAGAATTTAAGTATTTAACAATAATTTATTAATAACACCATTAATATTACTCTTTTTATTTTTTATTTTTTTTGCTACAATATTACTCATTTTATTAATGAAGTAATCTTAGATTGACAGTATCTAACTTAAGCATTCACATTTGATCACACGGAACACCAATGAAATAATAAATACAAATACTAGTAACAACAAAAATTCAATACAATTTATTATTTTGTACATAAAAGAACTATATGGCCCAACATTCTGCATCATATTTCAGTTTTTAGCAGCCTAGTAATCATTTAAGTGCATCATCTCGGCAGAATGGCATATCATGTGTACTATGCTATCGACACTTTTCTAGAAAGAGCATTGCTAGAAGGTCCACTCCCTTACAGGTAGCATCTACCACCAGGTAGCTTGCAAACTTTGCCTATACTGATGTAGATATTAAAGTAAAAGGTCCAAAGTGATTCTTTATATAAAACAAAATCCGATTATATTTTGATTTCTTAAAAATAAAAATATCAATTTGGTGTTTAATAATATAAAATATAGATCAAATTGATTTTTTTCGTATAATTTTTAGGGACATTTTAATCTCTGTTAGAAACCATTTGGCTCACATTTTACATTTTTGAGAATCAAATTGATATTTTTCATTTCTCAGGGATCAAAATATCTTCGTGATTTTTTTATCAATGATCAATTTAAATCTTTACTCTAGATATTATTTTTGTCATTGTGGATAATTTTAAACCGTTAGATATAATATTAAAATATTTAATAATCTAGATTTAGTAGACTAAACAAAAAAAAATGTGACCTTGACTGGATAATATAAGTTGCCTAGAAAATTTGAAAAGACACATTTGCACTTCACTCAATCCACCCCCGTCACCTATCCTCTTCATGACAAGCGGTGGTTCCCTTTGATTTAGAGAACAAATTACCCCATTGACAATATTAATCACACTGAGGAAGAATTTGGCCAAAAGAATTCTGGTAGCACACAAAATCACTCTATGTTTGATTCCAATTCACAAACCCCCAAGAAATACCCCAAAAGTTGCGCCTCAGTAACCTCTGAGAGGCTTGCGCCACCAAGGTCTCATTTCAATGTGGGCAGCCCCAATAGGACCTCGTCAAATATTATGTCTCGGCATTTCTAGTTTCTAGCTGAAACGAACAACTTATGTGCAGATAGGACATCTGATTTCATTCTCCTTATTACAACTCGCGCTTTATTAAAGGGTGACCCTCTGCTACCACTGCAACGAAGGGAGAGGGGAAGAGGACGACGGGCACGATGGTGGTGAGGTTGAGGGGGCGGCGGCTACGGACAGTGGTGGTTATGTGTGGATGGGTGGCAGGCATGAAGGTAGGAGGGGTTGGGATGGGGCGGTGGTAAGGATGGATAAAAATGAAATTTAAAACCAAAAAAAAAAAAAACAAATAAACTGGAAAACCTGTTGTTGTAGGTAATTTTAGTGCTACACCCATGTAGCACTTTTCTACATATTACATTCTAGCGCCACCCGTCTTTATATAGTGTGGATTTAGGAAGTTGTTATATGAATAAGGGGAGGAAGTTGCTTCATTTTAAAGTCAAATAAGTCTTAGCAAGAACTTACAAAAGTTACAATAATACTTACTTCCAATTTATTATCTACCAATCAAGAACATTAGCAAGAATGAAAGCCAAGACATTTATGCAAATTATGGGGCTTACAGAGGTAAAGCTCAAGGCCAAAACTAACACAAGCCATATCAACGTATGCAAAAGAAATGCTAGCAGAAGTGGACGGAATTCGCATTTAGAGGGAGGTCATATCTTCCTGGCTAAACGCTTCAGCTCATGGACCAGAAAAGCTTAAAATTAAACACGTTGGAATAGCAGATTAAAACACCCAAACAACAAAATTGGGTGTCAAAGCAAGCTTCCACTACTAATGAAAAGTGAAATTTGTTATCTAAAATGGCAAGATAAAAATGACGTAAGAGAATAGATTAGTCATCATATGCACTTTCATCTAGCTTACGGATATTCTTCAATCAGTACCACTTGAATTTTAGCATTTCTAGTCTTTTTGATTTGTACATCAAACCATTTATAGGAGAGCCTGCCGTGAGTAAAATGGGGTTAGGATTCTCTTTTTATTACAAGACAATTTTTTTATAAGTGATGCTACTGGAAAAAGGAATGCAATTTTTTTTTGTCTTTTCACAAGGTATTCTCATAGACATAACTATGAAACAAACTCTCGGACAAAGGGTATGGCTAGAATAAAGCCTTCCAAAGTGGTGATTCCAAAATTAGAACCCTTACCATTATAGATAAAGTTCTTGTGAGGTCGCAATTCACTTCCGTCGCAACCAATTACTACGAAGTCTTTTTTTTCTTCTTTTGAAGGTTCGAAATGCATTTGAAAAGATATTAAAAGTGTAAAACCTAAATACTCATGAAGAAAAATTCTTTTAAAGTAAGCTTATTTTTAAAATGACAAAATAAATGTATATAAATTATTTAATGAATTAATATTTTAATGAACATTAATAAATAAAGATATATACATTTTTATTTTCTCATTTTAAAGAGAAACTTAGTGTTTGTTTGGATCAGCTGCGAAAATTGATTATTTCAATACTCGATTATATATATTATTGTTATAATCGATTATAATATAATCAATTTTATGTTTGGATGTATTTGTTGAAAAAAAAATTATAAGATAATTCATTTCGTTTAAATTGTATAATAAAATCAATTATCTATATTAAATTATTAAAAAAGATATGAAATTATTTGTATACTTTAATAATATATTTGGTAATTAATTTTACAAACGTGAAATAGAAAGAGTGTTGTTAATTTCAAAATAATCTAACAACTTTTAAAATAAATTTTAAACTTCTAACTTCTCTAAAAATAATTTTTTTTTATCATAAAAAAAGATATTTTAGAATTTAATTAATTTATCCAAATATACTAACTTCTACCTAAAAAGTAAAAATAACTTTATCATGAAAAACAGCTGTTACACCCTCTTAATGTCATGTTCATACGCATGAAACCCATCCACTTCGTCTCTTCAGATATGCATCCTATGCATCTAGATTCCAATCTACAGACTCCATAACATTTTTTTTATTTTCCAAACCAAGTCTTGAACAGGGCTAGATATGCACAATAGAAGCTTTAATCCAAGGTAAATGTTTATGAAATTGATTAAAGAATCAAATACAGAAAAAATGTATTTAAAATTAACATTCAATGCATTGAAAACAGGGCCGGCCCAAGCATAAAGCGGCCCAAGCCCTTGTTTTAGATCTCTCAAAAAAATAATTTTTTCTTTAGAAAAAAAAGCCCATTTTGTATTTTTTTATATTATCTTTTTGATATGTTTCATATATCAACAAATATAAATTAGCCCATTTGATATAAAAGCTTACCATTAACTGTAAGGTCCAGGGATCAACTCCTAATTGTGTAAAAAATAATTAATACTTTAATTTTTTAAAAAGGCCTCATTATAGAATTTGTTTTAGGTCTCAATAGGTATTGGACCGGTCCTGATTGAAAATTTAAAAATTATATTTTTCAATAAAAGAATTACATATTTTAATTCCTCAGTCCGTGTCCTTAATTTAAATCTTCGTGGTGACTTGAATTGACCAATTCTGAATAATATAAAAAACACACAACCTTTTTAGATCTACATTCCTACGTAACCTTTAAAATTTTTGTTAACTCAACTCAGTTATCATGATAACCATGGAGGAAAACATCAAAATATTTATCTATAAATCTCATAAAGTAACTTCACATGGACATGGTTGCAATCACTTGGTAGTTGACCTCAATAAAATTAATAACCTGACACAGGTCAAACTAACAGAAAGGATAAACCTAAGCCACCTTTTATTTCCAGCATTGATATGCCAAGCAGTAGCAGGCTATAGGAATCACACTCACTTTACTTCTTCAAAAGCAGAGGCCCAACATTATCCCCGGTGGCCTTGTTGTGCTTTACATGGCTTCCATCGCACAGAGGAAAAGTTCCTGATCTCCAACATCTGCACCGAAGCACCCCAAAACATAAAATATCTTGGAACTTAAACATGATACACATAACTTCCAATCTACATCAACAAGTTTTTTCTTTGCCATGACCTTGCAATGGAGCATGGAAGTAGCAAAACTACAGTATAATTGGTCAACTTCAAATTTTATTCTTTTTATAGTAAAAGAGGTCTAAGATTAGTGCTAGAAGGAAAGGGTAGGGACGACTTTTAGTATTTACCATAAATATAGCAAATCATGATTCACAATGAAAAGCCACGATACCTAGCAAATAACCCTTTCTTAAGCCACAAACTCATAAGTAACCCTTTGAATGATATTTTCTTCCATTTAGGTTGACAATTACAACATAAGGAATATAAACAGTGACAACCATACCTTGCCGAAATATCCAGAGTTATAGATCAGATTTCACAGAAAAAGAAAATATTTAATTATGGATGATGACTTAAATTCAGTGTTGGCTGTGCCGGTGTGCATCGAACTTCCTTTGGTCAGCAAAATGGCAGTTTAATGGTGCAATAGGCTTCTATAGCTTCCTTAATCTTTAAAAAAAAAGTGACTTATTTTAGTGGAGCAACTATAATAAATGTAACTTTTCTCAAGGAACTTCGGTTCAATCTACTTCCACCTGCGTTAAGCTTCTCAGGATCCATACTGCCGACCAAATGTTACAAAGATAACATTCATGGATAGGCTGCAACTTCGTGTCATGGTATGATGGTACTCTAGAATTTTTAAGAAATAAGAACCAGGAGAACCTTGGCCACCAATTGCCCATACCTTAATATAGGCGATGTTAACATGTTACATATCAGTATATGATGATGAAATAGAGGATCATCTAGGCCTGCAGCTTATTAAGATGTTGAGGAGAAACTGCTGAAAGCATATTGCATTTCATGTTATGTTTTACCATTGACGGTCTTTCCGAACTCCACCTCTGTAAACATTATCCAACCATCAGTCCTACTGTCCTTGGCCTTTTGTTTTTTCCTTCACTAGTGAAAGATTAGTTTGCTAGCTTAACAACTATTGGATGAATCTACTTAACCCATGAATGTTCCAACACAAATTATTGCTTAACATCATATCTTGAATACTTGAAGAACTAAGTTATTGAGCAAGTAAAATTGATATTCACATTCAGAAAGTACCTTATATCAAACGCTCATGATAAATTTTTTTGTTCCAGTACCCTATTCTTTATTTGGAACCTACCAATACCATCCACAATAACAAGAGCTTTCTAATATATTGTCAAGTGTCAATTGCCTAATTTCTTAGAAAGAGATTTGATCCCTTCTCATGCCACGTCAAAACAACCCCAGAATCTCATATGCATCCACAAAAATCAAAACAAAGGCAATTCATGAGCCGGTTTGGTAAAATTAGCTGTTAGCGGATAAACTAGCTGATAGCGGATAGCTTATAACGGATAGCGGATGAGGTAACTAATAGCAGATAGCGGATAAGCTAGCTTATTTTCTGTGAAAGTGTTTGATAAAACTAGCGGTTAAACTAGCTAAAAAATATAAAATGACATAAAAGGACATATTCATTAATGATTTTACATAAAAGAGAGAGAAGAGAATAAAGGTAGAATTAAATGAAGATAATAAGGATAAAAATGAAAAGAAAAATGAAACGCTATAAGCTATAAGCTCAAACGCTACTTCAAGTAGCGTCTGGAAAAAACGCAATAAGCTCGTGAAAAAATACTATATGCTCGTGACAGATACGCTTACCAAGCGGGACTACTTTCTCATCCGCTATAAGCTCGTTGAAGTGCCATGCCAAACAAGCTCGAAATACATAAGAAGGCATTTTATGTACCATGATAAATGATAAAAATTCCATTATATGCTTCCAAATATAATTTGGCGAGGACCGAGGAGCATTTGCTACCACAAGGAGACATCAATTGTGCAAAATGATATAAAATGTACATCCGATGCACAGAAACATGAAAGAACCCATAATCATTCAAGACTCACGACTCAGGAGATCCACTTTTTAAGCCATCATCACCTAGAGAGCTATAAGTTAATTCTTGTCATGAAAATTTCTTCATATTATTGGATGAGGAAAACTTAGTACAGCCCCAATTTGTAATATTCTAACATTCTCAAACCATCCTCAGCCCCAATTTCCCCTCACTACTCCCCATCCCAGAATTTTGAGAACCCTAATTACAACATAGTACCACGAAACAGTAATCAGAAAATGACTATTCTCATAAACCGAAGTGGAAAAATGAAGTAAAATGGAAGCAACCCTGTTTTGAAGCGATAAACAAGTTGATTACCGTAGCGTAGTTGATTGTTTTCCAATAATAAAAAAGAGGGTAAGAGAAATGGATGGGTTACCTGCAATAGGGAGTGAGGGGCTTAGAGAGTTCTGTGACAACAACAGAGTCAACCACCTTATCTTCGGTCTTCCTGATATCAGGGTTAATACTCACACCCTCGGCCTCTGCTTTCACAAACACCACGCGCCTCGGCCTTTTGCTCTCACCTAACCCCTTCTTCACTGTCATTGACGGGATGTTGTGGCAGAAGGGAACTGCACCAACCAGCCTCACAACGGATTCCATTGAATTGAAAAAGGGTCTCTTTCTCTATCTCTGTGTCTTCTCCTACAGGCTTCACAACAACGGGGTCGTTGTATTTGTCTACGATGATTTAGAATTAGATTAGAATAGAGAATAAATGAAATGTGTCTTGTGAACACCACACTCCCTCTCTCTACTTTGAATGGACGTTATGTGTGACACGTCATCTACACGCCGACTTGTTTTTCTTCCTTAGTACTAGTGGACAGTCGACTAGTAGTAGGTGAGTTTTCTATTGGGTAATCATCACATCGGTACATATATTCACCATCGTTATTAATGATTAATTTACATCCACCAATCACATGTTAATAGTAGGTGAGTTAAAAAATTGCAAACAATTTAAAATAAGGTCTTACTAACGAATATTTTAAAAATATTATTTAAATAAATAATAAAAAAAAAGTTTTTATTAGGAAACTAGCCTGTTTTTATTAAAAATATGTTTGTTTTGACCTCCTGTTTTTTATTTTCATTTCCTATTTTCAAAAAAATAGGATGAAAACACTGAAAACAATTTTTTTGTTTTCAAATTTGGGCTAAATTCAAGAAATATTTAAGTGAAAATATTTTCATTAAACTCAATCAAACACATTTTTAAATTTATTTTCTATTTTCATTGAAAATGAAAACAGGAAAGAATCAAACCAAATAGATCATAAATATAATACTTTTCAATATATTTTTATTCTTGATTCTTTAAATAATATCTTAAAGATACGTGTTAGCATTTTCTTTAAAATAACTTTTTATTAAATAGAAATTCATATATAGTCAGTGGCTGACATTCCTGTTTACAATAACATTTTGTCACGTGTTTCACCCAACACTATTGTCAAGATGCTATTGTTATGTTGGTCAAATACAAAAACGTTTCTTTAAACTGTCAAAAAAGGGAAGTTCCCCCTCATACATTAATGTAGCATTTAATATAAAAAATATTTTAATATTTTTCAGAAAGTGAGGTCGCAATACAGGTTTTTCATGTTTGGTAGCAGAAACAGAAAATAATTCTCAGATATAAAAGATATCGGAAAGTAAAATTTGTGAATAAAAGTAAAAATTTTCATTCTAATGTCTAAGGGTTTTAAATAACTATTATTGAATGAAATTTTCAAAAATATAATTTATTTGAGAATAAAATATTGTATAAACCAAATATCACCTAATGATGTGAGTGTAATTTACTAGATTTGTATATTTAATGATAAATTTTAACAAATATATTATATTTAAAAATGAGTGAAATATTATATATTATATATGTATTAAAATTTAGGCGTTCTAACAACCATATATATGATTGGTTTGAGTTATAAGGAATTCAGACACCTTAAATAAGTGGTCAGAGGTTCAAATTCTGACTCTTGTGTATGGAGAAAACCTGATTGGGATGAGAGAACCACCTTATGTGTCTAACAGATTTTCCGATGGATAGTAGTCACACCTAACAATAATAGTGGATATTTCGTACCTATAATTCATAACATGATTAAAAAAAAAATAGGCGTTCAAATAATAAAACTCAGCAAAAAAAAAAAAACAATATATTATGTTGTTAAAAGGTTTATAGGAAAATTATAATATTTGAGATTTTAGATGATGGTACATGAAAAGAGCACGTGATTTGAAAAAAAAAACTTAAATTTTAACATTGTTTTCATAAAGTAATTTAATTTTTTTCGAAGATATAAATGAATTTTATTGTTGTAATGAATTATTATATTAGATGATAGTATGTTCACAAATTTTTAATCAAATTTTTGGTAAAAAAACATAATGATCCTACTATTTGGTTAGTTATACTTGCTGCTATAGAGTTAAAAAACAAAGTATTTCGAGGGATGTAATTTATTAAAATTGTTTAATTCATTTTTTTTGTGGATTTCAGCAAGTCGCATCATCACTTTTTTATTTTAGGAAAAAGTGCATACATCTTTCTTAAATTTTATACCATTTATAAATAGATACTTTCAATTGTTTTTTCTTTTCAATTAGTCCTTAAATTTTTATTATTAGTGAAATTGATCTTTAACTATTTTTTCGTCCCAATTAGTTATTGAACTCCTACTATTGATAAAATGAATACTTTTGTTAACTCCCCGTATAAATACAAAAATAATTTTATAATTTTATACCACTTTATATATTTGAAATTTATGTGGATTTAATATTTTCCTAAAATTAGTTGAGATGATTGAAATAAGAAAATGTTTGGTAAACCAACAAAATCATGTTAATATATTTAATAAAGTATGAGTTGAAGGACTAATTGAAACGAAAAAATAGTTGAAGTATCAATTTTATTAATTGTAGAAGTTTAAAGACTAATTGGGAAGAAAAATAGTTAAAGATACCTATTTGGAAATAAGTTAAAATTTATGGGGTCTGTATGTACTTTTTCTTTATTTTATATTACTTTAAACAACTCTTTAATTTAATGGTATAATTCTAAAAAATTCATCAAATGAGTCCCAAAAGATATCTCACTTTTTCTCTAACTTATTTTCTTTCTTTTCTATGATTTTTTTATTAGGTTTCATATATAAAAACTATAAAAAATTGTCATTACATATGAATGTTATATCATTTTAGTCGAATAGTGCAATTCAGCAAAAACTAATTCTTATTTTTAAAGAACTACTAGTAACTAGTTAAACAACTCTCCTTAAAAATGTTGTTGTTATCATCCTTTTTGGTGTTGTTGCATCGTAAATTAATGAGGCAAAGTTTTATTTCCAAAACCGTTTTTCTTTTACTCCAATCAATGTAATTAGGTTCATTTTGAATTCCAAATCTCAGAATCATTTATTTGCATCGGTAAAGAAAAATGCATCATAATTGCTATTTGTTACTATTGTCAACTACTTTTTATCGGTCAATATTATAAATAAAAAAGTTTTAAATTTTTTGATTAAATATATAAATAAAATATAATTACTTCTCTTCTATTTAATGATATTATTTGTAAAATATCTTTTTTATTTATTATCAATTTTATTTTTCAATAACTCATTTTATTTCAAGTCTCAATTCCTTTTATGAATGATATTTTAGATAATAAACCTAATTTTTTAACAACATTCAATAAGATTAACCAACTTTTATAATATGTGTGTTCTATTAAATTTTAACTTTTATAAATTTTTTAACCAGAGGGAGTATCATCTCTTTTAAAAATTGAGAAAAATATTTTTATTACTAGTAATGATTCCTTTATGGGTAAGACAACTAAAACAGTACCCTAGCTTTAAGTCCATTAGCTAAAAAATTATTTATTCTTAATTTTTCTAAAGCAAAAAAACTACACGTTATAAAAAAGGTTCAACTTAATACATAATCTAATTCAGATATATTTTCTCACGTAAAATAAAAAGGTCTCATTTAAAATTTATTTTAGATCTCGTTCACTTTTGTACCGGTCCAACCTGTATGAGACACTTGTGTGCTAATATATTTGTGAGTAGATATTGAGATCTATCATATTTTGAGATGGGATGGATATGCCCTAATGTATGTTGATATAAAAGAGATATGTACTGACTATCGGTATGTGGATATTTAAATAATGCGATACAACTTTTAAACTAGTGTCTGAATAGTCATGAACAAATTTTGAATCTCCAACAAACTATCATAATTCTTTGTTATCTTTATTAAGGAAAAGTCATGAATTCTTGTCACTGAAATTTGTTTGCGATGGATAGCAGGACCAGAATTAAAGGGAAAGATAGAACAACTGAATTATGTTTCCTCTACTGTAATGATAACAGGAAAATACTATATGTACAAGAACAAAAAGCAAAAATAGTTCCAACAATTCCAAGAATGTGTTATTATCTATGATTTCTACAACAGACTTTGGACACTATACCTTCAACATTTTATTCTAAAACCAATGGGCACACCCCATTTACAAAGGTGTACCAACACAGATGACAAATGATGAAAACAATGGAGAGGAATTTGACTCTGATACCATATTATATAAATTGTATCTTTAAATTCAAGACAGATGATGTAAAACTTTCAAAACTTAGAATATCAAAACATTGTTGGGCACAACTATTAAACACCCTGATATTTCTAGACTTATTCTGAATTTATATGCATAACTTTATTGTGGCATGTCTCTTGTTTGTGTCTCTAAGGGCAACCAATGCATGCGAACACTTAGGTCCATTTTTTGGTACCTTTAGGATAACTTTTACAAAGATGAAACTCGTTAACAATGTGTTAGATAGTAAATCAGAATACTGTTTGGTTTACCCAGAAAAAAGAAAAAAAACGACACTCACCTCAAGCCATGTTAACAACTTGACATTACTCAACTGGGACGCTGGATGGTGGAAGCTGTGTGGAATCTACTTCTATTTTATTTTATTTTCCTTACTCTTTTGGACTAGAAGAAAATTGAAGGAAAGAAAAAGAGATGAGGAAAAAGAGTCATTCTCTTGTTTGATTGTGTTAGAAGGAAGCGTTTGGTATAGAGATTCATTTTTAATTTTCGAGGAATCCTAACTTTGAAAACCTAAATTTTCATATTTGGTATGCTTATTTAAAAAATACCCACATGAATATTTTCTTACTATGTTTACCTCAAAAACATTCCTATGAGAGAGGTGAGAATCCTAGTTTTCCATAAACATATGGTAATTTTTGTTTTTTAATAAAAGAGTATTATATCTAGTTTTTCATAGACAATATTAATATTATATTAAAATACTTTTTGTTTGAGAAAAAAAGAACTTTGGTATAAAATCAAGACATGAACAAATATTGGTATGTACTAAATTTTTTTTTTTAAGAATTATTTTAATTTGTAACATTTTTTTAATATATTTTAATTTTAATTTTCAATTAATCTATATTCAATAGTGTTTTAGAAAATAATATTAACATTCTCTAGAAAGATATCCTTAAACAAAACATGAGAATTTTGTCAACAAAAAAAAAAAAAAACATGATAATCAAAGATTCTCAAGTAACATTTTCCTCAAGGTCTATCAAATATATTTTTAACATTCATATAAATCAAGAACACGCCCCACTTTATAAGTGGAAGGAAAGAAAATTTTTGTGGCCCCACATGAAAAGAGTTTCCCCCCCACTTTAGGAAAAAAAGTGGAGGGAGAAAGACATGTAAAAACATAAACATCCCCAATCTATTTATTATATTTCATTTTCATTTAAAGATATTTATATTATTTCAAATTATGTTTTTTTTTTCTCACTTTCTATCTAATTAAACGAGAAGAAAAAAATTTGTAATTTGATTTCCTTTCATTTGCTTTTCTAGTTTCTTTTTTCTCCTTCCCCTTTCTTTCCTAAACCAAACCAATGGTGAGTCTAACATAGCTGCATCAAAGCGAAAGCCCAACCCGTTTGATACTGAGCTTGGACTTGCTTTGTCTTCCATTGCATTCAACTCAGATAAAATCATCAAAAAACGCAACTTGAGTGCAGTTTTGCGTTTTGAGAATGGAGCAGACAGCTGTTAAAGTTCGATGCCAGAGGATGGGGTGCGATGCTATGTTCTCCGAGGACGATAATCCCGACGGTTCCTGTCGATACCATGATTCCGTACTCTCTCTCTCTCAAGTCTCAAACACACACCCCACTTATTAAAGTTTCCCCCTTTATCACATATGGAGTATCACAGATATGCATCTTCCCATTGACCCCATTGACTTCAATCATTTACTTGTATTGTATGAATGCTGATTTTGAATTTCAGTTAATGCCATGCCCTAACATTCTTTTTTGGGGTATCAATAACCCTTGATTTAATTAACTGATCTATCTGTAAATGGGCAACCTTCAACACTGTTCTTCTACCTATTGTCTTATAATTTGTTGTCGCATTAGATTAAAGGAAGATCTTGGTTTAGTTGAATGCCTATCCCTTAGAGGGAGGCTATTCTATTATGGTAGTTCAGCTCTGCTCCTTGTATTGCACCCACATGTATGGCCAAGGAGCCCAAAAGACAACTACATTTAGTACTTTGGCCAAGGATCCATGGATTGGGATCATAGAACAATGTAAGAGCTGCTCACTTTCATCTGAGTTAGGGGTCATTTAGGTTGAGTTATGACAACTAAATCTTTTGAGGTGCTGATAATCAATTTCATTCGTCTTTCAACCCATAACACGTGCGCTTGGATAACAGCAACAACAACAACAACCAATCCTTTTCCCACTAGGTGGGGTCGGCTACATGGTGAAATTCATTGTGTTCTATTGTAAACATGACACACGTCCGCTTGGATACAAAAGTTAAAAATGACACAGGTGAACATTGTAGGTCGAAGAATTTAGAAAGAGAATTCTAATTCTCATGCTTGGTTGGATGATTCTATGCCCAAGAAAGAAAGTTTATCGTAGACGCTTGCTAATTTCTATTTGTCAGTAACCAACCCCTTCACTATTTGATTCTTTTTTTCCTAACTAAATATAAAATTTATTCTTTTCCCCCATTATATATGCTTATTACTCGTTATCTTGGGTTTTTGATGTTATTCCATTCTAGTCTCTGACAACATCTTCATCTTTTGTAGTTAGTGCAGTAGTGCTTCATTGAAACTTTGCAAGTGCAGTTATACCTATCCGTCTTGGTACACAGTATTTACACCTGCACGAATAGAGACAGGCTTAGGCATGTATACATAGTATGGAGTCAAGGCTCTTTGAATTTTATCTTTTAAAAATGGTTATTAGATTGTTATGCCTGTCAGTTACTTAGACTAGAAGTTGTTATTATTGAGGATTCTTTTTTGTGGTCCTATTCTACTTTATATTGATTCTTTCCAGATTTTTTGTTTGAAATGGGAAAATTATTTGTTTTGATGTTTGTGTTTTAATTCTTTCTAGATTTGTTGTTGTTGACTTGTTGTATGTATATTTCACTAAAACCAGTATTCTATCCACAAAAGTGTTCATCTATGGGTTCTCTTGATTTAAATTTTGTTTGTGTACATAATTGTTTTCTGAACTTTGATAGCATTTTTTTTGCTAATATCATCATGAACTAAGTAAAACTTTATATCCATTGTTATATCACTTAGTTGATTTATGACATGGCATCCTTATGGGATTTTACCGATTCACTTTCCATTTGGCATATTTGGGACTTGGATTTAATGCTTGGGCATCTTCGTTTCTTCAGGGAGTAAGTCCATGCCTATTAATTTATTTAATCACAATTTTGTGTTTTCTATAGAGATTAGTTATCAATTATTGTAATTGACTATGCTTCCACTTTAATTTCCAGCCTATATTTCATGATGGGATGAAAGAATGGAGTTGTTGCAAGAAAAGAAGTCATGATTTTAGCTTGTTTTTGGAAATTCCAGGGTGAGACATCTTCTCTGTTCTTTTTTTCTGGTCTTCTTTTTTATAATATGAAGATTTTGTCTGTGGTCAGTCAACTGGTCAGTTTAGAAGAGTTCACTTTATTTGAGTAGAACCTATTGATAGGTCAGACACTTCCGGTAATGGAGAAACCAAACGGTACAGAGTTGAAATGTCAAGTCTGCAGAAGTTAAAAGTAGAGCTTGCAGAGAGAAAATAAATAATTTGAGAGTTAAAAATTAAAAAAAGAGACACATTATTTCATAAATGAGAATTCCTATTTATAGGCTTACAACCAATCTGTAATTGCTAAAAAACCTCAACTACTATCAAATTTTATTGGAACTACTTTTGCCAACATAAAAATTGAAAATCATGGAGCAAGAATCTGAAAGACTGAAACAATAACAAAGACTAAATCTAACTAACACTTTCGAATTTCAAAGCAAACTCTCACGAATCCTAGCACTGTTCCTTTAGATTTGCCTTGGACATTCCAAGCTTTAACCTTAAGTACTCCAGCCTTGATTTAGGAAATGCCTTCGTCATTATGTCAGCAAGTTGCTCTTCAGTTGAGCAATAATGCAACTTGACAAGTGAGTTCTTTTCAGCTTCCCTTACAGAGTGAAATTTTACATTGATATGCTTGGTCCTGCCATGTTGGACAGGAATTTGAGCGTGGCTGACTTGTTGTCACAGTAAAGGTCAGTTGGTGAGCTTTGTTGCTAGCCTAAATCAGCAAACAATTTTCTTAACCATATTAACTCCTGTCTTTAAATACCATATGCCTAGATTTGTTGTACCTCTAACATACTTCAGCACCCTCTTGGCAATTCCCATGTGAGCATTGCTAGGTGAACTCATGAACCTTTGAAGCAAACTAGCTGGAAACATCAAGGCATGTGTGGTTGCTGTCAAGTACAGTAAGCTGCCTACCAAGCTTCTATACGCAGAGGGTTCCACAAGTTTTCACCATCATTCTTAGAAGTCTTCTCATTTTGTGTTAGCGAAGTTGCTACTTCTTTGCATGATTCCTGCTTAAATTTCTTGAGAATATTAACATCATATTTTCTCTTTGAAATGAAAATACCCGAGCTGCATTGGAATATTTTCATTCCAAGAAAGTAGTTTATGATGCCAAGATCAGTCATATCAAATACGCATTTCCATTTTGAACTTAGCCAACAATTGTACATTGCTTCCAATACCTAGCATGTTGATGCGAAATTAGCAAGTGTACTAAATCGATGCAAGTAATATAGAACTAGAAAGTTCCGAGATCGAACACAGGGATTGGTATGGCCAAGTACCACTTCTTAATATTGATAACTATTTAAACGCCCAATTGAGTTCTAAGAGTAAAATAATAAATAAATAATTAATGAGATTGAAATATGAGAATAGAAAGTCAAGAAATAAATTGCAAGATTAAGGAAAAGATGGTACTTCAAATAGAGAAAGCTCCATGGCTCCGATTTCACCAATTTATGAATCTGGATTCTCATAGACAAAAATCCATCTTCATATACGAACTCCGGTTTGGTGCAGTTATGACAATCCATCCTATTTTTTAACAATAACAATTATCAACCAAGAATCTTGTTTTATTTTAATGTCTGGGTTAAAACACACTAAAATTTACCCCTTGATTTCTAACCAAATATATTTCTATGATGATTATTAACAAAACAGTTCATTAAGTTTAATGATTCTCTATAGGAGTTGCATAAGGTTCTTATCTACTCACAGTCTCCAATTATCCTATGGTTTTTCCCCATCTCTTTTGACATATAAATCTTCTCTCGGTCTCATTATGATTGGCATAACATTCAATTATTTCTCGAGCTAACAATTGAAAGCATTAAGATCATGAGAAAAACATAAACACGATGAGAAGAAACTAGCATTTAGCCATAACATAATCAAACCTTCATAAGTGGCTATATCTTCACCTTAGAATAGGGAATTTAGCTCCTCATCAATGAAACAAAAACCAATTCAATTGAAATAACTCCAAGATCCATCACTAATTTTGATTCAAATCAAATTCGTAATTATCTAGAGCAAAACGCAGCTTAAGGAAGATAGATCCTAACCGAATCACGTTTACAATATAAAGCCTAAGAATATCCTGATCGCACTGATTCGCTATGCGAATTTAACAATTAAAGCCCGACCCATAATTAGGACATTCATTGCGCGAATTTATATTCGCTAAGCGAATTTCTCCTTCCAACATTCTTCAGTTTCTCTTCATTCTCCTCTTCCTTGCTTCCAAAGCTTCACTTTTGGACTATAATTGAATAACTGAAAGCATGAGCATCCAATTAATGTATAACTGACTCAAAAGTAAAAAAAAAAAAAAATACTAAAAAGACTTAAAAAGCAACTTAAAGACGAACAAAGACAAATATGGACAAAGTTGAGAATAAACTCAACAATTCTTATTAGACCCGCTCTTAAATCATAGTAAAAACAAAACCAACGGGTTATCACATATCATCGACATAAAGTGACACTACCAGCTGCAAACCACCATTGTTTTGTTTCAAATACGAAGTTGCTTCAGTTTCACTCCTCCTGAATCCAAGTTGGATCAGGTGGGAGTCAATTCTACTATACCAGGCCCTCAGTGCTTGCTTCAAACCATAGAGTGCCTTGTGTTGCTCTTACAGTGTTCATGACCAGCAACCTCAAAGCCTTCTGGTTGTTGAACATAAATTTCTTCTAGAAGTATACCACTGAGAAAATCTGACTTGACATCTAAATGATACGCTTTACATCCCATTTGACCCGCAAGTTCAAGCAATAGCTTTATAGTGTCATGTCTGGCTACTAGTGCAAATTTATCACCATAGTCCACTCCAGCAACTTGAGCAAAGTTCTTCACAACCAATCTAGCCTTGTGCTTGAAGATGCTACCATCTAAATTGAATTTGCTTCTGAAAACCCATTTTCTTGAAGCTTTTAAACACAAACAGCACTTGTGACTTGGCTTTTAGAAAATAAACCCAAGTCATTCTTCTGAAATCATCAATAAATACACAATTTTGCTCAATGAGGCCGTGCTCATTGGTCCACAAATATCTGAATGAACTAATTCCAGGTTGTGAGTAGCTCTCCTGGCCATATTTTTGAGGGAATGATTGTCAGTGCTGCTTCCCTAGCTCACAAGTTTGAGCATTTGCTATGATTATTGGCATGTCTTCAACCATACCACCTTCTTGCATGAACTTCAGTGACTTCAAGTTGGAATGACCAAAACTTTTGTGCCAAACAACACTCATCAATCTTGGCAGTAAAGACATGACCTTCAACTAAATCTAGCTTCAACATGTTATCTCTGCTATCTCTGCTCCATGTTCATCGGTGAAAACAATAATTTTCTTTGAAAGCATTATGTTGCAGCAAGTATGGAACTGTCAGCTGGTGTACAATTCCAGCTTTTTGACAAAAAACATTGAACTCTTTTGAAGTATACTCACCTCCATTATCAGTTCTGAGCACCTTGATCTTCCAGCCACTTTGAATTAAAGATGAAGTACTACTGGAATTAGACATTTTTGCACCACAACTGCCTGTAAATAAATCAGTCAACCTCACTAGTGTTTTGTTAGGACCCAACAGGAGCCAATAGGCCCAATGGGTCAGCTGCTACAGACTCGACCTCATGGACCCAACATTTGGAAAGTATATACTAGAAGGAACAAAGGAGGGACCAATTAGGAAAGGGTGAGCTGGCAAAATATGAGAGAGGGTAGCATAACCGTTTTTCTGCACTACACGGTTGTTAAGTAGGGTGGGTGAGGAAAGAGAGGCATCTTTTTGTTAATCATTTGAGTAGATATGGAAAGAGAGCATTAGCTCTCTTAGGAGCCCAGCTCTGTGGCAGGAAGGACCTCATTCCCACTGTAAAATCTTTCTTTCTCACTAAAATAATACAAGTCTACCTTCTTCTCGAATCTCTTCTTATTTCTACTGTCATATTTATGTTTCTTCTTCACTGGTTTGTATCAAACTGGTCCGACCTGCCGGATACGTGAGGAGCATCCTCAGTCCGGGGGATCAGCGCAGGAGGAGTTCCGACGGAGGTAGATGCCACCAAAGAAAAAGGCTGATAAATTCGGAGGAATGGAGGGGAGAATAGGGAACCTGGAAAACGAAGTAGCGAGCATCAAAACCACTTTGGCGGAGATGCAAGCGAAGGAGGAAGAGGGCCAAGCAACCATGGCAACTATGATGGCGATGCTTAAAAAATGCCTCGCAATGAGCGACGAGGGAGAAGGTGATGGCGAGGGGGACAAGCAAAACACAGAAACACATAAGGGAAGCTCGGAGAAGGGCTTGGCGTCTAAGAAATAGCCAACGACATCCGAACTGAAGAAGTTACAAGGAGAGGCCCTCGAAGAGTTTCGTCAATCGGTGAAGAAGATTGAGTTACCGATGTTCGACGGTGACGACCCCGCCGATTGGATTACCCGCGCCGAGATTTATTTCCGGGTCCAGGAGAAGAGCCCAGAGGTCCAAGTCAATTTGGCTCAATTGTGCATGGAGGAGCCACGATTCATTTCTTCAATTCGTTGCTAGACAATGAAGTGGAGCTCACGTGGGAACAACTCAAAACAGAGTTGTTGGAGTGTTACGGAGGGATAGGGGAAGGAGATGTCTTCGAACAGCTGACCACTCTTCGGCAAGGGAACAGTGTCGAGGAGTATATTCTAGACTTCGAAAGGTTGACGGCGCAGGTGAGAAGGCTACCCGACGATTAATACGTTGGGTACTTCCTTCATGGACTGAGAGAGGAGATTCGAGGAAGAGTTCGTAGTCTCATCGCTCTAGGGCCGTTGTCTCGTGCTCGCCTCATGAATGTTACTCGCGCGGTGGAGGAGTTGAGAGGGAGAGGAGGTGGGTCGGTCCTGACAAGCGAATCGGGTTTAAAGGGAGGTTATGGATCGGGTACTCAGTTCCAGGCCAGGGCCAACAGTATGGGCCGCAGCACTGGGTCCGACTGGGTCTATGTGAGAGGAAACAAAGAAGGGTCAGGAGGTAGTAATATGGGAAGAGGGGGACAGTATGGGCCCAAAACCAATCAGGATTCAAACTTTGAGAAGAGGAAAACCCAGCCAAGAGACAGAGGAGTGACCCATTTACCCTATCATGAGCTGCTGGAGAGGAGGCAGAAGGGTTTATGTTATAAATGCGGGGGGCCCTATCATCCTTTGCATCAGTGCCCAGACAAGCAACTGAAATCAATGATAATTGATGATGAATACGAGGGAGAAAATGAGGGGAACATTTTAGCCATTGAGGCCGAAGAAGAGGAGGGCATCGATGGAGAGTGCAGTGTCATGAATTTGGGCAATTTGTCAGTAGAGAGAGGAGGGAGTCCTCGAACTGTGAAGCTGAAGGGGACAGTCAAAGGGGTGCCAATACTCATTCTAGTGGACAGTGGAGCCACTCATAACTTCATTTCAAAGCAACTTGTGGCAACAATGGGGTGGCATGTAGAGGCAACCGGAGCAATGAGAATTAAATTGGGTGATGGGTATCAAGCTATAGCAAGAGGACAATGTAGAGGAGTAAGGTTGGAGGTAGGGGAGATTCGAGTTACAGTAGACACTTTTCTCTTTGATTTAGAGGGAATAGATGTGGTTTTGGGCATGTCTTGGTTGGCAACATTGGGGGAAATGAGAGTGGATTGGAGGAAGCAAGTTATGAAGTTCCAGATTGGAGGAAAATGGGTGGAGTTAAGGGGTGAGGGATGCAATCGCAGTACTCAGACGGCATTGCAAAGTTTACTAGGGAGGCCTATGAAGAAGATAGAAGGCTTGTTTTTATCCACACAGGTTCATGTCTCTCAAGGAAGGTAGATCAGTGGGAATCAATTCAAAACAGCAAGCTGAGTTACAAGAGGTTTTGGAGCAGTTTGCAGAGGTGTTTAAAGAACCCAGGGGACTTCCACCTAGTAGAGGAAAAGAGCATGCTATCACACTGTTGGAAGGCCAGGGACCCATTACTGTGAGACCCTATCAATATCCACACCATCATAAAAATGAAATCGAGAAACAGGTGAAAGAAATGCTGGATTCTGGAATTATACAAGCCAGCCATAGTGCTTTTTCAAGCCCAGTAATTTTGGTGAAGAAGAAGGATGAATCATGGAGGATGTGTGTGGACTACTGTGCTCTGAACAAGGTAACCATTTTAGATAAATTTCCTATTCCGGTTATTGATGAATTGCTTGATGAACTTCATGGCGCCCGTTTCTTTTCCAAACTTGATCTCAAATCAGGGTATCATCAAGTAAGGGTAAAAAGGGAGGATATGCATAAAACGGCTTTTAGGACTTATGAAGGTCACTATGAGTACCTAGTGATGCCTTTTGGGTTGACGAATGCACCTTCAACTTTTCAATCCCTCATGAATGAGATTTTCAGGCCTATGTTAAGGAAGTTTGTCTTGGTATTTTTTGATGACATACTCATCTATAGCCAACAATGGGAAGTACACTTACTGCATTTACAAGAGGTGTTGGGAATTTTGCAGACACAACAGTTAGTAGCAAACCAGAAAAAGTGTCATTTTGCTCAAACCAAAATTGAATACCTGGGGCATTTAATTTCCCAAGAAGGAGTAACCATGGATCCGGGGTAAAATTCAGAGTGTCATACAATGGCCTACACCCAAGAATGTGAAAGGGGCGAGGGAGTTCCTCGGATTAACAAGATACTATAGAAAGTTCATCCAAAATTATGGAAAATTGGCGAGGCCTCTTACAGAATTAACAAAAAAGGATGGGTTCATGTGGAATGCCAAAGCACAAGAAGCTTTTGAGATCCTAAAAGAGAAGATGACTACTGCCCCGGTTCTTGCACTCCCTGATTTTTCTAAAGAATTTACTATTGAATGTGATGCATCGGGGGTTGGAATTGGAGCCATTCTCATGTAGCAGGGCAGACCTCTTGCTTATTTTAGCAAGGCTTTGGGCACTAAAAACCTATCTAAGTCGGCCTATGAAAAGGAATTAATGGCAGTAGCTCTTGCCATTCAACATTGGAGGCCATACTTGTTAGGAAGGCAATTTACAGTGTATACTGACCAGAAGAGTCTCAAGCAGTTGCTACACCAGAGAATTTCCACCACAGACCAGCAGAATTGGTCAGCTAAGTTACTGGGCTATCGTTTTGACATAGTGTATAAACCAGGATCTGAAAATAGAGGGGCCGATGCTCTTTCTCGGGTAAATGAGGAGGGGGAATTGAACTCTATTTTGTCCTATCCAATCTGGGCTGAAAGTGAGCAGGTAGTGGAGGAGGTACATGCTGATGTGGTGCTACAAAAGATTATTGAGGAAGTGAAAAATGACAATAACTCCAGAAAAGGGTTTGCTTACAGCGAAGGGGTACTGTTTTATGAGGACAGATTGGTCCTCTTAGCCACCTCTTCTTGGATCCCTCAACTCTTGCAAGAGTTCCATGCAACACCTCAAGGAGGCCATTCGGAATTTTACAGAACATATAGAAGGTTGGCAGCCAATGTATACTGGATAGGGATGAAGAAAAGAATTCTGGAATATGTCCGAGAATGTGACATTTGCCAAAGACAAAAATACTTGGCATCTTCTCCAGGTGGGTTGTTGCAGCCACTGAGCATTCCAGATCTGATATGGAAGGAGGTGTCCATGGATTTCCTTACAGGACTTCCAAAGTCAAAAAGGTATGAAGCAATATTGGTGGTGGTAGATAGGCTATCCAAGTATAGTCATTTTATCCCTCTAAAGCACCCTTACACAGCTAGAGTGGTAGCCGAGAGTTTCACAAAAGAAGTGGTAAGATTACACGGCATTCCAAAGGCAATTATCAGCGATCGTGCCCCTATTTTTGCGAGCAACTTTTGGAAGGAACTTTTCAAGCTGCAGGGGACTCAATTAAAAATGAGTTCATCATACCACCTAGAAACCGATGGACAGACAGAAGTGGTAAACAGAATCTTGGAGACTTTCCTTAGGTGTTTTGTGATCAACCAAAGACTTGGGTACAATGGTTGCATTGGGCTGAGTATTGGTATAATACCAATTTTCATGAATCGACTGGTACTACACCCTTTGAGGTAGTGTATGGGAGGAAGCCCCCCATGATCACAAGGTTTCTCCAAGGTGAAATAAAGGTGGAAGCAGTACACAGGGATCTCCAAGATAGAGATGAAGCTCTCAAGCAATTGAAACACCACCTAAAGAGGGCACAAGAGAGAATGAAGGTCCAAGCTGACAATCATAGAAAGGAAAGGAGTTTTGAAGTAGGAGAAATGGTTTTTCTGAAACTGAGGCCGCACAAACAGCAATCAGTAGCTTCCAGGATCAATGCCAAGCTAGCAGCAAGATATTATGGTCCTTTTCAGGTGTTAGAGAGAATTGGAGCAGTGGCCTACAAGCTGAAACTCACTATAGTTTTGAAGATCCACCCAGTTTTTCCTTTGTCTTTGATGCGTACCAAAAACCAATAATCAGCAAGAACAGTAAAAGAGAATGAAAATGAAGAGAGTTTTGTATTATTAATGCAATAAGGGAGAATTTACAGTAGAGTAGCATACTAACTGCCACAGAGCTATGCTCCTATAGAGAGCTATTGCTCTCCATCCATAACAACTTAATGATTTTCCAAAAGATGCCTCATTCTTCTCTCTTCTTCCCTATATAACAGAACCAACTTTCCCTCTCTTACTCTAACAAAATCGGTGGGCCTTGGTCAATTGGGCCTACGGTCTAGATAAGGGACCTATCAATACCACCTCCTTTAAATTCTACCTTGTCCTCAAGGCAGAAAAGAGACTCCCCAAAAAGACTCCACTGTATTAAAAACTGACTAACAGACTCCCCAAAAACTCTCCTTGTGTAGTCGTTGTTGAAAATCAAGTCTTTGCCTTCCAGGATCCCACTGTTGGGAGCTTGACGAGCCAGCTTCGAAAGATCGAGCCCACTGCACAGTTTCACTCCTGCCGCTTTTTGGCTGCAACCTGCAGTTACTCAAAACAAGCTCTCTTGAAGCATCCCATATATCTAATGCCCCATCTTCTGCAATTTCCAAAAGCATGACAAACCCATCTCCTATATTTTCCATTGAAGAGATCACTATATGAAGAATAGATAACAGTGCTGATACCATTTCTTTTTCCCTATTCTGTCCATTCATAGCAAGAGTTATAATCTTCTTCAAAAATACAGGAGTATACTTAGGTGCACCAAGGTCTTCAAAACTTCGAATGAGCTCAAGTATGTCATAAAAGAGAAAATATTCATGCATTTTAGGATGCATACCCCTTATCAATATGGTAGTACACTTAATGCAGCTGATCACCTCATTTGTCAACTCATGGAAATAAGAGAAAAAGATCTGCAAAATTCCCAGGCTAGTTGCTGCTGCATAAAGTACCTCTGATGACTCCCTAACAGTTGAAAGAATGTTAAATTCTCCATTAAAGACCATAAAGCAACCACCGAAATAAAGACTAGGCAATGTTAGGATATCTTTTGACATGTTAATACATGAATGCAAGCTTGAAGATGCCTCCCTCATTGGATTTGCTTTCTTCCCAAGGTTTTTACTATCAAAACAAGCCAAGCCAGTTGCAAAATTTAATATAATATCCACACGCCAATTTAAATCATGTTCAACAACTTTAATTCCTCCATTTTCCGGTGCAAGAATTACTTGGTAAGAGCTGTTTCTAGACACTATCCTTTCCCGAGTGATGACCATACTTTTCTTGTGAATTAACATAAGAGGAGTCTCACCTTCCAGTAACATTTCCATGTTTGGTGGCCTTTCTACTCCTTCCCCGAAAGCTATGAGAGCCACATGATCACCCATGTGAACCATCAAAGAGTTTGATGAAAGTTCATATGGACCACCCATAACACTGGTAGAGTCTAATACAAAATTGCAGTTCCCCTTAATAGTCGCTGATTGAGGGTTTAAGAAATAATCAAGATTATTGATCTTTGGATGTACTTGAATAATAATGAAGTCTCCTCTGCATTTGTTTTCGGTAATTGTTCTCTTGATAGAAACCCTTTTTCTCGCATAGTGTGGAGCGGCAAGACAACTCTTCTCATCAGTCTTCAAATGCCCATGCCCCTTCCTTATGACCAACCCCTCCTGTTCCAATTTCTCTAGTGGCAAACTCAGCAACCCAAGCCCCAACTTATGCTGCTCCTCAAAACCCATATGCGTCTTATTGGGGCCTTTGGCCTTCGGCGCATGCTGCTGTTTCACAAACTTCACCGGATGGGCTCCCATTGGGGACGGCGTGCGCAAAGGAGCCTGTAGCAAAGGAGGATTTGAAGAAATCCCAAGAGGAGGCAGAGAACAACCCTTCCTCAAATTTCCAAACGAACTCGCCTGCCATTTCTCGTCGAAATCACGATCATATCTAAGCCCACCTCCAAATTTCTCATGTAGGGACTTATACATTCCCTCAAATCTAACGACCCTGGTGTACACCGTGGTCCTTGGGGTTACAGGTTAGTGAATTGTTCTCTACGGCCCTTCTTTCTTGAACCCAGGTATTATCTGCCATTTGGGCCAGGCCCATTAGTTCCTGAATTAGATACAATGGGCAGCTTTGCACTCCCTCCTCATGTGGGACTTGGGCCCAAATACTAAGGTTAATTTGGGTCTGCTCCAATAGGTCAACCATGAGGCCCTTTTTGAGGAATACCAATTCTGCCCTTATTTCTTCTAGAACCTTTGTAGCAGCACCCATGGTGATATGCGACTTTCTGGTGTGCTCGCAAGACGGCTTCACTGAGATGCACCCATCCACCGTCGCATGGGGGCTAACATCCGATGGCTCCGGAGGCGGTAGTAGCCATAGCTCCATGACCCATAGCTCCATCATTGTTGAAATTCCCTCACTCTCCATGAAAGTGATTAAGTCCGGCGGTTCAGGCGGCAGCGATGGTATTGTAAAGCTCTCCCTCCTCAGTCCACTCATCGGAGCAGTAACAACCATCGTGTGAGAACCACGGTTCGGCGGCTCCGGTGGTGGCCGATGGGTGGGTCTACATGTGAGCCCAAACCTCTTATATTTCTCCTCCGCAACATTACTAGAGTACGGCGGCAGTGGTGACAGCGGAGACTCAACCAGCATGCAAGAGACCCACTTTTCTAAGCCTCCCTTCTCCATCATCGCACGCTTTCCTTCTCCTATTGCCCGCTCTACAGCCACCATTTCCTCCCTTGCCTCAACCTTCACTCGGGTCGTGTCTCCTTCATCGCCGTTATTCTTCATCTTTGTTCCTCCATCTTCACTTTTGATCTTTACATCATCTTGGTTCTCCTCCAAAATTTCTAGTTCAATCGGTACTTGCTCCATTTCTCTATCACATTCTGTTTGCATGCTTGGAATGTCATCTTTGCATTTGTTCTCTTGCTTCTTGTCTTCTGAAACATGCAAACAAGCCCATAGATCTGGTTGGAATTTCTTGATCATTGCCATGGAAAAGGACTCCCAATCTGAATCTAGGTTCTCTTGGCACCAAGAACTGAACCAAAGCATGGCTACACCCTCCATACTCATGAATGCCCATTGCAGCTTATCACCCGGATAAATCTCTTGCTCCTCAAAGAACCTTTCAGCTCTATCAATCCACCCAACAGGGTCTATCCCCGTAAAGTCCGGCAGCTCCACCTTCTTGGCCCACATGTCCTCCATCTCCGACAACACATGTCCTCCATCTCCGACAACACTGGCTCTCCCTCGAGAATCCGGCAGGTCGGACCAGTTTGATGCGTACCAAAAACCAATAATCAGCAAGAACAGTAAAAGAGAATGAAAATGAAGAGAGTTTTGTATTATTAATGCAATAAGGGAGAATTTACAGTAGAGTAGCACTCTAACTGCCACAGAGCTATGCTCCTATAGAGAGCTATTGCTCTCCATCCATAACAACTTAATGATTTTCCAAAAGATGCCTCATTCTTCTCTCTTCTTCCCTATATAACAGAACCAACTTTCCCTCTCTTACTCTAACAGAATCGGTGGGCCTTGGTCAATTGGGCCTACGGTGTAGATAAGGGACCTTTCAGTCTTTACTTAAGAAGGCTGTGGGAAATTACAAAGTTCAAGTCAATCTGCCACAAGGACTGGAAGATGACCCCTCTGAAATGCTGGAACCCGAAACCTTGTTGGCGTACAGGACTGTGCACAAGAAAGGAGAGGATATTGAGCAGCTGCTGGTTCAATGGAAGGGAAAGCCCACTGATGAAGCAACGTGGGAAGACAAATTCACCATTCAAAGTCAATTTCCTCATTTCAGCCTTGAGGACAAGGCTGCGACTGAAGAGGGAGGCATTGTTAGGACCCAACAGGAGCCAGTAGGCCCAATGGGTCAGCTGCTGCAGACTCGACCTCATGGACCCAGCATTTGGAAAGTATATACTAGAAGGAACAAAGGAGGGACCAATTAGGAAAGGGTGAGCTGGCAAAATATGAGAGAGGGTAGCATAACCGTTTTTCTGCACTACACGGTTGTTAAGTAGGGTGTGTGAGGAAAGAGAGGCATCTTTTTGTTAATCATTTGAGTAGATATGGAAAGAGAGCATTAGCTCTCTTAGGAGCCCAGCTCTGTGGCAGGATGGACCTCATTCCCACTGTAAAATCTTTCTTTCTCACTAAAATAATACAAGTCTACCTTCTTCTCTAATCTCTTCTTATTTCTACTGTCATTTTTCTGTTTCTTCTTCACTGGTTTGTATCATGTTTGCACTCAACCTCTCAAAAAACTTTGCCTCACAGCCTGTAGGAAGTCTGCTCTTGATACCACTGTTGAAATGTCAAGTCTGCAGAAGTTAAAAGTAGAACTTGCAGAGAGAAAATAAATAATTAGAGAGTTAAAAATTGAAGAAAGACACATTATTTCATAAATGAGAATGCCAATTTATAGGCTTACAACCAATCTAAAATTGCTGTAAAATCTCAACTACTATCAGATGTTACTGGAACTACTTTTGCTAACTGAAAAATAGAAAATCATGGAGCAAGAATCTGAAACAATAATAACAGACTAAATCCAGCTAACACTTTTTCAAATTTCAAAAGCAAACTCTCACGAATTCTAACACAGAGATAAGTAGTAAAAAAAATTGCAATGTGGAGTATGGATGTACATAATGTAGACTTCATTTACCGCTTCTGTATGGATCGATTTCCGTTACAAATTTACATCTACTTGGAAGTAAAATCCCTTCTAACCTTTGCTGGTTTATCCTATTTCAAAGACAGTGAAATCTAGTCTGAGTTTTTCATTTGTCAAGTCCATTCTTCATTGTCAATCCATAATTAGGAGGTACTTTTGGTGGCAGTAAATGCCCACCTTGGAAAATATGGATTTGAAATGATTAATGAATGGCAATTAGCAGAGAGGTTCACCTAGCAATTAGTCTAGCGCAAAATTTTCTTAGCACATTTGGAAGTAAAATTCTCTGCTTCTCCTTAGCTTGTGTCTAAATTTATCTCTGCCAGACCTTTATAGTATTAGATCTTACATTCTGGAGTGAGCATAACCAGTGCTTGAGCTTTCCAAAATTGTCATGATGCTAATGATGAAGCAGCTTATTTTGCTTGCATCAATATGCTTGGAATAAAATATTACGGTTGTCTATTCTTTTTTTATTTTAATATTCCCTGCATTTGTTGATCAAAGTTTTTCTTTATTAATCAAGATGTAAGACAGGAAAACATACAGCAGAGAAGCAAGTAATTGCACCAGTTAAGAAGAACATTGTGCCTGCTCCAACTGTAGCACCTTCAACCAATACATCATCAAAGGACTCTTGTTCTAGGTGTCGGCAGGGTTTCTTTTGCTCAGATCATGGTATTCATATTTGTCTGCTGTCAGTGCTGTCATAAGTCCTTTTTTAGTTTTTTCTTTCTTTTTTATAAGAAATCCCTATATCATGCTTCTGAGGCTAAATTTTGTTCTCCCACCTCCCTCCTCGTTTTAGGTTCACATGGCAAACCGGTAGAGAAACCTGTAAATCTTGCTGGAGATGCCACTTCTGAAAACAATTCAAGAGTTCAGACTCCAAAACCTCCTAAGAAGATAGTTGACATAAATGAGCCCCAAATATGCAAAAATCAAGGATGTGGTCAAACTTTCAAGGAAAAGGATAATCATGAAACTGCATGCAACTACCATCCTGGCCCTGCGGTTTTTCATGACCGGATGAGAGGGGTTGGTATTGAATTTCGTAGTTTTTTCGTATAAAAAATAATGCTTACTAGTCGTGATATCATATGGTTTCTGAGAGCAACATTTATTTTTCCTTTGTCACATTGTTTTGCAGTGGAAGTGTTGTGACATTCATGTAAAAGAATTTGATGAGTTCATAAGCATTCCTCCATGCACAAAGGGATGGCATAATGCTGATCCAGGGTCCTGATCAATGGAGACACCAAAGGATGAATATCAGAATATGCTTCTGCATGACCAATTTGGACCTGTCTAATCCTGAAAGATTTTGTTGGAATATATTGTTTTTCCTCTAGAGTTTGATGTTTGTTTTTTGGGCTTAGTTTTGACAATGTGGTACACCTAATTAATAACGGCATCATCACTATAACCCGATGATGTGTTTTATATCATCACTGTTAATTGTGTACCAGTTCCCATGCGGAGATTTTTATGTACTCTGCCAGTAATATACCACTCTACCAAGAAAATAACACGAGACACCACATAATTATACATGCTATTTGATCAAAAACAAGATAATATTAAATTGTAGATCTGGATAATTGTTAAACTGCTGAGAGTATGACTTGCTTTAAGAGTATGTAAGAATTTTCCATTCCCATTACTTCAGTCTCATTTGCTTAATTGGGAATGGTGCAAACCCAATGATATGTAGAATAATATAATGTTTTAACACCTACGCGATTACCAGATTGTTTATTATCCTTACCTTGTATAAACTCTGCTGCTATAGCATTTAACAATTTACCCTCCGTTTCATAATCCTTAATCTTCAAACTCCAACTATTCAAGTAAAGGAAAAACAGAAGCACTTCTGGTCCGGTTACAAAAAATATATGATGCTAAATTGTTATTTAGTAATGAAAAAAAAAATGAGTAGGAGGTAAATTCGATGGGGAATTCTATCCTATCCCTCCACCTGTACTTTTATCCCCAAGTAACATTTTCTAATACAAAAAATTACTTTATATTTGAGAGTACTACTAGAAAACGACCCCACTCTAATGAGCCATGGCAGACCAAATCAAAACTCAGGAAACATCTTAAATACACGACCGAGTAACATGTCATGTAATTTTGCTACAGTGCATGGTATGGTATGCCATGACATGGCTCGACCATATTCATGTAAATACGTAGAGCCTCCAAAGTCCAAACAGTTGAATTCCATGATGACATAGTAAAGTCGCGAAGTGCTAGAGAGAGAGAGAGAGAGAGAGAATTATCCATAACTCCACTCATATATGATATACTATGACTAATTAACAACGGCATAGACCCAAGCTCAAAAGTTAAGACTTGAGTTGTAAGACGAAGATGGTTAGAGCATGTCAAAAACAATTTCATCTCAAAGCTTAATACTAGCTAGCTATGATATCTGCTAATGAACGACCTCTTCCTCATCAGTGATGTCCTCCTATGACCATGGCACGTAAAAACATGATGTGCTATTTATATAATATATAACCAAGTATATTCATAATGGCCATCGAAGTCGTTGTAGTATAGTGGTAAGTATTCCCGCCTGTCACGCGGGTGACCCGGGTTCGATCCCCGGCAACGGCGATTTATACTTTTTCTGAAAATTTTGTTCAACGAATAACAAACAAAACAAGAGAGAAGTATGAAACAGCTTTTGTCGGTCACAAACTCCAGAGCATTAGTGTAGTCTGCTCTGCACCACAAACAAAGCAGCTTCTCATGGCCCAAAGGTCCATCACTCATGAAATTATCAGTATATGTTTAAAACTAACCATTAACCACTCCACAACTCGGGGGAATTTAATTTTTAAAGATTATAATTTAACATTTTTTTATTAAATATATAATTTAACATGAGTTTAATTACTATATACTGTGTAAAGTTTTTTATATTGATCAATCGAAAATAATGATGTGTGAGACTTTTAAGGTAGTTAAAATAAGTATCAAACATTTTAGCTTATGTGACAATTTCTGATTGATTGTTTATGTAAAAAATCTTTCCACTGACAATATATACCAATTAATTCCATTTAACATTAATTATATATATATATATATATATATATATATATATATATATATATATATATATATATATAGACAAGATCACATGATTATAAATTCCATCAGTCTTAAAAAAATTATTGCATAGTATAGCATCAGTTTAAGAGTAGTTAGGAAAAAAAATAATAAAGCCACCGTCTTACTCAAATAGTCATTTTTTAATAGAAGTAAGTCTGTTTGGATATTTTGTCAAAAAAAAAATATGATTGGATAAATTGATTAAATTGTAAAATAATTGTTTTATGAGTAATTTTTTTTTTAAGTAAACTAAAAATTTGAAGTTTATTTAAAAAGTTGTTAAATTATTTTAAAACAAATAACATCTTCTCATTTCAACTATGCAAAACTAATTATCAAACAAATATTATTAAATCATACAAATATTTTCATCATCTTTTTGTAATTTACTATATAAAAAGTGATTATTTTATACAATCCAAACGAAATAGATTATCTTAAAATCACTTTTCTACAAACACTTTCAAACATAAAACTCATTCTACTATAATCGATTATAACAATCAAATATTGAAATAATTAATTTTTCGCCGTTAATCCAAACACACACTATCTTACCCAAACAACTATATTTTTCATGATAAAAACTGTTTTTCAGTAGAAGCTGGTATGCTTAGGTAAACTGATTAAGTTTCAAAACAACTATTTTTATGAGAAAAATATTGTTTTTAGAGAAGCTAGAAGTTTAAAGCTTATTTAAAAAGTTTTTAGATTATTTTGAAATCAATAACATTTTTCCTATTTCATCCCTTCAAAACAAACTATCAAACAAATATTATTAAATTATATAAATAATTTCATACTCTTTTTAGTAATTTACTACATATAAGTGATTTTTTTAGATAACTCAAACAAAATAGATTATCTTATAATCGTTTTTTTATCAAACACATCCAAACATAAAACTGATTATATTATAATCGATTATAACAATAATTGATTATTCATATAATCGATTATTGAAATAATCAAAATTTCGCAGCTGATCTAAACACACACTTTAATTAAAAAAATTAAAATATAAAAATTAAAATTATACAATAATATATTAATGAATTGTTTTAGTGAAAATATATTAAAAGAGATTTAATTTTTTAATTTTTTGTAATAAATTTAAAAATTAAGATTCAAAAAATGCAATAGGATTTCTTACCTGAATTATGCAACAATATTTTCATGAGTTATGTCATAAATCAAATACTAATAAATATTAAAAATTTGAATTGCTTGTTAAAAGATAGTAATAGAACTACAATTTTTTTATATTGAAAAAAGAGATTTAAAATTTAAATCATTTGCAATTATTTATTGTGCATGGCATATGATACGGAAGAATTGTGACACATAAAATTTTTAGTGACACATTAAATCTCACAGACTTTTTCTTCTGTTACAAAGGAGGGAATGCCCTTATGCCCTATTACAACATGGGAAGCTGGGAAGGAAACTCATCCATCCGAAGAGGTCCAAGATGGCGGATGCTATAATGAAGTCCCTTATCAAGTGATACACTCATATACCACTAAATTGACCCATAATAATAAGTTTTCAGGTTTTTAAATTTTTATTTTTAAATTTTTTTATATTATATATTCTCTTTTTACCCTCATCCCCTACCCTCCTCCGTCCCTTCTCCTTCCTTGCGAACTATCGACTCTAAAATTCCACATCAGTGTCCTCAAAACTTAATGTAGAATCACCATTAACGGCCTAAAAGAAAGAGAAGCCCAATTGAATCTAATTTGACTACCCTAAAATCATCTTCACCCAAAGACCTCTTTTTGATTCCTAAAAGCAGAAAATCCCAATCAAGATTTTTCTCCGTCATCTTAATTGACTAGAACAAATGAAAGAGAAAAAGAAACATCAAATTTTAGTTTTACTTCAAAACTGGAGATGCAAACAAACCCAACACACATTCAAGTGTTTTCCAACTCCTGGGACGGTATATTTTATCACAAAATTAATTAATCAAAATCATATATTCTTTTAATTATTTCCAGTAGAAATTAAAAATCACTAAAAAAAGGCAAACACAGAATCCTTCCAAAGCAATGTATCTTTCCGTTTTTAATTTTTCGGTAGAGAAAAAAATGAGAGACAAGTGCTTCTACTTTCTTCGTCGCAGACCCACAATTTCAACAGTTGGTAGAGGAGCACTTTGGTGGGACTGCGATAGTAGGTTCTATAGAATATCTTCACATTATTGTTGAGGTGAGAATTTGCGACAACGACGACGGTAGCGGCGACAACAAGTGGGAGGATTTCTGTGTTTCAACGTCGCAATGTGGCATCGTTGCAGCAGCGCGCGAGAGAGAGAAAGGAATTGAATTGAATTGCAAAGGAAAAATGAATTGCAGAGGAGAGAATGGAAGAGGTGTTTGTGGTGAGAAGGGAGATAGACGGCAAAGAGAGTGAGAAGGGAGCGAGGCGTGGTGGTTGGGGGTACCGGATAGGGATAAAATTGTCTTCTGAATTTTTATTTGGTTACCTATATTATCAGGTATAGGTTAGCTTTTTTTTTTTTAAATCATCAAATCTTAACCATTGATTAATTTAATAATAAATCTAATGGTAAAAAATGATGCTTCATCCATGTACCATTTGCTACACTGCTTCATGCTAGCCTCCACCGTCCAAGATATACACATGACCTATATATAGAGACATTTTTTTTTTTATAGACAAATATTATTTTGTTAATATTTATTGAGTTTAATTGCTATGCACTGTCAGTTTAAAATTTTACACTGACAATCAATCAAAAATTATGGTATATATGACTTTTAAGGTAATTAGGATAAAAGTCAATTACTTTATCTTATGTGACAATTTCTAATTGGTTATCTATGTAAAAAAATCTTTACATTAACAATTTATAACAATTAAATTCATATTTATTATATTAAAAGCATAAAAAAAAAAAAAATTTGTTATGTTAGTGAAAAAGTTGAACTCATAACCTCATCATAACACCAAATCCTATGTCCCCTGTCACCCAAACCACGAGGCCACCGTATTACTCCCAAACAGGCATATGATAAGTATTAAGTAGTACTTGCCCATAACCAAGAATTTCTAATCCTATACTAATTTATAGAAACAGCTTATTGTTTAGCATCACATGCCTATTATTTTTGTAAATTAAAATGAAAATAAATAATTAAAAAGTGTTTTATTATAATTATATAAATTTTTTTATAAACATAATATAGGTACGGAATATCCACCACCATAAAAATAACTAATCTCCATCGGAGAACCTGTTGGATACACAAGGTGGATTCTCCCTTCTCAATCAGGTTTTCTCCATACACAAGAGTTAGGATTCGAACCCCTTACCACTTACTTATGGTATCCAAGTCTCTCATCACTCAGACCAACCACATGTTGGCTATTATAATAATATAATGAACATTTATTAAGTTTTTTAATTATAATTGTAATTATAAAATGATTTATTTATACTTTTTATATTTACTTGTATAATTTTATTTTTAACTATATATAAATTTTGAATAGATTAATAATAATTTTTTAAAATGGTGAAACATTACAATAATAAGGAATAAATACTCAATCTAGTCCCTAAAATTGTGGGGTCATATCAATTTAGTCCCCCACATTATCCATGATCCAAAATGATCCCTGAAATTACAGAAAGTTAATTAGATTCATCCCTTCGTTGATATTTGCGTGGATTATAATGATATTAAGTTGGTAATGTCGGGGATACATTTGAAACTAAGTGAATAATGTCAGGGATGGATTTGCTAACGAATCCAAATGAAAGGACGAATTTGATTAATATTTTATAATTCTAATGATCATTTTAAAATATTAATAATATAAAAGATTAAATTGAAATGATTCTTTAATTTTGTGGATTTTTGAAAATTCTCGTACAGTGGGCTAGTGGGCTACACGTGACCCAAAATGTGCACGGTTGGCATGGGAATTAGTTCTTAAGAAAATGTGACTCAAATTTTCTTCTCCACCAAGAAATTATACATAATATTAATATTTAATATATTATAATCATGTACTCTTCAGTGTTTGCCACTCTGGGCCCCTAATGTATGATAGTTTTACTTTTATGAAATATTTAATATTTTTATGAAATATTTAATATGTGGGCATCATTGAAACTATCATAGTTTCACGTCACATTATGATTATTGTTATTATATATGTGCAGCCTCATATACATGCAGGGGAGAGGGCATGGGTTCACGGGTCCTATGATGGGTACAATCAATTGTCAATCACTTCCTATTCCTTCATCTTTATTTCAACAACCACATATGCGGGCATTATAAGCTAAAAATAAACAAACAAACGAAACAAAACAAATACTCTGCTAAAAAATATCATTTTGGGAACTGGTATCTACAATTTTATTTGCTTTCTAGAACACCATTTGCTTTCTTCTAACTGTGAAATAACTGATCTGCAAATACTATTTGCTTTCTAACTCTACGGTATCTCTTTTAATCCAGTCACACTATACTCTGCTACTTCTTTTCTTTACTGGATTTATTCGACTCCTTTAATTTGAATTATGTTATTTCAACATCAAAATTTTGATATCATATGTATTTATTTTTATCTCTTACTTATCTTTTATCTTTTTTATATATACATATTTCAAAAATATATCACTAAAATAAAAGGGATATCGTATAATATTTTTATTTTAATATTCAAAAATTATTTCTAAAATTGATTGATTGGCTAACTATTGCAATTATAATGTGAGTAACTAACGATGTACCAAAAAAATAACAAGGGAGTAACTAATGTAATATGATCATGTTTTATCATGATTAACCTTAACAAATTACTACATTTGATATTCAATATAAGAGACAAAATCATAATTCATCAAGACTAAGAAAAATTATTGAAATCAATTCATTTTAAATTTTATTCTATAAATGCTCCTATTTAATTACTTCTAATTCAACTAACTTATTTATTACTAAATTAAACATTATGCTATCTGATCAATAAATAAAGCAAAACCAAAACACTTACATGAAAAATTGTTAAATCTCTTTAATATAAATTTTACAATAAATAAAAGTAGAAATGAAATTTGACATAAAAATTGATAATTTTTTCTTATATATTGGAAACAAAAAAAATCCTTTTATCCACTGGATGGAGTATTATTAGACTACCACATAAATGCTTACTTTTTTTGGTTAGGAAAAGGGTGCACATTTCTTTTATCAACGAAAAGAGTGAACATTTATTAAACAGTAATGATAAATGCTTACTTAATTTTTAGTAGCAATAAATAAGGGGTCTTCTTAGTAAGTGACATACCAGCAGTTGAAAGATAAAAAAAAATTATTAAAAAATATAACTTTTGAATGTTTAATGTATTGAATATGTTACTTTTAATATAAAATTTTTATTTTTGATTTCTTAAGCAATATTTTTAGGACACTGATTAATATTTGACATAAATAAATGTTTATTATAGTAAGGGTTTATTGAAAATTTCCGCATATTTAAATAAGCTCATGAAAAAGAAACCAGTTTTTATTTAAATAAATGTATACGTAAGTTATTTCTTTTTCTATAATCTGATACTTATTCTTAAATTAATAATGAAATTGTTTATAAAACTTACGTGATAAACTATTTAAATTTTTACATATTATTTTTTTAAATTGGAAAAGGTGTCTAAAACTTAATGAATGAAAGAGGATAACAGACTAAGATTGTGTAGAATAGTTTGGAAGATATTTTTAGAGTAAATCATCATTTTGATCCTTAAAAATATGAGCCGTTGTCTGTTCAGTCACCGGAAGTAATTAAATTATGAAAAAAAATTTCATTGTTAATTTTGTTAGTCAAGTTAGTCCCTTAATCACAGAGATTAACTTGACTAACGAAATTAACATTGAGGGACTTTTTCGTAATTTAACTGCTTTTAGAGATTAAACTGAGAGGACCTCACACTTTGAGATCAAAATGATGGTTTACTCATATTTTTAAGTGAAATTCAATTACATGATCACATAAATTATTAAAAGAACGAAGGTTCAAATTAGTCTCTGAAAATTTTCGGAGACTCACTTAATAAAAATAAACTAATCATTTAGTCCCCCAAATTTACAAACGGGGGACACATTAGCCCATAGTTTTAGGTTCGACGTTCATTTATTTGTATAAGTGTTACGTTAACCATCCTACCTGATTCGTTAATGATCCTGCATGACCTATAACGAATTTCCTTAGTGAAAAACCAATAAAAAGTGTAAAAAAAGACATGTCCAACTTTAAAACCAATATACCTTAAAGTTATGTATTTTTTTTCACTTTTCATTCATTTTCCACGATGGAAATTCATCATAAGTCATGCAGGATCACTAATGAGTCAAGTAGAATGATTAATGGGACATGTAGGCAATTCAATGGACGTCGAAACTATACCTAGGGACTAATGTATTTACGTTTGTAAATTTGAGGAATTAAATAGTTAATTTATTTTTTTAAGAATTAAAAGTGGGTTTCAAAAATTTTCAGGAAATAATTTGAATCTTCACTCATATTAAAATTTGAAATTACTCAAGTTAATTCAAGAAGTTTTGTGATCCGAAACGGTTGAATGTAGAATTAGTGCGACGAGTTTTTCAAGAACGAGTTTTTCAATCATCACTAGAAATTAGAAAATTGTTATAAAAATTAATATTCTTGGATTGATGTGTACGTTAAAACACATAATACCTAAGTTTTTTTTTGTGATTTTGTTATTAGTACTTTCAGTGAGAATAGAGATAATAAAATGTATTTACTTTTTTTATAACTCTCTGCTTACCATGTACTTCTTAATCGATCAACTGTTTTTGTGTATCAAAATTAATGAAAACTCTTCATTTTTTTGGGTATTACTGTACACAACTGCGGAGATTAATCTCTTGAGTCGGGTAAAACCACTAAGGCGACAAAGCTCTCACTTGAGAGCTTTAACAGTGCAGCATTCTCAAGGCTCCGATTTGAACTTGATATTATTGGATAAGTTGGAAGAGACTTGTATCATCTCATCAAAGCGCTTTTGGGTATTTTCAATTATTATTTGGGCTCGTATTATAATAAAAATTACAATTATATTAACTATTTATCATTAAGAGGCTCAATTTTAGTGGTCTAATTAAGTGAGCCCGTTAAATTACCAAGGAACCTGATATGGGCTTAATGAGTAAATGCCAATGTTGGCCCATTAAGGGATAATGAGAACCCTAAGGTAGCGTTTGGTACAAGCTATATTTTGATATTCCCATGAATGTGTGCATGATACTAGAAGTTTCTCATATTTGGTACAAGTTTCAAAAAACTATTCTTAAACATAAAAGATGTTCGAGAATGAAATTAATGAATGAAAGTTAAAACTTCTATTTCCATGTGTGAAGGTAAGAAAGAAATATTCTTGTAAGATTCTCAGAAATATAGTTTAACTGACAATAAAACATTCAATGAACCAACGCTATCTAATAGGTTTAATATGTCAGGAACAGTTATGGTCCTCAATACACCAAATCAAAATACACATTATCTCTTCTCCCCATTTGAAGAGAGAATAAAGTTCCATTGAGAAAATAAGGACATTTGGTTGATGAAGAACCATAAGACCACCCTTTCTTATTCGTGATTGTTTGTCAATGTGATCCGCCCAAAAAGACGATCAACCCATCTTGTACGTGGATGATTGCCATATTCATTCCATGAAGGTTGACAATCAAGTTCACTCCTTTGAAAAACGCTTAAGGTCAGAAACTTACGATGAGTCCAAGTATATACATAGATCTTTGAATCCTAATAATTTGACATGATGTAGATCCTAGACTATGTGTTATTTGTGCTCTAGAATGTATTCCTATAGAATTATAGTTTCCGCATAAAGAATAAAGAATTAATAAAGAACTAATGAAAAATCTAACATTAATAGTTTAAAGGCTAACATGGTATGACAAATGGGTAAAGCGTAGCCAGGTAGGATTGATTTGTTAGTTTACTGATAAGTGTACTTAACGGGGAGACAAACGTTGTAACATTTAAAAAACAGCTATGATATTTGTACACACAAATTTTGACAATAATAATCACATTTTATACATCATTAACCACAATTTCGACAACATTAACCAACTAGCAAACTACCCATATGCCATCACTAACCACGATTTCTATATCCACGATTTCTGCATGTACAAATATCCGTTTTGTTTAAGAAACGAGATGACCAAATATGTGAGATGAAAGTCCCATAAGTACTAAAAATGAAGACTAAAAGTGCACAATTAAATTGAAAAACAATAAAGAGTTTTGTATTTTTAAATTTTACTTACATTCACACTTGTTTGAAAAAAATAAAGGGAAAAAATATGTATTTTATTCACTACTTAAAGTTATATATAATAATAATAATAATAATAATAATAATAATAATAATAATAATAATATGATAAAAAATAATATAAATTTCATTGTTTTTATTTTTTTAAAAAAATAATATTATTGTTGGAAAAAGTCGAGAGCTTGAATAAAAGAAAATATTTTTTTTATTTTAAATTTTTATATGACCCTATTATTTGAAGTATGGTTGGACAACGGGCGGGTTCAATCGGATTCAGGTCCAAACGGCCAAATCCGAGCCAACCTGCCCATTTATATGTATAACTAATTCCGTCCGGGATGGTTGTCGAGTTGGCCAGGTTGCGGGTAAACGGGTTGGGCGAGTGGTTTAGAGCGGGTTGGGCCTAATCACTTTATTTTTGTCCAATCACTTTCTGTGAATTTTTTGTTTTACACGATAAATTATCCTAAAATTTCTTTCTCACCTTTATAACTGTTGTGCCGCAGCCCTCCCCTTAACGTCTCCCTTCACATTCAGTTTAGTTTCACAGCCGCCGCAACACTTCGTCGTTGCTCCCACCAATGGATTTGCAGTGTCGATCGTGTGGATCTTCAACATATATGCGTGGATCTCTCAGTCTCCATTTCAATCGCCCCTGCCCAATACTCGTCACCTTCGCGATCATCGTTCGTCACGGTCGCAACCACCACTCACACCCTCGCGCCCACCGCAGCACTACTTGCACTGTCATCTCTCTCTCTCCCCATCACCGGAAATCTCTCCCACCCGCAAGCCATGACCGCCACCTTCCTCCCCTCATTTGTCTCTTTCTCTCCCCTTTTCTCTTCTGTCGGTCGGGTTCGATCACTGATGGTCTGATATTTCCGGAACCGAACCCGACTCCTGTCAACTCTACTTTTTCCAGGCCGTCAATCTGAGACTCGTGTCAACTCGCCCGCGCTCTTGTTTCAACTTGTGGGCATGTTGTGTTCGGGTCGGGATGGGTTTTTTGTCCAGCCCTAATTTGAAGAAAGATGAACAAAAAAAATTAAGATAAGGTTTCATACATTTAAAAATTTATATTTACTTTTTATTTATATGACAAAATCATATACAAAATTAATATTAGGAGGTTCACTCCCTTAAATAAATTTTACTGCATCATTAAGTATTGTCTACGAGCTTGTTTGAAAACTTGTTTAATCAGTAAAATCAAGTTTGACTAGCTAAATCCAGTTGCTAAAGTAATTGGAATTGTTTGATTTCAAACACGTGTCTAATAAAATTAATTTTAGGGTTTGTAGAGTAATAATATGTTTGGTACTACGGTCGTATGGGGTTAGACAGTCTTTTGGCCCTCAAAAGCGACTACATGTCCAATGACTTTTTGACATGAGTCCAAACACCTATTTAGATAAGCAATAATTTTTAATTTTTTTGTTGAGTAGAATTTTTTTTTGATACATTTTGTTGAGTAGAATTGATTCTAGATGTGAAACCCACAAAATTATTTATATTTACACCTAAAAAAATTATTTTATTTTACTTTGTCATCTAAACAAAAAATTCTTCTAAACTCACTTTTAAAACATGATTAATCACAAATCAAATTTATTAACATCAAATTTTTCAATTCAATTCTATGAAAATTAATTCTATCAAAATCTTAAAAAAAAAGAAGGATTAATAAGCAAGTTTTTCATTTTAAGTAGGCAAAGTTAAATTTTTATGAAAATATAGGTAAGGAATTAATGGTATCTTGTAAAGCCAGAGGGAAGGAGAAGGACAAGTAACTATCTATTTCAACCGGCGTTGGCTCCGATGCTCCCTTGTGAAGTTGGAGGCTGCATACACATTGATTATCAACCATAGATTTATTATTAAAATAAAGCAATGGATGAGACTAAAAAAGGGAAGTTGGAGAAACTGGTTGCTTCCGCCATCTCTCTCTCTTTCCCCTAATGGTATCGCCTCTCTTTGCTCTATTCGTCTTCTACCTGTAACACCCCGCCATCTCAGGTGTCACTTTCGTAACCCCAAACACATACACGTATGAAAATAAAATTTGCTGGTTCACTTTCGGAAAAAGATTCATTTACTTAGGTTTTACTTATTGTGAAAACAGTGATAAAATTTTTCCTTCACACTACACTGCAGAACATATATATACTCAAGATAAATATTAACGCTACTCATATACACAGACTTGTATCATCAGTTTAACGACGTACATAGGAGACCCTAGACAACACATCTGTCTCCAAATATATTGACAAAAGCAACGTATTATAATTCCAAATACTAGGTAGCGATGGGTCTGGGAATCGTATCTCCAAAACCCTGACCATCAGTAGCCACTCATAGACTAGCCAAAAGACATTACCTCAAAAGAAAACCCTAAGCTGGTCTAGTACTAACAACAGACACACTACCTAACATACGCTATATTCCAGAGACTGGGTCTCATCTTCAACCGTCCACACCTCTTCGTCTTCAGCACCGAGCAGATCAATCTACTGAGTCTCTATATGACCCAGAGAACTGTTGACAAACATCTGTACATGTATCCAAAAACACAACAGGGTATCCAACATGTACAGGCAATGGTGAGAAACCAATATATGAATCCAACAAGACAACAGGTATATACCCAAACACATACAACAGATTCATATAAGCATATCTCACAAAATATCATCATGCATAATATAGTTCATTATATATCAAGGTACTAACAGTAAAACACAAGGGCCTCGTGCCCAACAATCAACGTTGTTTTCAAAACGTACGCATGAGCACTTCCATATAAGTCAACTAATATTCAATCCTAGATTTCCGGAAGTCACATCACCAAAAGAATGAATTGATCAAGCTCGGGGTACATTGGCCATCAAGCGGCAATGTCTAGCATCAGCGTGCCATAATCACTAGCACCAACGTGCCATAATCTCTAGCATCAACGTGCCCTCACTAGCACCAACGTGCCATAACTACGTTGTCCAACTCAGGGTATAATATGAACACACAACACATGTGACATCATTGTCCATCAAGGCACAATGCTATGACGACAAATCATCTCAGGTTTTCCTTACCATCAAGGTCCCCCGTTTCACGGCACGTCTGTCCAACACATAAGTGCATCAGAAAATTATTTAGTTTCCATCGGTTTATCTTTGTCGGAATAATATTTCTTCGTTGTAGCATCAGCGCTAACAACCACCACAATGTCTTAGACTCTTGAAGACTCAAAAACATTTTCTCAAAACAGGACATTTAGTCCAAAACAACTCAAATCCAAACATCCCTAATCGATGCACCAGTTTAGAATATTGGATTCAAGATCATAAAAATATCTTCAAGCTTACAGGATCACAAAGATCGTCCCTAAGCCGACAGGATCACAACTAACACGGATCCTTCATCCACGTGTTTCTGCAGAATCCTAGAACCTCGACGTCTCGGTTTTTAGTTTCCAAGCTTTGAAACCACTTTTTCTTGAAAACTCAAAAACTAAAAACCCAAATTTCCGATACTTACACAAAGTCCTCGGGATCGGTTTTCGAAAAAACAAAACGTAGTCCAAAGACTATTTCTTTTTCTGTAGTCGATTTTCGGTAAAAACACAAACCTTAAAACACAAAGCTTGTAAAAACCTTTTTCCTTGGATAAAACCAATTTATTTGAAAATCACGTTTCTTAAAACGCTTTTGCTCAAATGGGTAATTTATTAATTTAAAAACTAATAAAGGTTTCTAACGCCCTATTTAATTTAAAAACATCGCTTTTCATTATTAAAACCACATTTTGACAACTTTGCTCTTTTAAGTTAATTTTCCCTAAGAGCAGCTGTTCATTATATTTTATTTCAAAAGAGATAATTTATTTATTTTCTCTTATATTAAATTGAGAAACAATAAAACATATTTCTTTTCTCAATACCACATTTCAAACTTTTAAACCTTTTAAGTTACACGATGTCGGATCCTAATCGAAATTAAGTCCTCTAATGCCTTAAATCCCATAGCAGGGCACACGATATATCCATACAGTTATTTAACAATTATAACATGTATCCACATACATCAGCAGTTATGTCATGTATAGTCAAATCAACAACAGTAAATAAAACATTCCACCAATAATCAGATACAAATATTTATCTACAACACCAACACACCAAAGCAGCATATAGCTGTCGGAATTGGAATTCTTCAGGTTTATCCCCTTACCTCTTGTAGTCCCAAGGTAAGCTGTGAACACCCGATCAACCCGACAACTGGCTCAGGTAGCTGCCGATCACTACATACACACAATCAATAAAGGCATTAACTCAAAAAAAAAAAAAACAAAGATTTCTCCTATTGCATCACCCCTAGGGTTCAGCCCTATTACACTAAAAATAGTTAGGGAGCTCCAAAAATTCTCATTTCTTGGATAACACCCTAACTAAGTGTGATAACCCTAGATATCAACTCAAAACATCAAAAACCAACCAAAATCCTACCCTACACACGTAGGGGGTTTCAGCCTCTCTCTCAAACAAATAGCTAGAGAGATTTCTTGGCTCTAATCTCTTGGATCATGCAAGTATGTCATGAACCTAGACCATAGAAATTGGTTTGGTATGAAAACGATTTTTCTACAATTTTTCATTGAATTTTGAAGGTTTGGGGTTAAAACCCTAACATTTCTAATCATAGAAATTAAAGGAGAATAAAGAGAGATTGAGAGAGATAGAGAGAGCTAGTTACCTCCTATGATGATCTCTTTCAAAAATGAGTGAAGAAGCTTCACAAAACTCAAGCCTTTCAAGCTCCAAAAATGGAGAAAATGTGAGGAGAAAAGAAAGAAAGGAGAGAAGAAAGAAGAAGGGCTGTTGCTCGAAAATTTCTTGGGGAAAAAGAGTGAAGAATAGTGTGTTTATATAGGAAATGTTAAGTGAAGGTGAAAGGTAAAAGTAATTGGTAAAAACTTAACCAAGGGCAATTTGGTCAATTCACGTCCCGACATTTTGAAAATCCTCTCGACGATGATAAGAGTCCCCAAGTGATTTAACATAGCCCTGGTATGAAAATTACCGGCTCAAGGTTCTCGAAAAATCTTAAGATAGCTCGAATCGTCTCCCCGATCGATTATCGACCCGGATATAAAATATTATTTATATTTTTGGACTTCAGGACACATTTTAGCAAAAAGGTAGAGGATCAAATTCTAAGACTAATGGTCCTGATCGTTAGTCAAAAAGAGGTCTTTATAGTAGAAAAATACTATTATCCGAAAAATATAGATCGGGTTTCGTTTGAGTTTTCGACCCAAATTTTAATCGTAGGCTCCTACGATAATTTGGAGCATGAATATGATTTTAGTTTTCCCAAAATCATTTTCTAAAACCCAGATAAAAATATAAACTCATTTATATAGTTTACTGGTCTTAGAAAGCATGAAAATTGGGGTGTTACACTACCTCACCCCCATCCCCACTCTCCCTCCCCCTCTTCCTCCTCTCGATGGATGCATGCATGTAAGAATTGAAAAGACTTATACATAAAGCTTACATGAGTGAGTCTCAATCATCGTCCTCTTTCTCCAAGTCCGACTCATTTACCCCACTTTCAGAATTCGAAGCTGTCAGCAACGGCGACGACACCTCGCCTGGGAACACCATAGCATTCATGAGGACTTGCCCGACCTGCTGCTCGATTGTCCGTTGATTAAGTCCGACACCGGCAACTAGATCGTTGCGGATAGTGGGTCAGGCATGTCGACCAACCGACCGACCATAAATGGGGTGTTAGCTGTGAAGCTAAAATTGAGGGTGGTGACTCCTTCAGGGGCGTTGGCAGCAAAGGCGGCGGCGACTTCGGGTTGCATGTTTGAGAAGGGAGAGTTACAGACGGTGGTCGACGGTGGTCTGGATTTTTTTCATTTTTTTATCTCAGACAAAGAGAACGAAGATTGAAAGAGGTGTTGAAACTAAGGGATTTCTTCTCATATTCTTCAATCAAGGAGAAAGATGAAGTTTTTATCTTTATTTGAATTCTAATAATGGAGGAGTTTTGACTGAGATTTTTATTTTCCTTTCATTTTTTATCTTCTGAGTTGTATTATGATATTGAGAGTTCAATCTGACTTGCTGTAAATATGAATGATTGGCACTTGGATTTTCCTTTCATTATGAATTCATATAAATTTTGTGCTTCTTGAAAGTATGAATGATTGGTAAATATTGGATTGGTTTTCTTGCTCAGAATTTCTCACCTCACCTATTAAGTTTCCAATCGAAAATATGAACGGAAAATCTAGTGTTTGTGGTGGGGAAGAAAGAAAAAGAAAGAAAAGTGATGATGTAAAAGTAATCGATTGACTTAGAAAGAGAAAAAAAAGCCGGATATGACCGATCAAAAAGAGTGAGTATCAATACTTAATCTCGACGATAGAGTATCATAGAATCTGTCATTCCCCCCTATTTGTTTTTTATCCTTGAAAAAACCATTTTTGGTGATAAGTAAATAAAGTAACGTCTTTATATGTATTTTAGTTTTTATTTGATTATAATGGAGCTTTTTTATTTTTTGTACATTTATATTTTACTTTTATCGTATAAATATACATCAGAGGAGTGCGAAAATACTAATACGTGAGTAACATTTTTGTTGCGTGAGTTTGTCTCGGTGTCGGGGGTGGGGCCACCACGGAGTCATGCCGGCCACTCGTACGCTGCTGACGGCGGAGTACCGGCGGATATGGTGCCGGTAGAATCCCCTTTTGTTCTGATCCTCTGCCTCTGGACCATTCTGACTGTATTTCTCTGATGCTATTCATAGGTGATGATAGACCCACTGCACTCCTATTCTAATTTTGCCACGTCTATGTTCTTTTCAATGGGTTTAAGGCTGGCCCTGTACTTTTTGTTTTGTCCAATATTTTGAATTTCATTAATTAAATTCATATTATCTTTTTAAAATCTTACACATCTCATATACTCGTATAATTTCGTGTATACATGAGTTGGTGAAATTAGAGTATTTGATTGAATAAAAAAAATGAACATTGTATGGTGCGTTCAAAAAAGTAGAAGAGTTGGGTATTTCATATTGAATTAGGATATGTCATTTCAATTAAATGGGACATGTCATTATCATATGATACTAAATTTTCACAATTTGATTGGGACATAAAAATCAGGATATGATACATAAGGGATATCATAGATTTTCACTAAAAAAAATTACTTTATATCAATTATGATTAGACAGTAAAAATTACATGATATATATATATATATATATATATATATATATATATATATAGTAAATAGAAGAGTAAAAATTATTATGTCTAATCAGAATGTATTATCTTAATTAAATGAGTCATTTTAATAGATTGTGTCAAATAATTCTTATCATTTGATTGAATCACCTAAACATGATAAAAACTTCTAAAAATATGCAAAAGTGGGCCGATAATTCATAAGTAGGAGACAAAAACTCGAGCAAAATATTTTTTTGGTATGAGAGACAAACAATTTGATAAACTTGATTAAATTATAAAAATTTAAAAATAAGTTTGGTGCAAAATTTAGTGTAATTTTCAATCCAAAAATAGAAGTTACTCCAAGCTGCTTCTAGTAGAATTGATTCTGGATGCAAAATTATTTTCCCAAACGTATAACCAAACACATCTTTTTTTACTAAAATCCCATTTGACATGTGTAAAAACACTTCTGATATCTCCGAAATGAAACTAAGCACACATGCGTTTGATTTGATTATTAGTTTTACTCCATTTCATTTGGTATGATCAAAGTTTACTAGTTTATGACCGGCATTCTATATGTTGCAAAAATATTTTTTGTTCTAGTTATAGGGAAGCAGTCTGACACAAAGTTCAGACTTGGTTCAAAGTTTAAACGCTGATAAGTTGGCTCGATTCTAGGGTGAGATACCTATGTCTCATCGATGAACCCCAATTGTTTGCTGTCGGATATATCATATAAATAATCAACGGTAGAGATGATTCGGTTCAAAAAAAAATCTTAGCTGATTAAAGGTAAGACTGGTTTGTTGTGAAATTGCTATTTAGTTCATGTTAGATTATTTTTGAAATATTGTAAATTACAGAGACGATCTTATGCATTTGTCTCACTCTTTCTCTCTTGCCTCATTTTCTCTTTCGGACAACGAAGACTCACCAGTAGCCATGAAAGAAATTTGATTAAACATTAAACCCAAGATAAAAATGGTTAATTGATATCAACAAAAAACCCATGACCAGGATCAATGAAACGTGCATAGCAACATTGAAGAGAAAACCCATGACTTGAAGTTTGAATGATGACTACTTCAAGTTTCTCCAATTCAATCCTTTTCAGACTTAGTAGTGGGAAATAACTTTAATAGCATGATCTTTTCTATTTTTGTCTTGTGGTTTTCTCATTAAAGCCACTTCATTGAAATACCCCGAAAAAAACCAACAAAGAGGTGCCGCCACCCCTTATCCCACCTAACATGTTAGTTTCCGGTTCTAATTTGCACATGCAAAGGCCAAGTTGTAATTTTTTGAGCTTAACAACAATAGCAAAAGAGAAACCGCTTGACAAAAGTGGAAATGCGAGGATAGAAGTCGTCAGAGGAAGAGATTCAAAATCGGAGTGAGGAGATTCAACGATAGTGACGCAGTTGTTGGAGGAGGGATTTGTAGAAGGTGAACGTCATGACGCTTGTAAATGGATCATGAGGCTATCCCTTTTCTACTATAGCTTTGGAAGATAAGGAAGAAAAGAGGGTCGTGAGGATATCATGAAAGAAGTGCGGTTGGTAGTGAAAGAAAGAGGTCAAGAAGGGAGGAGCTTTGTTATGATATTTCAAATTTTTTATTTATTTCAGTAACTGATTTTACCTTCAATACCCGATCAATCTCCTTTCTCACGAGTGAGACACTTATTTAAGTACCTCATCCTAAAATCCACAGATCCGGCCTGCATTCACCAAATTCACATATTTATTTTAATTTATGATCAAAATTTCATATACTTATTTTTATATTAATATATATATCCTACACAAAATTAATTAAAGGTTAAAATCACCCTACAGTCCGAAAGTGATTGCAGGGATCCAAGTTGGGTACAATATATTTGTCAAATAAAATTCTAACATGCAATGAGAGACATAAACAATGTAAACTATTAATTGCAAAATTAGGAATTCATATTTTGGGACGTTAGTCCGGATTAAATAAAGTCCTCTAATTTAAATATGCATCCCATTAATTTGGCTTAATGCAAATTTAATTTAGCCCAAAAAAATGGTTATGTGTTGCATTCAAATTGAATTAAATCTAACTATATTTTGAAAGTATTTCTTTTTGTGGATGGCTTCATTTATAAGGTTTTCATTTTAATGAATTTTTATTGAATGTAAAATGGTCATAACTCATGACACCGACAAAAATGTTACATACACCTTACTTATGAGAATATAATATATTTTTTTTTGAAAAAAGTGTATATACATCCCTTAAATTTTAACCCGTTTATAAATAAATACCCTCAATTATGGATTCTTCCTAATTGATCATCAAACTTCAAGTATTAATAAAATTAATCATTTTGTTAACCCAAAATTAAATCATTAATTGGATCAAATCTAGCGGTTGATTTTATTTTAATCTGAACTGTTCATTACATTTAATTTTAATTTTTTGAAAAAAGAAAAGAAAAAACAGAGAAGGTTTTCTTCGCGCCTTTTCCCTTTCTGCATTTTCTTCTTCTGCTTACAAGGAGGATGAAGGCGTTGGATTTGTTTCATTCTATGGCTATAATGAACCCTTTGCCATCTGTGTTGGATTTTACTTTGTTGTTGGGTGTGATTGTGAGGATGAAGCATTACACAACAACACTATCTTTGTTTAAGCACATGTATTCATCTTTAGGTATTAAAGCTGATACCTTTGCTCTTAATATTGTGATAAATTGTCTTTGCCGTTTAAAGGCAACAACTTTTGGGTTCTCGGTCTTGGGGATGATGTTCAAACTTGGTTTGGAGCCTTCTGTAGTGACTTTTTTCACCACACTCATTAATGGAATTTGTGATGTGGCTACTAGGGTGTTTGATTTGCTTGATTAGCCATAGGTTTCGAGGTGCTTGGGGTGTTGTTGAACAGTGAAAGGGGAAGAAAATGGAAAATCCTCTAACCCAAAACCAGGAACGTTAAAGAAAAGGTCTTGTTAAGCTCTCCCCCTTTTAACTTTGCTTCTCCATCTTTGAAAAACCAAGAGAACAAAATCACGAACCAGTGAACTGCAAGAAGAAAAAGAAGGCATGAAAGAGAAAATCCACTTTTTTTTTTCTTTTTAAAAAAAATAAAAATGTAATGAACGGTTCGGATTAAAGTGAAATGAACAGTTGAAATTGATAAGGTTAGTGATTTAACTCTATTTCAATAGAAGGATTGATTTCCTTAATATTTGAAGTTTGAGAATTCATTCACAAGAGATAATAGTTGAAAATGTCTATTTATAAATGGATTAAAATTTAAGAAGAAAGTACTTTTTTTAATTTTTTTATTGAATATCATATTTATTTAAGAGTTTAATTATTATATACTGTCAGTATAAAATTTTTATAAATATAATATTAAAATTTGAGAATTAATTGAAAAGAGATAATAGTTAAAAATATCTATTTATAAATGGATTAAAATTTAAAAAAATATATATTTTTTTATTGAATATCATATTTATTTAAAAATTTAATTATTATACATCATCACTATAAAATTTTTATAAATATAATATGATGTTATTGTAAATGTTTATAGCTTTAATTACTCTGACATTAATGTTTGTGTTTTAATTGCGATACTGATGTCTTATCTAGCGATTTGAAATTCATACTGAGAAACATTAAAAATAATAAATTAAAGATTTGCAGAAAAATGATTAAAAAGTAAAATAAAGGATTTGGCAAAAAAAAAGTCTTATTTTAATTTAGAACCCAACCAAAACGAAGGATTTGGCAATTAAGAAACGATAGTTCAGAAGTTATCTTTGTGTGAGACAACCCGTTCGCATTTGTCATTGATTTGGATCGTATGGCTCGGGTTACACCTTGATTCTTGGGTCAATCAATACATAGAAATGGTTCAGTCTCCACAGGGCACAATGAATAAGTGGAGCTAGATAGCGCCATTACATAATAGGAAAAGAAAAAAGAAACCTTTTCAGCACAATAAAACAACAGAAAGAAATCAAAATAATTTTAAAAAGCATTAAAAAAATTAAATATGTAAAAGGAGGCAAAAGGACAATTACCAAATCAAGAGAAGACAGTTGTAATTTAAGAGGAAAAAGACGCAGCATAGTAGCAAGCTTTTTATGTTGCCAAATGCTAACCTGTTTTGTTGCTCAACTGCGGAAAGCTGCAGCTTCAGCAGCTATTCCTACTTCCTGCACATTTATAATTCCCCCTTAAACAGCTACTGCTGTTTCAAAGAGAGATGTTCAGTATTGTTCACCATTTACTTTACTATCAAAACAACTATACTATCCTTTATTTTTTATGAATTTAATTTGTAGAGTTTTTATACACTTTAAATTAATCATAAATTTTTATATTATAAAAAATATTTAACTTTTATTTTAATTATCTTAAAAATTATTATAGAAAGTTATTTATATAATAATTTATGTTTGATTGATAACGTAATTTTTTTTACATTGATAGGATATTAAAAATAAATTATTTTTTATTCATTAAAATTTTAAATTTAATTAATTTATATATAATGTAATAACATTAATTAGTATCATTTATTTGAAAATAATGTTTAAGTTTACAAAAATGATAAAGAACAATGATATAAATATCAATTATTTTCACGATAATGGGTCTGCTGTTTTGCATCACAAGGAAGACATTTCTCAATTTCTAGCCGTTATTCATGATGGTTCTTATTTCCTTTCTTTATTTTCAAACTTCAGCGTAAATTTTGTTAATCGACAAGCGAATAGTATTTGTTTATTCTTTGGCAAAGGTGGCACTCTTCACAACCAGTCCTATTGTTTTCTATCATATTTCATCTTGTATTGTATCCTTGTAATAAAATGCAATAAATTGTTTGCTTCAAAAAAAAAAGATCTGCTATTTTATATGAGAGAAAATTTATGTTAAAAGAAGAGAAAAGATTTTAATTAGATATTGTGTTTGGATGAACCAAATAAGAAATAATGTTTAAAAAAATTCATCCTCTCCCTTCCCTCCAACCAAACATTATATAAAACAACAACCAATATTCAATACCATAGCTTCAGATGTTATGTAATTTGGACGGGTAAATCCTAGTGGCCCAAAATTATTGATATGCACATAATTCATTATTTGAGGCTCGAGCACTTTGCCTCTTATATAAGAGCATATTAAAGAGCATTTTATGTATATCTAGCTTACTAGCTACTTCTTTTTGTTAATTCTTATGTCCATTTTCATTTTAGATTTGACTTGGGTATGTTTTTATACGTATTATTTTGTTCATCTTCAACCATTGGATGGCAATATATATAGCCGATCTATGAAGCTCTCTGGCATCGTCAACCAGTTTCAATATATACTACCCTTTCACATACAGGCTTCTACATAATTGACCCAAGTTTTATAATCAAAGTTAAAGAAATTAAACAAGAGCTTCTTGCATAATTAAACTACAAACTGTTGTCACAGTCCTCCTATAAAGATATAACTTAAGGTTAAAATTATGTAATACTGATACTGTAAAATGATCATCTTATTGATATTTGATATGAATATCATAGAATATCTTGATGCTTTTAGATACTTTTTGTCAATATATCTTTTGATTTTTTTAAGTTTTTACCAATATAAATATATTCTTGTTAGGTCGGATCCGTACTACTTCAGTTATAAGGTGATTTTCATCAAAAAAAGTTATAAGGTGATTAAAATAGGAGTATTTGTAACTATATTAGTAAAATTGTCATATTTGTAATTTATTATTACCATATTAAAGATTAATCATCTTCTTCTAAAAAAAATTGTTTGATTACAGATATGTTTGGAAGAGCTTATAAAAAACTTATGAAAATAACTTATGATAATAAGTTGTTTTTAGTTTATTTAAAAAAAAACTTATTCCATAAGCGCTTAAATAAATTGTACACTCAAACACATCCTTAATATATCTCAAGCCTCAAACCTCATCTCTACCGGCCAGCCAGTTTTCGTTCTTTTGTTTCTTAATTATATTGGGAAGTGTTAGAACACTCAATTGTCATTCACTTATTAAGATTGCGGTTGGTTTACAGTTGCAAATATACGTACATTTGCCTTAAAAGAACTCTCTATATATTTTATCTTAAACACATGTATACAATTTTCTAACGATAAATCAAACATACACCAAAATGAGACACGAGCAAGTGACTCTTGTACCAACCTTAGGCTAGTTTATTTGTTTGTTGTTTTTATCTGATATGATAGTTTGCTTTGAACCCGATCATGCGACCAACTATATTAGTTCGTCCGTCCCATTATATATGTCATATTACTCCGGACCTATATATAAGTAAAAAAATACCTAAATTTTTTTGGACTCAAATATAAACAAAAGTCAACCAAATCAACACTATTTAATGCTAGTGTTTCAAAAATACCCTTTATTTAATTTTTTTCCAAGAGCATTATACACTCTCAAGACACAACTTTCAAGAGCATTATATATTCCCAAAAAAAGGTAGTTTAGTAACTATAACTTATTTTTTTTTTCACAAATCAAGACAATTAAACTAATATAGCTAACTTTTTTAATACGTGTGAAGTTAGTTTTTTTTGCTTATATATAGGTCCGAAGGGAGTACTTGGTTAAATCACACGGTTTAAGAAAAAATAATAAATGAAAGAAAGTAAACAATTTTACCAAATTAATACTACTCCGATCTCTATTATAAGCAAAACTTAAATGAAACACACATATTAAGGAAGTTGGTTAATCTCATGTAATGTTGTTAAAAAATTAAGGGTATTACTTAAAGTAACCTTAATAGAAAACTTCAATTTTTATTAAATGCATCCCATATTGAGTTATTGAAAAACAAAATTGGTATTAAATGAAGAGTATTTTAGGAACAATGTCATTAAATAGAATGAAAGTAATTAAAATTTGCTTATATATTTGACCAAAAATTTTGGGACTATTTTGCTTATAATAAGGACCGGAGGGAGTATTGTTTATAATTTCTTTATTTTTACAAATTTTGTTATCATTAATGATAAGTTACATTCAACGAAAAAATTTTTTTTCAAAGACATTGATAATAAAACAAAATGCAATTATTGATCACTCAAATGTTTCACATTGAAAATAAAATAGTGATGGCTTCGATTAATGCATCACATAATAGAATTCTAAAAACATAATTAGGGATAAAATTGACAAAAAATATTTAACATTATATTAAAAATAAAAAATGACATATATTTTGAGATAATATTTTTTTTTGTAAATATAATATATACAATATGACGGAGGGGGTATATATATATATATATATATATATATATATATATATATATATATATGCTTCATTTACTATTTTATTTAATCATTTTGGAATTGACAAAGATTTTGATAGAAAAGTGGGCCTAAACGGACGTGAAGTTCATAGCACCCGCTTCTGGGTTTGGTTACCCCTTCGGTGTAGCCATATTTTAACACGATTGTCGCATGAACACAATAACAGCACACCATTATTTTGCCATTTGTATCATACCATTGGATGGGAACTTGTGGATCAAGTTTTAGATAGATACACACATAACAATGCCCAATGCATCGCTTTTCGATATAAAGACAAAGGATACCCTCAATAATAAACTCTCTATCTTCTCTCTTTTATTTCCTTTTTATGTAACAAATAAAACTCGTCAAATATGTCAAACGCCAAATATAGCCCTAACAAATAAGGACAAAACCTCTCAAAAGTGTTCTTCTTAAATACATTTAGACCATTGTACCAAAATAATACATTTAGACCATTGTACCCAAAAAAAATTATTTACACCAAAATCTTAGACTGGTCAATCATATTTACTTTTATTATTATTTTAGGGTTTGACATTTTATCTCTGATTTTAGCTTCTAATATTTTTAAATTTATTTTTATTTAAATTTTATTTATATCTTTATTATTTAATAAATAAATTAATGAAATTTTAATCTTACATATGATGTAAGATTATTATTATATTATTATTATTTATAATAATTAAATGATAAGTTATTTAAAAACACATTTAAATTATGCCACTTGGTTCTTCATTTATATTTTAAATGTGATATGAGCTTGATTTTATTAAACAACGATCAAAGAATAAATTGCTTAATTTTAGATATTTGATTTATTTAATTTCTATTAAATTATTATATTAACAAATAATAATGCTATATAATCATTTCAACTTTCATGCATAAACTTATAATAATGTTATATTAACAAATTTAAGTAAACTTATATAAGTGTAATTAAGTAGTCCTCTTAATCAGCTCAATTGATTAACATACAGAACATAAATCATTTGTACATAGATTTAAACTCTCACAATATACTTTATTATATTCTCGTTCACTTTTTACCTCTCCAGCTCCCCAATACAAGACCTCCCATTGGATAAAAATGTGTAACTAACTAAAAATTTACTTGTGATATAATGTAAATATTTTTAAGGTATTCAATCAATCATCAATTATCTCATATATTATTTTTATAGCGGGTGTTTGGAAACTGCTAATTTGAGTACTTTTAAATGGGATTCTGAACATCATCAACAAACATACAGACATGCTTATAATAATTATTAGGAGAAGAATTAAACATTTACAAAGATGTAATAATTCATGTGTGATTAAAAACATTTAAACTTTGTAAATCAGAAATACATGACAATTAAATCCATCATTGTGAGAATGAAAATAAAGGTGAGTAAAGCATAGAAAAAAAAGAAAATAAGGTATATTTTTAGGGTGTTTTTTTGGTATCCCAAATAATCTTGAAGTAAAATTTATCCAGTTCAATCAGAATATATCACCTTAATTAAATGAATCATTTTAATAAATTAAATAAAATGATTCTCATTATTTAATCAGATAATCTAAACAGAGGAAAATTACACGATAAAATTGATCTAATTTTAGGCATATTTTTCTCTCCTCCTTATTACCGCTATTACTACTTTGTACGACCTTTTCTATGACGCGCCACACACACACGCACATCCAGCTCCATATTCACGACCACAAATCTCCACGCATAGGGAAGCGCGTAGTCGCAATCTCTTCCCTTAAAACCGTTGATCACGAAGGGAGTAATATATAGCGCGTGGGGAAGGCAGCTGCAATAGTAGCTGTCAAATTAGAGAAGTAGAAGGGGAAACGGCGAGTACGAATGACGGCGGCTACAACCATTCTACTCTATCACAATCACAGAGTCACAGTCAGCTAACGTCCCTTCACCGCCGTTTCCATTTCTGTTTATTAGTACTACTCTCTCTACCTTCTCCCTCACTTATTATTACCAATGCCACTCTCTCTCTCTTCATAACACTCTGCTTCGGTGTATACCTTACAGTTCACGCCAAACGCCTCTCTCTCTCTCTCTCTCTGTACCAAGCAAGCAGCAAAGTGTGCGTTTTGTTGTTGAATTGTTGAAGGTCATCCTCATCCTCATTCTCAAGCTGTGGTGTTGTACGTAGCAATGGAACATGCTGGGTTGTTCTATGCTTCTCATCACCAAAGAAGAAGAAGAAGAAGAAAACTTTTGCTGCCTCCTTTGGCAATGCTGCTGCTCTTGCTTCTCTTTCCATCTGCTTCCTCACTCGCTAAAGAAGGTCTGTGTGTGTGTGTGTGCATTGTCATTATTTTGGAATTCTCGCACCCCTTCAACTCTTTTTGTTTCCTTCGCTTACCAAAATTTTATCTTGCACATTTTTTCTCTTAAAATTATCACCTTTCTCTCTTGTTCATGGTTCTGTTTTTTCACCCTTGGTTTGTTTGGTTGTCCCAAAATGACTCAAAATGTTAACTTTCTTTCTTTGGTTTTTCTCTTAGTGTTGCAAAAATGGTGAGCTGTTGTTTTTCTCTATGCTTGCTTTCAAACACATTTTACTGAAACTGGGATTTTTTTTTTAAAATTTTTTTTCTTCGACAAAGTTAGTTGAAGATTCTGTTCTCTTTCACTTGGGTTTTTATTTTTTTTTTGGCATTTGATACCCTGGCGTCTTTGTTGGTGGCTGAGTAGATAATTTGTTGTTGGGTTTGGGGAAACATTTCTGGCTTTTCCTTATTGGGTCTGTATATATATGCTGAGTCGTGGTAGAACGAAATCATGTTCTTTGAGATTTTATTTAATCATTTAACCCATTGTGTTATGATGATTAATGAATCAAGTTTTGCAATGATTTTTTCCTGTCTTTGCCGGCGGTTACTCCACATGCCATGACAAGGAGGAGAGACTAAACGTTTTTTTTTTTTTTTTTTGGGTACATGGAGGAGAGACTAAACTTTAAGGAGCAGTTCTACAATAATGATGCCTTTTATGAAAATATTAAGATACAATTATACGATTATATTATATATTATATTCTATGGGTTTTATATAGCTAATAGGCAATGTTTATGACTTCTATAATATTTCCAATAAATAATTCAATTTAAAATGTGTATGGCGGATTTGACTGTTTTCAGGTTCAGGGTATTGCAATGATATTCTTTTGTTAGTTAGTGTATGTATTACGTGTTACTATTATTATTACTGTTACTATTACTTATTGTTATATATTAGTTAGAGACCTAGATAACGTAGAAAAACGGACTTCTTTTATTACATAACCCAAACAAATTACTTTAACCTCATTCATTACCTTTGTTATTTCATTTGACTCAAACAAATTAACTGTGTAATTGTTTAACCATACTGCCTATAATAACATCTTTCGTTAATATTTTTTTTCACTCTGATATGATGTTTGCATCATAGATATTTAATAGCATAGATAGTACTTAAGTATAGGGTATGGAGAAAAAGATTCATACGTCAATGAGATATTGAAGTGCTTTAAAATGCATAGGGCAAGCTTTGATGGCGATCAAGACTTCCTTCAGCGATATAGCAGATGTTCTGCTTGATTGGGATGACGTCCACAATGATGACTTTTGCTCTTGGCGTGGCGTCTACTGTGATAACGTCAGCTTCACTGTGCAATCACTGTGCGTTTTCTTACCTTTGGATCATTTCTCTTTATCTCTCTTTCATTTCATTGGCTGCTTGCACTTTCATGTTAACTGCTACTGCTTGTGTAAAGTTCAAGTGTTTTGTCATTTTTCTGTAGGAATCTGTCAAGCTTGAACCTTGGTGGGGAGATATCACCAGCCATTGGTGATTTACCAAACTTGCAATCCATGTATGTATGTTTTGGATTGATTTGGTTCAACCTTGGACTCTTACATTTCCATCTCAAACCTATAATATATTACTATATGTGTAAATTTTGATTTTAGTATTCAATTTGAACTCTGTCATTCTTGCCATCACAGAGACCTGCAAGGGAATAAACTAACTGGTCAAATCCCTGATGAAATTGGGAACTGTGCTCAACTTGTTCATCTGTATGAGCTCTACTCTAGACTATTATCTTATTTCCATTATTTCTTATGTGCATGTTGTCTTTGTCTTATTATGCTGGAGTTTTTCCCTATGATGAAAGTGCTGATCAAATTACTCTCTCATTGAATTGAAGGGATTTGTCTGATAATCAGCTATATGGTGATATGCCTTTCTCCATATCAAAGCTAAAGCAACTTGAGTTTTTGTAAGTTTGAAACCAGAATATGGAATTCAATATGTCCTGCTGTTTTACTTGACCATGATTCCTAACTTGAGCTGGTGAATGCAGGAATTTAAAGAGTAATCAGTTGACTGGTCCTATCCCCTCAACTCTAACCCAAATTCCAAACCTGAAGACTCTGTAAGTTTTACTTTTGTCAGTATTTAAGTTTCACTTAGCCTTGTATGTGACACTCAAATGTGATGAAAATTGTAGCTTTATAGCTATAGCTATTGATTGCCATTGCTTAGGCTGCCCTGAAATAAGTTCTAACTATTCTAAATGTCTTGTGTAAAGTGATCTTGCTCGAAATAGGCTCACTGGGGAGATACCAAGACTACTCTACTGGAATGAAGTTTTGCAGTACTTGTGGGTTTTAACTTTTCTTTGTTTAATTAACTTTTGAGCATGGATGTTCTTAATTCAAAGGTGGTCTTACTCTGATTGTACATTGATGCAGAGGGTTGCGAGGGAACTTGTTGAGTGGAACTTTGTCCCCCGATATGTGTCAATTAACCGGTTTGTGGTATTTGTGAGTATTCCAACACAGGCACACTGATGTCTCTCTTCTGTTCTTTGTTGCAATCTTCCTGCCGTTTTGACCTTTGCTCTTTTGTTCTGTTTTTACATGAATTGCCAGTGATGTGAGGGGCAATAATTTGACAGGAACTATACCTGACAGTATTGGGAACTGTACAAGTTTTGAAATCTTGTACGTTTTATTATGTTGTGTTCAATATCTACATTATTTTTATCTTATTTGTCCACATAGTCACTATATTTGTGTGTGTTCGAATTTCAGGGACATATCATATAATCAGATTACTGGGGAGATCCCCTATAATATTGGATTTCTGCAAGTTGCTACTTTGTGAGTACTTTAGCTGTTGGTTTTGTTACTATGTCAATTTTCTCTGAACTGTGTTTCATTCAGTTTATGTCCTCTATCTCTTGAATATTGAATAGAGTAATATCAGCTCAATAATCATTATTTTTTTTTCTGTGTAGGTCGCTTCAAGGAAATAGACTAACGGGGAAGATTCCAGAAGTGATTGGTTTAATGCAAGCCCTTGCTATCTTGTAAGTGTGATAATCAAATAATCAATATGATGATTATATAGACATATTGGGCTTGAGATTGCATTTCCAAAAATTGTTAGTGGGTTGTTGACTGCCATAATTTGTGGCATTGTTGCAGGGATTTGAGTGAGAATGAGCTGGTGGGACCCATCCCTCCGATACTTGGCAATCTGTCATTTACTGGCAAGCTGTATGTGTAATTTCACAACAATTAAATCTCTTGTTAGTTAGTGCTTCTTTTCTGTTCTGAGTTCTTTGATTATTCAGGTACCTTCATGGAAACATGCTTACTGGTCCAATACCTCCAGAACTTGGGAATATGTCTAAGTTGAGCTACTTGTGAGTGGATGTCAAAATTTTTTATCAGCATTATCTTCTGTTTTCTGCATGTATTTGCTGAGAAGAATATTTTTTCCAGGCAATTGAATGGCAATCAATTAGTGGGTAGCATTCCTGATGAAATTGGGAAGCTTGAACATCTCTTCGAATTGTGAGTTTGTCATTCTATCACACAGTCATTGCAGTTGTCATTGTCATTAGTGTTAATATGCTTGTCTTACTACTGTTCAGGAATCTTGCAAATAATCAGCTTGAAGGAACTATTCCACATAACATAAGCTCCTGCACTGCCTTAAATCAGTTGTATGATCTCTAAACTCCAGTCAGCGGTTATGTAGACCTTTTTAGAATTTTATGATTTTCATACCTTAGCATGTGATATTTGTCCATTCATCTGTTTATATTTTGCAGCAATGTTCATGGTAACCACTTACACGGTTCCATTCCTCTGAGCTTCCGGAGCCTCGAGAGTTTGACTTACTTGTATGTCATAGCCAACTGTATTTAGACTTTTTTTTTCATTCTGTTAGTGTTGGATTTCTTTCCTGTTAATTACTTTTTTGACTGCAGAAATCTTTCTGCAAACAACTTTAAAGGGAGTATACCAGTTGAGTTGGGTCATATCATAAATCTTGATACGCTGTAAGTTTTATGAAAATAAAATATATATCTGACATAATGATTTGAAATGTACCCTGAATTATTATATTTTTTGTTTCTTCAGAGATCTATCAAGTAATAATTTTTCTGGCCATGTCCCTGCATCTGTTGGTTATCTAGAGCATCTCCTGATCCTGTAAGATTGAAGCAATTGAGTCATTTGATCTCATTTTATTTGGGGATTCCTTATGCTGTAGTTCTGATAATATTTTTAAATTACAACTATGTATTATATGCAGGAACTTAAGCCATAACCACCTTGATGGTCCCTTGCCTGCTGAATTTGGGAATCTCAGAAGCATACAGATCATGTAAGTTCTACAGCCCGTTTTGGAGGTTAAAATTAAGTCCTAGTAAATTGCCTATCCTTGTGGTTATATTGTTGCATAATGTTTTGTTTCTTCCTCTAGTGATATGTCATTCAACCATCTGTCAAATAGCATTCCTCCAGAGTTTGGTCAGCTGCAGAACCTTATGTCTCTGTACGTTAACTATCAAGTACTTTCTGCTTATTGTCTTGCAATGATCACTTTCTTGACAACTTGTTCATTAATTTTTCTTTGCTGAAACAAAATGCCAGGATTTTGAACAACAATGACCTGCGTGGGGAGATTCCAGATCAGTTAACCAACTGTTTCAGTCTTAACTCTCTGTGAGTATGCCTGAAAGCTAGCCTGTTTTGCCCTTCTGTTACTTTTTCTTCATACTGTTTCTCAACTGTTGAATGCTTTGCCTTAGGAACTTCTCTTACAATAACCTTTCTGGAGTTATTCCTTCTATGAAGAACTTCTCACGGTTTTCAGCTAACTGGTATTGTGGAAAAACCTAGGATTCAATCCTTTGAACTTTTACGAGTCAATGATTTGTAACCTGTTATAATTATAATGCAGCTTCATTGGAAATCCTTTATTATGTGGAAATTGGATAGGATCCATTTGTCGTCCTTACATACCAAGATCCAGAGGTATGTGATTCCCATTTGAAATGCAATTTTATATGCAACTACGCTAACTAAATATAGTGAGCCATATTTTGTATGTAATTTTTCTTGTTCAGTGATTTTTTCAAGGGTTGCAGTTGTCTGTCTCACACTTGGTATCATCACATTATTGGCCATGGTAACTGTTGCTTTCTATAGATACAGCCAATCAAAGCAATTTAAGAACGGGTCTAGCAGAAGTAGCCAAGGCATGTTGAATGTTAAAACTGCTCATGTGATGATAATTTCATCATTTTATGTTAGCCTGAATTCTCACTCTATGTTATTTTGTTCTTGATTCTTTTTCAGGGCCTCCTAAACTTGTAATTCTTCATATGGATATGGCTATCCACACCTTGGATGATATACTGAGAAATACTGAGAATCTCAATGAGAAATATGTCGTTGGGTATGGTGCCTCTAGTACTGTATACAAGTGTGTTTTGAAGAATTCCCGACCTATTGCAGTTAAGCGATTTTACAATCAGCATCAACACAGCTTAAGGGAGTTTGAGACTGAACTTGAAACAATTGGCAGCATTAGGCATAGAAACCTTGTCACCTTGCATGGCTATGCCCTAACTCCCTATGGGAATCTCCTTTTCTATGATTATATGGCAAATGGCTCTTTGTGGGATCTTCTTCATGGTAATTTTGCTGAACTGTTAGAAATGTTAATTTTGACAGGATACTTGAAATTAGTAATGTAAAAAAAGTGTTGATGTAAATTCTTGAGTTAGGTACTATGGACATTTCTTTTTCCTTCTTGCAAGGTTTTATATGGTAGTTTCAGTTCTTGTGCTTTAAAAGTGTCTCGTCTGACAGGTCCTTCAAAGGTAAAACTTGATTGGGAAACGCGCTTGAGGATTGCTGTTGGAGCCGCCGAAGGACTTGCTTATCTTCATCATGACTGCAACCCTCGAATTGTTCACAGGGACATAAAATCTTCGAACATCCTGCTGGATGAGAATTTTGAGGCCCACCTATCTGATTTTGGTACTGCTAAATGTATCCCCACCACAAGAACTCACACATCAACTTATGTTCTGGGAACAATAGGCTATATTGACCCTGAGTATGCTCGGACATCAAGGTTGAATGAAAAATCTGATGTATATAGCTTTGGCATTGTTCTGCTAGAGCTACTTACCGGGAAGAAAGCAGTGGACAATGAGTGTAACTTGCATCAACTGGTATGTGTATTATCTTTATTATTCAGTTTTTGTTTGCTCATATATCATTCTATCATGCAGATGAAATATGTGGTTTTAGTCGTGCCTAGTCCATTTTCTATGATATGTTGAAGTTTTATATGAACAGCATTATTGCTTATGTTAATAAATCCTCGGCAGAGTTATAGGTATAATGTAATGAGTCCGTTCCTGGTAAAATTTTAACCGTGTTTATGGATTTTCAGATATTGTCCAAGGCAGATAACAACACTGTAATGGAGGCTGTGGATCCTGAAGTCTCCATTACCTGCATTGATCTGGTCCATGTTAAGAAGACATTTCAGCTTGCTCTGCTTTGCACAAAAGGAAACCCTTCTGAGAGGCCTACTATGTATGAGGTAGCCAGGGTTCTCATATCACTACTCCCTGCACCTCCTACTAAAATTCATGGCCCCCCTACAAAATCCTTTGATTATGCGCATTTTGTGATTGAGAAGGGGCAACACCACCCAAAAATGGAAGCGCTACGACCTCAGCAGGATAACAATTCATCTAATGCTCAATGGTTTGTTCGATTTGGGGATGTTATATCCAAGAATACCCTCTGAGGCTGACTGTATCTATGGTTCATGTTAAAGGACAGAAAAGTGGATGGGGTGGTGAAAGGAAAATACTAGTTATGTTTTTTTGGGTTAGATGGGCCATATGGATTGTTTGAGACGGTTTTTACGAGAAGAGCTTAAAGGAAGTTTGTACTATAATATACCTTGTACTAGCAATGATGCTTTAAATGGTTTAAACATATATTAAAAATAGCTGTTTATTTTATGGTTCACTGTCAAGCATTACACTTATTGCCCAAGGAAAGTGGACAAGACAGTAATATCAGTTAGCATATCTAGTTAAAATCTTAAATGTTTCCCTGGTGTCTACTGGTTAGCACTGCCACTTCCTAGAACCAGGATGCTTTCGTATTCTTTTCACTTTTATTATATTCATCCAGTTATTGAATAAACCTTCCGGTTGAACTTCCATCATTCATTTCCATCGATTATTGTTATTACTTGGTGGTGTTTTGGGTGGGAACATATACATCCCTAGTGTAGTTCAGCTATCTTGTAAAATAGAGGGTATTATAATTCCAGACTACATTCGTATTCAATTCACACTGGACAATCTTAAAAGAGAAAAACCCGTAATTTGTAGGACTTCATTGACTGGAGTAAATTAAAGGAGGTTGGCATAAAATCAGTTTAGCAGTTAGGCATTTTGGTATGGAGAAATCTTGAAGTTGAGATGAAGTACTTCTTGTTCTCTCCTTGAGCTTTCCTTCTACCATCCTGACTAGGCCAGTTTCAGTCTTGGGAAGTACTTTCTCTGGAGGAGTCCCTCAATCATATTGGTGCTTGTTACAAAGGTGCAGCATCCAAAAGCTTGCTTTCTTGTAATTTTCTGCAGAATTCAGAGTAAAAGTTTGTTTCAAATGTACTTTTGTGCAAGATAATATCCGTATGAAAAAAAAAGGAAATCTAATTAGATACACATTTCATGAGTTGGATGGATGTTGAATATTGTCTTAATAAAATAGGATTACCAGGTTTTCTATTTTTATGGGAGTTCCAAAATCTTATAGCCATGCATCTTCAGGTAGTACATGAAGGCAATATTATATTTAAAGTTAAAAAAAATAAAAGAAAAAAATTGGGGTATTGGGTTATTACCTTTGGTGGATCCCAATTTTTCATTTGAACGGCTTTCCTTCTGTAGCTTCTTCTTCGGCTCATCATAATTAGCTCACCAAGTGTTGGTGGCCTCCTTACCATAACACTGCCATTATCTTCATGATTTAGTTTTTGTGGAGTTGAAGATTGGTTTTGTGAATTCTCATCCCTTTTAGGTGGATACAAAGGAAAGAGGGATTCCAGGAAAGAAGCACCAACTGGGCTTGACATGCCTGTTGCGTAGCTGCTTATGCTACTGTCTGTCTCTGAGGAGGCTGGGGAGAAAGTGGTTTGAAACTGGTCACAGTTATGCTTGGACAATGAAAATTTCTCTAGTGGAATGGCAGTAGAAACTTTAGCTGATGGTACAAGACAATTTGCAAGTAAAGAGGGAACTGAGCTTAATGATTCATCTGTATCAAAGCTACATGCTTCAAGTCCCATGCTAGAGTTTACACTTTCACTGTCATCACTGTAGATGACATCAAGGTAAACATTGTCACTGCTGCTTTCTTTGTTTTTGTCATCATAGCCATAGTTCAAGTCAACGGAGTATCCTGAAGATGATGCTACATGAATAAGCATTTCCTGTGGTTTTGGAGGTACAGAATCCACTGAAACATTAGATAAATAATTAGGAAGGGGTATTCCAGGCTTTTCTTCCCAAACAAAGGGAACTGAGGCAGTTAGTTTGAGTGGAGTTTTAGGAAACTGGCTAACTGAAGACACCTCTGGCTTCCAGTCTTTCTTAGGAAGGCCTGGTTTTACCTCCCAAAGAAATGGAACTGAAGGTGGTTCCCTAACATGCTTCCTCCTCACTATTTCATCCATTGTTCATTGCTCCAGTGCTTTTGCACAAGTTCATCTTATAGTATATGTCCCCGTGAATAGTAGTGGTTTTCTACCAACTTTTGTTAACTGTACCATTTATGCTCCTAGAGATTAGGCATACCTGCCCTCCATCAGCAACTTATCTACTAGTTTCTTATTATTGAGATGTTATTACGTACTCTGGGAGTATTACACTATTTTACTCAAATTGTAACATGTGGCACCTATAACCATACACATCATTGGATAAAAATTATAAAATGAAAAATGAAACAGTCAAAATAATGTTCTTGGAATATTTTAGAATTTCTCCTTATTATGGGGCAAGTAGAATTGGAGTTTTGCTCTACAAACTTTGGTAAACGTAGAAACATTAGACCTTAGGTAATCACGTATTGCAATCACTACCTACTGAGATATATAAAGTCTTCTTCAGCTCAAGGCTTACTCTTCCTTACAACTTCGACATTATGGGTGAAAGCATTCAATGATTCCTATTGGGCAACTTATCCAGACACTAGAAAATCGGTAACCGGCTATTGGATTTTCCTCGGGGACTCTCTCATTTCCTGTAAATCTAAACAGCAACCAACGGTTTCAAAATCATCCTCAGAAGCAGAGTATAGGGCACTCGCAACTACTGTATGTGAGCTTCAATGGCTCACATATTTACTTAAAGATTTTCATCTTCAGCATATTACTTCTTCTTTGCTTTATTGCGACAGTCAATCAGCTCAGACACATTACTGCCAACTCGTCATTCCATGAAAGAACGAAGCACATAGAATTGGATTGTCACTTTGTTAGGGAAAAGTTGCAAGCCAAATTATTTCATCTACTGCTAATCACAAGTGCAAATCAACTAGCTGATATATTCACCAAGTCTATGGGTCCTTCTAAGTTTCAAGGCTTTATTTCCAAACTGAGATTATTAAACATACATGCTCCAGATTGAGGGGGGATATTGAATATAAGCAACCTTAATAACAGTTATTTCTGTCATTAGTTATTCTGTTATTAAGTATTCTAGAAGCTCTTAGAGCTACTCCTATCAAGAGTTAGTTAGGTTGCTTCTTTATAGGTTTCTTGACTTTACATCCAGTATATAACAAGCTATGTATCAAAGGTGTAATTCATTCAAGCAATTACACAATTATTCAATCAAATAGATGAAAGCATATTCAGTTTATCTTTCTTGGTTATGATTCCAATAGTAACCGTAGAAACATAAGACCTTAGGTAATCACGTATTGCAATCATTACCTACTCTTGCATTTCGTGTCCTCCAGCGTTTTTCTTTTACCTACTTGAATATGTTTATCTTTTTTCGCCCCTGCAGATATGCTTTGGATGTTATTGTTGCTGTAATCACTAGTTAGTTAAGTTGAAGGAACAATGAGCTATGGTCATAAACTAAAAGGACTGAAATCGCTCTGTGCTTCATGTGAGCATAACGATTATGGCAAAAGCAGTTCATGATTTTGCTTTTATGTATAACCTTTCAGCAAGTTTGTGACCTATAAAAGCTTAGTAAAAGAATTAGTTGTGTATTGCAAGACAATTATGGGCTGGTGGTGTTGGCCTATAAAAAGTTAGATAAACAGTTCCATTCAGAATTGGATTTCGATTGGTCTTCTTTGTTAGACCTTGTACCTCAGGTTTAGGCTTTGTTCAAATTGTTACCGACTGCTTTGGACACTTCATGGATGTGAGCCGAAGTGTTTTCACATATGCAAAGAACTGATGAAAAATATAGTATTTCTGGTTGAGACCCTTCTTACTATAATTGCAGGATCTAGAATCGAATCGTACTAAAAAGCCCAACTTTACGTGAATTTTTATCATTACAATGAGTTCTAGATTGAATTAATAGGAATTCACGCCAAACTCAATAACAATATAAGGTGCAGACAATGTAAAATTTCAAACCAAATCCTTAGCACAAGCACAATATATAATACAAAGGACTGGTATGCACAATTGCACTATCAGTGCAAGAGGCAACACTCAATGCCATACTTACAAAGGGAAGGCACATTTGTGTCTCTGTACCAATTGCCTCCCTCAAGTTTTCACTTTTATTAGGGTTTAGGCCAGAGGATGTTTTGTGGAACCTATATATCATACCGGGAGAACAACATGAGCTTCAGGTTTCTCCCAATCAGGTATACATTAAAATATAACACTAAGCTGGAACAGCTTCCGGCACTTTGCCATTGCTTGAGAGTACCAAACTATCATAGTAGTCAACCAGCACCTTCCAGCCACCAGGGCACATAAATCCATCAGGAGGACTTTCTTTGTTCCTTGCAAGCGTGCGCATCTGTAAAAGCAAATACCCTTTGTTAAGATAACTTCAAATAGACACTATCATAAGCAACACCATCCTGTTACACCTAGAAAGAGAGGGCTCAAGTATTTTAAGTACTTATTACAGTCACTGAGTAAGAGAGAAAGGTTCTGCATTCAAAGAACAAACATACCTTGGTGCCTGATATGAAGAGGAAGTCCTGAGGCCTTGAGGGGTCGAAAAATGCCATTTTACCCTGAGTCTTGTCATATGCAGCAACCTGAAAATCAGTGGAAATAATCACCACATATATCAAAGAAAGCTAAGTGAACCTCATTGTATTAGTGAGAAGGCAAATTCTTCAATTACCCTGAAAGGAAGAATATTTAGACGCTCTAGTCCTGGTGCCATGCTCAATACTTTCTTGCCATGGTCAGCATCATATAGATCTCTTTTCTCAACTGGATGGCTCATGCCTGCAGGGTCCCGACCAACAATGTAGAAGTTGGCCCCTGCATTAATCCTAGCCTTTGCATGCCACTGTACCTCAGTCGGTCCAGCATAGTGCATGGGAGAAGGGAATATAGATACCACAGTTGTCTCTGGATCAAGAACACCATCCTCAAGCACCTAAAGAAACATCAACGACGATATAGGTGAATTTTTATGTTCACATAAAGTCAATTTAAACCATTTGGGGCAGGTCAAACTGATTTTCTTAATGGAAATATGGAAGTTAGAAGGACAGGCATCTTTGGAGTCCACATTACAGAATATAGAATGTGATAGTGGGCTGTTCAGGAAAGTAGGAAACCAAACGCTTCTAGGATTACAATCATACAAGAAAAGAAAAGAAGGAAGGGGCATAGCTTCAACGATTAGATTCAATAGTCATATCTGCCTATAAAAGTATTCAATTCAGTAGACCTACCTTCTCATGTTGTTTCATTCGCCAATCAAGTGGGACATCATCTGCTTTGGTATAGCCTCCCAGTGGATGAAGCAAGAGGACAGGATTCTTATAACCCATGTCAAGAAGCCGCTTACGGGTATCAGTCATTAGCAAAGCATGACCATTGTGGACAGGATTCCGAAGTTGGAAAGCAAACACAGCATCCGCATTGCGCTTTGTGAACTCCTCACGGAGTTCTGCAGGGGACAGCCGAAAATGATCAAGCCCATCATGATACTTGATTGGTTCTATAACCTCTAGGTCACCCCCAATCAGCCAATTTCCAGCATTAGTTATTGCTTCTTCAACATAAGGCAGGCCAGGGGCAGTGGTTCCCCAGGTCCGGGCTATCCTTTCTTCTTTAGGGTGCTTATAAATTTCAATGCTGAAATAACCAAAAGAACAATATAAGCCATAGGAAAGAAAGGGGAAAAAACAATTAATAATCAGGAGTCACGCATATATGCCATCATATAAGTTATAACTAACAAGCACACAAATAAAGGAGTTCAATAAAAACAACTAGGAACTGCATTTATCTCCTTTGATTGATACTAACAAATACTAATTATTTTATTTCTACATCTTTAACATTAGACGTCCTTCATGATAAAAGGTCACAAGGATGATGTGGCCCATATATAGTTTTGATTAGACCATGTGAAATCACCAAGGACTACAGTGGAATGATTTGTCCTACAACAAACCCGCATGACTTATCTGATCTGATAAGACTAAAAAAGGAAGATAATTGTGTCAAAATATATTTAAAATTATGAAATGCTCAAAACACCAAGCAGAAAGAAAGTGATGGATCAATTATAGTACTGTACATAACTAGCAGAGGTAAACCTGAGTAAAGCAGTCTTAAATGAAATGGTGAACCCATTCGAATTTTGACAACTGGAAATAGAATAAATTTTTCAATGGAAATGCATCAATAGAATACATAGTCTACTTGTGTTTCATGGGAAATGAAAATAATGGACAAAGCATAAAAAAATTGCAGACCAAAACAATAATTCAGGGCATGATTATGTTATTGACACATTCTCCTACTTTTCAGACTCCTGTTGAACTAGAAAGTAGAGGTCTATAACTTGGTCAAACCATGTTATGCAAAGTCAATGCTTTTGTATCAATGTTGACAATATCTGAATTATGTGCATGTTTGGTCGGGAGTGTCTTTATACGTGTCTAAATAGATATGAAAACTTCATTTTCCAGGTACCTGTACCAACATGCCATTGAGCCTAACAAGCATGGTCAAATTTGTTAATTTGGAGATATATTTGGAAAATACATTCTGTTGTCGTGTATTGTGGGACCAGAGAAAGGCAGTGAAGTCCACAAATGAAATGACAAATCAAATCCACATCTATATGTCTACAAATACTATATCCATTTATCCATTTTTTATGGCATACAATTGAGTAAGTGTGTGTTTGGGAAAGATAGATTTCCCACCTTCAGCAGTATTTGTTGCTAAAAAGTTGTTTCATAGATAATCTGTCATGTTTGGCAATTAGCTTAAATTTTGGAGAGAAAAAAAGTTGTTTTTATACCATCTATTTCATAGGACCATTAAATTGTTTGATTTTGATTATTTTTGCATCTCAAGGTAGCTTACACATCTTACCCATCATTTCAACATGTTTATTAAATAAAGCATCAAATATTATTAATACAAACAAATAACTTCATACCCTTTTTCGTAATTTACTATGTAAAAATGATTTTTTTTACACCACCCAAACAAAATAGATTATCTTAAAATCGCTTTTCAGCAAACATACCCAAACAAAAACGTATTCTAATTATAATAGATTATCACAATAATCGATTATACATATAATCGATTATCAGCATAATTTATTTTTTCCAACTTTCCCAAACACACACTAAGAATATTGTATTCTCCTCAAGCTTTTTATCTTAAACTTCCAATTAAAATCATGAGGATGAAAACAGAACCTAATATGCCTTAATCAGACTACAGAAACCACCCTTTATAAATCATGGTTGTAAATTGCATATGCCGCTGCAGATGTGGTTATGTAGCGTTTACCGCAATTGTGATAATCGCGGGAAATGTGGCTGACGCAGCTGCGGTACGTTTGGAGAGACTACCAAAACAGGAATATTGCAATCACAATTGCGGTTGCATGACCACAATCTAATTATAAGTTTATAACAACGTAAAAAATTATGAATCACTATAGCAGAACATGCACTACTACAAACCTGTTCCTATGAGTGGTTAACATGAATAATGAAAATTACTTAGAAAAAAATCAAAAAATAAAGGGGGGGCAACATCGGAGGTGGAAACTATCTCCATTTCTTCCATTATGGCATTATATGAGTGGTTGACTAGCTAACCATAGCACTACAATACAAAATGAAAAAGAGTTCAAGAAAGACACAACAACACGGACGAAAATGACCTAATAGCCACCATATTCTATCCCAATCTCCAAATCTCTGCCTTCCCCCTCCCCCCTTTCCCTGTATACCAACCCTTTTCTTTTACCCCTCAAAACAGAATCAAACATAAAAAGCTTCAGCTGTCAATAATTCACTACTTCAACTTCATACCTGAAAAGAGCACAAAACCACACCTTTCTCATGAACTCAAAAAAACAAAAAGTCAAAGCAGTTAAATGAGTAATGAACCTCCCAAACCCCATTTCCAATCAGATACATGAAACAATGCTAAAGATATGGACTTGACAAGAAACAAGGGAACTATAACACCCATAAAAACCTGCTAATTGAAATATATAAAGCAACATGGGGTTTGAATTTGAACAAAAAAACAGAGGAAACAGGGGATTTGAGGACTCACTCATTGAGAATAGCAACAGGATTGCCCTGAGAATCAAAAAGAGCAACCTTTTTGGAATCCCCGATCCGATGCTTCTGTGCATCATCAATATCCAGCACGATTGGCAGTGACATATTCACCACCGACCCACCATCGAGTCTGATGGAGTTGAAATGAAGCGTTTGGAGGAACTCTGCTTCTCTCATGAAGCCACTGAGTGGACTCGCCCACCCTTCACTTAGCACGTGAACCCACTCCACGTCAATCCGAGACAGCTTGATCCTTGGCAGCGAAAACGCCTCACCTTTCTTCAAATCTCTCTTTGAATCCTCCACCACAAGCTCCACCAGTTTCCCTCCATCGGGTTCGATCAACCCGCTTGAAACTCGGAGCCCCGGGTGGGTCCTGGCCTTGGCGCCAAGAGATACCTTCAATCTGAATGAAGGAGTGAAATGGGTATCGAAGGTTTTGGGGGGAGAGTGAGAGGGGTAGGAGGAGGTTTTGGCGAAAAGGGTAGTAGCCATGGACGCCATTGAAGATGGAACACCAATGTTCCCTTTTGCTTGTGCTGCTTTATTTATAATAAACCCAAAAAAACAGGGTTAGTGGAGGAAAGGGGGCAAAAGGGTCATTCCAGGATCCAAAAAAATATGAACTTGAATTAAAATTGATCCTCAACAGACAAGCTGTGTTTTGCACAGAATGTGATGAGTTTTACGTATAAGGACTCGGTCGAATTGACAGGCACTGGTTCAGGAGGATGAACCTGGACATTGTTTTTTTTGTTTTTTCTCTCTCGTGTGTGGTCGCTTTTGTTTACTAGTACTACGTTTCTCCTAACGAATTATTTAAGGTGTTTTTTTTTTTTTTTTGTACTTCTAATAATTTTGTTCAATAAAAATTTATCACTTCGATTAAATGAGTCAAATCAAATAATTATCACTATTTGATTAGATCACTTAAACAGAACAAGTTACAATTGAGGATCCAGAGAATTCACCATTATTTAATGGGTTAAAAGGAATATTCATTGACAGATATAAGACTTTTTAACATAGTCATCCAATTGGATTTCACCACTAACATGTTTGCTGAGATATTTTAAAAAATAATATAATAAAGTGACATAATGATAAAATTTGATTGAATAATTATGTAAAAAAGTTGGTTAAAATAATGTTTTAGTCCCTATATGTGTCACTCATTTTTAAATTAGTCCCTATACAAAAAAAGTTTTTGTATTAATCCCTACACTTGCAACCGTTACCAAATAGGTCCCTGACATCCGTTGCCGTCCCACTGCCGTCAGTGATGGTCCTACCTGGACCGTTAAGTTCCATGCTGGTTGTCCTCTCCTTCCTCATCTCCGTATAAACCCCCAAATCAAAAATGAGTAATCCCTAGTTTATTCCTCCTCCAAATCCCGTTGCTTCCTTCTCCAGCAGCTCCAACTAGCACACTGCCATGGAGTCTGAAGCAATCAACATCAGCTATGGTCAGTCTGAGGGTCCGAAAATATGCGACTGTGGAGGGAAAATCAGGATCTTCACCGCCTGGACAACTCAAAACCCGGGTAGGCGTTTTAGGAGATGTCCTAATTACAAGGTAAAGGTAGTTTTTTTTCGTTGAAGATGATGGCATTTTTATCGGATAGGTTGTTTTTTCTTCAACGTTTCTTCATTTATTGGCAGGAGTCTTAGAGTTGTGGATACTTTAAGTGGATAGATGGAGCCGTGAATGAAGCTGTAAGGGAAGTCATGAGGAATCAACATAAGATGATAGGTCAGTTGAAGAAAGAAGTGTGGATCTACAAGTGGTTGCTGTGCTTTTCATGGGGGTTTTTTCTTAGTGTGTTGTGTTTTGTGGTTTGGATGTAAAGGATTGTGTGTTGTGTTCTGTGGTCTAGTCCTAAATTATGGGTTTTTGGTTTAGGTAATGTTCTTAGTGTGTTGTGTTCTATGGTCTATATGTAATGGCTAATTTAGTATAATGCCAGATCACGGCCTAGTCATGTAATGGATCTATCTATCTATCAATGAAATGTTTTGGTTTAATTTTGTGCTCTTGTTTTCTAATCACTGTAATAACCTTTTGATTAATATAAACTCAGTGATAGCAACTTAGTAATAGTGATCAATAATGAAGTGCATAACTGTAATAGCAACTTTGAAGTGCATAACTGTAATATCATCTTTGATTAATATTGATGTGCATTTAAAGCTCAGTACCAAATTACATAATAACCAAGGGGTCCATAGTGCAAAACAATACACTTTTTGCTGTTAGTATCAGACAAAAAAGGTGCAGGCACATGGGGTATCAGACACAAGCAAAGAAAATGGATTCCCCATTACAATATTAAACCCATTACAATATTAAACCCCATTCTCCAAAAGAATCAAAATATCTCCTACTGTAGCCCTAATGCTTGGTGCTGCTTGACTCTTGGCTCGGGTGAGGCTGGTCTTTGCCTCTCTGCAAGGCATCTTGAAGTTGTTGCCCTGTCACACAAGGTTGACCCATCCATCTGCTAGGCCTTTTGTGGATTTGAAGCTTTGGTCTCAACCCGAGTGATCTCTTAGGTGCAGTTGCAGTAGGTGTTGAAGAAGTAGTGGCACCATGACTGTTAGGATGCCTAAATCCAGGTGGTGGACCAGTCATAACAGGGACTTGTGCAGCAATATGTGCAGCAGGTTCTGATGCAGCAACAGCACCACTTTGTGAACCATTTGCACCAATTGAAGCAGATCTGGGTCTTCCTCTGCCTCTGCCTTTGCCTCTACCTCTACCTGTTGAAACTTGTGCAGATGTTTGTGTAGAGGTGGTTGCTTGTGATCTGCCCCTGCCTCTACCTCTCCTACTCTCTTGATCTGGTGCATCAGTGGTTGGAGGTACAAGATTTTGGCACACCTTCCTATTGTGACCATACATGCCACATTTTGAGCAATGGATTGATGTGTTCTGTCTCCTAAGCTTGGTAGGCCTCGGTTGTTCATCTCTTTCCCTTCTTCTAGCTTTCTTAGGCCTTCCAATCCTAGTCCTGCAGTGTGGAGGCTTAATAGGTGGAAGGCCTGTAGGCTGCCACAGTTGTTCACCATTAACATGGTTTATCACTTGGCCATAAACCTCTTGATAAGTATCAACCCAGTAAAACTTATCCACATAATCGTGTGGGTCTTCTCTATTGCAGAATATAGCTGCAACAGCATGCCTGCACATCCAAATGAAAATTTTAAGGTACATAGTTGAAGAAAACAATAGCTAAACATGTAAATATCATACTAATACCTGCAAGGTATTCCAGTGAGGCCCCAGAATCTACATGCACAGGTTCTTCTCTCCAAATCAACTTCATATTGTGATGGGTAATATTGTACCTCAAACTTCAATCCTCCCGCCCATGTTGCAGTCCATTTCCCAGAATCCATCACCTCCTTGTCAAGCCTCTTCCTTGGTTTTGGACAAATTTTGCATTTTCCCTTGTACTTCTCCACCAAAAGTCTGTTCTTTGCAAATCTAGTCATCAGGTACACTCTTATCCATTCAAACATAGAGATTATTGGCAGATCTCTTGCTTCAAGTATTCTACCATTGAATGACTCAGAAATATTGTTCATGATCATATCACACTTGGAATATTCACTGAAGTGTGACCTTGCCCATAAATTGGGGTCAATCTCCATCAACCAATCATGAGCCTCCTTTGAGACAGCCTTCAATTCAATCATTCTTCTTTGCCATGCTGCATGATAAGTTGCTTTGCAGGCTGCAAGCAGCCTATCCCTTAAAACACTGCCACCACCATAGTATTTCTTCATATTGGCATATACATGTCTCACACATGTCCTTTGTTCAAAAAATACCAGTGACTCATGCAGTGCTGGAACCAAACCCTGTTCAATGAGTAATGCATATTAGAAACAAGTAGATTGAAAGCATGTTGCAAATGAAGAGGTTAGAAATTTGGTGGGAACCATATCTTTTGTTGATCGGAATCAAAAACCCATCTTCTTTCCCGACCTATATCATCAAGCAGATTGGTCAAGAACCATATCCATGAATCTTTGTTCTCAGATTCAACCACTCCAACAGCCAATGGAAAGTATTGGTCATTTGGGTCTCGGGCAACAGCAATAAGTAAAATCCCACCAAATGGGTTCTTCAAGAAACACCCATCAAGCCCTATGATGGGTCTGCATCCAATAAAAAAACCTTGTTTCACACCATTAAGACACATATACATTCTTGAAAATATTGGATCTGACTGTTCATCTTGTCTATCTACAAGAAGCTTGAGGCTTGAACCCGGATTTGTCCTCCTCACCTCTCCACAGTAATCCCAAAGCTTACCATATTGCTCTACAAAACTACCCTCCATTTGTTCCCTTGCATACTTTCTAGCCAAGTAAGCCTTATTGACAGAAACATCCGCACGATAGTCCTTCTTAAGTTCTTTAATAACTCCACTAAGACTAATTTTCTTGTTGGTCTTAATTGTGTCAGCTAATTTGCCTGCAACCCACTTGCTGGTTGCCATAGTCCCCTTGTAAGTCCTACCACAAGTGTGGACATCCCTTAAGGTCTTCAACCTAAATGTCATAGACCCACCTACCTTACTCACAAAACATGTCCATTCACAACCCTCTCTACAAACCACTCTACACCTAATCAAGTCATTTTTTGCAAACCGAAGTCCCCAACCATTCAACAGAGACCACTCCCTAATTGCTTCCTTAAATTGTTTTATGGAAGTAAACTCCATGCCAAGCTTGAATTTGAACCCTGCACACATCTCTGCTGGATTGTATTTACTATACTTTGGCCTTTTTCTTCTACTAACACCATTGTCCTCATCACTGTCATGCTCTTCACTATCTAATTCAGAACTTTCATAATCTGAACATATCTTGTCATTATCATCCAAATTAACTTGAGGAGCATCAGTGGCTGTATTCACAGTGGGTGGTACATGATCTTCATTGAGTCTTTGGGCCGCACCATCTTCCACACTTGCATCAGGATGGTCATTGATGTAATTGAGCCAGCAACCATCATCCTCTTCATCCTCACTATCATCAAAGTGAACCTCAGCAACACATTCTTCTTCTGAATCAGCTGAATCAGTTGCATCACTACCAACCACTTCAACACCTTCCTCATCCAATGTCAATTGGACCCCTCCTTCCTTGTCTCCACCTAATATCACATACACTTCAACTTCTTTTGCACATATGCTCAATGCAGTCTCCGCAATCTTCATTGCCCCGGCATCATCAGACACCTTAACCAATCCTTCCTCAAGGTGAATACCAGGCTTATGATAGAATATCTGCATAGTCCCCTTGTACCCTAGACTCTTCAAAATTCCAGTGATATCTTGAAGAGACCACTCATCAAGATCACAATCATGGAGAGTGTACTTCAACCCTCCAACATATTGTAACCAGAACCCTTGCCTTTTTGTTGGAGTCTTAAAAAGATGACCTCCATGGTGTATGTAAACCGTAAATTTCGAAGGTGGGTTAACTAAAACAACCACAAATAGTAATGACCAAGTAAATACGAAATCAACACAAGAAGCAAGCATAAACAGCTCAGTAAACAAAACCCCTAATCAGCCAAGCAACAATGTAAGCAACAAGTGAATAAACCCGCAACAAGCCCCCAATCACCCAAGCAACAATGTAAGAAACCCACGAAGTAACGATTAGAGTAGGGTTTCAGTAGCATTCTTACCTGGAATGGAGGACGAAGCCATGGCGCTCTATCTTCGTGCTTCAAAGCCTTCAAACTTCTTCTTCTTCGACAAAGCCTTTGTGCTTTGTGTTCGGGTAAAATGAAGAATGGAGGAAAACAAAATGTTTTCCTCCACCCTGGATGAGAGAGAATTGGATCAATCTACAATAACCCAAGTGATGCCACGTCTGTGTCATCAGGGAACGTAACGGCCCACGTAGGACCGTCACTGACGGTAGTGGGGCGGCGACGGATGTCAGGGACCTATTTGGTAACGGTTGCAAGTGTAGGGACTAATATAAAAACTTTTTTTGTATAGGGACTAATTTAAAAATGAGTGACACATATAGGGACTAAAACATTATTTTAACCAAAAAAGTTTTACACTATCATTGTATACTCCGTTTAACTCCAATTTAATTCCTACCTTGTTGGATATTTGGTCTTTAGTGTGTGCATTAATGACATGCTTCATTACTGTTTTTTTGGTACATCATGCTTCATTACTTTAATGTCTCTTCATTTCATTTTTTTAAATTTGGGAAAGAATCAATTTCGCAAAGGTCAAATATTTTCGTCAATAAATTTTCAACATTTGCATTTTGATAATTATTTACTTTTTTTTTTTGCCTCCAAAAAAAATTTATTTAACTTTTTAGTATTATTTTTATAATTTTATCGCTTTTAATTATAATTTAAGATAGACAAAATTAGTTTTTTTTTATCTCTTATCTTAATTTTTTTTTTTAATTTAAGCTCTTAACTTTTGTTGGTAACAAATAAATCTCTTATATTTATAAATATTTGCCTAAACGTTAGTTTTCATCCAACATCGTTACTAATTGTCCCAAATGTGACATCAAGCAACAACACGTCTTGAACCTTCTCTCTCCTTGACTATCTTGTTTAGGCAGAAGCAACTGATTCTTTACAGAAGGGACGTCATGCTCAATGCACAACAGAGGCAATTGAACCACCCCCTCCTACGTTGCTTTCACTAACACAAAGAGGCTCATCGGCAATGCTATTAAGAACCAAGTTGTCATGAATTCTTAAGGTTCAACAATTCTTGTAGGATCTCTGCAAGGAAAAAGAGCTTCGCAATCTTGAGTGATGAAGGAAATGAGAAGGTTCAAGACATGTTGCTTGATGTCACGTCTCTTAGTCTTAACTGTCACGTCATGAGTAGGAATGACAATTTAGATCCTAGCCACTGGATACCCACAAAAAATACCCACGATGGATAGGGTAAATACCTGCTTTATAGGTATAGATCCGGGTATGGGTAATTACCTGCAAATTTGAATGGGTATGGGTGCAGGTACGGATACTCTAGTACCCACCCCGTCCCGCACCCGCATATATATATATATATATAATTATGATTATATATAAATTTTAAGAATATAATTAATCTAAAAGCACTAAACCTAGATAGTTCATTAGTGTTGTTCCCTTTTTAGTTGGGCTCTTCAGTTATTCATCCTCAAGCCAACGCCAACGTCAACGTCATTCATCCTCGAGCCAACGTTGTTTTGAATGTTTATTGTGATATTTATTCGCTTTGGATGTTTTAGATGTTTTTATTTAGTTAAATATTTTGGTTTGTAATGTTTTATGAGTAGATTTAAAAGATCTTTGATTTTTTTTAATTGAGTTATAATGATCTTTTTGTTATTTATTGTTTTTCTTAGTTAAAGTGCTGATAACGGATGTGGGTATAAGCACTTAGGTATCCAGAGGGTATAGATACGAGTACTAAAATTGCTATCCACATGAATATGGATATGGATATATGTATTTTTTTTCAAGCACGAATATAAAGATGGATACTATAATATCCTAGTCCAACACAATCCATTAGCATCTCTAGTCATGAGCACTTCGACTCTTAACAGTAGGATCCCTAGTAAAAAAGAGAGAAAAAGCAAAAAGTCAAACTACTTGGATTTAACTTTTCATCCTTTTTCCACCCGTACCTTAGAGAGGACTTCCAATTTTGAAAACATGTAAAAATGTAGAGACATGTCTTTTTTGTCACACCAAACATTATAGAACGGAAACGCCCTTTTGAGCATATGCACTCAATGATCTCAATAAAATTCAAAAAGCCAATGATATTTTTGTCAATTCACAACCATACATAGAATCTTTAGTTAAAAAATTTGCTAGTGGCAAGGCTACTGCATGCCTTGGCCACTTCTTAATGGCCACAAATGGAACCACCCAACACGAGAAAATATTTTTTAGAAAACAAAAACAGCTTCACCCACACCTATAAACTGTTCAAATAATGACATAAAAGTTTATGTGCATATTTGGATTTTCATTTGTAATCCCAAAATTAAGTTTATAGTGACATAATTATTATTTTTTGTCATCCCATGTGAAATCAAAATATTATTACAGTGAAAGAATGTGGTTTTCCAATGGGAAAACAAATACACCTTAAGATTATCTTTGAGAGTTTTGAAAGAGATGAAGTGAAGTGGTTAGTAATAAAATGGTTAGTAATAGAGTGGAGTGGAGAGGTAGAAGTATATCACTCCATTATTTGAAAGTTTAATGAGAGAATCTCAAATCCCTAATTTGGAGGGTATAAAAATTGAGGGTTTAGATGAGATAGAGTGATTTAGGTTACCATCATAAATCATCTCACTCTATTACTTACTAAACTCTCAAACAATAAGTTAAGTATTTTTAACTATCCAACTTCATTACTAATCATCTTACTTCACCATCTCAAACATAGTCGGGTATATCAAAATCTTTTTTATTGGAATCTCAAATAAAAGCTCCTTATATAATTTTATACAAATGGTACGTTTGGAAGAGCTTATGAGAATAATTTATAAAATTAAATTTATATAAATAATTTATTAAAATAATTTTGATATTTTAATAAATTTTTTTAATAAATTTATAAAAATAAGTTATTTTTAATTTATTTAAAAATAAATTTATTACATAAATATTTAATTAAATTGTTTATAAAAATCATGGAAAGTATTGAATGCGGATTCAGAATCGAACCTGAATTTTCACATGGTGTTGACAGTGTTCCTGATCTTGCAGTTACCATGAATCTTCCTGATTTGAAATTCAAGATTCAAAAAGCACCCAACGTCTTTCTTTGATATGTGGGATAGAGACAATACCATAGAAAAAGTGACGTCATTCGTTTGCTCAGCCAAACGACTCCTCTTACCGGGAAAGTGAACCGGCCCTCTCCCACGTCCTCATTCATCAATTGCAGCATTTTCCTAGTGTTCGTATGTGAAACAAACACTTCCACGTTTTTCTATTCTCTCAAATTGTAAGCAACTTTGAATATTAGTCTTTGTTTCTTGTGTTATTATTACTTATTATTATTATTACTCATCTTCTTTATTCATTTATTTTGCTCTATATGAGGATTCACCAAATTCGTTATGAATTTAATTGTTATACACTGTCCGTGTAAAATTTTTTATATTATCAACCAATCAGAAATCATTGTATGAATGACTTTTAAGATAGTTAGGATAAGAGTCAAACATTTTAGGTGATGTGATAAGTTATGATTGATTGACATTGTAAAAAATCTTTACACTGTGAACACCCCATTTTAACCGGGTCCCATTCGTTTTTCACTTAAATTTAGGAAAAAATCCAAAAAAATAAAAAAAGAGTCAAAATCATAAAAATGTCAATTTTTGAGGAAAATCCAAAAAAAGTAGACTTTTATTTTATTTCTTTATAAAAATCCAAAAAAATAAAAAATAAATAAAAGAAAGAATCACAAAAATATTTTAAGTTTCATTTATTTATTTAAGTTTGCTTTTGAAAAATCATAAAAATATTTGAGTTTTTGGTTGCGGCTTGTCTTATGAAAAAAAAATAGAAGCACTTTATTCATCTATTCATGCCTTATTTATCTTATTAATAAATAAAAATAAAATAAAAGATAAAGTCTTATGGGCCAAAACCCAAGTCCAGAACCAGAATCTACTACCCATTTTCCTGGCTGACCCGAACCGGAATCCATTTCTTCTCCTCCTAAATCAGTAACGCAGCTTCATATTCACAAACCCTAGTGGCAACATCTAAATAGCAGCATCAGACCAGAACCACGTTTCTTATCAAAACGTGATTTCCTTCCACCAGTTGCGCGCATAAGATCCCGGGGGAATAGCGTTTCTTTCCTTTTCTATCTCCAATCTGAGATTATGTCTGCATATTAACCATGAAGGAGAAGGTAAATATTGTTTCTTTCCCTTTTAATCTTCAAATCACGTATTCATTACGTTCCTTTTTTTTGGATTTTTTGCAGATCAATTTGGGTTCAAGCTCTATAAATCTCAATACAGAGCAAAGTAAAAAGGGGAACAAATTGAAGGGTAGAAACCGATTCAAGCAAATTTTCGTTCTTCACGCTCGAATCTGCGTATTAGCATATCAACGCGGAGAGGGGGAGCGCGATTTCAGGTTTTGTAAAGGAGGAAGCCGTGTTTGAAGCCAGGAAGGTTGTCGTAGCAGCGAGCAGGGGCTGAGTCCGTGAATACAGAGAGATGGGGTTGCTGAAATCTCATCTGAAATTATTCATACGGGTTCCAATTTTTTCTTGTTTTTTACTCTGCATTGGACTAGTGAGTATATATTTATTGTTTGGTGAAATCGTTAATACTGCTTCTGCAATGTTCCTTCATCTGGTTAATTACATTTTCGTGGGAACTCTGTAATATGGGGTTGTAATGGATTTGATTAATGTTGTTGACATCCATATGTTTAACGAAATACCCAGCTAGGTGCTTTTGTTCTTTTTTCATAATATGATTCTATTAATGTCATCCTTCGTTAAGTTGTGAAGTTGGGTATCCATATGATTTCTGGTAAATGGAACTTGCTGCTAATGAAAACATGTTGATGAGGTTGATGAACTAAATCTTGTTGGTGAACATAATTATTAAGTTAAGTCTTGTTTGCATCCAGCCCTTAACGGCTTGTTGATTGGTATTTTTTGATCTCAGGTTTCTTTGAAATTTCTAAACCTTCTCCAATGCTCAATTCTTGTATATGTTCACTTGATTGAGAAATTATTTGCTTAAACTTGTTATTGGGACATCCTGTGGCAATTTACCGTTTGGGAATTATGACTTTACGCCTCTTTTGGTTGGATAAAGTATCATAACTTAGTTTGGGTGGCAACTGAGATGTGAATATCAGTAAGAAGTGTGAACACCCAATTTTGCCCGGGTTAATTAATTTGTTCGCTAAGTAATCAAAAAAAAGGAAAGAAAAATTAAGTGGGCTTTGGCCCATAATCCCATTTTTGTTTAACCCACTTAAAAGCCCTTTTCTTGTTCAAAAAAAAAAAAAGAAAACGAAAATAAAAAAAATAATAACAGCTGACTCAATTCAAAAATGTGATGATACGTTGGTTTTGTTTTGGTATTTCTGGAGGTCTTCTCCATCTTCTTTTTTCCTTTCTTTTGTCTTCTTTCACTTTATTTCCCCTTTTTATTAAGCAACCACAGCAATGGCAAGGACCCTGCTTCCCTGTTGCTGCACCACAAAAACACAGAGGGACAAAGCTGATATGCTCCCTCCTGAGGCACCCATTTTCCTGCATTTGTACAATTTTTTCCCTCAGCAAGTTAATAGCAAATTTTGGCATTACTCCCTCATAATTTTATCTATAAATTCAGCATATCACAGAGAGCAGAGGAGAATTTTTTTTCGAGCAGAACAGAGGGGGAATTCTGGGCAAAAATTGAGTAAGGAATAGAGGAAAAAAGACATACATTCGTTTCTATTTTCCTCTCCTTCTTCCTTCTCCACTCAACCTCCATTTTTGCTTTTCTTCTTCTCTGCTCTGTTACCATCTCATACCTCCAGAAGCCAGAAAAATAAAATAAAATAAAAGGAAGTGAACATTGCAGAACCTCAAGCCACCACCCAACGCTGCCCAGCCTCGCCACCGGAGCACCGCCGCGCAGCCACCGCGATCTGAGGCTCCATCCCTGCTCACCGCCGCGGCTCGCGCTCACAGCAGACCCGCAGCACATCCGCCCCGGATCCGCCCCGCAGAGGCACCGCAACAGCCACCGCGAAGGCCCGCCGCCGTCGACCGGGACCAGCGAGCCGCCTTCTCCCTTCTTCAGCCGTTCGCCTCTCCACTGCGCGGGCCCAGCTCCACCACCCGCGACGCAGACACCGTGCCTCCATCGCCGTCCACCGCGAGCCCGGCCGCGTAGCCGCTGCCGCCGCACGGAGCGCCGCCCAACCAGCCGCCGCCGTCGAGCTCCTCGCTGCAAATCCCCTCCCCTGCTCTCTGGGTGGGTCGCATGGAAGAAGAGAGCAAAGGCTCTTCTTTTGTTTTTTCTCAACTTTGATCTCTTGATTTGTTTTAATAATGGGTCAGCTCTTTTTTTTTTTTTTTGTATTATGTAGGAAAAAGGGACCAGCTAAGGATGAGAGTGTTTAGTATTGGGTTGGGCTTGGTAGGAAGGTTTAGTTTAGTTTTGTTTTTCTTTTCTTTCTAATTTCTTTTTTGCTTTTGGGCCAAACTCATACTTTTTTGTGTGTCAGATTCTGGTCTCAAAGAAGAGAAGAGAGGGAAAAATCTTTATAAAAAATATATATATATAATAATGGCTTTCAAAGAAATTCACGCAACAATCTACGACGTTGATGTATGAATTTTTCATCCTCAAGTGTCGCATGAATTGTAAGGGTTTATCGTATAGTTTTGCTATCTTTAACCCCGTGCAAGAGTGAATTCTTCTTTAAGTAAAATATTTTAAAATTCGCGCGACAATTTATGACGTTGATGTATGGTCTCCCATCCTCAAGTGTTATAAGAATTGTAAAGGTTTATCGTATAGCACTGCTATCTTTAACCTTGTGCAAAAGCGAACCAGTTTTGAAATAAAATCCTTTTTCGAAATCAAATCTTTTCCCAAAAACTAAAATCAACCAACCAACCAAACTTTTTCTATTAAGAACTACGTGGCTTTGAGTTTTCCATCTCACCGGGGAATACGTAGGAGCAGAATAATCATTCTGTCAAGCCAAAATTTTATTTTCTTCCTTTTGTGTTTATTTTCTTTTTTTTTTTATTTTAAAAAATGGGGTAAAATAATATTTTCAAAGGTTATTAAAAATTTTGCACGATTGACTTGGGGTACCGTTCTTAGAACGGGCGACGTGGGGTGCTAACACCTTCCCTACTCGTAACCGACTCCCGAACTCAAACCTCTGTCTTGTTTTTTTTTTTAGGACCAGTTTTCCTTAAATAATTGGGTTTTCCAAAGTTTTCCCGCATAAAAATTTTGGTGGCGACTCCTCTGTTGTTTTTAACTCCCTTTTTTTCGCGGCGCCCGGACGGGACGGTCGCGACAGCTGGCGACTCCACTGGGGACTTTGGAGAGTCAGGCCCATCATAGTGGACTGTGCAAATCTTTAATAACTTTTATTTATTTATTTTACCCCTTTTTGTTGTTACCTGATACATTGTTTTGTTTTTTATTTTATCTATTTATTTATTTATTTATTTATTTATTATTATTATTATTATTTTTTTCTTTTCTCTAATACTTTTTTGTATATATTCTTGCAACCTTAGGATAGCAAACCATTGTGCTGTGGGTTGATTCTTCTTGCAGGTTTGGGGAATTTTTTATTTGTATAGGATTTTGTACAGGTTCGTATGCTCTCAGCACACACCGCACTATCACTTGCTTCACACACTGTTGGGCTCTATACCCGAGTCCTGGAATGCCATAGGTTTAGAAGGGGTTTCAGTGGTGTTATTGTGATGCTTTTGCATCCCTGGCAGTCACTGATTCTCCCGCTCAGATTGCTACCGGTACATGGACTGCCATATTGTGACTTATTTGTCCCTGTGGTGAGGTTCATAGATCCGGGTCCTTATCTTTTTAGATGAGGGTAATCTGGGGGCCTTTTAGGAGTCTAGATCTATGCCAAGAGTTCTGCACATTCGTTGCCAATAGAAGCCGTCCGAATTAGGGTTTTAACTTCAGAAATCCCAACCATAGGATGCAACCTGTGTAGGACAAAGAAGAGCACATTCCGCCTTCCTTTCTGCTGCATACGTATTCACATCCATCATGATTTCAAGCATATTACTCATTTCCTTTTTCATGCATCGTTGCGCCTAAGGTTAGGCTTGGATGACCGATGTCGTCCTTGACTTGAGCATTATGCTACGTTTCCATTGCACTTCGAAACGCAGTCAATTGCAAGGACAGTCATGCGCTAGTAATACATAGCGCACCCTAAGGGGTTCACAACCCTTTCATGTGTATCTGCACCCTCATTCATTCATAGAGTGCATTCATTTTTCAATTTTTGCTAATAAAATTTTTCCCTTTCACAGATTAATTTGGTGAGAGTTAACCCTTTCTTTGAAAAACAAGAGATGAAAAAAGCCAGGCACACTAGCAAGAGCTCCAAGGTGATACTGAACTCACTGGAGAACCTGAGGGAGCTAAGTCGGGCATTACCTCAAGAGAATCGAAGAAGCTTTGTCAAGAAGTATGGAGGGATTCTGGACCTTATCTTTATACCAGTTGAAACTGCCGTTTTGAGCACTCTGAGTCAGTATTGGAACCCGCAGCTCAGATGTTTTGAGTTGCCTCACATGGACATTACCCCTACCGTCGAAGAATATGCTTGTCTGTTAAAGTTACCGATGCAGACCGAACCTGCCATTTATTTCCATATGGGGCAATACCTGACCGTCACCAACATAGCAGGGTTGCTGGGGGTTCCTGAAAAAGACGTCCACTTGACCAGACACTCAAACTCATGGGGATTGACTCGAACATTCCTTGAAAACCTCTTGAAAAGGTTGAAAGATCAACAAGATTGGGGGGCTTTCGAAAGGGTATTGGCACTTGTCATCTATGGGTTGGTTTTGTTTCCATCAGCACTGGATATGATCGACCAAGCTGCATTGGACGTATTCTTCACAGTAGAAAGGAAAAGGAATCCAGTGCCCGCGATATTAGCTGAGACGTTTCTGACTTTAGATTTTTGCCAGCGCCATCAAAAGGGGAAGCTTCGATGTTGTGCACAACTGTTGTATGTATGGGTCATCACTCACATGTATGCCAAAGGCCATGTCAGCCGACATTCAGATCCACTGAGAGGCTTCCACAATATCCCAGTAAAACAGCAAAGTGAACAAGAGTGGAAAAACGAGTTTGACAAAGTGGATGGCAGCTCTTTCAAGTGGGTATGCCCATGGTACGAAGGTCAACAAGGGCAAGATATCATTTACAGTTGTGGCGAGTTCCCAAATGTGCCTTTAATGGGCCCAAGAGGATGCATATCCTACACACCAACCATAGCCCTGCGACAGCTTTGTTGGACACAAACTGTACCGCGAGAAGAACAACTCGGTGGATGTTGTTTCCGATATGAGGACGGTGAAGACACCAAGTTGTCAGCAAAAAGGGTCAGAGATGCATGGAAAAATGTGAAGATGGCAGGGAGAGCCGAATTAGGCAGGCCGATCCTAATCATTGTCTCAGAGTATGAAACATGGAGAAAAGCAAGGAAGGTTCCCATCAGCTCTCCGAAAAAGGATCAGAAAGGCGAAGATCATTCCCTTTTGGTGACTCAGATGACAGAAAAATTAAAGATCATGGAGGCACAAATGAAAGCGGTGGAGCAAGAAAAACAAGATGCTGAGCTGAAAGCAGTCACCAATCAAAGGCGGTACGAGAAGTTGGCAAGAGAAAATGAGCACTTAAAAAACATGTGCGCCGACATCAACACAACCTCAGGTGTCAAAAGAGCAACAGATAAGGTTCCAGCGAGCCTCATGGCCAGAATCCAGAAACTTGAAGGGAAAATGTTGACTTTGACAAAAGAGAAGCTTCAACTAAAGGAGGAGACACGCCAGTTAAAAGACGAAGTTAATCGGCGAGATGAGAAAGGAAAGGCATTAGAGGCAGAAATTAATCGACAAAGGGAGGCCAATGATGATTTAAAAAACCAGATCTGTACACACAACAGGGTGGAGGCTGGATTGGCACAGAAGGTCGAGGACCTGAATGCCTTGCTGTTCGAAATCAAACAAAGTTGCGACCTAGGGTGGACGTCAGCCAAACATTATCATGACCAGGTGACGCGAGCGGTGAATGCCATGAAATGGTGGAGGGGAGAAGCCGAAGAGCGAGGATTGGATGTCGACATCTGGAGGAAGAGGTATATAAGTATGGCTAATAAGCTAAGTCATTGCATCCCGACCTTTGTTCAACGCTTTGAGAAGGCTAACAAGCGGATTCGCGTGAACCCTATGCTACATCTCCCTCCGGAGTTAGAAGATTTCATGCAGATGTGTGATGGGCTCACCCGGGGCCTAAAAAGGAAAAGATCAAAGTTGTTGACTTTAGGATAAAAGCGTTGTTGAGAATTCATGTTTTGATGTTATTTCAATCTATGTACTACCCTTGGAGGTTTCAATGAAATGAGATGCATTTTCTCGCCTTTACTTTCTCTCGCTCTCCATCTCTTATACTTGATTCATGACAACGCCTATCGTGGAGCGTAATCTCCCTTTAGTATGTCGCTAACTACGTCCTTGCCTTATAGGAGTTATCCTTCTGTGTAAAGTGTAGTTGTTACTTCCTCGACTCGGAATCAACAATGCTAGTGTGCCTAAGATGACATCTATTGTGGAGAGAATCCTCTCCCCTAGATTTGTTGTCAACCCCACGCCGTCTTATGGGCAAAATGCCCTCTGAATGGAGTGGAGGGACCATCTTTTGACAATCATTGGGGCGTTAACTCTCTGAAAAAATAAAATTTAATAATTTCAAGCATCTCGAAAGGATTAATACGTTTTCTGTGTTTTCTTATCCCTTTTTGTTTTTATTCATTTTCTTTTTTCGTTGTTGTAATTAAACAGTGATCTTTTGAACCATTGCTCCGCGACACCCTTACCGCACCCGTTCGCAAGCTAAAGTTATGGCTGACCTAGAACAAACCCTAGAGATGAGAGAAGAGGTAGACCAACTCAAGGAACAAATGGCAAAGATGTTGGAGTTGTTGCAAGCGATGCAAAAGGAGAAAAGCGCAGATGAGAACCCTTCGGCCTCGAATGAAGAGCATCCGGCTACGCCTCTTCTCCCACGTGGTTTCACTCAGGTTCCTGTGCAAATGCAAGGATTCAACCAACAAGGAGTCATGGTGCCTTTCGCTATTTATCCAAACCACCAGACTCATTCCTCAGCTGCCAATCATCATGAGTCTACTGTAATGAACCATCCTCCATACGGTCTTCCTCCAGGTTATGTGCCGCCAACTGCTGCTGGCCCACAGGACAATAACCCTAACCACCAAGACACTGCCCAGGTCCCTCAAAATTCTGTCCTCACATTCCCAACACAGGGGGTCCCTCCGCCACAAAACCCTCCGGAAGGTAGTGCCCCGGCAGTGACACCTTCTCCTAATCCAAAGTTCCCACCGTACACCCTGCACTTTGGACCCAATGGGGCTCAAGCGGCACCAAACTTCACATCCGCCTACATGCCACAATACCTTCCACAGAACATGTACGGTGAAGCTCATGTGGATCGGTCCGGCGAGAACCCCCGATCTAGGGAAAAGTTGGAGACACTAGAGGAAAGATTAAGGGTTATTGAAGGAGCAAGTAGTTATGGCCTCAGAGATGCCTCGGAGCTTTGCCTTGTGCCCAATGTCGTAATCCCACCGAAGTTCAAGGTCCCAGATTTCGACAAATACAGGGGAACCACTTGTCCCAAGAACCACTTAACCATGTATGTCCGAAAGATGGCATCATACGCGCACGATGATAAGTTGCTGATTCATTTCTTTCAGGACAGTTTGTCTGGGGCAGCTTCGAGTTGGTACACGCACCTGGAGAGGGCACATATCCGATCTTTCAGGGATTTGGCCGACGCCTTCTTGAAGCAATACAAGTACAATGTTGACATGGCGCCTGATCGGATGCAGCTGCAAAATATGTCTAAAAGAGACACAGAAACTTTCAAGGAATATGCGCAGCGTTGGAGGGAAGTGGCAGCCCAGGTAGAGCCCCCGTTGGCAGAGAAAGAGATTGTTGCGATGTTTATTGACACACTTCAGTCACCCTTTTATGATAGGATGATTGGTAGTGTATCGTCAAATTTCTCAGATATGGTCGTTATCGGTGAGAGGATTGAAGGTGGAATGAGGAATGGCAAGATTGTCGAGACTTCAGTTGGGGCACCTGGCCCGAAGAAGCCCCCTTTTGTAAAGAAGAAGGAAGGAGAAGCACATGCTGTGGCTTTTGACCAGAATAAGTCTGGCCAGTGGAGACCAAACTTGATGCCTGTCCACCCTCAGCAATATTTCCAAACCCAGTATTACCCACAAACTCCATATCACCAAACTAACCATCCATATATTGCCGCCACCTCACAATTTCCACACCCCCAACCTCAGCATCCAATGACACCTTACCGGCCATCATACCCTACCCATCACCAAACACTTCCCGCCATACCATCCCAAACAGTTCAACCACCACATCACAACCCAAACACAAACCAGAGAAGGCCACCTCATGACCTGGAAAGAAAACCTGTACATTTTGATCCGATACCCATGACCTACACCGAGCTGCTACGCCAACTCGTGAAAAGCTCTATGCTAGCTCCTATCCCAACAAAACCAATGGAACCCCCGTATCCAAAGTGGTTTGACCCAAATACTAAATGTGACTATCACTCAGGGGCATCAGGTCATTCCACCGAAAATTGTAGAGCTTTGAAGCTTAAGGTGCAAGAGCTGATTAACGCCAAGTGGTTGAGCTTCGAGCAGCCTAATGTGGGGCAAGATCCTCTACCAAATCATGGGGGTCCTGGCGTCAACGCCATAGAGGACTTCATGGAGTATACTCTCATCAGTCAAGTCTCCAAGGTCAAGACCCCCATGAGAATTATTTTCAGGGAGATGTGTAGGCATGGGATGATGCAAGCCCCGATTGAGAAGGAAAGTGACCTTGACAAAGGCGTAAGATGTGACTTTCATGGGGAGAAAGAACATACAATTGAAGATTGTGCAGAGTTCAAACAGGTTGTACAACGGTTATTAGATATGAAGATGATCCTGATTGGTTGCCAGTTGGATGAGGGAGGCATAAATGTGGTTTCTGAATCTACGGTCTCCCCGATGCGGGTCAATGTAACTCCTTTGACCATCCGGGTCGATCCTCGGCCAGCTGTTGAAACAATCGTCCCAAAACCGCTGGTGATATACTATACCAAAGAGGTACCATCACCGACTTCAAGTGGGCCGAGGCCACTCGTCATCCAAGTTCCACGTCATTTTCCTTACAAGGACACCAAAGCAGTACCATGGAAATATGACGTGCAGGTTCAACCACAATATTCTGAAGATACCACTGTAGTCACCAATGTCTCGGGAGTCGGCGGGATGACTCGGAGCGGTCGTGTTTATACTCCGGAGGCGTTGCGAAAAGAAGGTACAGAAAAGGAAGGAGGAAGTTGCAAGGGAAAAGGAAAAGAAACTCTTGTTGAGGAGGGTGCAAGAGAGGATGGATACAAAAAAGAAGTATCCGATGAAGAAGTCTCCGAATTTTTGAAGTTCATCAAACAAAGTGAATATAGGGTGGTGGACCAGCTGAATCGAACTCCGGCCAAAATATCTCTTTTGTCTCTGCTTATGAACTCTGAACCACATAGAAAGGTGTTGATGAAGGTTTTGAATCAAGCTCATGTTTCTCATGACATCACTGTTGATAAATTTGATAACATAGTGGGCAACATCATCGCTGATAATTATGTAACCTTCACCGACGATGAAATACCTGTTGAGGGAATGGGGCATAACAAGGCGTTGCATATCTCCGTGAAGTGTCGGGATCATATTATGGCTAGAGTGCTCATTGACAATGGATCTTCTTTGAATGTGATGCCAAGGTCGACCTTGTCTAAGCTGCCTTTCGATGGGACCCACATGAAGCCGAGCTCAATGATAGTAAGAGCATTTGACGGCACGCGAAGAGAGGTCATTGGTGAGATCGAATTACCTATTCAGGTTGGTCCTTGTACCTTTGAGGTCCTTTTTCAAGTAATGGATATCACACCGACCTACAGCTGCCTCCTTGGGAGACCTTGGATCCATTCTTCTGGAGCTGTACCCTCCACGCTGCACCAAAAGGTGAAGTTCATCATTGATAATAAATTGGTAATTATTTCTGGAGAAGAAGACATGCTGGTGAGCAAACCAACAACAACCCCATACATTGAGGCAGCAGAAGAAGCCCTTGAGACCGCTTTCCAATCACTGGAGATTGCCAATACTACTTACGTAAGAGAGGGGGCTTTGCTTTCAAAACCGCGGCCGTCAAAAGCATCTGTCATGATGGTGAGGGTTATGCTTAAAGCAGGATATCGACCTGGGAACGGATTGGGAAAAAGCAACCAAGGGGTTCCCGACATCATAATGCTTACTGAGAACAGGGACAGGTTTGGGTTAGGATACAAACCCACCAAGGCAGATAAGAGGAGAGTGCTAGAACAGACGAAAGAGAAGAGGCTTGCTCGTTTGGAAAACCGTGAGTACGAGGCTGAAAGGGTTCCTATCTGTGACATACGACAAAGCTTCCGCAGTGCAGGGTTCGTGTTCCTTGACCAGGTAGCAGCCCTTGGAGATGATGATCCCGCCAATCACAGTGTTAATCTTGTTTATCCATGCTCTCCTGATACAGAGCTCAGCAATTGGGAGACCATTGAGTTCCCGAGGACCATAGAATCTTTGTCAAAGTAATTCTGTAATGCTTATCCTTTAGCTCTGCCCAAGGCTTTAGGATGTCTTTTGTACTGGGCTTACTTGTTCCTATTCCAGTATTAACTTATCAATAAATGCATGCATTCGGTCCTTTTTTATTCTTCCGCCCTTTGTTGTTTTGTTTCCCTAATAATTATCAATAACACAGTTTTCGCCTTTTCCCCTTTATTTATTCACCTTTCCCTGATAATCATCAAAATGCAGATCTAAAAGTGACTCTCTTGAAAATGACAGTGTTAGTGTTCCCGCATACAATTTCGATTATCCCATTAATCATGCTGACGAGGATATTGATGACAGTGAGGAAATTCCCCCTGAGCTAATGAGATTAGTAGAACAGGAAACCAAAGAAATTCGACCCCATAAAGAGCCGACTGAGGTGATCAACTTGGGAACAGAAAACGATAAAAAAGAGGTCAAGATTGGTATTTCCCTGAAAGAAAGTGAGCGACACAGACTGGTCAAGTTGCTACTTGATTTTAAAGATATTTTTGCATGGTCGTACCAAGACATGCCGGGGTTAGACCCTAGCATAGTAGAACATAAGTTACCTCTAAAGCCCGAATGTCCTCCGGTGAAGCAAAAGTTACGAAGGATGAAAGCAGAGATGTCGTTGAAGATCAAGGAAGAGGTCAAAAAGCAATTAGATGCAGGCTTCCTAACAGTTGCGAAGTACCCTCAATGGGTTGCAAACGTTGTCCCTGTTCCAAAGAAGGATGGAAAAGTTCGGATGTGTGTCGATTACCGGGATCTGAACAGAGCTAGCCCGAAAGACGACTTCCCTCTCCCTCACATCGACGTTCTGGTGGATAATACTGCTCATCATGCTTTCTTCTCTTTCATGGATGGATTTTCGGGATACAATCAGATCAAAATGGCTCCGGAAGATATGGAAAAGACCACGTTTGTCACTCTGTGGGGTACCTTTTGCTACAAAGTTATGTCTTTTGGTTTGAAAAATGCAGGGGCGACATACCAGCGGGCCATGGTGACTCTATTCCATGACATGATGCATAAGGAGATAGAAGTTTATGTGGATGATATGATTGCAAAGTCCAAGTCTGAAGATGACCATGTTAACGATTTGAAAAAGCTTTTTGAACGGTTGAGAAAGTTCCAGCTTCGATTGAATCCGGCCAAATGCACTTTTGGAGTGAAATCGGGCAAGCTTTTGGGGTTCATAGTTAGCCAGAAAGGGATAGAGGTCGATCCTGATAAGGTGCGAGCGATCATCGATATGCCAGCACCTCGAACAGAGAAAGAAGTTCGTGGGTTTTTAGGGAGATTGAACTACATTGTCAGGTTCATCTCTCAGTTAACCGCGACATGTGAGCCAATCTTTAAGTTGCTGCGTAAAAATCAGGTGGTAAAATGGAATGAGGATTGCCAAAAGGCGTTTGAAAAGATCAAGCAGTACTTGCAAGAACCTCCGATATTGGTACCTCCAGTCCCTGGAAGACCGCTCATCATGTATTTAACAGTGCTAGATGAATCTATGGGTTGTGTGTTGGGGCAGCATGATGAATCAGGAAGAAAGGAGCATGCCATCTATTATCTGAGTAAGAAGTTCACGAGTTGTGAGGCCAACTATTCCTTGCTAGAACGCACATGTTGTGCTTTGGCATGGGCGGCTCGTCGTTTAAGGCATTATATGCTGAGTTATACTACCTGGTTGGTGTCCAAAATGGACCCGATCAAGTACATCTTTAATAAGCCTGCTCTGACTGGAAGGATTTCCCGCTGGCAAGTCCTGCTATCCGAGTACGACATCGTCTATGTCACGCAGAAAGCAGTAAAAGGAAGCGCTCTCGCAGATTATTTAGCCAACCAGCCCGTAGAGGATTATGGGTCGATGCAATGTGACTTCCCAGATGAAGACATAATGGCTTTGCTTGAGCAGGGGCAGTCGTCAGAAGAAGAAAAGTGGACCCTGTTGTTTGATGGAGCTTCTAATGCATTGAGGCATGGGATCGGAGCCATCTTGATTTCGCCAGAAGGTAATTTTTTCCCAATCACCGCAAGACTTTGCTTCGGTTGTACGAACAACATCGCCGAGTACGAGGCTTGCGCGCTAGGGATCCATGCAGCAATAGAATCAAACGCAAAGGTGCTAGAGGTATATGGGGACTCTGCTTTGGTCATTCACCAACTAAGAGGGGATTGGGAGACTCGGGATGCCAAGTTAATTCCGTATCATGATTACATCAAGGGTTTGATTGAGAAGTTTGATGAAGTTACATTTCACCATATTCCCCGGGAGGATAACCAGTTAGCCGATGCGCTGTCTACCTTGTCCTCAATGTTCAAAGTAAGCGACGAGAGAGACTTGCCACTCATCAAGATGGAAAGTCGTGATCATCCAGCGTATTGCCAAGTGGTAGAAGAAGAACCCGATGGGAAACCTTGGTACCACGATATCAAAAGTTTTATCCGAAAAAGAGAATACCCCTCAGGTGCTTCAGAGAATGACAAAAGGACTCTAAGAAGACTTGCAATGAGTTTCTATTTAGACGGGGATGTCCTCTACAAGAGAAATCATGATATGGTGCTTTTAAGATGTGTCGACGCAGAAGAAGCGAAATGGTTAATCAAGGATGTGCACGAAGGATCCTTTGGGACTCACGCGAGTGGACACGCCATGGCAAGAAAAATCTTGAGGGCTGGTTATTATTGGTTAACAATGGAGGGAGATTGTTTCTCTTATGCAAGGAAGTGCCACAAGTGTCAGACATATGCCGATCGGGTTCATGCGCCGCCAACATCCTTAAACGTCATAACATCACCTTGGCCATTTTCGATGTGGGGAATGGACGTCATTGGACCAATAGAACCAAAAGCCTCGAACGGGCATCGCTTCATTCTAGTCGCAATTGATTACTTCACAAAATGGGTTGAAGCTGCATCTTATGCTAGTGTGACTAGGAATGTTGTGATTAGATTTGTCAAAAGAGAGTTGATTTGTCGTTATGGGTTGCCGAGTGAAATCATCACTGATAACGCGACCAACTTCAATAACAAAATGATGACAGAGGTATGTGAAAGTTTCAAAATAAAGCATCATAATTCCTCCCCATATCGTCCGAAGATGAATGGGGCAGTCGAAGCAGCTAATAAGAACATCAAGAAGATTGTTCAAAAGATGGAGGTGACGTATAAGGATTGGCATGAGATGTTGCCTTTTGCTTTGCACGGCTACCGCACTTCTATTCGTACTTCAACTGGGGCAACTCCATATTCCCTGGTTTATCGGATGGAAGCAGTACTCCCAATCGAGGTAGAGATCCCTTCACTAAGGGTGCTGATGGAAGCCGAGTTAGAGGAAGCTGAATGGGTACAAGCTCGACTTGACCAATTGAACCTCATTGAAGGAAAGAGATTAACCGCGTTGTGTCATGGCCAACTTTACCAAAAGAGGTTGATGAAAGCTTATGAGAAAAAGGTGCGCCCAAGACAGTTTCGGGAAGGAGACTTAGTGCTTAAAAAGATTCTACCCATCCAAAAGGATCACCGAGGGAAGTGGACTCCAAACTATGAGGGACCTTACGTTGTGAAAAAGGCCTTCTCCGGAGGAGCTTTAATCCTGACAAGGATAGATGGTGAGGATCTGCCACTCCCTATAAACTCAGATGCAGTCAAAAGGTACTATGCTTGAGCGCACTTCCAAAATAGCAAAAGAAAAGAAGAAAGAGAAAGATGGCTCGCTAGGCCGAAAACCTGAAAAGGTGGTCTAGGCAAAAGTTAGAGCGACCCGCTAGGCTGAAAACCTGCGAAGGCAGTCTAGGCAAAAGTCAGGGTTAAGAACGAAAAATGCAAACGAAGGAAGTGTCATCAAGCTAGTAAGCTGGGGCAATGTTCAGTCTTGACTGGGGCAAATCGTGTTCTTTGAAGTTGATTACTAGCTCTAGTCATTGTAGAAAGTGTAATTAAAGAGATGTGATTCCACACTACAATCTTGCTTGTTAAGCTCGAGTTTCTTTATGATTTGTGATATTTACCTTGTACACCTTTCCATTCTCAATAAATGACATTTCCTTCTATTCCTGTTGTATACCTCTCACCTCTCATTATCAACTTTGTGCATTCATTATGATAAGCGTGTACTGAACTAGAAACATGTAATCATAAAAGCATTTAGATTTCTTTGAAGGCTTTAAAGTTCGGGAAGAGTGCGGTGGTCTCCCTACCAGGGATGTTATGGAAACAACGATTTCTCCATCCATCGGGACAATCATCACGGGTGAAGCATGCCTTTAACAAGCATACCAAGAGTAATGGGCTTTGTTCTAGTTCATCCTCAAGCCCGCTGTGATCGAATCTTAAGGGTCGAGGATCAAGCAATGATTTGAAGAAACAAAACACCAAAAATAAAATACAAAATTAAAAAAAAAAAATTTAAAAAAATCATCATGGTTTCATCAAAAGCATCTCTTGCATATCATACCATCTTTTTCATCAATTGCAAAAGCAGCTTTTACATCATGCATCATAACATCATTTCTTAGGCCAATCATTGCATTGCATTTGTTAGCTTCAGCGGATACCCGACTCCGCAAGTTTTTGGTACCTTTCTTGTCGAGCTTCTAATGGGCAATCCATCCCATAAGCTCCTTATCTTTTGTTCGAACTTCTAACGGGCAATCCACCCCGTAGGCTCTTTTTGTTTCTGTTCAAGCTTCTAACGGGCAATCCACCCCGTAGGCTTTTTTGTTTCCGTTCGAGCTTCTAATGGGCTATCCACCCCATATGCTCCTTATCTTTTGTTCAAGCTTCTAACGGGCAATCCACCCCGTAGGCTCTTTTTGTTTCTGTTCAAGCTTCTAACGGGCAATCCACCCCGTAGGTTTTTTTGTTTCCGTTCGAGCTTCTAATGGGCTATCCACCCCATATGCTCCTTATCTTTTGTTCAAGCTTCTAACGGGCAATCCACCCCGTAGGCTTTTTTGTTTCCGTTCGAGCTTCTAATGGGCTATCCACCCCGTAGGCTCCTTTTGTTTCTGTTCGAGCTTCTAACGAGCGGTCCATCCCACAAGTTTTTTAGTTTGAGTCTCGGTAGGCAATCTGACCTTTGGGAATCTTATTCTCCCGGACAAAATCGAAGTTCAAGTCTTTACTCGTTTCTTATAACGATAAAAGGTAAACTACGGTTACACCTATTATCTAATAAGGACCTAGTAAAGAGGGGCAGCTGTGAACACCCAATTTTGCCCGGGTTAATTAATTTGTTCGCTAAGTAATCAAAAAAAAGGAAAGAAAAATTAAGTGGGCTTTGGCCCATAATCCCATTTTTGTTTAACCCACTTAAAAGCCCTTTTCTTGTTCAAAAAAAAAAAAAGAAAACGAAAATAAAAAAAATAATAACAGCAGACTCAATTCAAAAATGTGATGATACGTTGGTTTTGTTTTGGTATTTCTGGAGGTCTTCTCCATCTTCTTTTTTCCTTTCTTTTGTCTTCTTTCACTTTATTTCCCCTTTTTATTAAGCAACCACAGCAATGGCAAGGACCCTGCTTCCCTGTTGCTGCACCACAAAAACACAGAGGGACAAAGCTGATATGCTCCCTCCTGAGGCACCCATTTTCCTGCATTTGTACAATTTTTTCCCTCAGCAAGTTAATAGCAAATTTTGGCATTACTCCCTCATAATTTTATCTATAAATTCAGCATATCACAGAGAGCAGAGGAGAATTTTTTTTCGAGCAGAACAGAGGGGGAATTCTGGGCAAAAATTGAGTAAGGAATAGAGGAAAAAAGACATACATTCGTTTCTATTTTCCTCTCCTTCTTCCTTCTCCACTCAACCTCCATTTTTGCTTTTCTTCTTCTCTGCTCTGTTACCATCTCATACCTCCAGAAGCCAGAAAAATAAAATAAAATAAAAGGAAGTGAACATTGCAGAACCTCAAGCCACCACCCAACGCTGCCCAGCCTCGCCACCGGAGCACCGCCGCGCAGCCACCGCGATCTGAGGCTCCATCCCTGCTCACCGCCGCGGCTCGCGCTCACAGCAGACCCGCAGCACATCCGCCCCGGATCCGCCCCGCAGAGGCACCGCAACAGCCACCGCGAAGGCCCGCCGCCGTCGACCGGGACCAGCGAGCCGCCTTCTCCCTTCTTCAGCCGTTCGCCTCTCCACTGCGCGGGCCCAGCTCCACCACCCGCGACGCAGACACCGTGCCTCCATCGCCGTCCACCGCGAGCCCGGCCGCGTAGCCGCTGCCGCCGCACGGAGCGCCGCCCAACCAGCCGCCGCCGTCGAGCTCCTCGCTGCAAATCCCCTCCCCTGCTCTCTGGGTGGGTCGCATGGAAGAAGAGAGCAAAGGCTCTTCTTTTGTTTTTTCTCAACTCTGATCTCTTGATTTATTTTAATAATGGGTCAGCTCTTTTTTTTTTTTTTTGTATTATGTAGGAAAAAGGGACCAGCTAAGGATGAGAGTGTTTAGTATTGGGTTGGGCTTGGTAGGAAGGTTTAGTTTAGTTTTTTTTTTCTTTTCTTTCTAATTTCTTTTTTGCTTTTGGGCCAAACTCATACTTTTTTGTGTGTCAGATTCTGGTCTCAAAGAAGAGAAGAGAGGGAAAAATCTTTATAAAAAAATATATATATATATATAATAATGGCTTTCAAAGAAATTCACGCAACAATCTACGACGTTGATGTATGAATTTTTCATCCTCAAGTGTCGCATGAATTGTAAGGGTTTATCGTATAGTTTTGCTATCTTTAATCCCGTGCAAGAGTGAATTCTTCTTTAAGTAAAATATTTTAAAATTCGCGCGACAATTTATGACGTTGATGTATGGTCTCCCATCCTCAAGTGTTATAAGAATTGTAAAGGTTTATCGTATAGCACTGCTATCTTTAACCTTGTGCAAAAGCGAATCAGTTTTGAAATAAAATCCTTTTTCGAAATCAAATCTTTTCCCAAAAACTAAAATCAACCAACCAACCAAACTTTTTCTATTAAGAACTACGTGGCTTTGACTTTTCCATCGCACCGGGGAATACGTAGGAGTAGAATAATCATTCTGTCAAGCCAAAATTTTATTTTCTTCCTTTTGTGTTTATTTTCTTTTTTTTATTTATTTTAAAAAATGGGGTAAAATAATATTTTCAAAGGTTATTAAAAATTTTGCACGATTGACTTGGGGTACCGTTCTTAGAACGGGTGACGTGGGGTGCTAACACCTTCCCTACTCGTAACCGACCCCCAAACTCAAACCTCTGTCTTGTTTTTTTTTTAGGACCAGTTTTCCTTAAATAATTGGATTTTCCAAAGTTTTCCCGCATAAAAATTTTGGTGGCGACTCCTCTGTTGTTTTTAACTCCCTTTTCTTCGCGGCGCCCGGACGGGACGGTCGCGACAAGAAGTCATATTCTTTATGCATTATGATAAAGCATAATCCTTTTATGTTAGCCATGTTATTCCTCTTGTCGAAGTTTGCAAATTCTGATTTGTTTTTTGTCTATTCATAGTTTTGCCTACTTATGAATATGCTGAACCCGGTTCAAGAATGAGCATTTTGTGGCTTACTGCATGATTGATTGGAACTATGGATTTAAACTTTGATTCACCTTAATTTCAAGTAAAATTGGACAGTAATTTCTCTTCTTCACAAAATTTTTCTCTTCTTTGGAGATGCAACAACATGTTTTGTTTTTTTATTCTAGTGTAGCTAAATGTGATAATAAAAATAAAATGAACAAGATAATTGAACTAGTGCTTTTGGGATCGTTCTATGAATTTGAATGTCATGTTCTATCCTTTAGATTCGAGGTTGCTCTATGAACTTATATGTCATGTTCAATCTTGCTTAGGATTTTTTGACTTCTAAAAAATTAGAAGTAAAAATAAATAGAAAAAAAAATTAAAAATTTATGTACCATAATACCCTTTTTTTAACTCTGCTATTTTAATTCGACTTGTGTTATTTAAGATGCTCTATGGACTTGAGTGTCATGTTCATTTCCTTAGGTGTGAGGTTACTCTACGAATTTATGTGTCGTGTTCAACCTCATTTAGGATTTATCAATGTCTAAAATTAGAAATCAAATAATCTAAAATTTACAAAATATCATAATACATATTCTTGAATTTTCCCTGTGTAAATGTTAGTTCCTAATCTTTTCATTGTCATGAGTAATTTTTCTTGGTGGGTAAAATAAATACATTAAGATTCATTAACTATTTGCATAATTAATTTGGGCAACCATTTTTTACGGGTGCACTAGGGGTGCTATGGGGTTAAGTCTCCATCCTGCCCTATGCGCAAGCGACTCTCGAACTCTATTCAATTCCAAAGATCATTTTTCTTAAAGGTTTTCCAATTTTTTCCAAGTTAAATAAAATTGGTGGCGACTCTACTCTTTTTTCTAAAAATCTCTTTCTCGCTGTTTCCTTCGCGATTTCGGTTGCGACATACACTAACAATATATACCAATTAAATCTATTCTCTATAATAAAAAAGAAAAATTGGGCAACACTTCTTTCAACTCAAGGTCATCTATATTTTAGTTTTTACTTCATATTTATATGTCTACTCTTGTATGTATTCTTTATATTTATCACCTTGATGAGAATTTTATTTAATTATTAATTCTGTCTAAAATTACCTAAATAATCTATCTATTCACTATTAATAAAATAATATCCTTCCTTGTACACGTGTCACCTCCACATTTGTTTTCCCCCTAAAATGATTTTTTAACTATTATTATTATTATTATTATTATTATTATTATTATTTAAGACATTTATTATTACATTATCTTAATCAATTACCATTAACAAAATCAGAAATATATTTTCTTAAACAACTTGTCAATTTCACCAAAAATGATAAATCTATTTTATTGCATAAAGGATTATTTTATTTTATACTCTTTGCTTTAAAATATTCATCACTTTATAAAATTTATTTTGTATTAATGTACCAAATAGTTTAGGAATTAATAAAATATTAGTTTTTAAAAAAAAATTAAAATTATTAGAAAATGAGAGAAAATACCAAACATTTGGGTGATAATATTTTATTAACAAAATTTATTTATTGGTGTTTCCATAAATAACTTTTTTATGCATATAAAAGCTAATTCAACAGCAACCAATGTTACAAACTCAAAACATAACCTAATTTTTTGGTGAATAAAACATAACATAATTTTGTTTTATTTCATTTGGTAAAAGAATATGCAAATGCTTATAATTGGAGATTACTTCCCACGCACTAGAATATCTCAAAAGTAATCGTTAATAAACATACATGTAATTCGTACGTAGGAGAATTTTTTAACTATTTATTCATTATACATTATTAAAAATATAAAATACAGATTATTATATCTAATTATCGTTTCATATATTTCAATAATTTATTGTATAAAAGCTATTTTTTACGAAATTAGAAAAACATTATTTTAAGATAATTTTTCATGTAACATATCTAAATCTAAAAATTCACCCAAAAAAAATATCTAAACCTAAAAGTATTTTATCATATTGAGTATTTTTTCACACTTAATTCAAATGCATCCTAATTTTATTATTTATATTTAATTTTACTATATTTAAATATTTAATATTTTTGTTAACCTTTGTATAATCTATTATATATCATAACATAAGTTTTTACCACGCGGGACAGTGTCAAGTGTCAACACCTTACTCATTATTTATTACGCCTAAAGCAATTTTATTATTCTTATTATTAATATTTTATGGCAACCCTTATTAGATTTAGAGCATGTTAAAGAATCAGCAGTAAATGAAAAGAAAAAAAAAATAATATCAATCATCAATATTCTCATTATAATGACGCTAACAAATAAATTTAGATTTTTTATTAAAATTCACTAAAAGAAATTTGCCTTTCAATGACAGGTAAAATCTGTCACTATATGTTTAAAATCCGTAGATATATGTAAAACTTACATTCACCCACGGTCAGTCCAACCGTCCATTATGAGCGGCGAATAACAACCGAAAATGGTTGTCACTATAGGTTTTACCTACGATCCACATACATATACTCATAGTTGTACTTGACTGTCAATAAACTTTGTCTACTGTCCAGCTACATTTACCTACAGTTTGACTATCATTAATATCTATACCTACAGTTTTAACAACAGTCACTAAAAATGATCGTAGGTATATGACAAATTTATTGTAGTGATTACGACCAATCAGCAATAATCACAATTAATTAAGGATTAAACTATTTCACTACAAAAATAATTTCGTAATAAATTTTTCAAATTTGATTTAATCTATTTCATTTATTTTAACGTTGTATTTTTATGTATGATTCTTCATTTGTCCAAAATTTCCTCAAGACATGTAGCATAAAAACATAATCATCATTATAATGTTGTCTTGAAAGAGGTCTTCCAAAACTATAACAAGTAAGCATCCCTAAATTGGATTGTCATTAAATACTATTTGACTACCAACTAAAGTATAAATACATCAATGAACATATGATATTAAGCTACTTAAATTCATGTAAGCAATCTTGTGTGTGTGGTAGGTGTGGTAGGTTAGCAGTGTAGATGCAATTGAAATGCCTAGACAATTAGCCTTATAGGAGGGACTCATGGTAATTCTTCTTATAAAAATTTTATAAACTTCCTAAAACATGATGGATCACAGATTTATAAGGTTTATTATATAATACAAATAATGACTCTTTGGTATCTGAATATTATATACCATAACTTCCTTATTAATGTTTAATTCTTTGGCAACCAAATCAAGTTCATCTTACCAATTACTTCTGTGAGTAATTGGCAATTCTTGGTTAGATTATAAAGTAATTGTCAATTTTGGGTTAGATAAGATTGACAATTTTATATAGGAACAAAAGGCAATTGAGTAAATACTCAATTTGGTCCCTGAAATTGTAAGGTCGTATCAATTTAGTCTCCCACATTATCAATATTTCAAAATGATCCCTGGAATTGCAGAAAGTTAATCAGATTCGTCCCTCCGCTGGTATTTGCATGGACTATAATGACATTAAGTTGGTAATGTCAGGGATTTATTTGAAACTAAGTGAATAATGTCAGGGATGCATTTGCTACATTTTGCAATTTCAAGGATCATTTTGGAATATTGATAATGTGGGGGACTAAGTTGATACGACGTTATAATTTCAGGGATCAAATTGGGTATTTACTCAAAGGCAATTTAACTTATTGCTATTGCCATAAACATGCGGTGTTTATAACAACTTTGAGTGAGTTCTAATTACAGCATGTGAATTACCAATCTAAGTGATTGCTCCTTATACAACAAAAGATTAACATTACACATTGTTTTTTTTTACACTTTTTGTGTATTTATGAAAAAATTGAAAAATATGTTTATCTTGATTTTTGTTCCACCCTGAATAATAATAAGCTTCTATTATCATGATGCCATGTGTTTCATTTGATAATTTTTGCATTATTTTGATAATTTTCCCCCTTGCATTCTATAACCTGACTCATGGAATAAAAGTTGTTGTTCTTGAAGCAAGGATTGCGCCTAAATACCAGCAAGAAACCCGAAAGGTTCTTTTAAGAATGATCTTTTCATTGGTTCATAAATTTGTTATGCAAGTGTTGATTTCCTGTCAGATATTTCAATGTGATGTTATGCTCATAACAATTAAACATGATGAAGAATTAGTTCCGGCAGCGGCAACAAGTAAGGGACAAACTGCACAAACTGTTAAATGATATGATGACTAAGCATTACATTGCTATTTTCTATTAATTGATTACTTTTACTTCTTTTTGGAACAATATGTCAAACCTAATTGAGTTTGGCCTATTATTTGAGATTGAATTTATTCATGTTACTTCCTCTAATTGTATTTATATTTTAGAAATATGTAACTGGTTATGGACATAATTGTTTCATCTATTTTCACATTGAAAATCAAAATTTGTTTTCCTTAAAATAGAATTTGATGGCAATTTTATTTATATATGACAGGAAAAAAAAATAAAAAATAAAAATGATAGGATGAGTTTGGTATATACCTACTTATTATTATATTTATAAGCCATTTTGGTACATGCATAAAGACCAGTGTGACCCGTGCGAATGCACAGACCAACGTACTAGTTAGTGTATAAAAAATTCTTTGTACGGAGAGTAGGGGTGGGAATAAATCGGATCGCTCGTCGGGGGCCTATGTCTATCCTATTTAATGCCTAACATGGCCTATCCTATTTGACAGTTGTAGATCTATCTTTTATCTTTCCAACGATATAAAGATCATAATTTTTTAATGTCTTTAACTCAAGATATGTGCGAAATACCAAGCTGGACACTGGGTAAGTGGGCAATGATGCGTTTTTACGAGTTTTGGGTTTTTGGATCTCTATAAATTGAACTTTAACAGTCTTAGGGTGCGGTTTTGAACCCTAATTACACCTAGAAACTCATAAGCGGCTAAGAAGAGAAGAAATACAAGGATTTGGAGAAGAAGGAGAGAACGCTTGGCGAACACTAAGATTCGCCATAGGAAATGCTTGGAGCTGTTGGAGGTCTACAATAGGTGAGTAAAAACGACATTTTCTCACCCTTCTATGGTGTAAACGATTTTGGGGAAAGGGGTTTGATTTATCTAATGACTTATAGTGAAATTTCAATAGAAAAATACATATTTTGGTCAAATTCTATTTTTCAAATTCTGGGTTTTTTTTTATGGAAAACGAATTTAATGTTTAATTAGAGTGAAGTTATGAATGTCTTGATTGAATGTCTAGACTATGTGAATTTTGTGGTCTTTGATGATTGAGTGGACATGCTTTATATGTGACGAAATTGTCATGAGATATAGATGTGTTTTGGAATATTTATATGTTGTTTTGGCATGCTCTTATATGATAAGTGTGATATAGTGTTGAATTGACATGAAAATTTGATTATCAATAAAAATATTTGTTAAATGAGTTATACCGCCTATGAATGGAGTATCAAAATAGTTACATCGCCAGGAAATGGGATATCGGAATATGAGTTATATCGCCTATGAAAGGGATATCGAAATAGTTACATCGCCAGGAAATGGGACATCGGAATATGAGTTATGCCGCCTATGAAAGGGGTATCGAAATAGTTACATCGTCATTTAATTGGGATGTCGAAAATATGAGTTATACCACCAAAGAATAAGGTATCGAAAATTAGTTAAATTACCAAAGAATGGGATGTCGAAACACCTCTTATGAAGAGAGGTGGGCAATGAGATGCCATTGTTGTGTGTTTATGATTGGTACAATCAGTGCATGAATTAAATGTTAAATAATGTTATTTGAATTATATGGTGTGTTGGTCTGAATATTTTATATTATTGATAATATAGAAAATTATATTATTTTCGAAAGTAACAGTTGAAGGAACTTGTTTGAAACACAAGAAGGGGGTTGAATTGTGTTTCTTAAGATTTTAAAATCTCTTCGTAAGCAGATAATAATTTTCGCAAGGTTGGACGCTAAAAAGGTTAAAAAGCAAAGAGAGCTCTTTCAAACACCAAGTTGGATGCTAACTTAGTTTGATTAAGATAAGAACGAAGCGCAGGCAAAAAGCAATTCAATCCCAGTTGGTTAGTTAAATAAAAAACTAAAGCAAGGATAAGGGAGAGAAAAGAATACAGAGATATTATCCTGGTTCACTCTTTAACAAAGAGCTACGTCCAGTCCTCTCTACTTGAGAGCTTTATCCACTATAACAAAAACCCTTTGTTACAAAGTATTCAACACTTCTTCAGGCAGTATTCTCAACCTCTTCAGGTTCTCTAAGTATTCTTTTACAGACAAGCCTCTTCAGGCTCAACCAACTAAGGTTTTGAAAAGAGTTTGTTCTACTAACTCACTAAATGTGAGAATTCGAAGCTAAAGCTTAGACTCTTAAAAACTCTACACAGAGAGTGATATGAAAATGAGGATCAGAGTAGCTTTGCAAGCTTTGAGATTTTCTCTTGATAGCTTGAGTAGTTGTTTGCTTGTTTTCTCTTGAGAGATTTTTGAATCACCGAGTATTGCTTCGTTTGTTATTGTGCAAGTTTTCTTCCTTGTGTCTTCAAGAAGAGAGGTATATATACATATCCAGCTTTGAGCCTTGATCAACTTTAATCTTCAATAGGTGGAAAAGGATCCGTTCTGATGAGCATTGAATGCATTTGATCTGTTGAGTCTGATAGCTTTTAAAGTTTATGATCAGTAGGATAGACTATGAAGGGATAGCTAAAATTGGTGCTGACATATCTTCTGTGTAGAACGAAAGTTGCCTTTTGTCTTTCTAAAAGAAGAAGGCCAACTTCTTTATGAGTCAGAGACATTCTGGCTTATGCTTTTACGTTTGAACAAATATTACAAAGAATGTTTGTACCAAGGATATAAAATTTTTACAGGGAATAATAAATTCAAATACTTTTACAAGGTTCGTGCTTAAAATATAAAAGCACTATTTGACTAGCTATTGCAAAAGGAACAGAAAGAGTCCTTGGACTTATGGTTCTATTTATTACCGACCAGTTTAAGAAGGACGTAAATCACTGTTGAATCAGGCTGGACGAGAAAAAGTCTTTGGACTTTAGATAGTCTTCGGACTCAAATAAGTTTTATCCTGCACACTTAATATAAAACTTTAGTCCATAAGAAATCTTTGTTCTTCTTAAATTAGCCCTTTGTTAACATCAAAACTTAAGGGATTATTTGGGCCATAACCACTTTGGTTCCAACAGCAGTTGTCATGGTTGTTTTTCCGGTTACTGTGCTGGCTGAGAATAACACTGTTTGTGAAAATAATTTATAACAGTTTTTATTCACTGAGATCTCATCTCATTAGTAGTGTTATTTTCAAAGCACGATGATAATATTCCTGAGACCAAAAAGGCTTGAAGACTTGAGATATTTTCTCAGTGTTATCTATAGCTTTGGTTAGTATTATGATATACTGGAGCCGTTTGTGGCTACACCTTAGTTATTTTATTTAGTACGTTTGAGTTTTTAGTTGGCGCCTTGTTTTAAAAGTTTTTGGATCAATTATGTTATATCAGATTTGAGGATTTTATGCTGTAAATACCATTTTATTATTATTATTATTATTATTATTATTATTATTACTACTACATTAAGTATTATATTATGAAAAAAAAATTATTTCATCATGTTTTATTTAACTGTTTTATTTCGTGTTACTAATGTAACGAAGGACATTACATTAAAAGTATCTAAATTTATGATATGAGTCCTACATTAAATAATTAAGAAAGTTCAATATAATAGTTAAACTTAAGTCATGAGGTTTTTTTGCCCAATAGATTAGTATTTTAAATTGGGCTTTCTTATGAATTTAAGTCATGATACTTTCATTGAGAATTAGACTTAAACAAAACTAATATTAAAATTTTGAATTTAGGTTTAACTAAATCCCAAAAACTAGTTTATGGGGGTAAGAGTTGCTCTCACTTATAATCATTATTCAGGTCATATCACTATCGAACGTGGGATTCTCAATATCCTCTCATGCCTTGAATTGGATATCTGGAGCGTGAAGTTTGCAGAACTAGACATTTGCGGATGACTCGACGGATCTCGAATAGGCTTTGATATATATCATCTAGACATTTGGACTTGGGCCTAACTTAAACCCAAAACTAGCTCACGAGGTGAGAGTTGCCCTCACACTTATAACCACTATTTAGGTCATATCATGAGACTCCCAACATGAGACAATGATATATTGAATAGCCTAAATTACTCTTTTGATCTCCTCATTTGTTTTAATTAATTCAAGATGATCCCTCTGTTTTAAAAATGTTTAAGTTAACTAAATTACTTGCCAAACGTTAAGCAATTTGGTCCTTTTCGTTAAGTTTCATCGTTATGTTCTGGCTAAATTACTCTTTTGGTCCCTTATTTGTTTTAATTTATTCAATTTGGTTCCTATATTTAATCAACTTGATCTCTCATTTATTTTAATTTATTCTACTTGATCCCTCATTTATTTTAATTTATTCTACTTGATCCCTCATTTGTTTGAATTTTTTCAACTTAACGGTGAAACTTAACGAAAAAAATCAAATTGCTTAATGTTTGAAAAATAAAAAATCAACTTGAATATTTTTAAAATAACGGAATCAAATTGAATAAATTAAATCAAATAAAAAAAAAACAAAACACTAATTTAGCCTATTGAATACTAATAGATAAATGATACCACGCACTAGAGGAGAAAAGATTACCACTGACTCAACGTCGAAAGAGTGAAACCTGGACTTTGGCAGCGACAATACCACGACTCTCACATATGACTTTCTTACTTAATAGACTAGTTGTTGGTTTAAACTTTCTTCGTAGGATTTTTTTTTGGGGAGTGCTTTCTTCGTAGGTATAATTCATAACATGACTATTATCCTATTAAATTATTAATATTATCAACAAATTATTGGCACAACATCATTTTATTTTTGTCTAAGAAGAGGCTCATGAAGAAGCCTTATATGAGAGAGGATATGGATGACAATTTGGATCCTACCTGCTGAGTATCAGCAAAAAATATTCATAATGGATAGTGTAAATATCCGCTTTGTGGGTACGGATGCGAATCTGGGTAATTACCCTCAAACAAGAGAGGATATGGATGCGGGTACACGTACTCTAGTACCCAACCCGTCCCGCACCCGCATATATAAATATATATATTTATATATATTTTTATTTATATTAATACATATAATTATAATTATATATCAAATTTTAAAAATAAAATTAAAGTAACCTACGATTTCTTAACGATTTTTTCCTTTCGGACTTAATCAACTACTGGCCTAAGCACTAACAGCAGTTGCTGATGTTATTTGTGTTATTTTCCCCCTTTTTTTTAGTTAAAGTGCGGGTAATGGGTGTGGGTATGGGTACTTAGGTACCCAAAGGATACGGATAAGGATACTTAAGTTACTACGCACGAGGGTACGGGTCCGCGTCCGGATATTTTTTTCAAACGCGGATATGGGGACGGGTATTATAATATCCTATCCAGACCCTATCCATTACCATCCCTAAGAGAGGAGGAGAAGGGAGTAAAGAATAGAAAATGGACTAAATGTATCGCAGAAATTTGAATATGTGCATTTATAATTCATGTTCCATATTTTAATCAACTGAGATAATTTAAGGGGACATCGCAACATCATTTTAAAATCAAGAAGTTGATGATTTCATACAATGAAAAAAGACAGTAAATAATAGAAAGGCTTTAATGAACTCCTTGTTTATATGTAATTATTAAATTTCACATTAAATATTTTATAACGGTGATTCAGTAATCGATAACATTGGATATATAATAATAATAATTATATTAATATGACAACAGAACAACTTAACACATTCAGTAAAAAGAAAAACAACTTAACACATGGCAATTCGCGAGTGACAGGACAATAGTCATCCAAAAGAGAATTAGAGGAGACACAATTGATGCAATTTAGTTACTACGTGCCTTGCATAAGATATGGGAGCTGCTATGTAGTTACTAAGGGTTTTGAAATAGTTATTTTTTAAGATTAATTGTTGAATGAGTTTAAGTCATGTCATCTTATTTATATAAATTTAGTTTGATTTGTCCCTGCATCAATTTAATTTCTAACTCCACCCGTTGCCATTAACCATAGTCTTGTATTCACTCATAGTCCTGTATTCATCACAGAATTTGACGAACCTGAACCAGCATGTCACGGGCCACAGATCCAAGCTCAACCTTTTTGCATTTTTTGCTTTATTATGCAAATGGGTGTACGATACATGAAGCCATTGGTTGCATTTTTTGCTGGCTTCTTTGTTATGCTTTGAGCATGTGGGGATAGGTGGAGGAGCAATTTCATTTTCGATTTTGTGCTTTGTACATGATTTTGCAACTAATCTTTTTGACATTTCTTGTGTTATAAATTAGCCTTTTATTTAATAAAGATTTTAGCTTATAAAAAAAATAGCAAAGAATAATGAAAACTCATTCAATCATTGATTAAAAAAATAATAGGATCAAAACCGTTAAATTTCTTTGAGTACAGTAGAATTTCTCTTTGTCGACGAAGATGTTTTAGTTTTAGTTTTTATTTTCTATGGGTACATCATTGAGGGATCGATGGAGTTTATTTCATATTAGGATTAGGAAAGTATCACCACCATTAACAAAGAAGGCAGAACAAAAGTAAGTAAATAATTGCTAATTGAATATCGAATAATGCTTATCTGACCAGCATATGGGGCATGGCCCCCAGAAAACGACAAGGGCAAGCATATGCATCTCCCTGTCAGGGAGTGGCACGTTGATATTTGCTAGCATGATAATTTAATGACACAACCAGTAGTATATTCAACGTTAAAGCCATTTAAATCTCTAATAATTTTTGGATATTATTTTTTATTCCTGAGAAAAAAATTCACTGAATAGTCTTCGAGAATGATAAAAGAAAGACATTTTAATTCCTTCATTTGTTTTCATTTGGAACACATCATTAGAATGTTGATATGTATCGTTAGTATGTAAGTTATCCAAACAATAGTCCCTACATGCATAATAGTTCACATTGACCCAATAAAGTCCCCAACTATTATTTAATTAACCCAATTTAGTCTCTGACAATTTCTATTATGGGACACATTAGTTCCTACATGTTATAAACAATACACCACATTCATCAGATAAACCAACATAGGTCATATGGACGAGTTTAATAGATTCCTGGACACTCCGATGGTATATATCAATACGTTAACGCTATGTTTAAGATAGAAACAAGCGAAGGGACTGACGTATCCCTCTTTTATCTTCTTTGTATACACTCATATAAAAAATACATCACCAAAACAAAGGGGATACCATATGGTGTCCCTGATTGGATGTCCAAAAATTGTTTATCTAAAATTTAAAAGGAAACGATAAGTATGTTCCAGTGTCATAACACGAGAATATATATATATATACTCACAGAAGATAAGACATTGGATTGGTCACTAAAGGTCTGTCTGATTTGTATTTTCATTTTCTATTTTCCATTCTTGTTTCAATTTTTTGAAAAATTGTTTTCACTTTCAAATTTTGAAAAATTTGAAAACATGTTTCTTTTGACATCCTGTTTTCTATTTTTATTTTTTATTTTCAAAAATTTGGAAAGGAAATACTGAAAACAAATATTTTTTTTGTTTTTAAATTTGGGCCCAATTCAAGAAATGTTTTCAGTGAAAATATTTTCATTAAACTCAACGAAACACATTTTCTATTTTCACTAAAAATGAAAATAGGAAACGGCCAAAACAAACCGACTGTAACGTGCCTGATAACATGCTAGGTGGAGGGACTTCCCAAACGAACAAATAGTCATCTTTTAGTGTGTGTTTAGAAACACCGTGGATATTAACAGAAACATTTCTCCACCATAAAAACTACTCACAACAGCTTTTGAAACAAGGATTTCGAAACACATACTTAGCAGCACCACTTTTAGCTTGGAAGTCTCCACTACTCTTAACCTCATTGTTAATGTGTTTAATCTGGGCATTCCATTCCAATACGAGAATGTGTTAAATATAAACCTCTATATCTAAAGACACAATTGTTATATAAAACTATAAATCAAAGACATTAAAATTGGAAAAGAAAAATGATAGCAAACCAATAAGTGACAGATCCATAAATTTTGGCTAATGGACGCAAAAAACAAGTCTATAAATATTTTTATAAAAGGAAAATATTATAAAACTACAAAAGGATAAAAAATGGCATAAAATACACAAGATAAAAGAAATTATCGTTTTGTTACAAAAAAAAAAAACAAAGAAATTATCGTTCTTACCAAATTTCCAATTACACTCAATGTCTCTCACACAAAATACATTGTATCATGACCAAAAAACTATATAAGGTACCTAAGCTTTTACAAATTACAATTGTCCTCTACGTATTTTTATATTTTGAAAATGTTGTATGATTTTTTCATTTTCAATGCTATAAAAAATATCTCTTTATATATGTAACCAAACAATCATTCAATCATTCTTCTCTCATACGATTATGCATTCCATTTTCCACAAAATTCATTGCAGAGAAACATATTTCAATTATTACAGTTGACACATGCAAAATCCAAGCTAATTTCAGAAGTAAATATATCATTGGATACATAATAAGCTTTCTAATTTTCATCTACATTTCAGAAAGAGTACTAATCTCATTTAACTTTGAAAATCGATCACTAGATCGAACATCTATTGTATAGGTTTCAAGTTGACTATTAAGCCTCATAAGCTCCACAAAAGAAAATTTTGATGGATAAAACTTAGCCAAACAAATCACTTGATAAAATAACTCAACTTGAAAGTGATGTAAATTTGAAACTTTTTGAACTTTTCGTCTTGATCTTGTGTAATGAGAGCTTCATCCATTTTTTGAATGTTCATATCTTGCTTCTAAAAAATAATGATACTTCATTTAATAAATTATGCTAACCATGATTTCTCATACTTTGCAATCTTTTCCTTGCACACTCTTCTAACTAATGCTATAATATTTACAATATCTCAATCACTTCTTTGTAGTGCTTGAAACAACTATTGGTAATTCCCAATATATTCCTCATCAAGTATAAGTTAAAAAAAATTCAAAAGACTGCATAAATTTCAATACAGTACGAAGGATTTTAAAATATTCTGATACGTTTTATTTCCGCCAAAATAGTATAGAAGATTAAAAAAAAAATAGTACATTATTTTGTTTTTAATATCTCATGACTTTCTATATTCATTTCTCTTTGACCTCTAGTATTAATTTGTAATGTATATATGAAGTAATTCTTAAATTCATTTTTTTTAAAAAACATAATGGGTGGGTACAACTAACAAGATTAGTGATGACGATTTGGCATGTGAAGATAACATCTAATTTTTTATAGGGACAAAAAAAATTAGTAAATATATTAGTTGAAAAAAAATTGTGGTGTTACACCTCACTATATAAATCTGTCTTTGAAACCACCATTGAAGTTCAGAGCTAGAAATTTAATAAATAATCAAACATATAACTTAGATAAGTAAGGGTGCATCCACTCTTATATTATCTAGCGAGTTGAATTCTTTATGCATTTTATTAAATTAATAGTATATATATCCTTATTTTCTTACTTTAGATACAAACTTACTTTAAAAGTGTGTAAATGGAACTAGGTCCATATGTTTTTTGGGTTCTTTTTTTGGTGTGTGTGTGTGTGTGGTAAAACAATGTCTGATATTTTCTGTACTATCCTTTGCTAGTTTTCCCAAACCGGGCCCGATCTGTATGACTTTATCCTTACATTCGGGCTTCAGAGACATAGGCTTTATTTCTTAATCCCCAAATCCACCCAATGCTAAATGTTCGAAGAAACAGATATGAACGTTTGCAATAAAAGCAGGGTGAAAAAACTTAATTAACTTCTGTTGCCAATAAGAAAAGGAAAATTAAAATTAAAAAAAGGTTCCGTGTTATCAAAAGAGGGTCCGGGTTTAGTTTGTTCCAAATTATTGCACGTAATATTTAAAGAGTTTATATAAAGTCATTTTGTTAAGACATCCAATAAAAAATTATCACATCAGTAAAAATTGATTTGTAACTTAACTATTTTAAAAGTCACTCATAACATGGTTGATGATTGATTGAAAATGTAAAAAAATTTACACTGTAAATGCATAATAATTAAACTCATATTTTAATTAGGGTAAATTTTTAGATTTGATAACAACCCAATGGCTCCACTAATGATCGGACTAGGACCGGATCCATATGATGTTTAGACAAAATAAATAAATTTAGATATTATGCATACTTAATAAAAATAAAAAATCAAAAGTAAGGATTTTTTGTAATGTATATTTTTAAAACAAATCATATCAATACAACCTAATAATATGTACACAAAAAAAAAACCCTAATAATATATAAAAAAAATGTATTTTTTAAGCTATAAAAATGTATTAATTTAAGTCTAAAATACAACTAATTTATCAAATTTTCTAAATAAATATATATGTTTAGAAGTATAGTGTGGAATCGAGCTAAATCGAGTTGACAAAATTACCTTTTTCGTCACCTCTGTTAGTAACGTTGTTAATTTTAGCATACATGACAATTAAGTGGTGATCTGGGCAGTTGAGTTGACACGTCCTCCACATGACAGTATGTGTTGAAGCCACGTGGGAGGACCAAATTGAATTCAAACAAAAAGTTAAAAGACCAAATCAAATTTTTAGCCCTTCTTTCCCAAAGTGTCTTCTTCCCCGTGGGTTGCGGCAACCATGGTTGACCATCCTCCAACCCAGTGATTAGTGCAGTGCGAAGAAGCACAAATCCGGTCGACCTCGCAAGCAACTGCTGGGCGAAACGCGGTGGAGCATGGTGACTCTGTACGTGGTGGTGTGAAACGTCAAATTTATCTCTCATCTACCCACAACTCCATTATATAACAGAAACATTATTTTCTGTTAAAACAATTTATTTTTTTCCTTTCATTTTCTTTCGTGTTTCTCTCATTCCAAAAACTCTTTAAAATCCATTCTTTTTATCACTATTTTTTCTATCTTCTCTCTTTCAAAATTCTTTCTCAAAGCATAAAATCAATAAAAACTTATTCAATTAATTTAAAATTAGTTATTAAATTTTTTATACATAATAATATTAAATACAAATGTATTACAGGAAAATCCAAATCGACCAAAATCAATTAATTCAGTTTGAACATTTTTTGTTAGCCTGGCTTGATCCAAACTAATTCAAATAATAATCAATTGATTAGGTTCAGATTATCACCTTTTTAACTAAAAATAAAATCATTCCAATACCAAAAATATGGATGAAAAAATGTGAAAATTAAAATAAATGTTAAATAAGGAATCAATTAAAATTAAACTCACACCACATCATATTCTTAAGTTCAAACTCTAAACATAAACATAATTGAATGAAGAGTTTAATGGGCATGAACTGTTGGTGTAAATTAGTTTTACACCGACATCCAATAAGAACTCACCATATTAACACCTCAGCCCACTTTGTAACTGCATTTTAAAATTACCTGCAAAATAGTTTTAATTGGACATCAGTGTAAAACCGGTTTATACTGAGAGTGCATGTCCCTTTTTCTCTTGGATGAAACTAATAATGGATATAAAGAAAATGAGGTCATTGGGTCATGTCGATCAGGTCTCGAGTTTCAAATCATAAAGAATGAGTATTGAACCAACCATGTTTGATTTTAATCAGTTTTTATTAATTAGACCTTATTAACCGAATGGGACTAATTCAATTAATTTTTTTTGTTTTTTCAAATTGATCGGATCACCGATATGTGGTTGGTTCAAGTGGTAACGAATTTGGATCCTTAAGCAAGTGGTATCTCGGAGGATTAGTTTTCACAGCTACACACCAAAAATATCTTGAAAAACAAAAAAAAAAATTAATCGGATCGAACTGAACCAACTTTTTTTTTTGACGGAGAACTGAACCAATTTACACCGTTTATCAAGATGCAAAATGCAAAGATAATGGCAATTGAGCACCAATATAATAACATAATCTCAACAGTAGTTATAATCACAATGACAAAAACAATCCGATTGAAAAACCTTAAACACACGTTATCCTTCGTTCTATTTCCGATTGAAAAACCCTAAACCCATGTTACCCTTCGTTCTATTTAAACAATGACAATTTTTTCTATTAATCTGTATTACTAAACCAAGATTATGTTAAAATATCTTTAACTGCTTTATTATGCACCATTTTTTGGTACAGCATATTATTATTCTGCTGACTAATCAAATGATTTATTAGAATCGGGTATATAATTTGGCATTAAATTGTTGGTGTTCGGTCCGTCTAACTAACGTTAGAAGTTAACAAAAATGAAAAAATGACCAGTGTGTCTATCAATTTTCCCCAAACTGAGAAAGATAAGCATCATGTTGGGTTTTCAGTTATCAAATTGAATTTAGATGAACTGAAAAGTTTGTTTCTTGTGAAATTATGATTTTGAGGTCAAAACTCTACTACAAGTAACTCAAAATTGATTTTATCAAATATGTACGAGGTAAGGTGAAATTCAGGTTGCATCCATCAAATTATGGTTAGAGATAGTATATAATCTGTAAACCAAACATGCATAAGGTTGTGTATTGAACTTTCTAAACCCATCTCTAGTCAACAATTATCTATTTCAAGTCCCAAGTATACTGGGGAAAAAACTCTTCATTTAACGGATAATGTTTGGGTTGTTAATGCAATGCAATGCACAGTTGCAGTCAAAGTAAGTAAAGCAAAAAGGAACCACCATCTTGGGCTTTAGATCTTACTTTCTCTTCTCACACATACACACGGGACGGGATCCAGCTTTCATTAAGCAGCTCATTGGTCCCATCGCCACCTACAACCTTTTGTCATCCCCAATAAAAGTATAAAGTGGAATTTAAAACACACAAAAGTTTCTTGCACTTTTAATGAAAATGATGTTACAAACTTTGTTGATCTTTATTTATTTTTTCCTTTTGATGATGAACCTCATCTTCATGTCTGCTTTGAAACCAAACTGCCAAATTCGAAGTCCATTTTTTTACAAATTATGGGAAAATTACTTTCTAACGTTTAATAGTGCACCATCCTGATTTATTTCTTTCATTCCTTAGATATTTCTGGTTTCATTCAATTTTGTAGTTTATAAATATCATTATCATATGCAGCAATCACCCAGTGTGGGCATAGGTTTGTTTATCTATTTTTTTTTATTTTGTTTGGGGTGTCATCATGGACATGGTGGGTATATATAGGCTCAAATTATATAGGCTTAATTGCATTTTTAGTTCCTCAGCTTTTTAAATTGTGCGATTTTGGTCCCTTAAAAATTTTAATTACATTTTTGTCTCTCAACCTTTTCAATTGTGCGATTTTGGTCCCTCAAGAAATTTAATTGTACTTTTCATCCCTCAACTTTGTGAAATTGTGCAATAAAAGCCTTTATTTTGGTTCCTACAAGGACTAATTTTGCACAATTTCACAAAATTAAGGGATAAAAGTGTAATTAAATTTCTTGATAGACCAAAATCGTACAATTGAAAAAGTTAAGGAACAAAAATATAATTAAAATGTTTAAGAGACCAAAATGGCACCGTTAGAAAATTAGGGAACAAAAAAGTGAAATTAAGCCACTTATATAACTTTAACAACAAGCTAGGCAGCAACCACCTACCTTGTGATATGGGAGGTACACTGCGAGCCCATATTACCACCGTACGGAGTGTTGATTCCATGGCCCCCACAGAAAAATATTCATCAGCCCATGGACTTTTGGACTGCTGTGGGGTCTAATGAGACACCTAAAAGACAAATATCTCTCTGTGTTATGGACAAAATTGTCCTTGCCTCTTTGTTTTGCACAAGAAAAAGTGAATGAGGAGGTTGGCCTCTGGCCCTCAGTAGATTGTAGATAATAGTCAGATGAACTACATATCATATATGATCAATAAAAAAACAGGATTACAAAGAAAGTTAAAGCGAAAGTACTTGCACTTGTTTTTGGGTATTCTGACCATTTTGGTTTTGAATGAATGATGATGAAAGTTTTTGGTGCCTTCTGACACCGACATAAGCTGTATTGCCAGTTTTGGGCTCAAGGTTGGAAGGCATGCAGATGCAGGAATGGCATCTGCTTCTACAGTGAAAACAGGAAAAGAAACATGTTCTTGGGTCTTGGCATCGGTGTAGCTATTCTGAGTATTCTAGAGCAACACAACCTAAATTGAGTGGCGTGTGTTAAAAATGGCCACTTTTGGGGCTCTAATGCTACTAAATTGACTACCAACAGCAGCGTAACTTTGTTTTGGTCCATTTCGGTTGAGGAAAAGAACTAATCAGAATATCATAAGCCCATGTGACCTTCTAAAACCTGAGTGGCGATTTCAGGGACATTTATTAATACACTTCATGAAACATTGTGCAAATAAAAGAAGTTTGGGATGTTGCAAGGGTAGATCTAGCATGAAGTATCCCGATAGGTGGCTCAGACGTGAGACATTATTTTTAATCGTTAGGTATATTATCTAAATATTTTACGATTTAGATTTCAGATTTTAAAAATAAAATGGTGACCTGTAACTTGTGATAATGGTAAAAAAAAGAGGCAAAATCAAATTACATTATTATCCCTATTCCCTCACCCTCATATCATCCACCTTCCTTCGTGCGTGCCCTCTCTCTCCTCTCCTCCCCTCCCCGCTGCCATCGAAGCCATCTCCTCCGAAGCTTCTTCTTCCGCCTTCCAAACAAAGCATTCTGTATTGTTTCTTGCTTGACAAAGATGGTTTAAAAAAAGAAAGCCCAGAAGGCGGTGGTGCAGGACTGGAGTACTGATATTTGCGATAGTGTACTACAGTATTAGACAAATTGAAAACCCAAAAAAAAAATCTCTTGATTTTTTAAAAAAAAATCAAACACCAGATGCCGATGGTTTTTCGAGTGAGGATCAGGACACCAATAAGTTTCTTGTTGAAGAATCAAAAGAGATCAAGAAAAAAATGTAAGAAATAGCATATGAACACAAATTTAAATTCGCCCTAGTAAGAAATAGCCGCTTCAGATATAGTATCTTAGATCCTACACTTTTTTTTATTAAATAGCCGCTTAGAATCTCATGATGCTGAATGTAATAAAAAAAACCTCTCAGAAGATGGTGACTAAAGGTGGAACACGACGGTGGGGTGGTGGAAGACGGAGGCACATACCAAATCTAGGTTGAATGTGAAAGGGGTGGAGTGGTAAAGGGCAAAGAGATAAAAATGAAATTTCAAAAATAAAAGAAACTAAAAATAAAAAATAAAAACCGAAAATTGAAAAACCTAATATTATGGATTAAAAATAGTGCCTCACGATTGGACAAAGGCATCTATTCTAACATTGTCACATTGGACTTTTCAACCCAACAAGGAGGGACACGGCTCTTGCAACTCTGCAGTTTATCCATTATTATTATGTAAGGGAAAAAACTGTGTTGTTGCCATTTCCATCACTTCTCAAGTCACACAGCTCTACACAGAAAGAAAGAAAAATCTCAGAAACAATTCTTGTACATTAACTGCGGGATAACATCAAATTTTGGACCTCATATGTAATATCGTGTATATTTATCTCTATCTCTCATTTATTCCTTCCGGATCTATATATAAGCAAAAAAACCTAACTTCACACGTATTAAGAAAGTTAGTTATATTAGTTTAATTATCTTGATTTGTGTAAAAAATAAGTTATAGTTACTAAAATATCATTTCTTGGGAGTGTATAATGCTCTTGAAAGTTATATCTTGGGAGTATATAATGCTTTTGAAAAAATAAAAAAACAATTAACCAAAACGTATTTTTGACATAATGGCATTAAATAAGGTTGATTTGATTGACTTTTGCTTATATTTAAGTCCAAAAAATTTAGGTACTTTTTTACTTATATATAGGTCAAGAAGAAGTACGAGTACTTTTTATTTTCTTTGTATATACGCAATTCAAAAATACATCAAATAACAAAGAGAAAACATCTTGTCCCGTTTTGTAGTACAAAAATCATTTCTCATATTTGATATCCTTACAAATTTTTTGATGTAGTATTAAAATGTGTGTATATAAAAAAAAAGATAAAAAAGTAACTGAAGAATAAAAATAAATATATAATATCAAATACATATTCTTTGATATTTAAATAATAGAAGTCAAAAAAATTTGATACGATATGTATAACCAAATCTGTAAAAGTCTTTCATGTTTGCTTGCAGGTACATGACATTGAATTTGACAAATGACATATTTGGTAGAGTGTGGTAATTTTGATTTTTGAATCCCTTATTATTATTTTTTAAATCCTTTTTTTTTTGTACTAGAATTTTAAATCCTTTTAATCTTTCAAATTAGGTTGAAATGTATACGTGATTCTGAATTATATGAGTTACAAACTTACAGTATCCATAACCGGCTGGACAATGGTACAATGAGAGGAAAAAAAAAATGAAATGAGAGAAAATAAAACGATTTTATAATTTTGTGTTGTTTGGTTGTGAAGAGAAAATAGGAAAAGAAAAATTTGGTGGGCCTAAACAAAAAATCTTCTCCCCACTTATGAAAAAAAAAAGGAAAAAGAGATAAAATGATGTAAATAGTAAAATTTATCTCTTATCTATCCGCAACTCCATCATATAGCAGGAGTATGATTGTCTATTAAAAAAATTTATATTTTTCATTCCATTTTGTTTTATGTTTATCTCGTATCAAATAATCCTTAAAATTCATTTTTTTTCATCACTCTCTTTTTATCCACATTCTTACTTTCTATCTTCTCCATTTTGAATTTCTTTTTCAAATTAAACAAAGCATAAAATCAATAAAAACTTGATTCAATTAATTTAAAAATAATGTTATTAATTTTTTTTGTACGTAATAGTATGAAAAATAAATGTAATATAAAGAAGTTCGATTTCACATAATTGAATTGAACTCAAATACCGGGCAGGTGAACTAGAATCGACCCAAGCTCGATTAATTATGCAAATACTTATTACATTTATTAAAAGATTAGAATAATTAAGCTAAAATTGTTTTTTGAAAAATGCTAGCAACATTGTCAACATATTTTTTGACACTTTATTTTTATCATTCTCTTTCTTATTGGTTGAAATTCATGTGGGTCCTATAAAATTCAAGTGAGACCCACATGAATTAGTAAAACTCACACTAATTTCAACCAATAGAAAAGAATATGTTGAAAAGAGAGTGTTAGAGAAAATATTATTAACACTTCTCTTGTTTTTTTATTTGAATCAAGCTCAAGTTTGAGTTTGGTTTTTCAGATTGAATAATGCTCAGATCGAGTTCAGAAACACAAAACACCAGGTGTTCTGGCTTGATTCTATAATTCTATCCCGTACATTTGTTATTAGCTTTTAAAATGGGGCCAATTGAGGTAATTCAGGGAGTGAATTGATTTTGAATAAGGATTTAATTGATATACACGATTAGTGTAAAGATTTTGAGTTTAATTGTTATATACTGATAGTGTAAAACATTTTTACACAAACATTCAATCATAAGTTATCACATCAGTAAATTTATTTGACTCTTATCTTAACTACCTTAAAAGTCAATCGTACCATGAATGATGATTGATTGTCTGCGTAAAAATGTTTTACACCGTCAGTGCATAACAATTAAACTCAAAGATTTTTTACACAGACAATCAATCAAAAATTGTCACATAAACTAAAGTGTTTGACTCTCATCCTAATTATCTTTAAAATCACACATACCATGATTTCTGATTGGTTGTGAGTGTAAAAAACTTTACCCTGACACCATATAGTAATTAAACTCTTTGAATAATAAATTTAAAAGATAATTTATTATTTAAAAGGTCCAGACAATCACTTCCAAAAAAGGACCTAGACAAATTAAACTTAAATTTTTTAATTTATATATATTTTAATTGTCTGTATTTTATTTTATGTTGAATTTCATTCTCTAACATTTGTCCTCATTTGACATGTCGTTTAAATATAAAAAAATCGGCCATATTTTATCCCAAATCTCCAACAAAATTATCAAATGGAAGATTCTTCTTAAAAATACACTTTTATATCAAACTTTGTGATAATACCAAAATCATATCTGTTCGTATTAATTCAGATCCAATCTTACTCATATGAGCCAGATCATAGATAGACAATTTTTGATAAATCGCTTGGTAGCTTGATCGACGAAGTACCTAACTTAAGAATAACATAACTATTAAGTAGTGATTTAATAAAGAAAAGCCAAATTGTATTACCAACCAGGTGTTGCGTTTAAATCATTAAATTGACAAAACAAATCAATATCAAACTTTTCAGTATCAGTATACCTTTTTAACTTTATGTACAAAACATAAAACTTTTTCTTTTGGGTACTAAACCCTTTCTTTCCCCTGTCTACCTTGAACACTTCAGAATTCATTAAAAGCAGAGATAATAAGGGAGACCAGAATAATATTACATGTTTATAGATTTATTTATATAAAATTAAACTTGATGTATAAGATACACTACAAGAAAAAAAAAGATACACTACAACCTACTGGGATTCCAATAAAAAAAGATAGACTAAAAACCCAAATTGGTCCTCGATAAAAAATTACGTAGACATTTTGGTCCCTGAGAAATGAAAAATATCAATTTAATCCTCAAAAATATAAAATACGGATCAAAATAATTCCTGACAGAGACTAAAATATCCCTAAAAATTACTCTAAAAAGGACCAATGTAATCTATATTTTATATTCTTGAGGATCAATTTAGGTCTTTCCTCAAAAAAAAATATAAATGACCTACCCATTTTTTTACTCAATTTAATTATTTTAAGTAATTGATTCCCCTGTAAAGTTTGGAACACTTGTATTTCGGGAAAACAAATGATATTACATTTACATACATATCTAACTTTTTGTTTACTGGAAATATGTAACTTTAATAAGGATACAATGTCACAGTTAGTGGATGATAAAATATACCACTAATTATAGTTTAGTTACCTAGAAAAAGCAAACTTGACCAGTGGACAATTACTCCAATTTCATAAGGATTTTAGCAATGGAAAATGTGATAAAAAATAATAATTAAGCCACATCTCTCTTCCATTCCACCTTCCATGATGACTAATTTAGTCATGAGCTATATATCCCTAGCTCACTACTTTAGTGCGCATTGAGTAGATATGTTATAATACCAAGTTTCGATTACAAGCCTGGATGGAAGTGTTTCAAGTTTCTATATATTTAATTGGCGAAAGGCCACGAACTGTTCTGCTATTATTATCCCAACTCCATCAGGCAGAAAGGTTAGAAGTAGAAACAATTGTCACAGACCCATCATGAATGTAATTACAGGCGTGCATTGGCAGACATAGATCTAATGACAATAAAATAATGATCGTTTTATATATACTAGGTAATAGTTTAAGAATAAAGGAATTCTTGAGCAAGGACAGAAGAACATAAATGCTGCGCATATGTGGTTTTAATGAGTATGAGTATAATATTTATAGCATCCTTGCTTCATCATGGGGAGAATTTCATATACTACATTCTATTATATTTTATATTCCTTAACCATAATCCTTCCCTCACATGTATATCACTTCCCAGTTTCACGCATGTCTCTAATCTATCTATTTTCCTTAACGTTGCCACCTCTGTTGTGATATATATTAGATTTGATCCTAATTTAATTCCAAAAGCTAGTTTAAGAGGTGAGAATTGTCTAAACTTTATAAATTCTTATGAGGTTCTATCTCTAGCCAATATGAAACTTGAGTTTTTTTAAATACACCCCCTCACGTCCAGCATTATTGGACTTGGTGCATAGATAATATGGTGAGCGACCCTTTAATGGATCTACGATAAGCTTGGATACCATATTAGATTTTGGGCCTAACTCAACCTCAAAATCTAGCTCAATGGGTGAGGAATGCACAAGTTTTATAACTCTTATGAATCTCTATCTCTAATCAATATGGGACTTAGGTTATTTGGAACAGTATATGCCTCAACTCATTTTTGCAACCTGATACATGTCTTCAGTAATTTTTTTTATATATAATATTTGTTATTGTTATTTGTTACGTTACAGAGAGATGCCGACTAAAGTTACTTCATATTTTATGCAATTTCAACCTTCACAATCAACACGATATGCGTATAATAATAATAAATGTCAGAAGCAGACTAGTACCACGGAAAACAAAATTTAATTTTGATATAATATTAATATAAATCATCAAATAAATCATACATTAATACATATACGTTTATTATGAAAATTAAATATTTTTAATAATATAAAAATATATAATTCGCAAAGCGGGATAGTTTTTGCAGCATCTGTCCCAACAATATTCAATATGGATCAATCATGCTGACGAAGTAGAGCATAAATTGATTAAATTATGTTTGAAAATTGTTTTAATTAGGATTCATCCCAAACCGTCTTAATTGCAGCAATTTAATCTATTTTTATTGTGTTGGATGTAAGAGTGGATGTTTAGTCTTATATCGCCTAAAAATATCACTACAAAACATAGATAATTTTCATCTTGCAAGATGATTTTATGGGATTGGATTAGGTTAAATCCAAATTAATTTTCATATTTGATATTTCCATCCGTTGTCATTGTACGTAGCATCGATACGAATATTTATAGATTTCTAGATATATTATTGTAGAAGAGAGAAAGAAAAATAACTCAAGTGTGTACCAAGGTGTATTTTTACTTTCCTTATGTAAAGAATACTTAACGGTGATTAGTGTATTTTGTCGGCTTTTTGATCAAATTAGCTTTGTTTTTTAAACATGTTATCAAAACAGTTTTGTTTTCAAACATATTATCAAACTATTCTTGTTTTAAATAAAATATTAATTTTTGAGTGATGCTAATTAGATCAACGCCACTCCATTACACGTGGGGCCTTCTTATTGGACGCCATTGATTTTTTTAGAATTTTAAAAAAACATTTTTTATGGAAAAAAAAAAAAAAACTCTCCACGTGACGCCCTCAGGAGAGTACTGGCACCAGTTGCAGTGACGCTACTTTCCTAAGGGAGTCACATAGCCACTTGATGGTCATTTATTTTACCTACCCCCATCCCCCTCCCACCGCGCACCCAACCTCCCACCCCCACATCCCATCCCAACACTCAGTTCTTCATGACAGCCTTTAACATTTTATTAAATAAACAATATAATTTTAACATTTATTCTACTATTATTATATTAATAATAATGTAATTTTATGTTTATTTTAATTCATTATTATTATTAATGTTATTATGATGCACATTTAACCATAAATTGAAACACGATAATATTATTAATTGAGAAACACAAGGAAACACATAATACATAAACAGAAAACAAGAAACACAAATGATACAAAAAGAAATAAAACAAGAAACACAAATGGAATATAATACGAAAATCACGGTTGAGTCAAGTCTACACAACACTCATCATTAGATGGTTATGGTTCCTCCAAGCATCTCATTATTTCGATGACGGTCCTGGTTCCACCAAACATAGCGTATAACTCAATCGGGCCGCGCATGTGGTTATGCTTAAACATAGTGAACATCCTTCGAATGTCATGCCCATCTATGGAGTTATAAGGGTTGCGGTAATAGACCTCGGAAACCCTACGCCTACCTCTGAATTTTGCATGGATCTGTTCTTTCAGAGAATCAAATGTAATGTTTTCTAAAAGTCTAAGAGCCCTTGGGTATTCGCATTCGAATTTGGTTCCCCAAGTGTTAGTTGTAATTTGACCATCAAAATAGAGGAAAGCTAGAGTCGAACCGACCCTTGGGACATATACGGAGGGCTGAGTGGGCTCATTGCATTCCATTGTCTCAGGGTGAAGAGAGCAGTGGTGGGTTAAGAGAGAGAGAGAGAGAGAGAGAGAGAGAGAGAGAGAGAGGATGTTGGCCTCACTCTAGAGTGTGCCAGGCGGCCATCCCCCATCCACTTATTTTACCTACCGTTCCCCTCCCCACTATATATACCCCTCCGCCCCCACCCCTCAACATCCCATATCTCACTCCCCCTTAACCCAACACTTCTTTCTTTCTTCACACATCTCACTTCCTCCTCTACTACACTCTTCAACATTATTTATTTTACTACTATTACTCTTTAATGTTAAGTAAGCGATTTATATTAATATTTACTTTACTATTACTATTTACGGTTGTGTAATTTATATTAATTTTTTTATTACTCTTGTAAATTTTATTAATATTGTGTAATTTAGATTAATGTTATTATTATTTATTTTTGTAATCACTAATGTTTTTAATATTGTTTAATTGTAATTATTCTACAACTTTTTTTATTATTGCATTTTTTAATAATATTAATATTAGTTATGCAACGTATCCCACTCCCCCTTTTACTACACTCTTCAACATTATTTATTTAATTATTACGGTTTAATATTAAGCAAGCGATTTAATTATAATTATTTATTTTATTTTAGTTATTAGTTTGAACCAATTTTGTAAATTTTATTACTATTGTATAATTTATATTAATGTTATTATGTTGGGGGGTGGGGGCGGGGTATATATAGGGGGAGGGGGAGGGGCAGGTAAAATAAGTGGCCACTTCACGTGGCGCTTTAAGGAGAGTGGTGTCACTGCAACCAGCGCCACTAGTGGCCGGCCATGCAAAATCCTTTTTTTTTTATATATTTTTTCATAAAAAAAATTTTGTTTAAATTCTGAAAAAATAAATGGCGCCCAATGAGAGGGTGCCACGTGTAAAGGAGTGGCGCTGGTCCAACTAGCTCCACTCAAAAAGTAATATTTTATTCAAAACAAGAGTGGTTTGGTAATATGTTTGAAAACAAAATTATTTTGGTAAAATGTTTGAAAAACAAAGCTAGTTTGGTTTAAAAGCCGTATTTTTTAAAAGTTGTTGTATTTTTCTTGGTGTTTTCTCCGATACCCCTAATAATTTTGGGGTAAAAATTACCCTATCCAATCAGAATGTGTCATCTCAATTAAATGAGTCATGTTAATGGGTCAAGTCAAATGATTATCACCATTTGATTAGACCACCAGGCAGGGTAATTTACACTCGAGGTATCAGAGAATTCACCATTTTCTTTCAACCATTTGGCACTTTGACTCACATAAATGATTTTTTTGCACTAAATCATACTCCCTCTGTCCCTAAATATAGGAACATTTTTATCAATTTCTTGGTCCCAATTTATAAGGCCCTTTTTAAGTTACTATGTTGCATTAATTTTTTTTTTTATTAAATTGCCCTTTGGAGATGATGAGTCACGTTAATTGAGTGGGTGATTAATTAAGTGAAAAAAGTAAAATTATGAACGTAATAAATTTAAGGACAATTTGGGAAAATTGTATATAATTTTAATGTTAGTAACTAAATAACCAACTTTTTTAAGGGGTGTGAATTGATTAAAAGGTTCCTACATTAAAGGACGGATGAAATATTTACTTAATTAATGTCTGTTTGATTTCACATTCAACAACATCAATCGCGAGTTGATAATGGTCAAACACGATTTAGATAGTCATATGTATTTCAAGGACAAGATCACATGCATTGTAATTTCTTTATTTATTTTTAAAGTATTTTTTCATATGGATGTAAATAAGGCATTATTATTGAATAAAGTTGTACCAAGATATTTCCAACTAAATGACGCCTTTAACTTACTAGTCACCTTTTAGCATACCAAACGTTTAAAAATCACTTGTCCACTCTATGAGGAGTAAATGAGTAGCTTGAAGTGCTTAGCCAAGAAGGGTAATGTCTTCATTTGCCTTTCACGTGATGGGAAAAATGTTTTAAAGTTCGTTGTAGGTTAGCTAGCTAGCCTAGGTTCATTATTTGAAGGTTTAATTGTATTTTTAATCTCCGGATATTATAATTATATAATTTTAATCCTTCAGGTTTTAATTGCGCTAATTGGATCCCGTAAGTATCACGATTATGCAATTTTGGTCCCCCAAGTTTCAATTGCACCAATCGGGTCCCCCAGGTATCACGATTGTGTAATTTTGATCTTCGAAGTATCATGATAGTACAATTTTTAACGCCAGTAACCTACGTGACTCACGTGGAACTGATTTGACACTTAGTGAGGTCAACTTGGCAACTTACATGACATTTTTATGTTACATCATTTACATCTCACACACTTTAATGGTCAAATACACATCATTAAGTGTCACATAAGAATGACATATAAGCTCTCAAGCTGGCCACACTAAATGTCAAATCAGTCCCACATGTGGTTCGTAGTCCATTGACGGTAAAAAAGGCATAATCATGATACTTGAAGGACCAAAATTACATAATCATGATATTTGGGGGACCCAATTGTTGCAATTAAAATTTGAAGGACCAAAATTACACAATCGTGATATTTGGGGGACCCATTAACGTAATTAGAACATGGGAAATTAAAACTATATAATTATGATATCTGAGAGATCAAAAATATAATTAAACCTTGTTTAAATGAAAGTTCAAAGTTTTAGTGGGTTATCCGTAAGAGGAAAAAGTTTCTAAGTGAAAAAGTTTGAGGAGCCAAATCCCCTTTTATATGGCTGAGAAAAACGCAAAACAAAAGAACCGAGATTTGAAATGGGTGGAGAATCATAGGGTGCAATGCAGCAGTGCAAAATGTGCAATATTGGGATGTGTTACTGTTATGCTGTGGAAGATTGGGTCCCACCACACGCACTTCCCCCTCAGTCTTTGGTTTGCTTGGGAACTCCCACCTCCACCACTACCAAGCATCATCACTCTCAAACATGCCCTTTCCTTGTCCACAACCACGAGCACAAGTGAAACACACCTACGTTATTTTAGTTCACAGTGACAAACAAATCCCAAAGCCCAAAAAATGGAACCTGTCTTGCCCATCATCCAACATCACATGTTTGTCGGAATAATATATGCTGTTCTACAAAATATGTTGCAATTTTGTATCATATACTCCTATTTTGATTGATCAATTAATTTAAAGTCAATAATTAATAATAAAAGATGATAAGAGATAATTTTTTTGACTATTCAAAATTTAGGACACATAATTGTGACACACTTTGTAAAACATCCTGTTATCCATATTTGTCCTTAATATGCTACATCTTTTATGTGACGCATGCAGAACCATAAATCTCTATGTGCCAGAACAAAACAAGCCCATGCCTCCTAAGAAAAACAAATCTCAGTCTCTCTTTTTGTCTCTCTTTTTTAATGATTTAGTGCATTCAGTATGTTATGGAACCTTGTGAGCATGCAACCAAACCCTCTAAAAATGACCATGGTTACGTTGGGTTATAGGACTATTATGGTCCTCACAGACCCTTCTCAAATTCTCTCAGTTAGTCTCTGTTTTGTTCAAGTTCTCCACGTCCGTTTCGAGTATATGGCATTGTAGTGTGGTCCCGACTGTTGTTGGGTGCAGTGGCCTCCAGAAACTATCTCTGGCACTTAAGTCTAGTGAACGCTTTCTTTAGAATAATTCTAAAATCTCGTTAATGAGTGTCCTAATAACACTCTTTAAAGAATCCAAAAAAATATGTTTTTATGGAAAAATTAAATATACAACATCTTAGAATAATAAATACATCATTTTTTCATACAAACTTACTTCTTTTGAAATCTTAACGAAGGCACTCGTTAGCATTCTCCTAATTCTAATTACTTTTTCTAATACATATATGCGAACACCCAATTTTGTCCGGGTCAATTTTCTTTTTTTATAAATACTAAAAAAAAAAAAAGAACTAAAAAAATATATATAATTTGTTTTTTAGCCCAATTCTTAGAAGTTAGGTCTATCATGTTTTAAAAAAATAAAAAAATGATAACAATACAAATAATAAAAAAGGGAAAATAAAAAATATATGGTGAAGGTTCAATTATGTTTAGTAGATAAGAAAAGATAGTGATAGAGAGTGAGTTTATTATCAAATTTCCGATAAATACTCTCAGAATCCATTTGGTTTGATATGATTATCACAATCTTATTAGATAATGATGAGAGTTGAGCTTTTGAAGGAGATTCCGGTAGTACATTTTCTATAAATGCAAGCAGATGCAAACAAGAGGGAGGAGCTTGGGAGCCTTTGTTAGATTCCTCCCACATTCATCTTCTTCCTCGAGCCCCTCATTCTTCTTCCCTCTTCTTCTCCACCACGCAAACAGTAGCTCGCGAGCCACCAAGCTTCTCCATTGCTAGTCATGCCGGACAGCCGTTGTTTCTTAGTAGAACCGCCGCATGCCTCTGCCATTTCAGGACGCAAGCTAGCGTGAGCAGTAGCACCGTGTCTCACTCCTCCATCCAGTCACACTCTTCCACTACGCCCGGCAGTACTGCAGCCATCAAGTCAATACTGCGCCTCTTCTTTTTCACCGCTACGCTGCAGCATCCCGGTCATCATCCACTGTCGCTACAAGCTCAGTCTGCCACCATCGCGCTACCCCGTCGCCGTTCACCTTCTTCCTCACTGCATCACCATCAAGCACCGTCCACAGCCGCTGCAAGCTCTAATCATTACCATATATCCAGCCCAACCTTGTACCACCATAGCGGAACAGCAACACCGCCATCTCCACGCGCAGTATCATCGTGCCATGCTGCAACACTCCAGTCCCGTATCCATCATGTGATCACTGCCCAAGTCCACCATCGTACACACCGGCAGAAGCACACAGGTTGCACCGTGAGGAAGAGCTACTATCGTGATCTCAACCCACAAAAGCATCACCACCGCCAATCATCTACTCCACTGCATCAGGATTCGCATACTGGCAGCACCACCGAGTTCGAACACGTTGCCCAGGACCGCCGCAAGCGCCGCTGTGGTCGTGCCTAGATCACTACCATGCGTGCTTCCTGTACCTAGCAGCATCACCTTGCTTCAGTTCTATTTCTCTGCCTCATCCTCACGTGTTACAGGTTCAGCAAGATGATGACATTTTATTATTTTCTTCCGTGCTTTTGTTTGAATTGGAAGTTCAAAAATAAAAAATAAAAAAACTTTTTTCAAAAAGAAAATTAAAAAATATCCAACCAATCAACCATTTTCTAGAAGAACTACGTGGCTTTGAATTTTCCATCGCACCAAGGAATACGTAGGAGCGAAATTAATCATTTCGTCAAGCTAAAATTAAATTTTTCTATTTTTGTGTTGTTTATCTTCTCTTTATTCTTTTTTGGGTAAAACAAATATTTTTGAAGTTATTAAAATATGCACAATTAACTTGAGCTACCATTCTTAGAACGGATGATGTAGGGTGCTAATACCTTCCCTACTCGTAACCGACTCCCGAGCTAGATCTCAATATTTTAAAAAGGACCAGTTTCCTTAAGTTTATAGTGTTTCCAATTTTTTCCAAAAATAAAATTGGTGACGACTCCTCTTTCTTTTGATTCGCGGCTCCCGGACGGGATGATCGCGACAATATATTTAATAAATAAACATATTCTAAATGGTTTTCTACACAGAAAAACAATCCAAAACATTATAATGGATTTTTTAATTCAAGTAAACAATCCAAACATTGTAACTTGCCAAATCAATTTAAACCTCCAACTTTATCATGATTTTTTTTTTTGGATATAACTTTATCATGAATTTTAGTTCCAGAAATAATGGAGCGCATTTATAATTATTTGGCTATTTCGTATTTAGATAAGTTTTAAATTTAAATATATCTTTACAAACAATTATTGTTTTCACGGATGATAATCATTCTCCTTCAGTTAAATCGGAGGAGAACTAGAGAAGAATTGAATCTTTTATCTAAATAAAACATAAGAGTAGGGGTGAGAATATGCTAGCCCCAACATCCTGATATAAATAGACCTATCCTGTATTCTAATCTCAAGGTTTGAGTCTGACTTATTAACCTGATATAGGTCAATTTTTAGGGTCTGATCTGGCTTACTTCAAAGCCTGGTCTGCTTTGGAAACCTATTTAAAGGTCTACTTTTCAACAAGGTCTTTAAATATGCCTCCACTTATAAATAGTTCATATGTCTTCATCTGTAAATATGTTTGTAAGCCTCTGATGATAAAGAGACTGATAGATCTATACTGATAAATAGGCCACTGGCCCTCACAAATAAATATGCAAGTAAGTCTTTACATTTAAATAGACCAATACAATTTTGCTTTCAAATATTATAAATAATATTATTACATTATTATAATATATTATATTTTACACACACACACATATATATATATATATATATATATATATATATATATATATATATATATATCTATTTATGTGTGTGTGTTAAATAGACCGACCTGATAAGCCTAATAGGCTTTTTTAAAAGACTTTAACTTGACCTCTTTAGCTATATAGGTTTTTTAAAACTAAATGTTTTGGAGAATATTGGACGTTTTGTATCAAAGACCTTTGGATTTCAATCTTAGATATATCATGATGTATATCTATATTATGAGGCATACTAGAATGGTCTAATTTGTACTACATATTTATGTTCTACTCTTTTGACAGTACAAATTTCTTATTGTGTTTTCAAACATCCACAATTTTCTTATATTAAATTGCAGGTAATGAGTTCGGGTGTGAGTACTTAGGTACCCAGTGGGTAAGGGTACGAGTATTAACATTGCTACCCACATAGTTATGGATTTGAGTATGGGTATTTTTTAAAACGCGAGTATGAGGACGGATATTATAATACCTTACTCATGCCCTACCTATTGTCATCCCTACTTGGCCTGGCTTTTTTGTTTAATAGGCCAGGTCGGGATAGACCTTAAGGACTCGTTTGGTGGTCAAGATAAGATAAGGACGGATATGATATGAGAGCTGGATAATGATATGATAGGATATGAGCATTGTAACACCCCTCCATCTCGGGTGTCACTTTCGTAACCCCAATACTATAAAGTAGGAAAAAGATTTGCTGGTTCGCTTTCGGAAAAGATTTTCTTTACTCATATCTTACTTATCATGAAAATCGTGATAAAATTTGTTTCTTCTTATTATATTAGGATATATATATATATATATATATATATATATATATATATATATATATATAAACATCATCTATTAAAATCTATCAGTCTACCCCACGGCCATCTGAAGCCGACAATAGACTAATCCAAAAGAAACTACCACAAAATAAACCGAAGCTGGTCTGACAAAAGAAGTCTACACATAACAAAGTGCACTACCCCGACTTCAGTCGTACTAAAAGGACAGGGTCACGTCGTCACCAATCCACACCTCTTCGTTGTCGACTTCTAGCTCTCAAGTTAGAATGGTCCAAGGAACTGGTGACAGAAAATCTGTACGTGTATCCAAAAACACAACAGGGTGTCCAACATGTATAGGTAAGGGTGAGACACCAATATATGAACCCAAAAATGACAACTACACGCCCAAACACAAACAGCAAATACATACAAATATATCTCACCAAATATCATCATGCATCACATAGTACAACATATATATCCATGTACTAACAGTAGAAACACAAGGGTCTCGTACCCCACAGTCAATGTTATTCTCTAAACATATGCATGAACATTTCCATATATCTCAACAAATACTCAATTCTAGATTTCCGGGAATCCCATCACCAAAAGAATGAGTTGATCAGACTCGATTGCCAATCAAGGCACACCATATTTACCATATCACACTGACCAACACAGGGTACAATGCTTTTCCTTATATGGATTTCATTACCACACCACGTTGTCCAATCCAGGCATAACGCTTTCCATTGCATGGATTTATTTACTATGTCACATTGTCCAACCCAGGCATAACGCTTCACATTACATGGACTTCAATACCGTATCACACTATCCACACAGGGCATAGCGCTTCACTCTACATGGATTTCATTACCACATCAGACTGTACAAATGCTTCACATTATATGGATTTTATCCATTGCCCATCAAGGTACAATGACACATAATGACTTACAGTCATCACGGGTTTCCTATCATCAAGGTCCCCTGTTTCACGGCACGTCTGCCCTACACGAATGCATGAGAAAACTACTTAGTTTCCATCGGTTTATCTTTGTCGTAACAATCTTTCCTCGTTGTAGCATCAACGCTAATAACCACCATAATGTCTTAGACTCTTTAAGCCTTAACAACATTTTTCTCAAAACAGGATATCTAGTCCAAAATAGCTCGAACCCAAACATCCCTAACCGATGCACCAGTTTAGGATTTTGGATTCAAGAGCACAAAAACATCATCAAGCATATAGGACCACAAAGATCGTCCCTAAGCCGATAGGACCACAACTAACACGGATCCTTGATCCACGTGTTTATTCAGAACCCTAGAATCCCGACGTCTCGGTTTCTGGTTTCTAAATTAAAAACCACTTTTTCTCAAAACTCAAAAAAACCAAAACCCAAATCTCCGATACTTACACAAAGTCCTCGGGATCGGTTTTTCCATAACACAAAACTTGGTCTAAAGACCATTCATTTTCTTTTCGTCGTTTTTCGATAAAACACAAACCTTGAAATACAGCTTGAAAAAAACCCTTTTTCATGGATAAAACCAAATAACTTGAAAATCACGTTCCTCAGAAAGCTTTTGCTCAAACGGTTAACTTTATTAACTTAAAAATAACAAAGTTTTCTAAAAACACTATTTATCTTAAAACATTGTTTTTCATTATTACAAACATATTTTCACAACTTTGCTATTTTAAGTTGGTTTTCCTTAAAAGCAGCTATTCATTATTATTTTATTTCAAAAGAGATAATTATTTATTTTCTCTTAAATTAAATTGAGAAACAAAAAAACATTATTATTTTTCTCCATTCCACGTCTCAAGCTTTTAAAGCTTTTAGGTTACACGATGTCGGATCCTAATCAATATATTAGGTCCTCTAACGCCTTAAATCCCACAGCAGGGCACACGATACATCCATACAGTTATTTAACAATTTTAACATGTATCCACATATATCAGCAGTTATATCATGCATAGTCAAGTCAACAGCAGTAAATAAAACAATCAACCCGTAATCAGATATAAACATTTATTTACATTACAAACACCCAAAGCAGCATATAATTGTCAGAATTTGGACTCCTCAGGTTTATCCCCTTACCTCTTATAGTCTTAAGGAAAGTTGCGAACACCCGATCAACTTGACAACCGGCTCAGCTAGCTGCCGATCACTACATACACACAATCCATAAAGGCATTAACTCAAAAAAACAAAGATTTCTCCTACTGCACCACCCCTAGGGTTCGGCCCTATTACACTAAAAATAGCTTGGGAGCTCCAAAATTTCTCATTTGTTGGATAACACCCTAAGATAATCCTAGATATCAGCTCAAAACATCAAAAACCAATAAAAAACCCTACCCTACACACATAGGGGGGTTCAGCCTCCACATAGAAAATATAGTTAGGGAGATTTCTTGGCTCTAAGCTCTTGGACCATACAAGTATGTCATGAACCTAAGCCATAGAAATTGGTTTGGTACCGAAACGATTTTCCTACAATTTTTCATGGATTTTTGAAGATTTTAGGGACAAATCCCTAACACCTTTGATCATGAAAATTTGAGGAAAGAAAGGAGAGATCGGGAGACATAAAGATGAGATGCTACCTCCTATGATGATCCACTCCAAGATTGATGAAGATTGCTTCAAGAGAAATCAAGCTTAAAGCCTCTAAAAGTGGAGTTTTGAGGAAGAGAAAAGAGAAAGAAGAGAAGATGGGGTGTGGGGGAGAAAGAGAGCTGCCGAGAGAGTGAGGGAGGATAAGGTGAAAATGAGATATTTTTCTTAAGTTAGAAACTTAAGAGTTAAGTAATGGAAAGATAACTAGTAATAAAAATTAACCAAGGGCAATTTGGTCAATTCATGTCCCGATATTTGAAATCATCACGACACTGGTTTGAGTCCTCAAATAACTTGACACAATTCTGGCATGAAAAACATCTGATCGTGGGACTCGAAAAACCCTAAGACAACTCGAATCGTCTTTCCGATCGATTATCGGCCTGAATATAATATATTTTTTTGACGTCAGGACACATTTTAGTAAAAAGGTAAAGGATTGAATTCTAAGACTAATGGTCCTGATCGTTAGTCAAAAAGAGGTCTTGATAGTAGAAAAACACTATCATCTGAAAAACATAGACCGGGCTCTGTTTGAGTTTTCGGCCCAAAATTTAACTGTAGGCTCCTACAATTATTTGGAGCATGAATATGATTTTCGTTTTCCCAAAATCATTTTCTAAAATCCAGATAAAAATATAAACTCATTTATATAATTTACTGGTCTTAGAAAGCGTGAAAATTGGGGTGTTACAAGCATGATAAGCTCTTATCCTGTCCGATGTTTGATGCGCATCAGATAATGATAAGATATGATATAAAATATCCACAAATGATAAAATTACACTTATATCAAAATTACATTTTTTTTTTCAAAATTAAATTTTAATATTATATGATTTTTTTATACATTGAAATTAAAAAATATTTAATAATATATATTTTTGTCTTTTTAATTATACATTAGTCCATTTTTTAAATTATAAAAAATTAAATAAAAAATTAACATGTGATATTTTTTCACATTTTATAAAAATTGCTAATTAAACCACATATTTTAATTAGTAAAAAGATTGATTAATTAGGTTTGAAACCATAATTAAATAATAACAATATTGAGGGTAAGAGATTAAAGAGAAAACATTTTCTTATACTATCCTATTGGTTTTAACCCAGCTTCTCCCTCAGAATAGAATTATAACTAAGTAACAGGATATGATAAGCTAACGGGATAAGCTTATCCTATCCTGCTGGTTCACCAAACTACAGATTAAAGCAGCTTATCTTATCATGCCTCCCATATCCTCACCATCAAACGGGCCCTAAGTAGATTAGGTCATAGGTGTCTGACGAGCATCCTGGCCCATTCTTACCCCTACTAACAAGTGTGCTAAGGGCACTGGTTAAGAAATTAACAAAAAAACTTTTACTGAGAAGATAAGTGTAAATTTTTTTAATATATTAAAGGGTTTTGCTAACGAGTGCCCTAAAGGGATTGGTGAAGGAATCCTAAAAATCAATTATTCATTGAAAAACTAAATGTGTCATTTTTCAATATATCAAATGTTGGAAAATATATTCCAAAATAATTTGTTTTTAAATGGTTTTAAATCTTTATTTTATTATCATTTATTACAATTAATTTTGTCAATTATTTCTGTTAAGGATTTGATTCTTTTATTATTTTAATTACCTTTTATTGCTTCTCAATACCTTTTAATACATTGATTTATACACATTACCGTTTTGCTTCATTGTTCTCAACGTGACAATTTTGGCATTATGTTGCTATATCTTCTTGGAAGCTAATAAATAGGTGAAGGAAAACAGTAATGTGTGTGGTGGCAATGAGCTTTATATGGCAGCAGCTTTGATAACAATGAGTTTTTTAGAGAGCATTCTCTTTCTTTTGATTTTGATGTTATGACCGTGAATTCTTTTTTTTAGGACTTTCTTCCTTCTTCAATTTTCCTTTTTAGTGCATTTTAGTGTATCAGAATTGATATCATTCTTGTTGTTCTGTGTACCCAGATTATTCTGAAAGAGTCTGATAAATCTTGGGGGATATTCACATTATTATAATTATTGTGACGAAATAATCCTTAAGGGCAGTGTGATTTCACACGTCTCAGATTATAAACAAATTTATGTTCTTTATCTTCTTCTCTAATTAATTTCATTTATTTATTTTATATGTATTTTTTCTAACATCAAATTTTTCATACAAACTTGGTACTCGTTAGCATTCTCCTATATTAAGGATGCGTTTAGATACACAATTTAATTAAGAGCTTATTTGATAAATGCTTATCATATAAGAACTTATGTATAAGGTGATTCCACAATCAAATAGATTATGAGCTTAAACTCTGCATAAGCTCTGTACAAGCTATTTGGAGTACTCAAAATATAATTACAATTTAGGTGAGTTATGGCTTACTGAAAAATTGATGTTTATTATAATGAAAATAAGATAAATGAGGCACGAGTTTTTCCTTATAAAATAAAATATCAAAACAAATGAAATATTTTCTAAATACACTATCTAATCAAACCATTAGAAATCCAAACTGAAAAATGTAATAATGGCTATGCTAGAATAAATTCTAGGTTTAATAAACTTCTAAGTGCCAAAAAAGTAGTTGAGCTTTGATTTTAGTTCCTATCATTAGTTATCCTTTGTTAAGTGCTGACGTGATTAACGGAGTGTCATGTCAGTACCGTCACATCAACAAATATGCCACATTGGCTGCCACATAAGTAAACTTTAATTTTAGTCTTTGAAAAGGGAGTAAATTTTGATTTTAGTCCCCGTATTTTGTTTTATTGGTTTTGATCCCTGTAAATTTAAATTTTTTTATTTTAGTCCCTGAAGTCGGTGCTGACATGGGTCCAAGTATAAATTTTTTATTTTAGTTCCTATTAAGTGCAGACGTGGCTAACAGAACATCACATCAGCATTATCACATCAGCTTAATTATTATTATTTTAAGCTACATAGACTGACACGTCAAAAATAAAATTTGATGAAAAATATTAACATGAATTATATTATATTTAACCATTATATTATTTTAATTTTTATTATTATAATATTATAACTTTTTTTTCTTATAAAACTCGACCAACCTTTCTTCTCCCTCTTTCTCCATTGTTCTTCCTTCATTCTGTAGCAATCTTGCTTCCTCCTTCTGCAACAATTTTTATGTTCTTTTGCATTGAGGAGGGCATCATGGTCACGACTTTAGAAATTCATTACAGGAGAATAAAAGGGAAAAACGAGAGAGAAAGAAGAAGAAAAACGCCGGTATGAATGTAAGTAGAAAAAACGTTGTAGAAGGTATGAACTATGAAGAAACGCTTCAGAAGGAGAAAGCAAGATTGCTGGCAAATGAAGGAGGAACGACAAAGAAAGAGGAAGAAAATGAACAGTTTAGACTTATAAAAAATAGTTATAATATTATAATAATAAAAAATTGAAATAATATTAATGATTAAATATAATAATAATTAATGTTAATATTTTTATTAAAAATTAATATTATGATGTGGCAGCCTACATGGTTTAAAATAAGGTGAATTCTCTGATTCCCCCAGGGTAACTTTTTCCTGCTTAGGTGGCCCAATCAGATGGTAGAAACCATTTGACTTGACTCACTAACATGATTCATTTAAATGAGGTAACACATTCTGATTGGGCAGAGTAACTTTTATCCCGAAATTATTGGGGATACCAGAGAAATCACCTTAAAATAATAATAATTATTAAGCTGATGTGACAATGGTGATGTGACAATCTGTCAGCCACGTTAGCACTTAACAGAGTGCCACTGATAGCAGAGACTAAAATCAAAAACTTTAAATTTACAGGGGTCAAAACCAACGAAAAAAGATACAAGAACTAAAACCAAAATATACTCACTTTTCAGTGTCAAAACCAAAGTTTATTTTCATAAATGCCAGCACACGTGGCATAAAATAATAACATTTTTACTGACGTGACAGTCACGTCAACACTTAATGGATGATAATTGATGGCGAGGATTAAAATCAAAAGTTTTAAATATATCGGGACCAAAACCAACAAAAAAAAGAATACACCGAATAAAATCAAAACTATCCTACTTTTCAAGGATCAAAAAATTTATTAAACCTAAATTCTAATAATATAGTAATTAAGTAGTGTAACTAGTTAAAATCACAATTTAAAATCCATGGACAGAAAAACGTTATTGGTGTTGAAAACGGGTGTTCGTGTAGTGGACCTCCATATGAAATATTGGGGGGTCAAAAGGGTAATGATCAATGGACCAATTTTCCAATCTGCAACCTCCAAATTATAATCGAGTGGGCATTGATGAAACCACTTTGTAAGCTCCCTCCGAGTGAAGGGCATCATCACCCACCATCACTGCAGTACTAGCTTGAGTCCATTTCTTCTCTGGTCAGTGGAAAATTTGAGTAAGAGGGAGAAAGACTCGTCAATAAAATAATTTTCCAATCACTCGAGAGGATTCTCTCTCATGTTAACACCTCACCCCTCCCTATATTTTGGGAGGATAATGGATAGGATCTGGATAGGATATTATAATATCCGTTCCTATACCCGAGCTTAAAAAAATACTTTTACCTGTATCCGTATCCATATGGGTAGCAACTTTAGTGCCTGTACCCATACCCTCTGAGTACCTAAGTTTCCATATCTGCACCCGTTATCCGCACTTTAACTAAGAAAAAAATAACAGCAAATCATTATAACTTAATTAAAAAACATCAAAAGATCTTTCACATCTACTCATAAAATATTGCAAACCAAAGTATTTAACTAAATAAAAACATCTAAAACATCCAAAACGAGTAAATATCACAATAAACATCCAATACGGCGCTGGCTCGAGAAAGAACGGTTGAAGAACTCAACCAAAAAGGGAAAAACACAAATGAACTATCTAGGTTTAGTACTTTTAGATTAATTATATTCTTAAAATTTATATATAATCATAATTATAATTATATGTAATAATATGAATGAATAAATAAATATATATATGCGGGTGTGGGTGCGGGTGCAGGTGCGGGGGCCGGGCACTAGAGTACCCGTATCCGCACCCATACCCATTCAAATTTACGGGTAATTACCCATACCCTGACCTATACCCATAAAACGGGTATTTACCCTACCTATCGTGGGTATTTATTGCGGATACCCAATGGATAGGGTCTAAATTACCATCCCTACTTAATCTAATGACTAGCTTTAGATTTAGGCTCAGTTTGTTAAGTGCGTGTTTGGATTAGCTAGGAAAATTTGATTATTTTAATAATTGATTATAATAGAATCAATTTTATATTTGGATATGTTTGTTGAAAAGCGATTATAAAGTAATTTATTTCGTTTGAATTGTGTAAAAAAAATTATATATAGTAAATTACTGAAAAGAGTATGAAATTACTTGTATAATTTGATAATATTTGTTTGGTAGTTAGTTTTACAGTGGTGAAATGGAAATAATGTTGTTAGTTTCAAAATAATCTAACAACATTTTAAATAAGTTTTAAATTTCTAATTTCTCTAAAAATAACTTTTTTATCAAAAAAATAGCCGTTTTGCAATTTAATCAGTTTATCCAAACATACTAGCTTTTACTGAATAGGGATGACAAAATAGGTTGGGTCCGACGGGCCAACCCGTTTAACCCGCCTATTTTGACGGGTTGGGTTGGGGTTCTCAACCCACCAACCCGTTTTGACCCCCCCGCTTAACCCACCAAGAAGGCGGGTCAGAGGAGGGGCAGGGCGGGTTGGCCCGCCAACCCACATATACTAAAAATATATATTTTTTAATTAGTTTTTTACTATTTTAATAGTTTAGAGACGGGGCGGGTTGACCCGCCAACCCGTCAACCCATTTTTGGTTTTTATACCTAATTTCTATATTTTATATTTTTTTATTTTTTTTTGTGGGTCAACCCGCCAACCCATCAACCTATTTTTCAAGTTTTTTGTTTTTTGTCGGGCCAACCCGCCAACCCAAACGGGGTGGGTTAGGAGGTCTAACCCATCTTGTTCAAGCGGGTCAACCCGCCCCGCCCCGTCCCGTTTTAGGCGGGTCAAGGCGGGTAGGCCGTTTTACCACCTCTATTACTGAAAAATAACTTTTACCATGAAAACCATCTATTTGAAACACCCTCTAAAAGGAGCTGATAAGGTAGCTTATAGTGAGAAACTAATTTTTAGGTGATAGTTATAGCTAATAACTAAAATAGGTAAGGAGATTCACATCCAAACTAATCCAATAAAAAATCGAAAACCGATCCAAGAAAATCGAAAATCGAATAAAACTGATTTTTGTTGTATTTTTTTGGACCATGTTTTGTGAAAACCGATTGGATCGGATCGGTTTTCGGTTTCTTTTTTTGAATATCACGACTTACAGCTTATTGGAGCTTATCTACTGATATAAGTGTTTTTATGTAAAAAAACAATGTCTGGACAAGCTTAAATAAGTAACTTTTGATAAACCAATTTTTTTAGCTTATTGAAAAACCTGGTGTGGAAACTTATATGAGAAATTGTTTTCATATTTTATAGGACAAATATATCCACATAATAATTTTAAATTACATCAAAACCAACCCTTCTATCTTCCTCTCTCAAGTTTATAGATTTTAAAATCGCTTCTTTAAGTATGTATCCAAACACTAAATAACTTAACTTAAAAGGAGCTTATGCATAAAAGCTTTTCACATAAGCCCTTCTAATATAAGCGCTTAAATATGCTGTTTACCGAAATGAGACCTAAATAAATTAGCTTATAAATAAAAAATATAAGCTAATGAGATAAGCAAGTTTACCAAACAACTCTACTTTGGTCAAACAAGCTTATAAGCTAGTTAAATAAGTTATACGCTAGCTTATTGGACATGCCAAATAGAGCCAACATTTTAGTCAAAGCCACACTGCACCCCCACCCAACAAAGCCAAGTATTATCATTATCAAGATTCCGCCGACCCTTTTTGGTAAGATTCTTGTCATTTCTACAACATATTCTAGACATTTATACAGCATAGTATATAAATAGATGATTTTTTGTATATTTTACGGTAATTTCCTTATTTTTTCCCATTTTTTCTCCTCTCTTATGACACCACTTTCGGCCACCGACAGTTGAGTTTGGCGTCACGAAAATTCGGCTGCCGATTATCGCCGGTGACCTCTTCAGCTACCATCGGCAACACTGACTGGCGGTTGCCACCATAGCAATTCGACTATCGGTTACCACTAGTGACCTCTTTGACTACCATCGGCGACACCAAATCCCTAACAACCTTTGAGGACTTTTCAAACGAACTCCGACGATTGTCGGCAACTCGCCGCTAATCAGCGTCATTGACTTCTTTTGGTTGACATTTGCCACTCCACCTCTATTATCGGCACCAACCAACACCTCGATTACCAACAATCTCCACCTGTCAAGAGCCTTCATCCACCACCAAATAACATTATAAAAAAAGTGTTTTTAATCCAAGAATGTCTTTTATTTAAAAAATTACAAAGTTGTCATAATTGTTGTAAAAAAATATATTTGTTTTGGTAATGACCTTTCATTTGAAAGTCATGAACAACGGAGGCCCCTTGGGCCCACTAGTCAACATAACAAGGTGGTAGATTGCGATGTAGTGAATCAGACAGACTTGATCCCAAAAACAAAATAAAAAAGGTGGCTTCTAATGTGAGGGAGGAAAGAAATCCCTCACTAGTGTGTACCACCTTTATAAGCTGTTAGATAAATTAATAAATTAAATGAGTGATTGAAATTGAAATTGAATATGGCTAAATCGGTAACAAAAAAATTGACAACTTTGTCCCTACTTCCCATTAACCACCACCAAAATTTCCTCTTCAACCCTCTCTTTGACCCACCATCGTCGAACAGTCAACAACCAAACCTTCAACAAACCAAACACAGATCTGTCACCAATCGAACAAAACACCACTGAAACCACATCAAAGCAGCCCAACCTCATCACCCATCCACCTGCCAACCACATTCATACGTGAACACACAGAACCCGCACATAGACTACCAGAAGCGCAAATCCGCGCCTCCATTGTCCAACCATCAGACCCGCGAGCTCCTTCGTTGTGCCGTCCATCTGCGTCATCCAGCCACCACCATGCCGAATTTTCCCTTCAAACACGCACCCACCAGATATCTGACCACCATGCATCGTCCAAATGCTTCGCCTAGATTTGTGAACCACCATGACGCACATGTCCAGCCGCACCGTCGCCGAATTCCCTCTGCTTGAGTGCATGCTTCTTGATTGGTTTGTCATAGAATTGGGAAGGTGAAACATTCTTTTTTTTTTTTTTATCCCTTTATTTTATTGTTTGGGGCATCTAGTTCATTAACAATTACAAAGTTAGTATTGGGTTGTTGGGCTACTGATTTCAGCCACCTAGGTGAGGAGGTGGTGGATGGGGTGTTGGCAATGAGAGTAGGGATGAGTTTTGATAAAAATAATAATTGATAATCGGCTATTTCACCCTCAAAACGATGGTGTATTGGTGAGAGATTTCTTTTTTGTTCGCCTCAAGAGCCACCTCAAAAAAAAGGAAACTGGTTCAAAGTGGACCCACGAATGTCCAAAGTAAAGCCATTGAATGGACCGTTACAACTTACAAGGCTCACCAAAGCGCTGGTACTCTGGTAGCAGCAATTTGCCGTAAAACAAAAAAGACTAGTTGCAACATGCAGTGGGTGACTAAGAGCCTGTTTGGTAAAATTAGCTGTTAGCGGATAAGCTAGTTGATAGCTGATAGCGGATGAGGTAGCTGATAGCGGATAGCGGATAAGCTAGCTTATTTTCTGTGAAAGTGTTTGGTAAAACTAGCGGTTGAACTAGCTGAGAAATATAAAATGACATAAAATGACATCTTCATTAATGATTTTACATAAAAGAGAGAGAAGAGAATAAAGATAGAATTAAATGAAGATAAGAAGGATAAAAGTGGGAAAAAAAAATGAAACGCTATAAGTTATAAGCTCAAACGCTACTTCAAGTAGCGTATGAAAAAAAAGCTATAAACTCGTGAAAAAACGCTATAAGCTCGTGACAGATGCGCTTATCAAACGAGGCTATTTTCTCAACCGCTATAAGCTATCCGCTATAACCTTGTTGAAGTGTCTTGCCAAAACAATGGAAGTACATTATACACTTTTACAAGATAATTGATTGAATGTTAATTTTATAATAAATAATTGAAACAATACGTAATAAATAAATTTTTCATTAGTTTGTTTAAATATTTCATTTTAAAATAAAAAATTATTTTAAAATCAAATTTGATTTTTAATAAGAAAAAAAAGGATTTAATCTAAAAGATATTAGAACTTTAATTTATTAAAATTAAATGACAAATAGATTTTTATTTTTGTAAAAACAAATTTATTTGATAATAATTTTTTTTTTCAAAAGAGAAGATAGATGCAAAAGAATTCCTGAAAAAATTTTGTTGGGACAATTTATTTACATATAAAGGAGAGAAAAACTAACTAGAAAAATTTGATGAGAAAAAAAGAGAGAAAAGGTAGCAGAAATACATATAAGGAGATTGGGGTGGCTGGGCTCTGCAAGAGAAGGGAGAGCAGTGGAAGTTCAAATTATTCTTCTTCCTTATATGATTGCTTTTTATAATGGTCAGTAACTCTTTTGGACTCATTCTCACTCACCATATTATGAATTAAATTTTGTTTCTTTTTTGGTTTTGCATCACATTTATGGGCATGGTACATCCCCGAGGCTGGCTGCGGAAGCAGAGAGAGAGAGAGAGAGTTAAAAGCAAAGCAAAGCAAAGCAAAGAGGCAGGGAAAGCCTTTTACACGTGATAAAGAAAACACTAAAAAGCTCTTTGCATGCGTCTCTATAAGATTCATCATAATCATCATCTCCCCTTTCTCACCTAGTAGTAGTCACCTTCCTTCCCCTTTCCCTTCTTTCTTTCAGAACTCTCAAGAATCACATATACCCTTCTACTATTTCTACTTCCCCTTCTTTCCTTTCACCTCTATCTATCTATTGTTATAACCAACTGCAAGAGGGTGAGTTCAACTTGTGTTTTTTATTCTTCGTTTTTCCATTTTCATAGTCACGGTCACTGGTTGAATGAGCTTGTTGGTTGGTTGGTTAATTGGTTTTCAGTTTTTGTTTTGACTTCCTTTTAGACTTCAAGGCATTTGATAGAGAGCATTTTGCTCTACAGCCTTATCATTGTTTTTTTTTTCTTGCTGCAAATCTTCCAGAATGTGATTTTGCTACCCTTCTCAATGTTTGGTCCTTATCTTACGATATTGTCCTTGTTTTTTGTTTTCTTATGGTTGTTTTTTCCTCTTCTTTTTTCATGGTTGCCGTGTATGAAATCTGTCTTCACAATCCCTTCATTATTATATTGTTTTTATTTTTTTTTGTGTGTGTTCTTATGTGGCTGTATTTGTTCGTCGTCTTTGTAATCTTCAGTTTTTGGTAGGGGACAAGCCTAAGGAAATGGTTTGTCTTCTGGATATTTCCATTTTCTGGGTTTTCTCATATGTCTAATCACATTTTTATTATTAATTTTTCTCTTCCTTATAAATGGTCATTGGTTAGCTCACTGAACAATCCAAATGTTCTTTCTTTACCTTTTTGTCTTTTGCTCTTTGTGATATTTCGTGTTGCACAGCCAATGTTTCGAGCTGCAAATTTGCACCGAGATTTCTTTGTCTTCTGGTCTTTTCAAACTTCAAGCAAAAGGGCAGAAGATGATGATGTCAAACTTTACTTTTTTGTTGCCTTATTTCGCTCTGTGGCTCTAGTAGCATAACCATTTTTGGATTTATTTGCTGAAAAAAGTTTGAATAGTTTGGATTTTCAGTTTTGCAAAAGAATGGTAATGCTTGTATTTTTAAACAATGCCAGTTTTCAGTTTCACTTTTACCTATATACTATTTTGTTTCTAACTTCATGCATCATACCATTGAGCATTCTTATCACTGTACACTAAGTACTACTCGTTCTGCCAACTTAATTGCATTTTCCATCTTTGTTTCTTCTGTATTCTTAGCTGAAACAGTGGGTACTGTTTGGCACACATAATAAGCTAAAGCTGAAATCGCGAATCCTCTTCCTGTGAAATTGGTTTTTGCTGAATCTTGCAATCTTGTTGTCACCTATGACAAGTGTGGTTTTGTGTATGTATTAGAGTAAGAGGAAGTACTCAGCAACAAAGCCAACATGCCAGTGAGGCAGATGAAAGAAAGCGCAGAGCAACACCTTGTGATCCAAACCAATTTGCAGAACCCCACAAGTCCAGCTAAGAAGACACCCAAAGCTACCCAAAATGGCAAAGGTCCACCTCCACAAGAAAACCATAGCCAAACTTCACCTCAGCAAAAGAACAAGGGAAGAAGAAGGGGCAGAGGTGGCAGAAAATCTGATCAAGGAGATGTTTTGATGAGACCCAGTTGCAGGCCCTGCACTGTGACAACAAGTACTGCAAATGGAAATGATGAAAAAGGCTGCATCTCTGGTGACATTGATATGGGTTTTCCTACTTCAAGCAAGTCTTTGAGTTTTGCTCGTAGGCCTGGGTATGGACAAGTTGGAACAAAATGCATTGTGAAGGCTAACCACTTCTTTGCAGAGTTACCAGACAAGGACTTGAACCAATATGATGTAAGCTCCTTTCCTTGATATTTATCACTTTACTGATAAAAAAAGAAAGAAAAAAAATAGATTTTCTGAGTGACACAACGATTGGGGGCCCTCTATGGCAGCATGCATTTAAGTTCATCCTGTGATTTTCCTCTTATAGGGGTTCTGCTATTGCAGTCCTTTCTTGTAGTGTCATTTATGACACTATTAAATATGGCCTCATTGAGGCTTTTGTTCCTATTGTTGCCTTTGCTTTAATTTAATGGCATTGTTATTACTATAATTATTATTATTATTATTATTATTATTAGGAGAATGCTTATGTGTTGCTGTATTTTGCAGGTTACTATTACCCCGGAAGTGTCTTCGAGAACAGTGAACAGGTCCATCATAGCAGAACTTGTGAGGCTGTACAAAGAGTCAGACTTGGGGATGAGACTTCCAGCATATGATGGCAGAAAAAGTCTGTACACAGCAGGCCAGCTTCCCTTTACCTTGAGAGAGTTTAAGATTAAGCTTGTAAATGAAGAGGATGGAGTTAATGGCCCTAAGTAAGGAATCACTTTTTAAGTAAAAGAATAGAAGTTATGATGATGTGTTTGAATATGTTCAGTTTCAACTGACTCTAGACCATTTTTCAGAAGGGAAAGAGAATATAGGGTGGTGATCAAGTTTGTTGCTCGGGCAAACTTGCATCACTTGGGACAGTTTCTAGCTGGCAAGCGTGCTGATGGACCACAGGAGGCACTTCAAATTCTTGACATTGTACTAAGAGAGCTATCAACTAAGAGGTAGTATTAATAATGGGGATTTGAACTTTTAAACTTCAAGAAATGATAATTGAGTAAAAGTTCTTGTTTATCTTACAAACGCTGCATTTTCTAAAGGTATTGCCCCATTGGGAGGTCCTTCTTTTCACCTGATATTAGAACACCACAACGGCTGGGAGAGGGATTGGAGTCATGGTGTGGATTTTATCAGAGCATAAGGCCTACTCAGATGGGTCTTTCCCTCAATATTGGTATATTACTAACTGTTAATTATATAATGAAATTACAGTCTAATGGAAGTACAATTTAAGCTTTAATTTTTCTTAATTGTGTTCTTGCATCTCATAGATATGGCGTCTGCTGCATTCATTGAGCCTCTTCCTGTGGTAGAATTTGTTGGCCAGCTATTAGCAAAAGATGTGCTGTCAAGGCCATTGTCTGATGCTGATCGCGTTAAGGTACTTAGTAATATAGACATAGCTTGCTAAGTTCATTTTATGTTGTCAATATTGGTCAATTTACAGAGTTACTTTATGATGTCTAACAGATTAAGAAAGCCCTTAGAGGAGTTAAAGTGGAAGTAACACACAGAGGAAGTGTAAGAAGAAAATATCGTGTTTCAGGGCTGACTTCTCAACCAACAAGAGAACTTGTGTAAGTTATTTTTCTTTCTTGTCACATCCTACTAAAAAACAAGGAAGTTATAATGATTTACCACTAGATCACTTAATAATGAAGATGTATTTCTTTAGGTTTCCTGTTGATGAGAACTCAACTATGAAGTCAGTAGTTGAATACTTCCAAGAGATGTATGGTTTCACTATTCAATATACTCACCTTCCTTGCCTTCAAGTAGGAAACCAAAAGAAGGCAAACTATTTACCTATGGAGGTAGGGAAAGATCCTGGTAATTGAAGTAACCACTAAACATTCTGGTAATGATTTTCTTTACTCTTATGTGCATCTGGTTTCCCAGGCCTGCAAAATTGTTGAGGGGCAGCGTTATACAAAAAGATTGAATGAGAAGCAAATTACTTCTCTCCTGAAAGTTACTTGCCAAAGACCTCGCGATCGGGAAAATGACATTTTACGGGTATAAATATTGAACCTTCTCAATAAAATTTACGGATTATATTGATATCTGATTGCAGAACAATTACAAATGAAGGGTCCCTATGCTATTTTTTTTATTCATGATTCCTTCCAAAAGTACTTTGCAAAGTTATATTCTTGTGATCTAGTCAATATGTGTGTGCCATTTACTCCTAGAAAGTCAAAATCATACAAGTTTCACATAACTACAACATTGATTCACACAACGTTGTGATTGGAAGATTTTGGTAATGGTTAAAAACTTATGGAGGTCTTGTGTGACAAATGAAACCTTGGATACATCAATTCAGTTGATTAAGGAAAAGTGCATTCCACCATGATATTTTATATTTTGAGAAGAGAAATATTTATAAACATGATACTCTATAAGCCGAATGATAATGTTGGGCCTTCTATTAATGATTATATATATATATATATATATATATTTTTTTTTTTTTGATGTGGCGGGGTTGGTTGGGGGTGATACATGCAGACCATTCATCATAATGCTTACAATCAAGATCCTTATGCAAAGGAATTTGGGATTAAAATCAGCGAAAAGCTAGCTTCTGTTGAAGCACGAATTCTTCCTGCCCCTTGGGTAATGTGCTTTTCCTTCTATATATCTGGTTTCTGATATACTGAGAATATAATCTATCTTTTTCCTACTACTCATTGATTTGTAGCGCTTCTAAACTGCAGCTTAAATATCATGAAAGTGGGAAAGAAAAGAACTGTTTACCCCAAGTTGGTCAGTGGAATATGATGAACAAGGTACTGTACCTTGACATTACAATTATCTGTTGTTCAGCAATTATGAAAAGTAGCTGTTGGTCATTTCTGTGGTTTAACTAATTTTAGTTGGGGAGTTTTGAAGTTATATTGATTTGGCCTAGACATATTTATTAATTTTTAATTCCTAGTATACCAAGCACACAAAAAGAAAGGAAATGGTGTTATTATTAAAAGTCCTTTATAAACATGACTTTTTTTGCTTAAATCTTTGGCCTAATTTACTTGAAGTTGTGAAATTCCAAGGTGTATGTTATTCTTTTTTGGCCTATAGTTTTATTTGATAGCTTACAATACCGATCTTTTTGTTTCCTATTTCTTGAATGACACAGAAAATGATTAATGGAATGACTGTTAGCCGGTGGGCATGCATAAATTTTTCACGGAGTGTGCAAGATAGTGTTGCTCGCACTTTTTGCAATGATCTTGCGCAAATGTGTGAAGTATCTGGCATGGTAGTTTTCAATCTGTTTTGTTTCTTTCTGTGGTTGAAGTGTAGAAAGAAATTTTTCTGAAGATTCAGTAACATGGCTTTTTTTCTTTTAGGAATTTAATCCAGAGCCTGTTATCCCCATCTACAATGCCAAGCCAGAGCAGGTAGAGAAAGCTTTGAAGCATGTTTACCATGTGTCAACAAACAAAACTAAAGGAAAAGAGTTGGAGCTTTTGTTAGCAATATTGCCTGACAACAATGGGTCTCTATATGGTAAGTCACACCGGTTAATGATAACTTTTCCGAAGATATGTTCTGAGTTCAAATGCAGAATTTTCATTTAAACATCTTTTGTGTTCAGGTGATCTCAAGCGTATTTGTGAAACTGACCTTGGTTTAATTTCACAATGCTGCCTGACAAAGCATGTCTTTAAGATCACTAAACAGTACTTGGCTAATGTGTCTCTGAAGATCAATGTTAAGGTTTGTTTGCTCTCAATCACATTAAACTGCACGTTCCTGAGCAAAACATTGTTTGAAGTCTACTATCAGTTGCTGTTAGTCAGACAAGTTGCTGTCCCCTTTTTTCTTCATTATTTTATGGACAACCTCATTTTTATGCATAAAATCATCAGCACCTGTTAGAAATTGTTGGCTGAATAACCTGTGGTGCAGAAACCATGATGCACTCATGTTATTTTATATTTCTTTAGCCATTGTAGGCTTCTCTGCTGTCTGAATATTCATGTTGAAATTACTCACTTCTCAGAAATGCTTCCAATAACTAATTAGTGATCAATTTTTCTCTTCTTGATGCAGATGGGAGGTAGAAACACTGTTCTTCTAGATGCTGTAAGCTGCAGAATACCATTGGTTAGTGACATACCGACCATAATATTTGGAGCAGATGTTACCCACCCTGAAAATGGAGAAGATTCTAGCCCCTCAATAGCAGCTGTATTTATCTAATCTATTTATCATCTTTTTTAAACATTGCAATGGTCATTGAGGGTTTTGGCAACTGATGTGTTGTCCAATCTGTAGGTAGTAGCATCCCAAGACTGGCCTGAGGTGACAAAATATGCTGGTTTAGTGTGTGCTCAAGCACATAGACAGGAGCTTATACAAGATTTGTACAAAACTTGGCATGACCCTGTTCGTGGCACAGTTAGTGGTGGCATGATCCGGTAATAGTGATACAAGTTTTAATTATCCAATTCTGAATATTGTTCTAGTTTTCCTGTATGATGAGATTCCTTTGCATTAGATCACAGTATTTCATTTTCATGTGTCCCTTTTAATGCAGAGATTTGTTGGTTTCCTTTAGAAAGGCAACAGGACAGAAGCCACTAAGGATTATATTTTACAGGTCTGTATGTTTAATACTTTAATTTATGATGCAACGTCCATAATCCATGTTGTGAATTTTTATAGAAGATTTTAGAAAGTTGAAGTTGAACTGTACCTCTGTTGAGTTGGTTGTCTGATACTTGGCATTGGTTTTAACTTTTAATATAACTAACAAGTCTCTTGTGCATTGCACGGCTATTTTTAAACTTAGAAAAAATATTTAAAATTATAAATGATATGCACATAAATAATTCAAGCAGAATCTAAAAAATATAAATTAAAAGAGAAAATATTTAAATCTAAAAAGAAGACATGCACAATCAATTAAAAAATTTAAATTTAAATTTAAATATTAAAAAAATGAGAAATTAAGAATACCGTTTCTCACTTTATAAATGAGAGTAGCATAAGAGATTTAACCACACCAAAGATAATATACTCTAATTTAATATATATGCGCGTAAGTGTGAATATTTTTCTTTTGGAATCTTTTTTTCTGAAAAGAAAGAATTGAATGAAAATAAACTTATGATTAGCGGATTTGGTAATAATAACTATTAATTAGTATATTTGAAAAATATTAGAAAAATAAAAATTAAAGAAAATTGCTTAACAAGGTGACACCATGTAACTCAATGAGTAGGAGAGAGGTTGTGGAGAATGACTCACGTTAAAAAATGAGTACTCTAATTTAATATACAATGGTTGATTAATAGTAAACAGTTAGTAGACAATTAGTAGTGAAAAAATTACAAATTAGTATCAAACAATTAGTACACAATCCTAAAATTGGCATAAGTAATTAGAAATATTTGTCCTAAACAATAAAAGAATTAAATGAAAAAATAAGTAACTAGATTTGGTAATTATAACAATTAATTGATGAAACTATTGTAATTATAATAATTAGAAATATTTGTTCTAAAAAGAAAAGGATTTAAATGAAAAAATAAGCAGGTCTGGAAATGTATTAAAAAACACACGCAAGACATGGAGGAAGAGAGAGTTTGTGGAGAATGACTCATGTTCAAGTGAGTACTCCAATTTAATACATAGAGGTTGATTTATATACATCCTGTTTAAGCACTGTTACGGTGTCATTTTATAGCTTTTCAAATCAAGCACATAAAACATCCAGAGTGGTTTTTCCCAGTATCTGGGTGGAAGATGCTAGATATAGTTAACTTATTCATGTGTTTCATAATGCATTAAAATCGATATCCAAGTTCACGTGTGTGTAATCTGCTGCCTAGGCACCTAGCTTTCTGAAACATTCTAGTTTGATGAAAGTGTTAGTCACTAGTGTCTAATGATGAACTTTGAACAGGGATGGTGTAAGTGAAGGACAGTTTTACCAAGTTCTACTTTATGAGTTGGATGCAATCCGGAAGGTCAGAATTATTTGCTTACTCTCATCATACATTTATTCAAGTCTTTTTATAACAAACATTTTGTTCTGATAAGCAACGTCTGTGTAGGCATGTGCTTCTTTAGAACCAAACTATCAGCCTCCAGTAACTTTCATAGTCGTACAAAAAAGACACCATACTCGGTTATTCCCAAACAACCACAGGGACAGGAGCAGTACAGATAAGAGTGGAAATATATTGCCTGGTATGTTGAACATTCGTGAAATGGTTATGTCCACATGCATTTCTGAATCATTTCTTCATTTTTAAAATGATTGTCTATGAAGATTGATTTTTTTCTTGTTTTAAATTGTCTTTCAGGGACTGTTGTTGATTCTAAAATCTGCCATCCAACAGAATTTGATTTTTATCTCTGCAGTCATGCTGGCATCCAGGTAGAATGTAGTTTTTTTCTCCCTTCTATGCTAGAGTTTATGATTATCAATGAGGATTGATTATGAAAAGAAACATGGTATCACAGTTGACAGAGTCAAAATGAGAGGGAGAGAGAAAATCACAGTTTATTACTCTCTTTCCAGGAAGAGTTGTAGTCACTCAAGTGACAAACCTTCCAACTAGTCTGTTCCATTGGTCTGAGGAAGGAAGATCTTCTGTCCCATTTTGTTGCCACCTTCTCTATGTCCACCAATGAGAATTTGCCATTTAAGGAAAAAAAAATGACAACTCATTAACACTGCTACTTATCCCGAGCAAGAGTTGTAGTCACTCAAGTGACAAACCTTCCAACCAGTCCGTTCCATTGTTCTGGTCGAATGAAGATCTTCTACCCCATTTTGCTGTCACCTTCTTTATCCCCACCAATGACAATTTGTCATGTAAGGAAAAAAAAATGACAACTCATTAACAACGCTGCTCATCCCTAGCATTTGATTGGTGTGACACACATCGAGACAGCGTTTTGGGAGAGAAGGGATTTCCTCTTCTGTTAAAGGACTAGTATGGGACCCAGTATGTGGAAAGATAAAACACCACTCAAGGTATTCCATTCGCATATTTGGGTCCATGGATCTTTGCCACCAGGTGTCTCAGAATCCAGGACATAGCAAGGCCTGCACTGCAAAGAGTACGAAGTACAGACCTGCAACTAGTGTGCTACCCAGTCCTACTTGCGCTCATACAAGCCATATCAACCATAGTTTCTGTGATCATCTAGGCAATCACCTGGTCTAGTTCTAGGAATATTTTTCAAGGTTTCCCCTCAAAGCTAGAATTGAGATCCTTGATTTGAAGATATCAGTCTTTATTAGCATTCTGGCCATTCCTTCTTTATTTGATCCTGATGCTTATTTCACAAGTCTGTCTTAAGATATGGACTTCCTTAATTTTAACATCCGAGGATTATAGATGAGTTCAGATTAAAACTCAAGATCTCCTTTTCTAATATCTTGGAGAGGTTCTAGCTACCACAGGTCATAAAAATCTAAACCTCTGATTTTCCTTAACTAAGGTTACTGTGTTTCTATTGTGATCCAGGGTACAAGTCGGCCAGCTCATTATCATGTTCTATGGGATGAAAACAACTTCACAGCCGATGGAATTCAGTCTTTGACCAACAATCTCTGCTATACATATGCCAGGTGTACACGCTCCGTATCTGTTGGTAAGCCTATTTTTTTATGGATGTTGTTTGTTCAGTTTTTGCTCCCAGTTAATGACTCTTGAAGCCTGTTCTGGTCCTTACCTTAAGACTAGTTAAAGAAGCTACAATGTTTTTTACAACATGATTGAACTTTAACCTGTTTGAAAGAGGCAGGAATACTATAATCCGCATCTTTGTTACATTTGTGTAGGTTGAAGTTTCAACTTGTTTAGGACAATTTAAAACTTAGTTGGCTGGATTTTCTTTTTGTGCAGTTCCTCCAGCATATTATGCACATTTAGCAGCCTTTCGTGCCCGTTTCTATATGGAACCAGATATGCAAGAGAATGGCTCTACGGGTGGTAGTAATGCTGGTCATGGTTCCAAGGGAACTCGAGCAGCTGGAGAGTGTGGTGTCAAGCCATTGCCAGCCTTGAAAGAAAATGTGAAGAGAGTAATGTTTTATTGTTAGACTACAATGTGGTTTGGCAATGCTAGATGATAGGTCATAAAGTGGTAGATGCAGTGAAAACAATCATGGAATGCAATGTTCACCTCACATTACCTTGTACATGCATAACTGTAAGGTTTCCCGTGATAGATCCATGATTATAGTTCTAGAGGCTGAGTTTAGGATTCCCAGAAGTGTTCGGCTCTGTAGGTGCTGTCAAATTTGGCATTGTAAAGAATATTATTCTATTTTGTGTCAATCTTCGATGTAGAGAATTTTGCCTGAAGGCCATTATAGATGTTGAAGAGTAGAAATTTCCCCCTTCATCTTTGCAATGAGGGGAAGTCTTTCCCATTATTAGTCTATTTGCAAAACATTAAGTCAACAACATCCATGTTTATCATGAACCATAGCTAAAGCAAAGTGAGGTTAGTTAGGGTAACATTTCATTGGCAGGCATCTCCCCATATAAATAAACAAGCAAATATATAACCAAAAGAAAAAAAAAAATCATTTCTCCGTGGATCAACCTTTTTGCTGCTCCGGTAGGTTGTTATTAGAGTAGCTTGTTGGTGTATGTATGGTGCGTTAGGAGCTTTTATCTAGGACCGTCCTTGAGATTTTGGATGTCCTGTATAACTGAGAAATTGATATAATTTTTTTTATGAGCCGAATATATTGATTGAAAAGCTACACAGTGGTTTCCTGAAGATTTTGGAAACCTAGGGTCAGTTTTCTTTTTTGCAACTTTTCATACAATTTTCTTTTAATTTTTAGATTTGCTTTGTTTTTTTATGCAGATAGGATATATATATATATATATATGTGTGTGTGTGTGTGTGTGTGTGTGTAGTATAATGTAATTTATTATATAAACTTTTTATTTTAATATATACATATATACTAAGTAAAAAAATTATTTGGTATCCCTAAAAAATGGAATCCCGTGTGGTTACACCATCAAATCTTGCACCATCAAATCATGTTCAGGGCCATCATTGCTTTTACCCTACCTAAGCACCCAAGAAAAAAGAAAAGAAATTTGATTATATTTGTTATGCCAAGAGAGACACATTCACAAATTTAATTTGCAGACCATCACCGCACGGCTCTTATTTTACTTAATTCATTCTTTTGTTTTATTTATTATCCTATTTGTTCAAGAAGTATTGTATTTGTATAATATTTGCATCCCATACCTATGTAAGTTGTGTAAGAAACTCTATAATAATGGACGTAGTTCTACTCATCTTTTGGTAGATTTACATGTTCTTTTTAGCTGAGTATTAGTTTCAAATTTATGAATGTGTGTAAACAAGCTCAAAAGGAAAGGAGTATATGATATGAGTAATACTAATAGTTACGAACCGTTTTTCGTAAAACGGTAAACGAATCCAAAAAAAAGTACATAAATAGTTGCGTTTCGATCTTTCTTTCATAATAAAAATAAAAGAAAGAAAATCTAAAAAATAATAACATACGTTCGTTGAAAACCACGAAAATGTATTCCTGATATATAACACTGCTCATATGATATTATTTTCATGATCATGTAAACCAAATTTTAGAAAAAAATCAGATATCATAGTATGTAATCTTTAAGTCGATATTTATTTTAAATAAAATATTATATGTCAATATAAAATTGTGCAATGAAGTAGCAAAAGATTCTTAAATTTTATGAAAATTTGTAGATGTGACCTACTTAACGAGATCTTACAATTCAACGGTTGGATTAATAAAATTCAATATCCATAAGAAGTTATAAAAGGGAGTAAGTGTAACATGACTATTAGAGATAGGGATGACAACTTGTAGTGTATGGGGATCCTCACTGGGATTGTCCCGAATGGGGCTTCGCGGGCAAGGATTTTTTCTCCCCGGAGAAGGGGGAGAAAATCTCCCCGAAGGCACTGTAGGGATGGGGAATGTGCTCCCCGCCCCGTGGGGTCCCTGATCCCGAAAGGATTATTAAAATATCCTTATAAATATGTGTGTGTATATATATATATATATATATATATATAATATTTTATTATTTTTAAATATATTATTTTATTAAATAAATAAAATATTAAAAAAATTGAACCCTTAATTCAAAATGCTTCATCAATTTCTCTTTCATATGATATTATGACTAATTATATGTACGATATTATTTTAATAATATCATTATTTTCTTCTTTTTTAACAAGATTACAAGAATATCAAATTTGAACTCTACCTGAAGCAGATCAATTCCAATATTTATTCGGAAATGGTTAGTCGGAGATGTAGTTAGTTTGTTGATATCGCTCTGATGATACCATGTTAGGAAACGTGAGATCCATGGAAGGATGAAAGAAATTGAGAGAAGTGTGCATGTAAAATTGATAGAATGGGAAATGTAATTACAAAGTGGATTACATCAAGCCTTTATATACACTAATGATCTAACAACTAACTATCATCAAACTAACTACATCTCCAAATAACTATATCTCTAATGATGACCTCACACAACAGAGACCATCTAATCAATGTGGTATATTCACTCTAAGTTCTTCCCTCATATGAACTCTGAGCATTAGTTGTATATATAAACGCACACGGCTTTTGTTTGCATGTAGAGGTTTTCATCCTCCAATTAAATTAAATTATTTGAGTTGATTTGAAAGTTGCTAGCCGAGCACACAATCTCCCATCTCCTTCGTGCCAACAACAAGAAGGAGCACTTTAGAAGGATATCAGGCAGACCAAGGAGGAAGAAGCTAACCCCCAACAACTTTACCACACACCCGAGGTCCAGACATCCCTCCGGCAGAGAGGGACACCACAACCTCTAACAAGAAGACACATGGACTCTTCCTTAGTCCATATCTGAATATTAGGCCATATTTTGGACCATATCAGAACAACATAAAAGGCAAATAAGGGTGAAGCTATGGATTTAAGGATGTTGGGGTTAGACTTCATAATCTCTCAATCAAATGCAATGAAAAGGCATTAATACAACTTATTTATGAAAACCAAACCCACAATATATAATAGCCAATACCCAATTCCTTGGGTGATTGGGCCTAAATCTCTTAATTAAAACCTTAATTCCTTATATGAATAATCAAGATAAATGTATTAGGCACAAGGATTTATAGGTCACATGGAGATTCTTGAAGGAATAAAGATAATATCCTTGTCCTTGACAAATTAGGGTAGAAAAAAGGTACTCGTGCTGAAATAAGATGACCTCTGAGAAAAAGTTGAATTTATATCCCCAGTAGTACCAGGAACTAGCGTTAGGCACACATAAGCCATGGCAGAAAGGAATCTTTGCTCTATAGTCTGCGCTCAACATTGGCCAAGTTGCGCTCAGAACGCTAAGCATCTAAAACTAGAAACAATTGTGTTTAGCACCTTAGCCTTCCTGCGTGGAGCGCTTAGGCTTTGGACGCGCAACGCTGACTTCCTAGAATCAACTCCTTTGAATTTTCTTCATTTCTTCTAGACTTTCACGCTCTACTTCCACACTTACTCAATCCTACAAAATGAAAAAAAAAAAAACAATAAGAAGAAGAAAGAAAGTGAAATGAATTCAAATCACAAAATAATTAATAAAAGTGAACACATAACATTATTACTCTAATGTTCTAAACTAACACACTTAATTGGACATAAAAAAACATCAAAAACACTTATAAGAGAGTAAAAAATCATCATATTATGGTTAGCATATCAGTTGCAAAACAAATAAATAATATATTTCTTTAAAATAAATTTTTTTTAATAGAAAAGAAAATTATGAACTTTTTTTTGATATATAGTTATGAATTTGTAATTAGACTTGTTCAAGTAAGACTATAGTTTCATAATGAAAAAATAGAATATGGACAATATAATTATGTAAAATAGATTAAAAGATTTTTTACGTACAGTAATTGAAGTAATAAATTAAAGGTAAAATAGGTTGATTGGTCATATACGTTTATTTAATTTTTCACATCGGTCCCATAAGTTTTTTTTTCAAATTGGTCTCACACGTTATGTTTCGTTTTCACGTTTGTTCTTTTTGTCAATTTCAACTTAACGCCGTCAAATAAAGAGTCACATGTCGTACTAACATCATGCCACGTCAGCTCAAAACTAACGGCGTTAGGTCGAAATTGACGGAAAGGACTAACGTGGAAACGGAATATAACGTGTAGGACCAATTTGAAAAAAAAAAACTTATGAGATCGATGTGAAAAATTAAATAAACGTATAGGACCAATCAACCTATTTTGCCTAAATTAAATTATCCAATCACCTCAGAATTTTTCCAATCAAGTATATTTTGAAATGTGATTTTAATCGAGAAAATTAGTATCAATGTGTGTTGGTCTAACTTGAAGGGCTTTGAGTTCCTTAAGCATGTGGTCCTGGGTTTGATTCCTGAATTTGTGTGTACGAAAAAAAAATTATTGGGAGGGATCCACACTTAAGGGTCTGAAATTACTTGGGGGAATTAGTATCTAACCTATCGAGTGAGAGGATACTCTGAAGAAAAAAAATCAAGAAAACTAGTAGAGCTTCATTCTAAAGATATTCTTCCTCCTAATTTTCTTCTTTTTATTTCTCTTTCCCTCCGCTGAATCTCATTTAGGGTTTCACTAGAGGGAATGTCCCCCAAACCCACAATATAGGTTTAGGCCTTTTAAAATAAGGTATTTGCTTTTAATACCCCCTACTATTTACTATTCTTATCCCTTCCCGTTTTTCTCATTTAAATTCCAAAAATACCCTTTTGACCTTCCCACCTCTATAGTTTTCGTAAGGTATTCTAAATTTGAATACCCTTTCCGTAATGTACTATTCCGTAATGTATTAAAAAGTTTTTGAAACCATAATCTTACCTCTCTTCTGCCGCCACGTACGCTGCTAACGTCGAAATGACAATGGGGTTAGGTAGGGTTGGTAACAAAGGGGGAGGGGAAGCAAAAGGAAGAAGGATGGAGTGATAGGGTTTTACGGGAATAACTAGAGAGAATGAAAGAGTGGGGGTGGGTACCATTTGTAAAGAAAAGGAAGAAACAAGGGTGGGGTACGGTTTGAGAAGTAATTGGGGGTAAAAGGGGTTTGAGGGGGTAGAAAAAATAATTGTGAGAGAATGCAGAGAGTTTTTGTATAGGGATAAAAAAGGAGAAGGATATTTATGAGATTTAATTGAAAAAAATTGGGGAAGAGGGTAAGAAAAGAAAATAATGGGATATTAAAAGCAAAAGCCTTAAAATAATTGATTTTAGCATTCTTTATTTTTTATTGGATTGACTATTGAGAGCCCAAAATTAAAGTTATCTAATTATAGTATTCTGGAGAATAGAGATGGGAATTATGAAGCCACATGCTACCATCTAGCTTTAAAGATAGATAAAAATATGTTATAAAAAAAAGGATAGATAAAAATATATAACCAATTGAGCATTTGAGCTATTACTGGCGATCATTGATCATTGCTATTTGTACAGAAATTTTGGCTCATTCAAAATCCCCATCAATCAATTTATACCATTAGAAAAGGTTCAGATTTCATAGGTAGCCAAAAAGATACAAATGAACATCTATATGACTATTACTCTTAATCAGTGGTGGGCATTAAGCATGTTCGATAGGGACGATCGCAGGATTTCATTTTGAGAGTGTATCAAATAATATGTAAAAATTTAATTAATATATATAAATATTAAAATAAAAATTTTATATAATTAATTTTTTATCAAAAAAAAATAATTGTTCCAAAAAATTAACATTAGACTGATAGAAAATAATATGATAAGTGTATATTAGAATATCTCTTTAAATTAATTCACTTTCTAGAATCAGTTACACTTCTGTTTGATTTAGACTTTTCCTTCTTCCCCTCTTTCTCTCTCTTTGACTCTTTGCCTCTCTCCATTAAACGGCCTCACACATAGACTGCAAGACACTCAAATAATTACGAGGATATCAATTTCTTAATTTTTACAAGATACCTAAAATCTCAGGGCAGATCCTACTCTACATGAATGCTGAAATATACAAATAACATATCATTAGAAGCAACATTATACCAAAAAAGGGTAATGACAGATCTTATCTTATCTTATCTTATCTTATATATATAAAAGTAAGGAACAATTGGAAATAGGTCTAGGGTTTTTTTAGGGTTATTAAAATGGGTATTAAAAAATTTATTTATGGAGGGGTATTTTTTATAAAATAAAATATTAATTATCAAATTAACTCTACATTAATTCAATGTTTATCGAAAGTTGTAGTGACTCAACTTTTGGGAACCCTTTCATATTCTTTAGCTGTTTTCTCTCTTCAATTGCAGAAGAATCGTTAAGATGCAGGTTTGATTACGAGGGAGCATACAACTCCTTTGTAACCCAAGAAGACCAAAGTGTGAGCGACATCAACTCCTTTTACTGTTTCTTTTTCTTTTTCTATCGTTTAGCTTTCATCATTTGTGTGTATTGTAGGTGCTTGCAAGAAAAGCCAAGAATCAATATACATGGAAAGGCTTTGGGGAAATTCCCATGGGGTTTACAAGAGCACAAGGTAATTTTAATGAATTATATTTCATTGTAGTGTAATTTGCGCGTTGTATTTTGTTGCTATTTTCAAGCCTTGATTGTTTAACCTTCCTCAACCCATTTTTTTCAATATCAATGTCTATGCGCTTCTGTGACTCCATGTTTCTTTAATTACTGTATTTTTTCGTTTATCTGCTTTGCCTGAATATGAAAGAATATGTTTCTGATTTTATATTATCTGATCTTAAGAATTTAATTTTAATGCTTAGAAGATATTTGAGTTATTTACAGGATATCACGTCTGCATAAGTAGGAGCTTCATGGGGTTTTAATTTTATAAGATTAAAACCATTTAGATTCTACAATATTGACTGTGAGAGAATTATTTCGGATCTGGATTAGGATTTGGGATATTGTAGTTGAAGGTGAGCATCAAAACCATTTAGATTCTTCGAATTTTCTTCTTCGCCCCTCATATTGTTTGTGGTTTCTTTTTTCGGGTTTTTTTTAATTCTGTTGCAACTTAGTCCATTCATTGTTTAAGTTTACAATTTTATGCTAACATTGGCACTTGCAATTACAACAATTGCTACATGCAAAGCCACAAACTGATTGATAAGTCCTCACCAAGATTGATGACAAACTGCATACTTAACACATTTGAGGTGTGGTAACTTTACTTCTCCCTAAACTTTTATGTATTTAACATCTTGATGACAATATAACTCTTCAAAGGTTATCTACAAGCTTTACACTTATAGAAGGATTCCCATAGATCAAATTATATTTAAAGATTATCTTACCTTGGCAAAAGCTTAGACCTTCAATTGAAATACTGTGCAACAACCAGGCAATTACTCTATGTTATTGGTTTTATTAATTGTTGATCAGATTGAAATAAGCACAAATAGAGTTCACGCCCAAGTTCATGTAGGAGTTGAGGGATTGTTAACAAATAGATGGTATGGAATTCTACAATGTCTTTGGTTTTTGTTTTATTAAAAGAATACAAAACATCAAATGAACATTAGTTTTGCAATTTTTCATGAATTTGGTTAAAATTGTGCTTGAATAATTTATATGTTGTATTTTATGTTATTTTACTCTCTGAAAGATGCACACATTTCTCGAAATTCTTTTTTAGATGTTATGATTTTTCAATACCATGTCTTTATTCACTTTTCAATATATCATGGTTGAAATGAGTTAGAGTGAATCATATGATATAAATATACTTTTCAGTTATTATCTTCTCAATACAAGTTAGAGTAAAAGCCCAAACTGGTTTGTGACAAAAAAATATTATGACATTTTGGTTCATGAGAAATGAAAAATATCATTTTGGTTCTCAAGAATGTAAAATGCGGGTCAAAATAGTTCCTGACAGAGATTAAAATGTCCCTAAAAATTAATCGAAAAATGACTAATTTGATCTGCATTTTACTTGCTTGAGGACCAAATTTATGTTTTCATTTCTCAGGGACCAAAATGTCATCGTTTTTTTTTTTTTGTCAAAGACTAATTTAGGCATTTACTCTTAAAGTTAACATATTTTTTACAACAATGCAAATATTATTCCCCACCCACTAAACCCGTGCATCGCACATGTCCACGCACTATCCTCATAGGATAACCCACTCCTATGTGAATCAAATTCAATATTTCGTTCAGGGTCTTGGGCTTTCCACAGAATGAGGCAGAAAGTGCAGAATGCTATCCTATCTTGATAACTCCTAACTGTTGTTGTACATTAATCCAAAGAGGCGTCATTCTATTGTTTCGTTGCTTACTCATATAAGTGATGAAGTATTTCTCAACAAATTTTTATTGCGAGTAATGATTTACTTAGTTTATGCCTTTCTTACAACAAAATTTTGCTGCATAACAGGTGATTCCTAACTTAATAGTTGGATTGCAAAATCTTGAGGAGCATAATATCTCTTCAAATCTTTTGGAGTCACTGCCAGATTCAATTAGCCTCTTACAAAAGTTCAAAATCCTCAATGTCTCTTGAAACAAACAAGTTGAGTGTCCTTCTTGATTCCATTAGTCAATGCAGGTAAGTGACAGAAATAGATATTCTATAGAGAAATTTATAAGTACACCATTCTTTATATTGAGTTTTTGTTATCCTATAATACAGTAATACGTAAGTTAAGCTGGAAAAAAATTGTGATGATTAATTTTCTTGGTATTTCTAGCACACTTGCAGCTATTGAAGCCTTTGTAAAATGATTACAATTATTATTTATTTTACTGAATGAATATAAATGGTCATTCAAAAAAAATGAATATACATGCATAACTTGAAATTAAACCACATATTTAGAAATTTCATCCGCAAGAATATATAATAATTTAGCAAATATAGAAATAATTATAACAACTCATTCTTAACCAGTTGTATTGTTGTAACATGTCATAATTAATATGTATAGGAACAAATATGGTTTTAAGGATTAACTAAATGAGAGCACATGTACAAAAAAAAAAAGGATTAACTAAATGCAGTAGGGGTAATATTTTAAATTGGGTCAGGGGCATTTTGGTAAATTGAATGCTGATAACGTATTAAATTACATAACATACGTTCCATTTTGTTTTGATAACCATTCAATTCCTTTTAATATAGGCAATAGAATCATTATCATTGAATAATGCCTTAAACAATATAACCATTCATTGAAAATATATAGCTAATTAAATGACTATCATTATCCTTTTAATACCTAGGGGTGTTTGTTTTTGAGATATCAAATAAAATCTCACGAATATAAGATTGGAAATATTTATTCCCGTGTTTGGTAGAAAGAAATTAAAAAAATTTCCTAGGAATAAATTATTCCTTGGACTCTTATCAATTACATTTAATAATTAATATTTAAATAACGTTTTATAAAACAAAGGTATTTTGATGATTACATCATTTTTTTTAAAGAAATATATATAATAAATTAAGCAAAGTTTCGAAGTATTCCCTAGAATTTCAAGAAAGATTCACAACAATTTTAATTTCTAAACAAACACGTTTTACAAAAAAAAAAATCAACAATAACATTCCTGGAAATAACACTCCCAAGGTTTGAGGTTTGTGATTTCAGGAAAATTTTTCTCAATCCGTGAAACAAATGTCCCCTTAGAGGTAATTTTGTTTCTTGGGCTACCATCATATCAACTTACCTTTTTTTTATATGTCTTCATCTAATTAAGATCGAGCTATAAGACATGCATTGAACTGAATATTGAAATATAGAATTAAATTATTATGTCCGGAAGTGAGGGAAAATCCAAGACTGCTGATGGAGACTTACATGATAAAGTTGATGAAAAAAGAGATGATGGTTCTAAAGTTCTAAAAATAAAGATGAAGAAAAAATTGAAATTGTTTCTCAAATTAAATTTCTCTAAAACTGCATTTTGGTACAGAACAATTGAGTAAAACGATAATTTTGCACACAAATGGGTCATACATAGCAGTTTTGGAGCCCAAAAAGGGTACAAGATGCCACTAAATTAGACATGGATAGGTCATTTGACATTTTCTTTTTCGTTCCTGTTATATTTGTAAAGAAATGGCTTCTTGATAATTTTTCAAGTCATATCTTATTATTATTTCTAAAACTAATCCGTGAATCCACATATTGGTACGTAGAAAATTATCAATGAAAATATTTATAGCTATGAATTTAATTAATTTTATTTTTTCGATAAGAGTTTTATTAATTTTCAACAATTCAACTTCATTACTTTTTATTTGTTTTTATTAGAAAATTTATTATTCCATCAAATGAAATGATTCAACATCTATTAATATTCTATCAAAAAAAATTTATAATTATGTCACATAATTGCATTTTATAGGGTTTAAACACATCCCAAACATAAAACTTAATTTACAAACATATCATACAAAAATCACTGATTTTTAGCAATGATAAAACACAGAAAAAAAAATTCATAAAATTTTGTTACATATAGCAACTTTTATGTATGCAATGTGAAGTTAATTGGTCAATATTTATTTTTTCCTTTCAATTAAATATATGCACCAACATGTGCTTATATATAAAATTTAAGACTTTCAACTTAATTTACACAGTAAGAAACGAAAGATTTTAAGTCACACATATGACTTTATATTACTTTTATGCCAAATATTGTTCTGTTTGTCAAACCAATAAATTTATTACATGCAGCTAAATATATTTCAATATTTCTTACTTTAAAATCAAACTCATACATAAAATTGTTATTCTAGTTATTATGTAAATATTTAGAATTTACAAATACAAATTATGAATAATAATTATTAATTATTAATAAATTATGTAAAGTAACAGTACTAGTAAGTTATAAAATTAATTAACAAAGCCATCCACACACACGTCTAGGTGGTAGTAATATCATCTCCAACTGCAACTTTCCCAAATAAAATATCTAGCTAGGGAGGAGGATACGCAACTTGCCAACATATGGCCACTCCTAGAAGATAGGCTTGAAGGGCAATAATCCTTCATTACAGTATGGAATTATGAAAATATATTGAACATAAGCAAAAAAAATAAAATAAAAATCAAACTAGCCTAAATAAGTTTATTTAGGGGGGAAATGATTTTTTCCTACTTTGCAATCATTATTCTGGAGAGAATCAGAGAGGATATTTTATTAGGTTAGGCATAGCGATCCAATATAAAGATAACATCATTTTTGATTTCATTAGAGCGACTTGCCCAATTCTTCTGTATAAAAATTCTCTAATCATTCTCTATGTAAATACTTCCCTTCACCAATTACGAGGTGACAATTTGGGCCGCGATCGGTGTGTTAGTCCGAACTAGCCCAATTTCGGATTGGATTGGGCTAAAAAAGTGCAGGCCCGAAACAAATCCGAGCTAGCTCGACTCGATCTGATTGGTTCAATGGATTGATCCAGCCCCACCCGTTGACCCCTTTTTTTCAATTTTTTTTATATAATTGTCTTTAGATATAGAAACATTCTTTCATAGTACATATTATAACTTCTAAATAAATGATATTTCAATTTATTAATAATGAAAAATATACTTATTTAATGACTTTTATGAAAAAATGTTTCTTTTTAACACTTGTTTACATATTTTAAATTATGATTTATGCTATATTTTAATGTTATATATATATATATATATATATATATATATATATATATATATATATATAAATAAATGCATTTAAGCAAAAAAATAAAATAAAAAAGGTAAAAAAATATTAGGGTCAAAATGACTTGTTAGCCACTGGACAACCATTAGACTAACCTCACTCGAGCCAGTTTTGTAATTTGGCTTGACTGGATCGAGTCGGGACGGACAGCCCGATTTGCCAAGAAGTTACAACCCTACTTACCCTTTTCTTGAATGGAGTGTGAAGATGAAAAAGTTTGGTTCATCTTCTACAACTCACACTCAATGAAGGATTTAGGGAGGGGCATGGGCCGTTGTATATATATATATATATATATATATATATATATATATATATATCCCCTCCTCTTGTCCGTCCTGGGGATGGTGAACTGGGCATATAATCATCATGATTCAGCGGGGTTTCATTGCTGCTATGGGCTACAGACTACAGTCGAAGTGTATTGAGATGTAGCTCCATTGAAGGTGGTGGTGTCCATTTTGCTTCTGATATTTGGCCTTTATATAGCTCCTATGGACATTTCCAACAAAGGAAAGATGCTTGATGATTCTAAGACTTTAGTAGCAGGTCTCGAAGATGGAACGCTCAGTGAGTTCAAACCAAAGATGAGCAAATTTAGCGGTTCATAGACGTGCTCAATATTGCAAAACTTTCATTGAAACTGTGGTCTGGTTAAAGGAACTACCAGTATATTTCTTTATAACATATTTTTTCCAATTAATACACTTTACATTTTACATTTAAAGAATGAGATCGATTCTTGACAATTTCGGATGGCTTGGGAAGCTGTACTAAAGAATTGCTTTTAGCAAGCCATTCAATAGGGATCAAGCTGTTCATATATATCAAATGCTAATGGTTCTAGCTAATGTATGAATATATGCCTTTAAAATATTGAAATTGTATTTGAGACTGCCCACTGTTTACCTTCTGGTTCTTAAAGCCCGGGTACGTTCTTAATGGGAATTTAACCAAGTTCCAAAAGTAGGGGACCTTTTTTTGAATTTTGTCTTCGTTTATTATTCCTTCAGGCCCATACGCATATGCTTTTATATAATCACTTTTAATAGGCTAAACCTCATTATCATTATCTTAAAGAAGTTCCTTTAACTTTCCTGTTTACACTTTTTTGTTGTTGAAACCAACCTGTTTACACTACTATATCAATGTACTCTGTATTTGTTAATTCCAGTATTCTCATTATTCAATATATCAGTGGGATTTTTTATTTTTTCTGGTATGCAAAGGGCAAAAGCCCAAACAAACAAAAACTAACTGATAGCAGAAATATCAACGGGATTTTAACCCCCTCCTTACCAAAAAAAAATATTCTCATTATCTAATGTATGTATGCAATTAAGTGAATTAACCAATGTTACTATATTATTTAACAACAATTTCAATACCGACACCACCAAAATGATAATTGTTTCGTCCGGATTGTGCTGGGTCCAATTCCATAAAGGTTTGGGCCAAACCCAGCTCCAAACCTCTCTTGGTTCATCATCCCATACTCCCCAAGCTACTATATAAGAAGAGCTCTAGCTATGGAAGAAAGATAATTGCATATTCATACTCACTCAACTCACAATAGCATTAGGACCTTGTATTCCTTATACATTTGTATTGATTCCGCTAGTCGGAACAATAATGTACAGTATATATATATATATATATATATATATATATATATATATATATATATATATATATATATATATATATATATATATATATCTAGTAAGAGAGGCTTTTTATGTGAGAGTGAGAGGAGCAGATCTTGACCATTAAAACCATTTATGGATGGTCAAGATTAAAAGTTGGTTAATGGTCATGTGACCACTTTAAAAAGTCATGTGATTTTATGTTCTAATCTTAACCATTCATGATTTGATCCAAAAGCTAAGATTTGCTCCTCTTACTCTTATATAAAAACACTCCTCTCACTTGATACATCTTATATATATATATATTCGAGATCAAGTTACTTCAAGAATAACTTTAAAAGAGTTACTCCAAATTCACAAAGATGTGAAGAGATGAAAGAAAAGAAAGAGAACAAGGTGAGAAAGAATCTGATCGTGTTTTAGGATTTTCTTGAGAAAATGAAAATAAACTAAGAAAAGAAAAAGAAAAAAGAAAACAACCGAAAGAAATGTCCAAGGTGAATGATATTGCTCTGATATCATACTAAAAAACATGATACACCCATGGAATAATTAAAAAGAGAGAAAATCTGGAAAGTATATATGGATTAAAATGAATAAAGAAGGTGAAAAATACAATGCAATATATATAGGATTATATAGCCAAGTAAAGCAACTAACAAATGTAACTAATCTAACTACCTCTAACAATTTATAACTACATGTAACACACATGCTCCCACTTGATGAGGTATGGGGATGGTAGATGTACACAGACTTAGTGTCTTACCCCATCAACACATGCAGAGGTTGATTTTAGGATTTGAACTTGTGACCTTCAAGTCGCAAGGCAACTACCATTGTACGAAGGCTAGCTCACTCATACATAATAAATTATTATACAAATGACTTAATTGCACTTTTGATCCCCATATTATTGACTATATGCGATTTTGGTCTCTATAGTTTTTTTGTGCACATTTGGTCCTCCTATTTTTTAAATGTTGTAAATTTTGTGCTTCTGTCCAATGTCTGTCAATTTTTTCAATGATCAACATAGATGAACCACTCCTCTAAGCGCACAAAACCTCTAATTGAAGTTCTCTTTCATCTGGCTCTTCAATTCAACATGATTCAATGATTCCTCTATACTATTATTTGTTTTGTCCCTCCTTTTCGGAACCTTTTTTGGGTTTCATCACAGATTCTTTACCACAGAAGCTCAATCAGAGGTTTATATGTTTAGATCAGTTGTTCCTCCTTATTAATCATTGAAAAATTGATGGACATTGGATGGAAGACTGAATTTGCAATATTAAAAAAATAGAGGGACCAAACGTGCATAAAAAAAATTTAAGGACCAAAATCACACATGATCAATTGTAAGAGGATTAAAAGTGCAATTAAGCCTATAAAAAATTAAAATTTAAAATTTTTCTTGAATATCTTATTACAAATAATTTAAAATTATTTTTATTGATATATATTATCTATAAAATGAATTAATTCATTGATTCTTTATTACTCAACTTTACTTTTTTTAATTTTGAATTTATTTCAAAATGATTTAAAACTTTAATATTTTTTAAATCTTTTTTATTAAATAATTATTAATATTTAATTTCATAATTCAAGTTTTTTGAATTTGTAATCCGATTTTATAGTTTTTTTTTACTGGAGATTTTATAGTTCCATGAAAGGTCGAGTGCTGTTTTTTTGGTTACAGAAAGGTCGAGTGTTTAGTTACCCGTTATTCCATTTCCATGGTTTTTTAATGTTTTATTTATATGACAACGACGGCCTATAAAATTAAAATTTAGGGACACTAAGAAAGTCCACAGTTTTCATCATTAACTAATTTTTGTATGATTGTATCAGTGCAGCTTGTCGACTTAAGATCTTAACATAATAATTAGTTATTAATAGGCCAAATTAAAATAAAAGTAATTATGGGTGGCTGGTGGATTAATAACCACCTCAAACAAATAAATAACTATCCTTTCTTCGATATCCCTAATAATTTTGGGATAAAAATTATCATGTCCAATCAGAATGCATCATCTCAATTAAATGTGTCATGTTAATGGGTCAAGTCAAATGATTATCACCATTTGATTGGATCACCTAAACAGGATAAGTTACACTTGAGGTACCAGAGAATTCACCATAAATAATATGATATACTCCTTCCGGTCATTATTATAAGCAAAAAAGTCCTAAAATTTTGGTCAAATATATAAGCAAATTTCAACTACTTTCATCTTATTTAATGACATTGTTACTAAAATACCCTTCATTTAATACCAATTTTGTTTTCCAATAACTTAATGTGGGATGTATTTAATAAAAATTGAAGTTTTTTGTTAAGGCTATTTCGGTAATATACTTAATTTTTTAAGAACATTAAATAAGATTAACCAACTTTCTTAATATATGTGTTTCATTTAAGTTTTGCTTATAATAGAGACCGGAATACTATATATATCGATGCTTTACAATTTTCTCAAAAATCATTTGACGAAATAATTATCAACTAGCAAAGTTTTATACAAATGTACAGCTAAAAAAAAGTTTTATACGAATAGAAAATTAAGATGCGATCGATTTATAAACAGATACTAACAAAACATAGGAATTAAAGGTATGCAATAAAAAAAAACTAAATTAAACTTATGGTAGTCAATTTTTTTTATAAGCAAAATTGTATTAAGAAGAGTAATAGGGTATTCTAACCCAAAAGACAACAGTAAAATCAGTAGCATGCAAATACATCACAATGAGAAGTGTCATCCCAACTATATTAACACCACAAGCTTCAACAATCATATGTAACACACTAGCAAACAACTAGAACACACAAAAATTGACCAAACCAAAGACAGCCCCTTACATTGAGTAAACCTCAAAAAACTAAAACCAAAAACTCAGGACAACTATTACAACAATTCTTAGGCCAGAAAAGGATTTATAAGACATCTCAAAACACCAATGGCAGCAACAAAAACCGAGCCATAAATCCTGCATCATTTCTCCTCCGTTACTGCATCAGCTACAGACCCACCCATCTTCATCATCACATAATGCCTTAACAACCTGCATCCTTTCTCCCCTGTGAATACTTCAGCTACAAGCCATTCCACCTTCATCATCACATAAAACCTTCTTTTATACAAATTACAAGGCTGAGACAGGTATTGTCTGCATAAAAAATTCTTGCAACATCTAAAATAAACATAGCCAACCCTTAGCCTACAAAAACGAAATGGTATGAAAAGAACCAACAAGATAACAGCAACATATTATTCCACTCTTCCAAACAGCCAAAGCAAACAAATGCAAAATACCTACCATAACACAAATGCTACTAACATGTGGGTATCCCAATTCCCAAGTGTATAGAGGCCATCATCTCTTCATACATTCAGAGGGGTTAGAACACCATTATGCAAAGGAACACCTCTGTCCACCTTTCATTGCAACAAACCAGGACCAAGATCTTATTATAATGAGGTCAAGAATTGCACACTAGTCAAAAGAGCCACCTTGAAAGATAATCTTGTTTCTCAACAACCAAAGAGATCAGTTGACAACATGCCAGAATAAATATCTAAATTTCTTAAAAGTTTTCTCCCTAAAAAACACCTCATGCTGTGAGTAATGTTCTATCCCATTACTATGAAGCACCACCGAAACCCCCAACCAAGAATAAACATTTGACCACAACCGGTAAGAGTGCGGACAAGAGAAGAAAACATGTTCCACTGATTCATCTTGATTAAAACAAAACACACATGTTTTATCATGTTGGCCATTAATGATAATGCTTTTGACCAATTGATCCCGAGTAGGTAATCTATCTAGCAAAAGTCTCCAAGAGAAAGCTAATACCTTAGATGGAATTTTACAATGCCAAAAATTTTTGAAAACAGCCTTGGAATTATCACTAAGAGAATCCAAACCTTGGTGCCTTTGTAAAAAGAAATAGGTTGACTTCACTGTAAAGATAAGGGAGAGATCTTCCGACCAAATCCATCAATCATTACCTTCTTGACAAAGAGATATAGGACTCACCAAAATGAGCAATTCGGTCAATAGCTCCTCCTCCCAACTGAAGAGTTCTAGCTCTCTCCTCCACGTCCACCTCCAAAACCAGTATCCATTTACCCAAGATTCATAATCAGCCACCAAAACCTCCTTATTCTCCATTATCGAATACAACCTTGGGTATAAATCTTGAAGAGTTGTATTCCCTATCCATGTATCAAGATAGAATCGAATTTGGTTCCCACTAATAATTCGTTTCCTGATGGCATTTGAAAACCACAATGGAGGAATTGAACTACTGTCTTCTAAAAGGCTAAGGTCTCTCCACCATATAGAGGCCGCTCTAGCAGGACATTGATGATTATAGTACAACCGAGATAAATCACCAATTCACCATATCTATTCTCTAGTAAATTATACCAAATTGCGTCTGTGTTTGTTAGAAAACACCATTTCCACTTAGCTAGTAGGCAAGCATTGAAAAGTTCTCGATTTTTTATTCCCAAAGCCCCCAACTCCTGTGGTTGACAAATCTTTTCCCAACTCAACCAGGACACCTTACGAGAAGCATCACAACCAGACCATAGAAAGGTTCTTTAAATCCCAACCAAGATTTTGAGAACCTTCTTTGGCACTTTAAAGAATGAGAAGTAATAAAGAGACAAACTTGATAACACCGAGTTAATCAGAACAATCCTCCTGCCTAGAAATATGTCTAGATTTCCAGTTAGCAAGTCGCCTTTTCATCATATCAATAACTGGCTTCCAAGTATCCACCCTCCGGGGATTAGCACCCACTGGAAGGCCAAGAAATTTAAAAGGGATTTGACCAATAGAGCAATGTAAAAAATTGGAGGCTGCCAAAAGGAACCCTTCATCCACACATACACCAACAAGATTACTTTTATGAAAATTCACTTTTAATCCAGAGACTAACTCAAAGCTTCTTAATACTGATTTTAATTAGGGCCCAAATATTACCCCAAGAAGCTTCCCCAATTAATAATTGATCGTCCGCATATTGAAGTAATGAAACTTGTTCCATATCTCCCACCTTGAAACCATTAAATTTTGCCTAAGCCAATTGCCCGCTACATAAGGCCACTTAAACCCTCTGCCACCGGTATGAAAAGTAAAGGGACAAGGGGATCACATTGTCTAAGCCCCTTAGTAACCTGAAATTCTTTAGTAGGACTCTCATTAACTAGAACAGAAAAATAGCTCGATCTCACACATGCCCTCATCCACAATCTCCATCTATCACAAAAACCCATCCGGATCAGCACATTCTCCAAGAATGACCAGTGTACTGAGTCATAAGCCTTCTCATAGTCAACCTTCAAAACAAGACATGCTGAATACAAATGGTGAAGTGCTGAATACAAATGTCACATCCTCTTCACCTTCCCTAAGGAGCCCATGCTCTTCTTGGTGGAAGAATATTAGTAACTTGGACACTCAAAATGATGGTATGTCTGGTTGGTTTAGGAATGGGCTGAGAAAAGTGATTGGCAATGGAAAGAATACTTCCTTTTGGCAAGACAGTTGGTGTAACACCCTTCCCCTTTCTTTTATCTTTGATAGATTGTTCCCTATTTCTGAAAATAAATGTGATAAAGTGGCTGATGTTGGAGCTTGGCACGATGGATCTTGGGTGTGGAATATGAGATGGAGACGTCCTCTTTTTGTCTGGGAGGAACAATTACTGCAGGAACTCGAGGCTTTGATTTTTTCTGTGTCAGTTAACGAACATCTTGAAGACAAGTGGATTTGGAAACACAATAGACCATCCAATGATTACCCTACAAAATCAGCATACCAACAATTATTTTTGTTAAAACAGGGATCGTTGAATGTTGTTACTAGTTCAAACCATTGTGTATTCAATCATTTATGGCTTAATTCGGTCCCTGCAAAGGTGATGGTCTTTTCATGGCAAATGCTGCTTGATAGAATTGCAACAAAATCCAACTTAGCTAGAAGAAATATTCTATCAGGTATGCAAAATCTAGATTGTATATTCTGCTTTTCTAGTCAGGAATCTACTGCACAGCTACTATTTTCCTGTACGTTTGCTCATGGTTTATGGTGTAAAGTATACTCTTGGTTGGGTATTCAAACCGTCCAACATTGTGATCCCAAATTGCATTTTATGTGTCACTATGGCTTAGTCAGAGGAAAGAAATTAAAGAAGCTTTGGATGGTGGCTTGGTTTGCCACGGTATGGTCTCTTTGGTTGGCTAGAAACGGAGTCATTTTTAGACAATAAAGGGTAGATTTTTTGATTGTTCTGGATCTTGTAAAAATGAGAAGTTGGTACTGGATCAAGGCAAAGAGAGGGGGGTTTTTTCTCATTTTTGGATTGGTGTATGTGCCCTCTAGAATGCATGAAGGGGGAGATTAAGGTGTAGGAACAAGAGCACTTTCCTTTTACTTTGCAGCCCCTGTAGTCATCTCTGTTGTTTGGGACCTCTGCTGATGCTCTAATGAATCTAAAGGGGAGTACTCAATTCTGATTGAGTTTTGCCGGCAAGTTTGGGAGTCCTTAGGGGTGAGGGTGGTTAATTATGTTATATTTGAGAATGATTAAGTTGCTTTTTGGAGGTTGTGGATTGTAAAATCCTATGATTTTTTGGTTTCTGTTGGTGACCTTATCCTTAGCTTAGGTTGTTGTAAATCAAATACTGTTCTATCATAGTGCAGTATTCTTTTTACAGATAACCTTGCTTATATTCTTGTATATAGGTTGGTGTACCCTTTTGTACATCGAAGATATATATTTTTTACACTTTGCTTATCAAAAAAAAAAAAAAAGACAGCTCTTATGAGTTCTTTTTGCTAGATCAAGCACTTCATTAGCTACTAAAACACCATCCAAAAAACACCATCCAAAATCTGCCTATTGGGGATGAAGGCAGTTTGACAAGTTGAAATAATTTTCCCAATGACACTCTTTAATCTCAAAGCTAACAATTTTGCAATAATCTTGTAAATACACCCAATAAGACAAATCAGGCGGTATTCAGAGAGAGACTGTGGATTGTCATTTTTGGCAACAAGAATAAGAAATGCGGAATCAAACTTAAATTTTTTTTTTTTTCGGTGTGCACTAAGGTATCCTTCAATCGATAATCAGAGACTAATGCCTTTCGAGGCGTAAAGATCATCGAAGAGGGTTTTGTCTTTCCCAACAAAACATTTTTCATACACACAGCAGGAATCGTACATCTGACATCATGCTTAAGGATCTCAGGTATCTATCAATTGCGTTGGCCATTGTTGGTAACTTATTTTGTCTTTTTACTACTATCATTTGATTTTTTTATAATTAATCTGATCATGAGTTGATGATGTATGAAGAATAGATCTCAAAATAAAAATTGGGTTATTTTTTTTAATACAAAAATTGGGTTATTTTTTTTTGATAAAAAAAAAGAAGTATATATATACGGCGTACAAAAGGGTATACCACCTGATACATCAAAATTGGGTTATTTAATTCCATCTTAACGCAAAAAAAAAAAAAAAAAAAGATATCCATCTGGTACATCAGAAAAAAAAAGTATAAAAAAAAACATCATATAGGAAAATTTTGTATCATAAAAAAAGGCTTAAATATGTTTTTAATCTTTATAAAATAGGACTCTTGCTTTTGGTCCCTATAAAAAAAACTGTTTTTTCATTCATGAAAATAGGAAAATTAATACCTATTTTTAGTTCCCAATGGTAACTTGCTTGTATTAAGTGTTGATGACAGAAATCACATAGTTGACTTTGAAAAATACTTTAGAGACCAATAACTTTGGGCGCATGTAAATCGGTTGCTAAATGCATTTTAGCAATCATTGTCAGAAAATTTCTAATCGGTTGTTGTATAGCTCGGTCTCGGTTGGTGCCCTTTTTAGTCGTTAATTACTATCGCTAATTGACCTTTTTCTTGTAGTGTATTCTCTCTCAAATACTAGGAAAGAATTTGTTCCTGTATAACCGGTTGGCTACTTATATCAAGCATTTCAAGGGTCCCATAATGATTTAAGTCCCTTCAACTTGCCACAACAGTAATTATGGAGATGCTAAATAAAAAAACAGTAATTATGCAGAAATCACCGGCTAAACGTTAGGTTACATCGATCTAAAATATATGCATGCTTAACTCTATATTTTGTTGAATCAGGATGTTATGATTTTTATTATCCAATTACCTGATCTGTGTGCTAAATTATGTGATACAACATACAAGTGCCTTCCCTCCAAAATAACAGTAGCCAACCTGCTTAAGTTCATTATTGGTTTCATTTTTTATTTCACGCTGAATATACTTGTCTAATATGCATTACTCCAGTACTAGTTAGTTCGATGACATTCTTTATTTTATTTTTTTGGCTTGGAAACCCACCGTAATTAGGGTCTTTAGTTTCCCAATGGGTCCACCAAGGTGTCATCACAGTTTCGACTCTTTGGACCGGTTATGGGACTAATCCTCGATTCAGCAGCGACGGACGTCCGATTTTTTACAGACGGGATTGGGCTGTCTCCCAAATTGAAGACTCCAAGAATCGAACTTGCATTCTTTTACTTGGGAGAGAGTCACGTTACCAACTCTCCCAACACTATGTTGGTGACATTCTTTATAATATGCATCGGGGAATATAATTCACACACATGGAAAGAATAGGGAGAATCAAACCACTCACCTATTATGTCCTTCAGTTACTCATAGGAGATTGAAAGCTATATGGAATGTTACCAAAAGAAAAGAACGAAGGAACTAAAGAAAGAAGGTTCAAGTCCAAAGAAAACCCATTCATGAGAACCAAAATGAACAAAGAAGAGATAAAGAAGAGGGAAAGAAACATATATATGCAGAGCATATACATCTATAACTACAACAACCAGGATATGGTGGTTCATGTATTAATATTATAATTTGTTGTCAAAAACCTGCAAATCAAGGTGATGAAGTCATCAAACGGATTGTCCATATGATATTCTTACAAGCAAATCAATTTTCAAAAGTACAACAAATTATGAAGTTTAGAAGTATAATTTTATGGTGAATTCTCTGGTACCCCAAGCGTAACTTTACCCATCTTAGGTGATCCAATCAGATTGTGAGAACTATTTGACTTGACTCACTAACATGACTCATTTAATGTAGGTGGCGCATTCTAATTGGACACGATAATTTTTACCCTAAAATTATTAAAGGTACCCAAGAAAGCACCTAATTTTACACTTTGTTATTACTTGTACTTTTTTTGTTTTTGAAGAGTGTCTTCTTCGGTACCTCCAATAATTTTGGAGTAAAAGTACTTACCCAGCCCAACCAAAATCCACCACCTCAATTAAATGGGTCATGTTAGTGAGTCAAGTCAAATTATTTTGCATCATTTGATTGGACTACCTAAACAGGATAACGATACCTTTGGGGTACAGAAGAATTCACCATTTTAAGATGAGAACTTGGAGGAAATCTTATTATAGATGAAACAGCTTGGAAAATTTTAAGATGTGAAACTTTCAAAGCACGTGATTGTCTCATCATGTAGGAATGATCCAAATTCAAAAACCTTAGCCAAAAGGCTGTGCTCAGAACCTAGCAAGATGAGGAAAGTACATTGAGATATTGAGAATCTACCATGACTTCAGCAATGGAATATTATTTTGTCCCGTTTGAGCATATCTTACTCAGATCAAGCAATATGGGCTTAAGTAGATGTCACTCACTAGCCTGTGCTCTGAGCCATATACTAGTAAATTTGCAGTAATAGGTCAATGTTTAATCAACACCGGCCAGACAATAGTAAATAAGACAAAACAATTAAGTCACGAACAAATCACAGAGAATGGTTATGTTAGTCCCAAAACGTCATGGGGAAAATCACAGAAGTTCAAGATATATATGGCTCTAGACCTCTCTGTGGATAACTAATTGATCCCATTTTAAAAAAGAAAAGTAGAAAAGAAAAGAAGGAAAAATAACCCTAGCTAAGTAGTAAATGCCAGGAAAAATCCAATTAATAGTAAGAGTTCAGAGTATCTTATATAGAAAATCCAGAAAGCATATCATTGACCCGCATCCTGAACCCTAAATACATAATTTCACAACCACCAAGAAAAGAAAAGGATAATGGTAAAGAAACCACCAAGAAAAGAAAAAGGATAATGGTAAAGAAACCCCGTTTGATAAATTTAACACAAAAGAATTGTATGCCACAATTCCAATGCTAAGGACTAAGGAGGCTCAGTCACCAAAGCACAAACGCGATCTTGAAAACATGAATGCATTGCACCGAGCCGCACAAAAACAAATCCTGTCTTTCAAAACCCTAACAACCATAAGTATCCTAGTACTTGTATCCTTGTTTTACCCAAAAAAGAACTAATAAGGGAAAAGAAAACAGATGAGAGTACTAGTAAGTTAATTATGCAAACACAGATAAAAGCCTGCAAACCCAGATGAGAGAAAAACAAGGAGATAAGAGTCTCTTACTTACTAGCTACGCCTTTATTCTGGTATTTTACAAACAGGCAAAGAAAATCCCAAACGTAATTAAACACAAATAGAGAAGCAGAATAGAGAAGCACAAGTAGCTATAGCTAGGGTCCATGCGGCCAACAACAAGGTGAAACTGCCACATGATCTGATCTTTCCCCAACAAAGGGGGAGAAGTTAAGATCATGCTGGCAGCTTCAACTGGTAGTGGTGCATGGTTGATGGAAATTAAGAATAATCAAGATTCAAGAACAAGTGCTGCAAGGTGGGTGATGAGACTAAGAATTAAAGGGAAGGGAGGATTATAACTGCTATGAGTGCTAGCTGCTGCTTTTGCTAGGGTTTGGATGGAAAAGAGAGTAGGAGCCACTATTATATATAGCCGGTTGAGGGGGAAGAACTCTCTGTGAAAATTGGAGTTAATTTTTTTTTTTTTGCCCTTCTGTTTTAACTTTTAATATTTCTTATCTATAATTGATGGAATATTAGGGGACTGTAAAGCCATTGAAGAAATTATTAAAATGAAAAAAGAGGTAAAAAGTGGTCCCTAGTGATGCAAATTGAATATTGTCACGCCAACACAACTACCATGCAGTTTGCAGACACAGGATAGCGAGTGTTTTCTATGTATATTACAAGAGCATTAATAACTTTTGGGGTTAGCCGGTTGGTACTAAGGAAGTGGGTAACCCTTTACATTCTCTCTCTGTGTGTCACTGTGAGAAGGAAAGCTAGCAGTGAACATGAGCCAAAGGAAAAGGGTGCTTATGAGGGGACCATTTGCATGGCTACATAGGCATCGCATTAGTTCACAGTCACACATATGCATCATGAAGAAGCAAAAGCATCTCAGCCCAACAAAAATTTAATTAAGTATCTCTTTTTCTTCCTTGAAACTTTTGCCATTTGACGAATACCTGCTTCTGTTGTATCTGGTAGGTGCCAGCTGCACATATCCACTTATTGGAAAAATTTGATACTGGCGATTAGGAAAATGACTTATTAGTTATAAAATTAATGCTATCTGGAACCCTTTTTTCTTGTTATAGTTACAGCTAGTGGCATGATAGATCTAAAGTATATATATCATTATCTATTTTATAGCATATGTGTTTTATATGTACTTTTTTTTTCGGGGGTAAGGGTACGTTGAAGAAGGAAGAGAGGAAGATGTTGTAAATGCAGTCCGTACTGAGTCATTTTCCTTTTGGTATGTATAGGATGGTGCATCATTACATAATAGATACAAGTACAACTTTAATACTCACAAATTCGTGAAAATAAATAGACTGGGTCATTTATTTTATTCAAACATATCTGTCTATGTTACTATTGTTTTAGGGGGGGGTGGATTGCCTAATTGAGTTTCAAGTTTATCAAAAAAAATTATTTAGTTAGTAAATTTCTGGTTTAATCAGTGCTAAAAAAGTATTTATAAGAAATTAAGGTGTAATTTATATGTATTTTTTGAATGTTTGTTTATATTAAATTAGAGTTTAATTACTATGTACTGATAGTGTAGAGTTTTTTATATTATCAATCAATCACCAATTATGGTATGAATGACTTTTAAGGTAGTTAGTTGAGAGTTAATTTTTTTTTTACTGATGTGATAATTTTTTATTGGATATCTCTGTAAAAAGACTTTACACTAACAATTAAACTCATTAAATAATGACATATCAACTGAAGTATCTTAAATTTTGTACACATTATATATCTAAAATTTCTAGACATCAAGTTTTGTTTCAATATAATATAAGTAAGTAAATTTCTAGATGCTTAAAAAATTAAGGTATAAACTGATAAAAAAAAACTAAGATATATATATTAGCACATTCCTTTTAAAAATAAAAATAATATCAACCCCTATATATTAATTAGAGTATTTACTTTTGAGTATATGAGTCATTCTCCACGACTTCTTTTCTCCTCAGTGTACCACATGTCACTTTTAAATATTTTTCAAATCTGCCTACTTGTTTTTTTTTTCCATTTAATTCTTTTCCTTTTCCGGACAAATAGTTTTAATTACTTTTTTTAATAAGCAATAGTTTTAATTACTTTATATAATTACTATAACTATAATTCATTTTCCATTTAATTATTTTCCTTTCTAGGACAAATTAGTGTTTTAAATTACTAATACAAATTGTAGGAATGTGTAATAATTGTGTAATACTAATTTCCATATTTTTTACTACCAATTATCTACTAATTCTTTACTACTAATGAGTCCCTAAATATTAAATTATAGTATTCATTCTCAAACGTGAGTCATTCTCTACAATCTCTCTTCCCATAAGCCACTCGATGTCACCTACATTTTTTGGTGTCTGACCAGGTATCCCCACAGGCAAGCTATGAAACTAACCCTTAGGTCAGGATAGTTAGGTAAAGTCCTCCCCAGAGTGACGACTCCGGGATATACATTCGAACCCTCTTGACATTGCAGGTGAAAGTCATTTGGGGTCGCCGTCCACTTCTATTGCGGCCAACCACTTTTGGGTGGCGTCACCAATGTTAAACAACTTTTTAAAATATATTTTCAAATTTACTAATTAATAGTTATTACTATCAAATTCTAAATATCATTATTATTTATTTTCATTTAATTATTTTCTTTTGTAGTATGTATTTTCAAATTTACTAATTAATAATTATTACAATAAAATTCAGTAATCATTAACTTATTTTCATTTAATTCTTTTCGTTTACAATGATTTGTAAATGAAAATATCCATACCTACACTCTCTTAAAAGTAGTTAAGAGTCTGTTTGGCACGTCCCTTCTGCGAACTTATAGTGGATAGCTTATAGCGGATGAGAAAGTAGTCCCGTTTGGCAAGCGTCTCTGTCACGAGCTTATAACATTTTTTTCCAGACGCCACTTGAAGTAGCGTTTGAGCTTATAGCTTATAGTGTTTCAATTTTTTTCCACTTTTATTCTTATTATCTTAATTTAATTCTACTTTTGTCCTATTCTCTCTCTTTTATGTAAAATCATTAACGAAGATGACATTTTATGTCGTTTTATATTTTTCAGCTAGTTCAATCGCTAGTTTTACCAAACACTTCCACACAAAATAAGCTACATCATCCGCTATCCGCTATCAGCTAGTTCATCCACTATTCGCTAGCTTATCCGCTAACAGCTAGTTTTCCCATATAGGCTCTAAACAAGTCTCTTATGTTACTCGCATTTATGGAATGATGGTGTCATCCTTAATTTAGCTTTTTGATATTTAAATTTATATTTTAGAATTAATTATGCATATTTTTTTATTTAAATATTTTTTAATTTATACTTTTTTATACAAAAGAAGACTAAAACCAAAAACTATGCTAAAACAGATATGGGAAAAGAAACCCGCTGAGTCAAAAAGGAGAAGTTGATTCACTTGAATATATATATATATATATATATATATATATATATATATATATATATATATCATTTATAGTTTTAAATATTTTCTTTCAATTTATTTATTTTATATTTTTAACAATTTTAAAATATTCATACATGGAATACTTATAGCGTCTCTAATGAGAGTTATTTAAGGGTTACATAGAGCTAAGTTATTGTTCTTAACACAGTTGCACTATTAGAGTAAGTTTTGATGAACATGGATTGCTTGTAAGAGTTGTTTCTATAAACAACCCGTTCTTAGATAAAAACCTCCAATAAAATAAGGAAAGAAAAAAAAACAAAGAGTTGCATTGATTAATTTCCTTCGAAAAGTAAAATGTCAATAAATATAAATAAAAATGTGGGTGACTTGTGGGATAAATTTAATAAACCTTTTAGAATTGTATCATTGAAATGAAAAAATACTTAAAGTGATAAAAAGTAAAAATTCATAAAATATCATAACCAGATCAATGAAAAAAGAAATTAAACAACGTCAATCTTTTACACTATTCAAGATGATCCTTCTAGTTGTATTCTCTCTTTCAAACGGATTGCTGATTGATATTGCTGAAGGAACGGAAAGCCACCTGCAACCGTATGTGGCAAGAATATATAGTCTCATAAAGATTCTTTTTTTTATCTAGTCTCATAAAGATTCCCTTTGGAGTAAACCATTATTTTGGTTTTTGAAAGTCTGAGACTCTGTCATTTCGATCCCTAAAAGTATTTAAATTATGAAAAAGTCCCTCAATTTTAATTTCGTTAGTCTAGTTAGTTCCTGCCTTCATATTAGTCAGTGACCAACTTGACTAACGAAATTAAGATTGAGGGACTATTTTAACTAACAAAATTAATATTGAGGGACTTTTTCATAATTTAACTATTTTCAGAAACTGAACTGACAGTGCCTCACACTTTCAGAGACCAAAATGATGGTTTACTCAATTTATCTAGTCTCATAAAGATTCTTTTTTTTTTTTTTTGGTGCTAAGTCTCATAAAGATTCTTTATTATACCCTGAATAAATATTTTGTATTTTATTTGAACTAGGTTTGGGTACTTTAAAATATAGAGGAGGAAGCTATATTTTTTCAAAATTTGTGTGGCGTTACATATACTTAAAACTTAAAAGTGAGAACTTCAAAGTGTCAATAAGAGAATATTTATAAAAAAAAAAAAAAAAGTTTTTGATATATCCTCACGAAATATCTTCTTACTAATTTTTAATAAAGAAAGTATTAAATAAAAATATAAATAATATCCAATTCTTTTGATTAGTTGGTTTAGTAAGTAGATTTAATCGGATGCAAGACCAACTCTTGAATCGAGGATGGTGATTAGGTAAAACCCTTCCCAACATGATAATTTCAAAATTCGAATCTTTAATCTTGCAAATAAAGTTCGTTTGGACGCACAATTCACTTCTAATGCGACCAACCAACCAGTTGCCTCGTTTTGTGATCTATAGAGAAGAATGTGATGGGATCTCGAATCCATCAAAATTGTCAGCGTATGCTCTTTCTTGTCGATTAGCCATGAAGCGGGATTGTCTATCTAATGAAGGCCGATCGGAGTTCCCGTGTTTTATTTGTTATTCAGAATATCTTTTCATTCAATTGGTGATCGATTAATTATTATTATTTATTTTTTTAACTTTTTTAGTGCAATTATACTTTCTTCATTATTTTATGAATTTAAAAATGAAGTTACTTTTTTCAAAAGGAATTCATGTGACTGTTATATGTCAACCTCGCCCCATCCTTATCATCTTTTTATGGCTGATCTTAAACATATTATATCATTATTTTTCCTTTTTAACTGGGTAGTGGACACTGCCTCAAAAAAAAAAAAAATAAACTGGGTAGTGGACATTGAAGTTGGGAGGCTTATCACTAACAAAGGCTAAGTCTTTAAAAATCTGACAATTTAAAGAAATTTGTAAAAATTAAATGAATTATGTATTTTTTTAGGAATAACAGTGCTTTTTCTATATATAATATAAAATTATAGAATATTTAAAACGTAGGGGGATTTATTTAAGTATACAAAAATATTTTTTTAAGGTCTAATGAGATACTGGGGTGTATGAGTGAAAAAGTAAGAGAGTATTGACCTTTAATTAGTTAAAATGCATTGAAAACTCAATCCACTAAATGATATAAAGGTGAATAGAGTCTCACTTTCTCACTTTACACTCAAATTCACTTTTTAGAAAAGTTTTTTCCGTATTTGCATTATGAGAAAAGTTAAGAATTATGTACATAAATAAGTCTTTAATTCTTTTGAGAAAAGGATAATGAGTTAATTAAACTTTGAATTATTTTAAAATAATATTTATTTATGTGTAGTTTAATGACAAACTCTTCAAGTTGTTAGTTTTACATGATGAAATTTTAAAGGAGAATGTTAATTTGTGGTTAAAAAATCAAGAAAAGAACACTTTTACTAAAAAAAATAACTTATTTCGTATTTTGAAAAGTGATTTACTTATCTTTTCAATAAAAATTTGTATTACTTTTTTTTATTCCTTAATTAATCCGACCCATTTTGCTTCTGTTTTTTTTTTACAATAATGGGACCCAATTTTAAATCATTAGTTAATGCGATTATAGGCTTCTAGATAGGAATTCTCGAGCTATAAAAATGCCTGGATTTTATTCTGATTATTGTCGTTTGGGTGTTCACCGTTTATTGGTCACCAAAGGCAATGTTGGTATCTTCCTACTTGTCTGTATGTTTCAAATTTTCAATCCACATGCAATGCGTCAACCCCAGCTTTAGGCCAGCGTGATGCCTCTCTTGCCCTCTCATAAATTTACTAATAAGCAATCAGTACGTTTATCCAAACACTTGAGCTTAAGTTATTTTTTATAATTTTAAGAAGTTGTCAATCAATCATTCAGATAACGGAATGGTATGCCACTAAGCCTTACTATGTGCATACAACAGTAACATTATACTTGAAAATACAATGTTGAAATTCGTGTGAGAGTACAGGTGTGGGAATCCATGTGTTGCACGGATTTTTGTCCGACCAATATTTATTTATTAAAACATTAATATAGAATTTTTTTTTTCGGTATTCATAGAAATATTTTTTTAAAAAAATAAATTTTGTAACTTGTGTTGCCATTGAAATTAAACTGCAACAATATAAAAAAATTCATTAAAATAATAAGATAATAAAATATATATTCACATTATATTTTAATATATTTTTTTATATATAAAGATAGTTAGATACTGTAAAATTGAAAACATGATAAACTAAATTTTTTACAATAAATTGTATTCAATTATTTTAATGTTTTTATTTAAAAAATTAACCTTATGCTATGTAAATATTTAAATTATCATCTCCTAATTTCAAACTTTAACCCAATATAAAATATTATAAGTCATACATAATTATATACATCTAGATCTAGCCCTCTATAATAGTAACATATTTAATTATTTTGATTCTAATGATAAATATATTTCAATTAATTTTATCATATACTAATGTAAGTTTTATCTCCCGCGATGCCGATATTAATATATTTTTTATGTGAAAATTTTATATTGTTTAATATAGATATTAACATAATAGATTTTTTTATCTACGAAGATATCATAAATCTAATTAAAAAATATTGTTTTGCTTTACCAAAAAAAATATAGTTTTGCAATGAAGTTATTAAAATAAGTTAATGTTCTAATAGTAATTTAGGTTGTAATCAATTTTATCATATATTCATTTAAACATTTCACTTTCACTTGTAAAACTCTCATATAGTGATAATATATATATATATATATATATATATATATATATATATATATGTTTATTTTTATTTATCATGCATATGCGTGTAGAATTCTTTTTTTTGGATAGAAATATGCGTGTAATCTACTAAGTGTTTAGATCCCCTCCCCCCATGATAAAATTAATTGGTAGGCATTCTTCTCCTTGGTAAAACATTTTATTCTGAAATAAAAATAATGAAAACTCATAAACTCAGGTATATAGACAATAATGGAAAGTCAAGTGTGAGTGTTGAAGTGTTATAATTTTTTTATGAACAACCGGCTTAAACGGCTTGAAGTCTCATATTGATAAATAATAATGAGTTAAGTGAAGAATATTTAAGTGGAAAAAGTAATAACATCCGGCATATGTTACTCCCCGTAAATTAGTATTGGGTTACGAAGTTAGATTTTTGTGCCAAAATTGTAATTGTTGCCTATAATGGAAAAATTACTGTTTACCACAGCAATAGGGTCCACAATCTACAAATACCCCCACACTTGCAACAAAACAGGCTGGCTCAAACGTAGAGGCCAGAGGTGGTCCGCTTTTGAAGAAAGCATGCTTCTTTTGGTTAATTGGGGTTTCAAACTCGATCTCTAGTTATACCAATGTAGCAAAAACTGCCAACCAAGTCAGTGTGATACAAAAATAGAGAGAAGAAAAGGAAAGGGAATAGGCACCATTACCACCCCATGTAAAGCAAGGCACTGCAGCATCTAAAGCCAAGAAGATATTTCCATTCTTTTGTTTCATTGGATTTTCTGTCACGTGCACTCTACTTAAGACTGATGTCACAAAATTGCCACAGGTCATTTTTCATTTGTAGTTCTGACGTGAAAACACCAATTTGAAGGTTATATATAAAATATGCTTGGAAACTAGTATCACAGGCAAATTTCAAAATGGGGTTTGGTTGATCCCTGTCACTGCTTGATGCTGAGGGCTGAGGGCCATCTCAGAAAACGCTGTTGCTTGTGTTGTGTTCCCAGTCCACGAGCACAGATAGAGGAGGGACTGTTTTGGGGTTGCGCTCCCCTAAGAGTACATGATTATTTAAGGGTTTAGGAGCGATGCTAGTCCTTATAAAGGATATGGCAGATACTGGGGAGGGAGGGCGAGATAGATGAGTATCTTGTGAGTAGTGTGGTCCAAAGTTGCTCATAATGCTTACTGCATGCAAAAGACCACTCCCTCAATTTCTCTTTCAGTCTCAGCTTTGCCTAGGTTCTTACGTTACATAAAAGGGAACATAAAACAGCAGCTGGAGGATGAAGCATCTACAACCCCATTAAACAATTTTTACTAATTAAGTACTGGCTGTCCAAAGGTAGGTGTGATTCTGCCATGGTGTCCTGCAGGTCAGTGTCCAATGCACCTGTTCTATTTCTCTTTAATTATTTGTGAATAGCTAGATGAAAAGGACACCAACTATTTCTTTTCTATTTCCATTGTATTCCCTTGTAATTTTAGTCACACGTATCTTGGTTTAACATGAATATTATCATTCACAACCGACTGATTGTTTGAAAAACAGCCAATATCTACGCAAAAGCAATCTTGCATCTCTCCTATTCATCAACATCCTTCCAAAAAAGAAAAAAAAAATCCCATATATCTTGATTGGTAGTAACAAATTTGAGTCAAGACGATATGCTCTACTATAACACCAGCACACAATTTAATGGCGTCAATAAATTAATCAGCTACACTTGCAGAATGATCGAACTACATGTAGCATTATACCCCGAAAAGAGACCTATCTACAAATACAGATCTCAATTAGAATACGTCAGAGCCGCATGGATTTAATCCCTTGAAAACGTCAAAGAAGATAACTCGCTGAAGACACTAAACCTAGTAAGAATAATTATTCTTTAATAAGCCTTAACACTACAAATAAAAACTAAAAACAATGAATATATTTTATTTTCTAATAATATAACATGCGGGGCTTATAAAATTTTGCCCGGACAGGACCACCCCAATAAGCCTACCTAAATCTTCCTAACATGATCTTGTAGGCAGCCTGTGTGCAAGCAGCATTTCATGGATTTCTTGAGCTGTAGGACGTTTGGTTGGATCTTCTTCCACACACTTATGAAACAAATGAACAAGGAATTTCAATATGTCTACCTCAGCATCTGTTTTTTCAGGCTCTTCACCAGATTGAACCATTGTGGGTTCATGCATGGAACACAATGCCTCCAGCTCATCAGTTAATCGTGGTCGTTTACTAATCTGTATTGATCATAGTAATAAATTAATCAAAACACAAGTTTGGGTTGCACATGAACCAAATAGCTCAAGCACTGCAAGCGTGGAATATGAATCGTGCAATCTGTTGGCGAGAACAAAAGACAACCATACCTGCAGACTGTCATGGAGGTGTGAATCAGGCACGCCAGAGTATGGAATTTGCAAAGTCAGCATCTCCAGAAGTAAACATCCAAATGACCAAATATCAGCTCCCTGACACGATAAAGAAAGATAAATTACAACCCAAGACAATAATAATACTATTTCTGGTCACATAGCAGACTGGATAATTTTCACTATATACCTATTATTGATTAAAGAATGAACCAAATTACTCATTTTCTAGATATGGTATCATAAACGGCAATATGCAAATTATACTAACTAGGCATAAGATAAAGAAAATGACAAGGGATTAAAAAAAAAAAAATCACACAACTTTGCTGAACGAACTGTGAACATTGTACTAGGCAGCAAGACAAAACTACAGTATTATTATCGATGCTTTAACTCTTTATCCCAAAGCAATTCAGAATCTCTTCAAAAGTATGGATAACATGATATACACACCAAAAGGCGACATTGCAGACAGGATCAATGATAATTAAATATCATTCTCCTTGTCTATGAGCAAATGTCCGCCCAAATGAAGTGATGGCCCAAGATATACATTCTACATTATTTGAATTAGAACACGCGTGAGGATTTTGGCTTGAACTTCCTAACCGAATTCAGTTAGTCAGTCAACTAACTTCCTAGCTCTTGTGCTAGCCAAAAGTCAGCTCATATATATCACTATATAAGTTGTCTCAAGGAGTAGTGGTAGAGTTAGAGAGTGAACAAAACTGTATCTGAGTGCATCACATTACTTTGAGAGTTCATAGTGATACACATTTGTAATCTATTCTTGACGATAGTGAAACTTTACTCCCATGCCCGTAGATGTAGCCAATTTGGTGAACCACGTTAATTCCTTGTGTCATATGTGTGTGTGAGTGTGAGATCAGTTGGTGTTCTATTGTTTTCTCTGTTTACTTTGCTCGGCTCAATCTTAACAAGAAGAATAAAAGGGAAGTCAAAGATAGTACTGTTTGCTAGACATGTCAGAACAAGACGGAACAAGACATGAATTCTGTTTTATGTTTAGTGTATTTTATAAATAGACCAGAACAAGATATTAGGTTAAAAAGTGGAACATTTTGGCTCCACTAAAAGGGGTGGAACCAAATAGAACAGAACAGAACATCATGTTATCTTGTACTGTCATGTTCTGTCCTCGTACAAAACGCTACCATAACATCTTATTTACATACTCTATATGATACATTAAGCAATTGCAAAATGCATTTTATCTATATAAACTCTAAAGGAGAGGCTGACCTTGCCCCATGCAAGGTCCTTAGGCAATTATATACAGCATATAGCATAATAACCTAGAACAAAACAGCAGACAACTTTTCACACTATAAAAAATCAAGATCAAATTACGATTTACTGGTTATATATATCAAGAATTCTGTTGAAAATACATGACCCTTGAGGAGGCATCTATGAATTGCAGGAGCCAAGAACATTATATATCGACGATACAGTCAAGACTGTATGACTGTATCTCTGATGTCATCAAGATGAAATTGTTTATAGAACAAATAATATATTCTCTCATGAAAAATATTTCTTTCTCGAAAAGTCAAAATATCTTTAAAGAGCAACCAGAATAATCAAACTTCAACCAACACATACTGTATAACGAATTACCAAGATAGCTGTATAAATATTCACAGCCAAGGCCAGCCAAAACAAACTTCAAACTCCCTAGATCACTCCCCATCAGCATAGATTATAACTAACTAATGGGCACACAGTTGTGTGCATAAAAAGGTGGGGGTAAATGAAAAAGTGCAGTAACAAAGACCATGTAAAAGAAAAAAGTGTTGGAGATGAGTTAGTAAATTGCAGAAAGAAAGTAGGGGAGTGATTATTCCAAAAAAAAACTTTTTACTTTACATCACAGAGAACTACCTCAATCATTTATTTATTTTTTTGATAAGCAAAAGGAGTATATTGATGAGAGCACTAGGGGTACTCTAACCCATATACACAGACACATAACAAAAAGAGCAACATCCCAAACATTACAAAAAACTACCTCAATTATTTTTATTACTAGTACTATAGTAGATTCATATAAACACAATGTCCGTTTCCGAAACATCAGAGAACTTCAAAGTCAAAGGACCCAGAACTAGCATCAAACTTCTGAAAATTAGAAGCCAGGTAGTTGCATATATCTCAAACACAAAATAAGACTGAATATCATGTAAGATGGTCAAAGATATGGCTAATCAATTAGGGGATCTTACCAATCCATAAGCCTTTTTATCATACATTGTCCGCATAACCTCTGGAGCCATCCATCGAGGTGTTCCAACACATACACAGGGAGGAGGTGTTCCCACGTGAGCAATGCAGCATGCATGCAAAGGTGATCTTAGTGGCACTGCAATATCAAAATCACAGAGCTTCACAGTGGGAGTTCCATCGTCTCTCTTTCTGTCCAAATCAAAAAGAATGTTTTCACTTTTTATGTCACGATGAATAATGTGCTTGGAGTGCAGCTCCGACAAAGCACACGAGATATCTTTGGCGATATACAAAGCCAACTCCACCGGAGCATGCTTTTCGCCAGCTTCTGATAGCTTATTTAGATAGTTCTGTGAGAAAATGATGTGCAAACTTAATAAAACAATCACAATATGTAAGTAATAACAAAGAAATTATATAAAAAAAATCTTACTTTTAAGGAGCCCCCTTCCACATACTCCATAAGAATTGCAGATCTCAATACACGACGCTCAGGATTACCATCAGCTGAGAGAGTCCATCGGCAAGATATTTGGTGTCCATACATTTCCACTATGCAGGGGTGTTTCAAAGCACCTAGAATTCTAACTTCCCCCAAACAATTATATTCAAAGTTTTTAATTTTATCAGCTGAACTCCCCTGCACTTCCAAAGTGCGCACCTGCAATGTTACATCACGGAAGAAAGGTCTAAAATGCACATATTATATGATATCCAACTAACCAGACCAACAAATTAAATAACAAAGGGGATGGGGAGCATGTCAGGAACACATTATAATTAAATACCTTTGCTGCAGCCTCAACTGATCCATATTTGCACCGAACTAAAGTAGTTGAAGCTTTTTTCTCAAGTTCATTACAAGTAGAGAGAGATGGAAAGGAAGAATCAGGTCCACAACTTCCTCTACATGAAAGAGGGATTTTGGTTCGACTAAGAGGTATGTACCTGGAATACCACGTCATCAGATTCTGAAGAACCCCATATAATTTCACACAAGTGACAGAATTAAAAAAGTTTTCTGGCAGTTTAAAAAATACTGAGTGCTAAGTAAGAAATTTTACTTAACACCGTGAATTCTGCCACTGCCTTCCAAACATGGACACGTGGGTCTAAATTTTAATTATCAGTGGAAATGTAATGCTGACCTTCATAGTTATGTTAGGACACCTTATCCAGACACGTTCTAAGAATTTGGAGAAAACAGTATGAATGTATGATATTCAAAGCAATAAATATAGTGTGAATATTTGGACTAAAATTGCAGTCAGGTTTACATCATCAGCGCTTTAGCTTACAAATTCACAACCATATGCAATATTCTTTACATGCCACAATATGACATGAGCTCCAATATTAAAAAATGAGTCCAAGTTCTAGAATGCCAAGTGATTGATGGTTATTTATAATTTATAATTTATAATATAATAAATTTATAACATGAATAGGACTTGATACCAAAAGCTACATTTTAACAAGAAAATCAGGAATAACTAAACTTCACCAACATATAAAATTGATCTTCGGTAAGGGTGTAAAATGGATGGTTTGGGTGGATTATAATGATTTGTTGAAAATAAACCATTAATCCATTTATGATACATTAAAAATGTATTAAAAATCCAATCCACAACCCATTTAATAAAAAAATCCAACCCATTCAATATAATCAATTCAATTCGAAGCAATTAACTATGAGGGACTATTAGATAATACCAAGCCAAACTGCCATTTTCAAGAAGAAAAGGAGTTGCACATCCATTTATGACTTGGAGGATGTACATACCTGCAAATGTATTCAGGATCTTCCTCTTCTCTTATATCATGAGGTCGGCATGCATCAACCAGCATTCGAACCCATGTACGACCCCTCTTAATCAAAATGATGTTCCAGGCATGTGGTGAAAAATCCAAGTAACCCCTGACAAGCTCACAAGGTATTGGTGGCTCCATGTGATCACATAAATACTGTAAAAATAACTTGCATAAGAACACCATAATAAGGGGCAAAAACTGAAAAGCAGCAGCACAAAATATGTAGAAAAAACTTTAGAATGAATATAGCAACAATGACTACCTTCAAAAGCAGAGCTCTATGTCTACATACACCAAACTGCACAGACCCAATTGGAACAATGATTGAACTTCGCCTTTTCTTTATAGAATCAAGAGACTTTTCAGAGATCTTAGAAAGAGTGATATCTTCCATAGTATTTAGAACTGGTTTGTGGGAATAACTTGTACCGGTGCTGCTTCCAGCTGAGCATGTACAGACAAAAGGCTTATTATAGTTTGAGCCAGAAACAGATTTTCGTGTCCTTTCTAGAATATCACCTCTATCACTGCCACCAAAATGATCAGATACAAAGAGTGCAAGCAGTGATGCTGTCTGCAAGTTATCAACAGCAGCGTGGTTCCCATGTCTGTTTAAACCATTTAACTGCTTCAAATTATAAACCAACGCCCGAGCAGAGAGCAATACAGCATCCAACTCTTCATCCCTTTTACTGAAAGAGAGCAAAGAATCCAATCACATAAAAACCAATAAAATATGCTACCATTAAAAATTAATGATGACGACGAAAAACCTGTCTAACAGAATGACTTCGCGAGAATCAAGACAATGATTTCGCTCATAACTCTCAAGAGGCATAAAGGGCCTATCACGTCCTGCATCATAAAAGCCATCTGATATATGGTCCTCAATGCCACAAAATGAGATCTTACTGTACTTGCGAGACAATAATGAGCTATCACCCATTGGTTTCCTATATTTGCATGGTTTCAGATTATCAAGATCCCGATCCGAATGCCTCTTTGATTTTGAAATAAGCTTCAAAATTTCTGAACAAGATGCTTCATCCTGTTCACCGGGCCGATTCTCTAAGGAGCATAAGGATGCATCGTTTTCATCTTTACTTTCAGCAGTGCAGCAATTTTCTTGAGAAATCTGCTTTTCAATAATTACTTCATCATTGCTGACATTATCAATTAAATTGTCGTTCACTGCTTCTTCAGAAAATATTCTTATTTTATTTTCATCCAGGCTCGCAGTGTCTGATACAGTTTCTCTACAATTTTCAGAAGCAAGACTGTCCAGATTTCCTGGTTCAGAAATTCTTTGAATCTTCTTGCTCAACAACTGATCATGATCTACACCTTTGCACTTCCTGCTGTTGTTCAAGCATTCTTGACGAGCTTTCTGCTGTAAATAATACAGTCGTTTCCACCGCTTACCTGACTTCCGGGCTGCAAAGGATCTACTGTTAGATGAGGGGTAAGTTAATATGCTTGATGTGGTATTACGAGGGCCTGCAAAAGAATTCATATAAGAGTGTCATTTCAGCTCCACATACATGAACTTAAAAAATTCACAAAGCAAAGGGGAAGAGCATACACAAAATGAAGGGGAACAACCCAAAAATGGAATCGCATTACAGGCCTCACCATGAGAATCATTTTCCTGTAAACTGCTTTCATTAACATCCATTTCAACAGAACTGCTACAATCATCATTGCATCCACCTCCATCATTTCCTTCCAAATTACAGCATATCCATGAAGGAATATGAAAAATGCTGAGCAGCTTGTTGTGCTTGAACAATAAATATACAAACAAGTGTGTTAAAGCCATGTACAATCAGATAAAAATCCTAGGATTTTTTTTTTCAAATATCCAAATCCTTAAATTATACAGTTACAACTTACAAACACACAGAAGTAATGTAAAATGCGATAAATGTGCACTCACGCATGCACCCGGAGTCATTATAGTTTATTTTAGGGGCAAGGCAAGCTACAGCTACTAAATCAATACCTCGGATGCACAGAGGCACCTTCAATGTGGTGTCCCTCCATATCAAACACTGTCAGATGCCATCAAAATTAAATGCATATTAAACATAAATTCAAGCAAAGGAAACAGGACAAATGTTGCATATCAGACACCAGCCATATTGGGAACGTACTGTTAGTAGTTTATTTCAGATGGACCCAAAAACTGATCTAACATATCAAAACAGTTCAAACTTAAGGACCTTAAGATGTAATTTGAAACAATTATCGTAGATGTAGAAAATTTTCAAGCAAAGCATTGAGGAGTAAGAATATATTACTTCCATTATGAGGTGTAGAACAAACAATCAGCAAACAAAAAGATGAAGCTATAAAAAAAAAAAAAAAAAAAGGAGGTAAACAAAATAGATTCAGCATATCAAAGGACTAAGCAAAGTCAGAAACAGCAAAAGCACCATTTGAGAGGAACATAGATATTGAAAAGAACAACAGCATTGCAGAATAACAAATCATATCTAGGTACCTGAAGATTTAGGTTCTGCAGACTACGCATTGAGCCAAGCTCAAGGGATCCTAGCGAAGTCAACCTATTGTTTGACAGGTCCAAACTCTCCAACTTTGACAGAGAGGACATTGCTGAGGGTAGTTCCACCAACTTATTATTCGCAACTTTCATTGATATCAATCCATTCAAGTAACTAATCTCTGAGGGCAACCTTTTCATTTTATTGAATGAAAGATCAAGATACTCCAGATTCTTTAAGCATCCAATTTCCGGAGGAAGATATCTAGAGTAAAAAAAAATGGAAAATGAGAAATAAAACCAAGGACAAGGAAAAGAACCAAACAAGCTAGTGCTTGGATTAGCTTATTCCGTGTTCAAAACAGCTTATAAATTATACTCAAAAGCTTACTGAGAGAGCTTTTGAAGGAGAAAAAAAAACAATTTTTGATCCCCAAAAAAAAAAATCAAACCTAAAATGCTCCTAATGCTCCACCAAAATACATTATTGGCAACAAACATTACAATTTAAAACAATGAGGCTTGACAGTATCAACAACCAAAATGACCTTCTATACAAAATCTAAAATCAGAACGGAAAGAAAGCACGGTTTAGAAATCAAATAGTATAGCATAACAGGAACAGTAACCTTAAAGAGAAGTGACAGATAGAAAGCCTGGTCAAGCGCTTGAGGCCAGCAATCTGAGTCAATATAGGAAAAGCAGAAGGCCTTGGAGGGGCTTTGGAAAGCTCAAGTTCCTTCAAACCCTTCAAGTTGTGCAACGGCAACCCACCAATCCCAGGCGAAGAAATCTTCAACTGCAAACTCTCCAACCCCGTCAAGTTCCCACACTCCGGTGCGAACAAATTGATCTCGTTTCCGAAGAACTTCAAGGTCTTCAACCGAACGAGACCACCCACCGACTTAGGGATCAAACTGTAAACATTCTTGTACAGATAGAGAGACTCCACCGAATCTTCGGCGTTTTCCGACGCCGGGAACTCCAAGCTCTTCCCGGATACGTCGACAGCGGCGCCTTCTTCGTCAATTCCAGACTCCAAAGATTCGCTTGGGGCTTTCTGTTCTTCGGATTTGTCGGGAAAATCGCGAGCTTCGGGCTCCGTTTCATCGGAGTGAAGAAGTTGCATTGGCTCCGATTATTGAAGTTTCGCGAATTGTTGGGAGTTGGTACGGATCGGTGGGGTTTAAAGAGATGTTTTTGAGAGATCGGTTAAAGAGGGGTTTGGGGAGAAAGAAAATTGGAAAGAACGAGGGAAAAAGAAGGGGAAAAGAAGAAACCCTAGAATCTAGAAGGAGATAATACTTGCAGTGAAATTGAATATTTGGTACCTGGGACTGGGAGAGTGATTGGGTCACGAATCGCGAATCGAGACGTTGGTTGCCAAACGCCATCAAAAAGACGAGAATAGCCCCCGTTTTAGCTTATAATTACTAGTTTGTCGGTCAGAGTCAAAAGAGGCTGCGGGGCTAAAATCAAAAAGAAAGATTTGGCCTGCAACGGTTGAATAGTAATACATTTTTGTACTTTCCACCGATCACGTATTATTTTACAGGATATTTTTAAAATAATTACAATAAAAACCAAACATCTATTAAATTATAATTAAATAATAATATAATTTTTTTTTACATTAAAGATACATATAAATTAAATTCAAATATTTATTATATTAAAATTAAAACCCATTAGAGAAAAGGGGGAAAAAAATTTGAAATTTGACATGCATTTTTGTATGTGAAAAGAGTAGAGTGACAGAGTCCCCTATCTAAGGGATTGATGGAAACGACTTGTGTATGAACCTGAAGGGAAGGGGTTAAGGGTCACACAGGGGAGGAGGAGCTTGTGGAGGATCTTTCCCCAAGGGCAGCTGGAGGGTCGGGTGAGGGGGATTTTGTGGATGGTGGAGATCAGGGTCGTGTGTCTGATAAGGCAGCCAAGGCTACGGCCTTAAGCCCCACACTACCATTAATATTATATATATATATATATATATATATATATATAGGTAATAGGTGTATTAATAATATTCTCTCTTTCGAACAAAATATAAGCAAATTTAACTACTTTCACACTTATTAATATAATTAATTATTTACATTTAATGTTGTTATTCTCATTTAAAAGTTCAATTTTATTGCCTAAATTACCTCTCTTTGTACATTAATTATATTGTATGAAAACTTGTTTTAATTAAATGTAATAAATGAAGGGCATTTTTGGTATACTATCATTAAATAGGATGTAAAAAGTCAATTTTTACTTATATTTTGTTATAATTTAGATGAGCCAATTTTTGCTTCTATTTTGTTACCAAGGGAATAACATTTTTCAATGAGTGAAAAACCATGCATTAATGTCATTGTTACAAACTGTGATACTGACGGGTAATTGAATTCAATTAGTAAATATATAACGTAAATACTTTTTTTGAAACAATCATAAACATTAAAAATCCTATAAATCATTTAATGAGTCAATTTGTCAAATGATAATGACTTTTATCTAACGGATAGTTTATTTAATACGGACTCCATTACCTATTTGAATTGATTATTATTTATTTCATACAACTTTCATATTTTCTCTTCAATTTTTAACTCTCACATTCTTTTCTCTCTTTTCCTTCTTATCTTCATATTTTTTTGAAGTGAATCCTAAAAGAGATAATTGACCTGATTGTTAGAGCAGATAATATCGACGTACAATTCTCTTCTTTCCCAGGTTTTATCATTTCATCACTTTTTTCATAATTATTTTGCAACATCTATTTTATTTATATTTTTATTGTTGTTTTTCATTTTTATTTTTTTTTATACTTTGTAGTAATAGGAAATGTCAAATAGAAAGTATGAATCTCGTTTTGAAAAATTGAAGAAAAAAAGAAAAGTTGAAAAACTAATCCAATCTCAATGTGGTGCTCTAGATAAATTTGTTACTATTCATAAAAAAGATGCAACAACTAGTTCAATGAATGAAAATGTGATAGAACAATCACTTGTAGATGATGTTGAAAACACCAATATTAGTCCTAATTCCAATCACGAACAAGAAAATGATAAAAATTTAAACGTAGATAATTTATTAGAAATAGATGTTGAGCATAGTAGTCCTGAAAGTGGACATAGAGTCTAAATTTCGTGAAAAGTGTATAATCCATAGAAAACGACATTTTGATGAAAGTGTTAGTGATGAGATTACACATTCAGCTGAAGATTCTTTTCATATTGAATATTTTGTATATATATTAGATAAATCTATTTCTTCTATTGAGGCTCGATTCGAATAATTTTTACAATATGAAACCATTTTTGGTTTTCTATTTGAATTCAAAAAAATTAAAACGTTGGATGAGGATGAATTGCAAAAAATTTGTATTAATCTTGAAAAGTTTTTAAGATTTAGTAACCATTCTGATATTGATGGTTTTGATTTATTTTCAAAATTAAAAGTATTGAGATAAGTGTTAACAGAAGAAATTAATACTGCAATAGAAGTATTAAACTATGTCAAAAGATTAGATTATTTTCCCAATACATGCATTGCTTATAGAATATTATTGACGATACCTGTAACGGTTGCTACCGCCGAAAGAAGTTTTTCAAAATTAAAAATGCTTAAATCCTATATGAGATCAACAATGTTACAAGATAGATTGAATAAATTAGTCATATTATCTATTGAGAGTAAAATGTTAAAATCACTTGATTATAAAAGTTTGATAAATGATTTCGCAGCTCAAAAAACTAAAAGAATAATATGAGAATCGATAATTAATATTTCATCAAGGTCCATAATATTTTTTATAAAAAGGTTCCTAAATATTTTTTTGCCTAAGGCCTCAAAATCTCTAAACACGGCGCTGGTGGAGATGTCATGGAGGTCTGTGAGGTCGCAGAGGGTGGCGACGAGGGGTTTAGGAGTGTCAGAGGGTTTGGAGTGGAAGATCTCGAGGGTAAGGATGGAGTGGTGAAGAGGGTGGGGAAGAGGGAGAGTGAAACGTTTGTTCCTGATAAGGGGAGTGGAGCCGGAATCGTCGAACTTGGTGGCGAGGCGGTAGTCAAGGTTGGCAATGGTGGGTGGTCGGAGACAAAGCACCTGCCCTCTCTATTTTCTTTCCCTTAGGTGGCTGATATTGTTAACCGGATTTCCCCTTCTCCGATAATTAATCTTGGCCACCCATTTTATTTTATTTATTAATAAATCAACAGCTCAAACTTCAAATGGATCGGTCCTCCTGAATTTAGAGGGAGGACCTTAGACGTTTCCATGTCCTAAATACTATTAATAGATGCAACTTGTGATAAAGGCAATTACATTGCCTTGAGGGCCGGTCCTTCGATTTTGGATGTCCTAAGCGAACCAAGAAAGTGGTGCCCTTGTAATTATTTGAATATTATTCCTCTTGCATTTTTTGTTGCAAAATCATTAATAATCCGTTTATAACCACGATTCTTTTAAAAAAATTATTTTTAATAGAAATCAAATTAAGTAAGACTACTTAACCTATCATGTGACATAGTATACCGCAAATAAGATTTTAACAATTTCAATTTAGAAAAGCTTTTCTCGGCAGATGTAACAATAACAAAGATAGTTAATATTATTCTATAAGTTGTGCATGTATTAGGAAAACAATTAAATGTCTTCAAAGATTTCAATAACATATAGCTTGATTTTGATTCAACTGTTAAAACCTCTCTAATGATTTTCAATTCTTCGAATAGAATTTCACTATCTAGATCATAAGAATTATCATATTTGTATATAATTTTAATAATATAAAACTTTTATTTATTTGTATCTACTACTTCCTCCAGACTCAATTATAAGCAAAAATACTTACTTGCACACTGATTAAGAATGGTGGTTAAATGCATTTAATTTTTTTGGTTTCGTGTAAAAAAGTAAATACATTTACTAAACTACCTTTAATCATAATAGTGCTCACAATATTAATGAATTAATAACTTAAGGGAGTTTTTGAAAATACAACATTAAATATGGGTATATTAGTTGATATTTATTTATATTTTCACCACATTTGATCATTTTTTTGCTTATAATTGAGCTAAGAGGGAGTACTAATTAAAAGAAAAAATTTGGATGCCCTCCAAAAAATGGGGCCCTGGGCAGTCGCCCATCTCGCCCATGTTGAGGGCCACCACTGATTGCCTTTAGTATGCATTACTTTTCGGCAAAGGCTAGCGAGATCTTCAGATGTCTCCCGCTGTGAGCAAGGTTTTTTTATGTAAAATTTTTATTATTTTGAAATTCTTAATTCTTTCAAATTTAAAAAATTCACCTCATCTCCTTCTTTCTCTCACCTTCCTCATGCCCCACTATCTTTCACCTCCTCAAACAAGCTTACACCATGACCTCCCGCTACCGTCGCGAATTCATGCTTCTCCGCCCCATCCTTCGTCCAAACCCGCTTGCTCACCTCCGCCACCCCTCAGCCCGCGAACCCTAGCCGCAACTCGTGGTGGCTGAAATACCTAAAGATGGACCCCTCCTCTCTTCTTCGATCAACATCTACCTCATCTGGTATGGTAACTGACCACAAACACACAAGTTTCTCATCAAAGACTTCCTCCTTTCCATCTCCACCACCAACCACCATGTCGCACCTTCCCCCTCCGTCTCCGACTGGTGGCGCACAGTCTCCCTTTACACCGACCAGATCAGCGCCAACATCTCTCGCACGTAACCATCGCCAGCAAGTACTCTGACCTCATATACTCCCACGAGACCCACCTCACGCGCCTCTCCGTACAACAAGTCATTGCCACCACTGTCAAATCAAAACCCTTCTCGGTGGATCACCGGAACGAGATCTACATGATCCTCAACCGCGAGGTGTGTGGGTTCCACTACTTCACGTTCTCGTCGATGGTGGCTTACAAGCTCCCCTACGTGTGGGTAGGGAATTCGGGGAAGCAATGCCTGGAGGTGTGGGCGTACCCGTTCACGGTGTCGAGGTACATGGGAAGCGGCAGTCCATGGAGGTTGTTGCCGCTGAATGGTGATGTGGGGGTGGATGGGATGGTGAATGTGAGAGGGCACAAATTGTCAGAGCTATCATCGAACCCGCTGGTGGACATGTGGTACGCCGAGGAGGACTCGATGGCGTCGAAGTCCTTTCTAAAGGGTTGCCATGGTGCATCTTCAATCAGGGGCTATGCTAGTGGCGAAGATTGGAGATTGGTGGGTGTGGGGGTGGCAAACGCAGAAGGGGAAAGGATCAAAAAATAATTCTTTTATTGCAAAAGGGCCCTTGCACACGGTGGGCGACTTCCTAGCTCACTCACCCTAGGTAGTGAGAATAAGAGTCAAACATTTTAATAATGTGACAAATTATGATTGATTGACAATGTAAAAAATCTTTACACTAATAGTACATACCAATTAAATCCTTTAACGTTTTTTTTTGTATTTTATCATTTTAACATTTTTAGGTCAAACTCAAAACAACAAATAACTATATTTCCTTTTTTTAGAAAAAAACAATTGGGCCAAGCCCACTCAATATAACCCGAACACTTAGAAAGGAAAAACAGAAACTCATCTACAACATCAAAAGAGGGAAGAGACAAACAAAAAAGCGCAGAAAAGCGCAGCATTTCAGGTGGCAGCGTGCGGTTGACGACGATGAATGCTTGGTGGAGCTATGAGTTCATGAACAAGTGTGTTGGTTTTAGGTATATAAGTAATTTTCTAGTTTTTCTTCCAAAAATTCCCTGTTTTGGGAACCAGAAATTTGAGCTGAAGAAGGGTTTTCGAGGCTACTCCCAAACACGCCATAAGGCATAAGGACAACGTGAGGCTCTTACGCTAAAGTCATATTCGTTTCATTTTGTATCGTTTTTCTCCATTGATCTTTTGGCTACGTGTTGCTTAGATTCTGCAAGTGATCTCTTTTTTGTTTCTCTGCACAAGATGGAAATTGTGACTTGGATTTGGTTGTTTTTTTCCGACTCTTTGCAATTATTTTATATCGGATATTCATTTATAGAAAAAAATTAAATAATTACTTTACTAAACAAGTCTTGAATGAATTAAGTATTTTAAATAATTTTTAGTGAATTATAAATAAATTAATAATTAGTTTTTTACTCATCCATTAAAATCCAATCAAACGCGTCCAAATCTCCCGTTTTACACTCCCTAACGGTCTGTTTTGTTTAGCCATTTCCTGTTTTGATTTTCAGTGAAAATAAAACTTGAAATTGTATTTGTTGAGTTTAATGAAAATGTTTTAAATTCTAAATCTGAAAGGAAAAAATCATTTTCAGTGTTTCCTTCCCCATTTTTTAAAAATAGAAAAAAAAATAAAATAAAATAATCAAAACAGATATGTTTTCAAAATTTTTAATATTTAAAAATGAAAATAATTTTTCAAAATTAGAAACGGGAAATAAAAGAGGGGAAATTAAAATACAAACCAAACATACCTAATATATTTTAATTTTGAAAAACCATTGTCAGTTTCTTATATATTGTAATTGCTCTGTGATTTTTATTTTTATTTCTTTGTTCATTTAAAAAATCCGTAAGTTTGACTTGAGAACTGGTAGGTTGCGTACTAGGAAGTTGTATTTTGAAGATGTCGATGGGAAGTGAATCGAATTGGGTTGGTAGGAAGCCCGTGAGACGCATCGGGGGCATGTCCGATGCTCTCTCCATTGCCGCTGATCTTGGTTTCTCAGTCTCCCCTTCCCCTTCACAGGTACTACTATCTATGTCCACCAATACCATTCTCTAATTCCGCTTTAATTTAGTTTTTTGTCAATGTCATGTGACGTCTGCTCGTTCTCTTTTTCCAGGAAGCACTTCAGAATTCAACTGGGGAAAAGGGTGAGGACTTGATCAGGGTTTTGAGAGAACTAACCACCGTCCAAAGAAAAATAGCTGATTTGCAAGTAGAACTTCAAGGTCGAAAGGTCAGCTATTTCTTCTTATATACATACTATACTATATGGATCTGAATCTGCTGTTCAAGTAGTTAGTTTATAGTATTTAATGAATGCTTTAATCACAACAAGACATAACCAGTGCCTTTTGTGTGTGTATATATATATATATAGGTTTACGTATCTGTCTTCAGTTTTGTGCTCATCTTGGGACGTGTGAAATTTATAGGATGATAAAAATGTCGCACATTTGACACATGTCAGTGAAATGGAAAAGAAGATCGACACTTTGTCAAGGATTACTACTATACTCAAAGATGTTATTCAGAATAAGGTAACATAACATCTCCACTTTACCTACCACTGCTTTCTTGCATCCCATTTCCCAGGTTTATATTAATTCAACAGGTTAATTTAATTATTCTCATATCTTTTCGTTTGAGGGGAGCAGTGGTATTAATGACTGAAGTCCATTAAATGCTTTAGACAGGAACAAGAATCCCATTTTATGTTTTCTTCTCCTCTTGCTTGCTTTTCCTTTTTAACTACTCCTATCTTGGCGTCGTGGCTCAAGTGATTCAGATTTTGCTAGACAGCTTATAATGTACTTTCTAACATTATTTGATTGCTAAAATTTGCCAGGATCGAATTATAGCTCGCCTTCAGCAACCATATTCTCTTGATTGCATTCCTGTAGAAGCAGAATATCAGGTTGGTGAGCATAAGTTGTTATTGAGTTAAGCTACTCACACTAGAAAGTCCATAGGATGGTTTTGATTCGATAAACAGTTGGCCATCCAATGGCATGCACAGTCAGTTGCGTGTGTGTTTGTATGCTTTTTGGTTGTTGGTGGCATTACTCATTGCTAGAGAGCTAGCTACATTTTGCTATATTGTGTTTCTGCTCCTGATTAGTTTATAGTGATGAATTTTTTACTTCGCTTGAGTAAAACATGTTAACTATATAATGCAGCATTACAAAATTTAAATTGATACATTGACTTCATTTGAAGCTGTTAGAAATAAGATCAAAGAGTTAGAGCATTATGAATTACACATTGAGGGATTTGATCTATTCTCATCGCCATTCATTTTACTTTGGAAATTAGGAATATAGTTCACCATTTTGTATGTCAATCGAGTGCTATTTGGCATCTGTAATACCCTAGTCTCTACTTTCTCTCTAGTCTCTGCACGGGCTTATATATTAAGTTTATGCACTATATTTTATCATCGGCTGATCTGCACGAGTTCATTCAATTATTCTCTCTATGGCCGTGCCTAAGGGCATATCGTATGAAGTAGATTCTTCTTTTTGATCGATCAAAACCCTCTCCCAAACTGTACAAGCTTCTTCCAAAGCATACAGCTTTCTGGATATAGATGAAATGCTTGAGCTGCTGAACTGAAGTTTTCTTGTGCAAAATTTGTTGTACATTAAAAGTACAAGGATTATATTTAAAAGAACTCTGACCATTGGAACCACTGCAATCCTATGGTACAAGCATGAAACTTAACAGATATAATTAGTCTTTTTATCCCTATATCTTTAGCTAGTTACCCAATTGAAAACTAGATTTTAATCTTGAGGGATGGAGCAAATAGATTCAAATATTACCATACATCCACATACCCAAACTTAATTGAAAATTGATGCAAATGTTGAACTACTATTGAGTATAAATTTTCAGTTCGTGTAAGAAGCGCAATGTAATTCTTGTGTCACACATTTCTTCAATTTATGCAGAAACAATTCTCTGAACTACTGATGAAAGCAGCCAGTGATTATGGTGCCTTGACAGCATCAGTGGCAGATTTTCAGTGGAGTCAGAATTTCAAGGAACCTCCTTCAGTTTGGGGGGTAGGCTTCTACATTCATTTTATTGTTTCAAGATTTAAGTCTTGATGTAGATATTATTCTACATTCATTTTATTGTTTCAAAATGAACTTCTACATTCATTTTGCAACTCTGCAAGTCTGTTTAATTCCACTCGGATACCCTCTAAGTTGCTCTAAATATGGTTAATAAACCCGCAAGTATTATAAATGGAGCTTTAAAATAGTTACCGTGAAAGCTTTGACATCTGAAAGAATATCCTCTAAGTTTTTAAATTATTAATTTGATGATTACAGATTCTGTTTGTTGCATCCTCTAAGTTTCAATGCCTTTTCAAAGGCAATAAAGTGCATGGACAGGCACTAATTTGAGTTCATCCCTGTGTAGATTAACTGCCATATCTTTTCTGTGTTGGCTACTTGCATTTTAAACCAAATTACTTCTTATTTTTTGTTCAGGAAATGCTTCGCCCCATTCCTGTAGCTTTGGCATCTTGCACTCGGTTGTTTGAAGCCATGTCTGCCACAAGAGAGTCATTTGCAGCACTTCAGAAACTGAGAGTGGGTCATTTTGATTCTCCCCTACCTAGGACACCAGCCAGAGATCCTTCCCAAAGACTACCAGGAGTTTCTGATTGTCTAACTCCACCACCTTGGAAAACTGAAGCAAATTTTGATGACTTATCTGTCAGAAACCAAAGGAGGCAAGAATTAGATCAGCAACAAGTAGATGGTGTTGATAGCTAACCGATCATGATAATGGTACAAGCCGAAGGATCTTGTCTTCCCCACCCTCAGTTAAAGAAGAGTGTTACATTGTCATCCGTCATACTCGGTGTGTATCTTATGTGTGATATATCATACTTCAATTGTTTGTGCAGAGCAATTATTCAACTTCATGATTATTGTTCAGAATTATATATTTCTAACTCACAAGAAAGAACTGGACAACTGTGTATGAAATACTCTTGATTGTTTACCAGTGCTGCAAGATCGAAAACTCTGTGTGAATGACTCATGAACGACACATGTACATCAATCACGTTGTGTTGCGACATTGAAGCCCAAAATTAAAACTTGGTACTTTCGTATATTGACTCATCCCACTGCTACATTTGGGGTTACAATGCACTTTAGATTTTTTTGTGGCCGCATCAATTTTCACACATTCACCATAGAAAATAGGAACTAATATTTTGTTTCTCCAAACTTTTTGTTGTGTTGATAACTTTTTTTTATCATAGTTTGAAATTTAAGTTGATTAACATATTATAAGTTACTAATAGAGTTAAGTTACTAGCAAACATATAGATATAAAAAACGGAGCAAAGGCATGCAAATAGTATTTATGTGAGATATTAGTTTTAGGGGTGCTTTTTTCAAGGTATATAATGATATTTTTAGGAATGACATTTCTAGAAATGTTATAAATAGGAACTTTTATGGGATAAATTTAATTTAAAATCTATCTGTTGAGTATTTATTATTCTTGGAAATAATTTGTAAAAATGAGAAAGAAAGTGGCAATAGAAGTCATTAGTGGGTATTTTCATTCTCATACTATAGAAGTCCTTACTCATTAGTGGGTATTTTCATTCTCATACTATAAATAAATAGGATTCGGATTGCATACAGTAACAAATTCACGCATTTGCTGCAGTTGTGCAATTTAGACCGTCCGATCGAGATCTGATGGCTCACAATATCATGTTGAACATGATTTGTGCAACTCGGATTGTAAGCCATTCGATCGACATCGATGGCTTGGATTGTACAATTGCGACAAATGCGTGATTTTGCTACAGTAGGCAATCCGGGTCCAAGAAAATAACATACTTGCCCTTTAGATAGGAATAAAAATCAGACAAAACTTGAGTGCGGCTTCTCTAATAATCAACAATGGTCTGGAATTTTATTTCAAGATTCATACCAAATATTAGAATGTCTTATTTCCACATTTATAATTTGAAAAATGTTTTGGCAAACTTTGAAACACACATCATTGTATGTTTGGATTTGCGTTTGAAAGAACGTTCAACGGAAAAACACATTTTACGAGACACAAAATGTGAAAGTAACAATTTGTTGCTTTCACTCAAACGTACGTTTGAACCAATTCAAACGTAAATCCAAACATACACTAGGGGATCTTTTCACATGCATTGATGTCGAAACCCAAAAATAGTCGACTACACGGTTTTATATCTAGGGTAGCAACTAACAACTCCCATGGCATCATGTAGCGTCACTGCCTTAATCTTATAGGGGGTCTTTTCACATCATCAATCCTGGTTACTGCTCTAGGCTTTTACTTGCCAACACATCAGCTAGCTTGGTTTCCTTCCTGAAATGTATGGCTCGCCCTTATTGTTCAATCTTTATTCATCGAGAGCTGCTCTGACCATTTGTCTACCAACAATACTTCCTTCCCTGCTGCCTTGTGGACCTTGATCATACTTTTTTGGTGCTTTTTTTTTTTGTGGTTTATTTTGGTGGGAGGGTAGGGTGGGGGTTAGAACTATTATTACTATACTTGGTTAATCGGTCAATCATTACACAACACATTTGGTGTGTTTAATTGTAATTTTTGTATTTTGAACAATGTTATTCTTATTTCTTAACATTTATTTAGAAATTAACACAAGTTGCCGGCCCGGGTGTTAACAATTATTAAGTTGAGTTATAAAAAGAAAATAATAAAAGGACTTAATTATAAGGTGGCTTCTAAGGTGAGGGAGTAATTAAGTCCCTCACCCATGAGGGAGCAAATCTGACCGTTGGATATAATGTTAAAATAATTGAACAGTTAGGATTTGATCAAGTTATCTGGTAATACAGGTAACTTGCAACCTTGCAAAATGGTCCCTGTCTTCTTTTAAAAGTTTTGTAATTTGCACACATAACCTTCCTGTATGTGTTAGGGTTCTCTCTCCCCTTTTGTTCTCTCTTCTCTGTATCATGAACCACAAAGAGTCATAGAGATGTTCGAACCTGAGAAGCATGGGTCCCTTAAATCTATCTTCTTATTGATTCATAGAGTTGTCCATCTTCCTATGTTTTTAAGAAGTGAGAAAAACTAACAAAGATGACAAGATATGCAAGGATTGGAAATGACAATCGTTAATCAAAACCAGAAAATGAACCAAATGGGATATTCACGTTGGAAAAGAAAATTTCAAAAATAATGATGCAAGACATAAATATAAGCACTTCTATAAGGAAGATTGTTTTTCTTCTTCAAAAATGCTAAAACAAATCCAGTTGTTTGAGTGAAGAAGACGACACTGAACCCATTTCTATGTTTATGCGGTAGCTTCCATGCGCAGTTGTGCAGCACCACCGTGAACCGTCGCACGAGACCCCGATGATACAGGTCACCCCGGAAGGACACGAACGTGAGCTCTGGCGTTGCTCCATCGCGCGAACGCAGATCCGAACGTGAGCTCTGTCGTGGCTCCACCACTCGAACGCAGATTTGGGAAGAACGCATGTGGGTCGGATCTACATCGTGGGTGGCAGATCTGGGAATGAAGCATGCTCATGACGGCTGGGACTCGATCTAGTGGCGGTTGGATTTGAAACGGGTGGGAATAGTTCTTCTGGACGCGATCCGTTCTTCGACTGGATGCCGCCACGCCAACTAGATCTAATGGAGCCTCTCCTTCGTCTTCCAGTATCGTCCGGTTTCCTTCATCTATGGAGCTGACGCCACAGGTGGTGCTTCTCCGATTTACATGAGTTTTCCGGCGAAGATAGATTTAGGGGACTTTTTTTGCAAAATACACAAATTACCTACTATTGGCTATTTTTACTCCCACATGGGTGAGGGATTTGTTTCCACCCTCACCTTAGAAGCCACCTAATTATAAATGCACAATAAAGTATGAAACTATGAGCCTTCCAACCTGTCTAAAAAAAAAGTTCCAAAAATGGGGTAGAAGGCCCAATCCAGTTCCATTCCCGTACGGCCGTACCAAATTCGCAATAGCAAATTTTACCTTACAATCCCGCCCCCTATTAAAAAAATAAAAAATAAAAAACGGAATGAAAAAAGAGGGAACGGGAACGCTAACCGTATGATATATGTAGTTCACATTTCCCAGCTCAGCTTTAACGAACCTCTCCCTCCCATTTCCCGCCCTATATATATTCAGTCCTTCACTTCATTTCTCATTCACATTTCAAATCTCTCTCTCTCTCTCTGCTCTCATTCACAGTTCTTCAAGTGCATTCAAAATTTCCCTCCAGAGATCACTTTCCTTCACCGGCAGCCAAGATGCTTGCTGCGCTCAAGTAAGCAATAAAATCTGCAAATCTAGTTTCCATTTGTTCTGCATCCAACTCACCATTTCAATTCTACCTCACAATTTCATCCTCGGTGACTTTTCCGTTTCAGAGCCGAAGAATCAAGTGGCCAGTTGCAGCTCGTCGAGCGAGAAGAGATCGAAGATGATGATGACCTCTTCGAAGCCATCGACAAACGTATTTTCTCGCAACTCTCTTTCTTTCTTTTATAATCAACGCACAACAATGATCACTCCATCGCTGCTTCGTTTCCGATCGCAAAATCTTCATTACGAGCTTTTTTTTTGTTTTCATTTTCGCGGCTCGTCACTGAACAACTCATTTACAATTGTAAAATCTTCAAGTCTTCAACCTCGGCGCTATTAATTTGTTTTCCTTCTCTACGGTTTTTTCTGAAAATCTTGGCTAGAGGCACTGTTTTTCACCGAACAAAACAACGATCTAGTTTGAAAAGCACAATTTAGTCCTCGTTTGATTATTGGAAGAGCATTTTGTCTTCGCTTCGTAAAAATATGCATCTACGCAGTGATTTCCCAAGGCATCAATGCCGGAGACGTGAAGAAGCTTCAGGACGCAGGGATATACACCTGTAATGGCTTGATGATGCATACAAAGAAGGTTTAACTTTAAACACATATCTGATTCGAATATCTATGGCTGTGGAATTACTCAGCACTTGAAGCACTAACATAATTTTGTTATATTTTCACAGAACTTGACTGGAATCAAAGGCTTATCCGAGGCCAAGGTCGATAAGATCTGTGAAGCTGCTGAGAAGATTGTGGTCAGTGCTAATAATAAATGAAATCTAATTCACTTCAGAACACTGTTATCAACTATTTATAATTCCTATTTTATTTCACGCCTTCCGATGCAGAACTTCGGTTATATTACCGGAAGTGATGCGCTGCTCAAAGTACGTGGTTTATTTTGTTTGGAATTTTAATTTGGATTATGGATTCGATTTAGATCTGCATCACTTTAACGTTTTAGAAATTTCAGCGGCTTTCGCTAAATTTAAGTAGAAACTAATTAGTTGTAATTGGATTAAGTATTTATTTGTACTCTGTTACTACAGAGAAAGTCTGTGATCCGAATTACAACTGGAAGCCAAGCACTAGATGAATTGCTAGGAGGTAGCTTTACACTGAGAATTTATTTATTACAATCTTGTATTTTACTACTTATATGACTCGTAAGTTTTCACTCTGTTGTGCTTGTAACTAATATCTTTTTGAATTTCTTTTTCTGTTTAACTTTTGAAAAAGGTGGGATCGAGACACTGTCAATTACAGAAGCGTTTGGAGAATTCCGGTGAGAACTCAGTATATATCTGGTTTTGGATAGCTTCGATTCATATCAGTTTTGAAAGAAGTTCATTCTAACGATAGGATTTTGTGTTTCAGTTCTGGGAAAACCCAGCTTGCCCATACTCTCTGTGTTTCTACTCAGGTTTACTTATATTCTTGGTCATGACATGTTAGGTGTTAAATGTTTTAGTAATGACTATTTGTAATTGAAACTGTCCTCTCAAGTTGCCTTCTGCTCTATAGTACTTGAGTGGGTGAACAGAGTGAAGAGTTCAGTTTCTCAAAAGCACATGTTAATATCCCTTGTCACATGTTACATACACAGGCACACTCACACACAGGTACACGGTAATAGCCTTATTTTCGTGCGCATTGAAATATTTAGTGTATGCTACTGACTCTTACTGACCCCTCCAGCTGCCAACTTGTATGCGGGGAGGCAATGGAAAAGTTGCTTACATTGACACAGAAGGAACTTTGTATGCTTTTCTCTCTTCGCGTTTAAATCACTATTAAGATCTTTGTAGTCCCTTCTGCATCAGTAAATTTTGTTTTCAACTGATATCCACCCAATTTTACCAATATTCTCCGTTAAATCGCAAATACCTGTAGCCGACCTGATCGAATTGTTCCAATAGCTGAGAGATTTGGCATGGATCCTGGGGCTGTACTGGACAATGTAAGGTTTCGAAGTCTCATATATCATATACGGGTTCGGGAGGGAAATATTTTGGTGCTGTCATCTGATTATATCCTCTTTGTGGCTGCGTAAGATTATCTATGCTCGTGCCTACACTTATGAGCATCAGTACAACCTCCTCCTTGGTTTGGCTGCTAAAATGTCCGAAGAACCATTTAGACTTTTGGTGAGATCTTACTAACAGAGTAACAGAGTTATCTTTCTTTGCAATATCATGGGATGCGGAGAGTTGACGGAATTCATGTTTTTTGTGTGCAGATAGTGGATTCGGTGATTGCTCTTTTTCGGGTGGATTTTTCTGGAAGAGGAGAGCTTGCAGAGCGCCAAGTCAGTCATTTACATGCATTTAAAATAACACCGAATGTTTCTCTATGTCAACTTTTGCTGACAAGAACAACCATTTGCAGCAAAGACTGGCACAGATGCTTTCTCGATTGATAAAGATAGCTGAAGAATTTAATGTTGCAGTTTATATGACAAATCAAGGTAAATTTTGCACTTGGATATGAAGAATTAATTTTCCACTCTCAAATGATTGTCTCGAAGCTTTTGTTTGTTTATAATATAAGCGTTAGTATTCGATTTTTAGTTGTAGCTTTTAAGAGTAGCCGATTGGCGTATTTCTCATCCACACAATATTGGAGTTTTGGTTGCAGTCATAGCTGATCCAGGAGGTGGGATGTTCGTAACTGATCCAAAGAAACCAGCCGGAGGGCATGTACTAGCCCATGCAGCCACAGTAAGGCTGATGTTCAGGAAAGGGAAAGGTGAACAGCGCATTTGCAAAGTGTTTGACGCCCCAAACCTGCCAGAGGCTGAAGCAATATCCTTTACCTGACTTTGTTCTTTTAAAATCATGTATTTGTTTCACAATAAATATTTTTAGTTTAACTAAAATTTGTGGTTTATAGTCTACCCTAAATCACCCTGTTACGAAATTACGGTCGTTAAAAGAACTTGAAATTAGCTCTACCAATTAGGCATTTACAATGAAACTGAGAATTAGAATTACCTCTACTGTCCGCATGTTTTTCTTGACAGGGTTACGTGTTCCAGATAACACCAGGGGGTATTGCGGACGCGAAGGACTAAAAAGTTGCTTCGGAGGCAATTCCACATCAGAGACTACACAGACTGAATATTTCTAGTAACATTAATTTTCCTGATATTTTGTTATAGTTTGGTATGAAGAGGGCTTTTGCTTGAACGTTGTTAAGCATATTCCAGAGACATCATGTGAATGCTCTTAGTAATATACATTTCCTTTATTGTGAGTAGCAGATATGTTGCAATTCAACGTCACTCAAAATTTCAAAAAACTTCACGTCACCAATTTTGGACACTATCAATCACATTAGTAGTTTAGATACTGCGCAGATGAACCAAAAGAAATTGAGATTAAACAAAGACAGTAAAACAATCTTTATTCTAGGATGAATCTGTGCGCAAGTTGTCATTATTACATGATATGTGGCCAAGAGAGTACCAGCTCAATATTTGATTGCAAGCAACTTCTATAGCTTCATGAAATCGTATTTTTGTTCAGCAAGTAAACTATTACGATAAGCTAAACCTTGCCAGAAGCCCTATCATATGTTTGAAACAAATGCGCCGAACTTGAGAGTTCAGCTAAAACAAAAGCCTTAGTTCAAACAAAATAGAGTCGAATCAGATATTATTAGACCAGTTAGCAGCACTCCCAACCCTTGGCATGCCAGTTGTTTCCTTCTTAGCATCAGCATCCACCGTGAAAGTGGCACCACACACCTGGCCAGAACTATCAACCCTTGGTACAGGCTTCAACTCATTAAGTGGATGCTCAAAACTACTCAAACCTCCAGATGTTGTAAAGAAGCATCCTGAACATGTAAGATGTGTTACTTCTTGCATGAAACCAATGGAAGAAACATAGACAGCCGACAGTCAATTACAGAACTCGAGGAACTTGAATTGAGAAGGAAAATGCAAAGTAAACAATAACATAAAGGTGGTTGAGAAACAAAAGAAAATACCATTTGTTGCCCATCTTAAAACACAAATGATGTTAATGTACATACATTTCCCATTTCCAAGTCACTGAACTCGTCATTCCTTTTTTCCTCTCAATTCAATATACTCAGGCTCATAATTTTTAAGTGTGAGGTCTTAGAAAACGTTCAAAACATAGAACTTATAGAGTCAACCACCTCACCACGTCAAATCTTATTTTATTACCTTTAGGGAACGGTGCAGAAGATTTCCCACAGCTCTTAGTTACAATCTCTGTCTCATCTGAAAGTACTAGATTTCCATCAGCATCGGTTCCCCAGAAAAAAGGAACACTCCCATCAGCATCCTGCAAAAGACCAGGATAGGTATGCTAGGTTAGAGAAGCATATGATTGGAAAATATGACAGCAAAAGAGACGGATGAAGGATTACTCACCGCAGCTACAAATGCGGTTTTAGAACCACTGTCAAACAGAATAAATGCAAATTTGCCTTGGAAATCTCTCACAACCTGAGTAGCAGGATAGGGACCACGATCTCTTAGAGTCCTGTATGCCTCTATGATAATGATCACCTCATTTGCTGTTTTATTCAATCCATATTGTTGCTTAAGAGTAGCAACATTCTCAATGTGGCCTTGAAACAAGCAGAAGATGTCATCCACAACTGCAAACAGCCTGGCAAGATGAGAAAAGAATCATATATAACAGATTTTTGAGAAAAGAGAATAATCTTTAACAACTTTATAGTATCTAATCATCTTTCATAAAATCAGTTTTTTTTAAGGATCTGACTCAATTCAGCATTGACGTATGATAATAAAGTATAATAATAATAGATCAAAGAGAAAGAAGAGGAGACATTTAGGTGTAACATTAGAGAGGAAAGACTAGGCAAGTATTTTTCTAAGCAAAAATGTAACCTCATGATTTGACTTGTTTTATCTCATTAAAATTGGTAAAATTACAATAAAAAGAAGCAACTGAAGAAGGTTAAGGCCATGACAATTACAAATGAAACTGCACAATAATATTAGAACTTCTTGTGGGAAGGGAGAACTAAAGGAAGGGTGAATACACATTATACCATATATAAAATCCTTTAGATTCTACTTGAAGGTTGTTTCAGTGTGGTATAAAATAATACTTTTCTTTTACTATAAAAATGTAACCTCATGATTTGACTTGTTTTATCTCATTAAAATGGGTAAAATTACAATAACAAGAAGCAACAGAAGAAGGTTAAGGTCATGTTAGAACACTTACAAATGAAACTGCACAATAATATTAGAATATCTTCTCCTTGTGGGAAGGGAGGACTAAAGGAAGGGTGAGAATACACATTATACCATATATAAAATCCTTTAGATTCTCCTTGAAGGTTATTTCGGTGTGGTATAAAATAATACTTTTCTTTTATTATTCTTTCACAGATCTTAAAATATAAAATTGTTTTTTGTCAGTACATTTTAAGATCAGTGAAAGAACAATGAAACAAAAGTACTATTTTATACCACACGTCCACAACAAAACAACCTTCAAGGAGAATCTAAAGGATTTTATATATGGTATAGCATGGGTTAAATCTTTCTTCTGTCTTATGTTAAGATTAGATTTAAAGCCATCAATAGAAACAAGACAGATAATGCCAGAACTCAAACAAGTCATATATCACATATGGATCACTAATAAAATAAGGAGATATGGATAACGAAAAAGAAAAAACAATATAAGTGATATGAAGAATACAATTATGAAAACAAGCTCAAAAACTTTGCAGAGTGATTCTGAAGAAAATATTATAGGGCAGTAAATAAAATCTACCTACCATCATAAATTTGGACCATCCTTGAGAGGTTTGGCCAAATTAAGTTAAATTGAGATGGAACGATTGTGAAGTGGAAAAGAGAGAGGAAAATAATGAGGTCAGGAACACCAACAAGAATAACTCTAAGAATCACTATTAACCCACAAGATTTTCCATTCACTACGAACAAAATCTACAATAAGATGCCAAGAAATATAAAAGAATCAACTACACACCTCTTATCCAAATATGTGTGAAGTTTAAACTTATAAACCTAAACAAATAATATATATATATGTGTGTGTGTGTGTGTGTGTGTGTGTGTGCCATGAAGCTGGAAGCAGCCACTGATTAGACTTAAACAAAATGAACAAAAATGAAAAATACAATCAGAAACCAAACATCGATATACAGGTAAAATTTATCAACACACTTCCTAAAAAAGTGCTTCGATGGTACCCACAAGGAAATCAAAGGGGTTTATCCAAAAGTTTCCAACTTTAATCCCTCTTCAACTCAAATCTCCAAGAAAGATCACCCAATAACGAAAACGAAGGAACCCAGATCAAGAAGAAAAAAAAGATTAACTAATAAAATCTAACATCGACAACATATAATAATGGGTTTTTATTTTTATTTTGGTTTATCCTAAAATCATGCGAAAAAAATCAGAAAATAAAAAAGGGTAGTGCACCTTGGGAGGAGGGGATTCTGTTTGTCAAGAGAATAAGCCAATAGACCGGAAGGAGCAAGATTGACGGTGACGGAACCAGGATGAACAGAGGCGAAGTGCTGAGCGAGAAACCCATCTTTCAAGGCTGAAACAGAGTTTGACTGAGGGCTCTGCAGACCCTCTGGGCTCTTCGCCACCGATTTGTTGAAAACCGCTAGCATTTTCAGTGGATCGTTGAATGGAACCTCACAGAAAGCGATGAACGAAGCGAAATTCACAGTGGCAGAGTGATGCAGAAAGATGAAGATTTTGCTGCTTACAGATTCCAGAGAAGGGTTCATTTGAGGTGGTTATATATATTAATATAAGCCTCTACTCTGCAATCGAATCAATCTTCATTACCCATTATGCCCCTTCCATTTTGGGATAATTTTTTTTCGGAAATTGCCTACTATGTTTTTTTTCAGGTACATACAATGCTATGTTGTCTACCGACTAATCTTGTTGTCGTTTACTCGTTTCCTAGGTTTTTTTTTTTTCTTCTTCATGAAATTCGTTTTGGTCTTTCGGGAAATTATCATGTATCGTAAGTATAAATTTTTTTATTATGTTCAATTAGAAATCATAATATCAGCGACTTTTGAGTTAGTTATTATAAAAGTTAAATATTTTTAATGATGCAATAAATTATGATTAGTTGACACTATAAAATATCTTTTATATTGATCATGCATGATAATTAAACTAGAAAAAATTGGATTTAATAGATATGCATTATTAGTATAAAAATTTTACATTGTCAATCAATCAAAAATCATGATATGAGTGATTTTTAAGATAATTAGGATAAAAAAAATATTTCGTACTATTTATTACGTGATTTATAAATTAAACCAAACAACTAGCGATGAGAATTTTACTCTTATTCGCGGGTATACACGAATAAGACTCGTAATGGGTACGGAGTCGGTAGCTTAACGGGTAAGCACGGGATAAAATAAACGACCCGCTTATTAATGGGACGAGACGGGTATTAAGGTACCCATATTTGTGGGTACCCGAACCTGATAATGAAACTACTAAAATACCCTTTACTTATATAAGGAAATAGTTTCTGTCCTCTTAATAATTTTGCCTTGTAATCCTATCAGTATTTTTGGCCTAAGAAATGAAGAACTACTTAGGGTCTATTTGGATAAACGGCTTAATTAAGCGCTTATAGGATAAACGCTTATCATATAAACGTTTATGTGTAAGCTATTTCTATAATCAAAGAGAAAATATAGTCAAACTATTTTCATATAAGTTAAAAACTATTTTTATAGGCTATCCTGGAGAGCTTACCATAATAAGCTGAAAACAGCTTATGGACATATCATAAGCTATTTTCATAAGCTCTCCCAAACACTCTGACAAGCGCTTATGTCAGTAAATAAGCCTAAATAAGATGTTTATAAGCCAATCCAAACAGACCCTTAATACCACTCAACTCTAAGTGCAAAAATAAATTTCACATGCTAGCTTTGACTTTCTAAGGTGCAATTAGAGTGTTTTGCCATAATATCCATTTGTATTGAATGCTTTTGTAGCTTAAGTATTATGCTACTTTGTTTTGTACAACTTGTGCACTTTTTATGTTTTTAAACTTTTTTAAAATTTGTATTTTTAATTTTTTTGTAGTTTATAAATATCTGTTGTTATCAGCGGATATCCATGGATATTCATAAAATTCGCTTAAAATCCGACTAACGGATACTCGTGCAGGAACAGGATGGATTTTCATCCGGGGGGTGGAGGGGGACTACCCGTCCCACCCCATTCTCATCCCTACAAACAACCTTTAGAAATCTTTACTTACGACAATTATCTTGGGTCTCTAATTTGTATTTTTCTAAAGATATTATTATTAATTACTTATTTAAAAGTATAAAAATAAATATAAAAAATAAATTGTAATTACATATCATTATTTATTTAAAAATTCCAAAATAAATATAAAAATTAGAAGTACATCTTACTATTATTTAAATATTTAAGAAATTTTAAACAATTTTTTTATATTTTTATAAGCTCTTTACAAGTATCATATGACAAAGTGTGTTGCTATAGTACCCTTAGAAAGTAGAGGGTTTAGGTATCATATGTCCAACCAGAATGCTCCACCTTAATTAATTGAGTCATGTCAATGTCACATGAAGTTAAGTTCTCACTATTTGATTGGTCCACACAGCCAAGGATATGGTATCTAAGGATATCATAGAATCTTTCTATGAAAAATTAACAATACAACGCAAAATCATGCTATTAGTTTGATCACAGTTTCTCATCCTACACAGGTAAAGAAGTGATTAGCCCAACTGAGGAGCTTCTAGAATTAAATCCTAAAGATTAATTTAGCGTATTCTTGAAAGTAAGGTAAAAAAAATTTAGAATGACAAACCCTCACGGCTCTCTCTCTAGTTAAATGTGATAATTTGTTGTAGGTAATGGACAAGTTTTCAATCACATGGTAACCAGCAAGACTCACTCTTACCCGTTATTGTAAGTCAAAAAGATGATGCATCCATGTGCGAAAACAAACAACTTGGTGCTTATTAGATGTCTTCACATAACCCTAACCAAACCCCAAATTTTTTTTTTGACGTCAGCAAACCCCAAATATTTGGTTTAACTTTTCTTTATAAATTACCCAAATATAATACCAAATAAGTTTTTATTACTTTCATACCTAAACTTATATTTGTTCTAACGGACGTTTGTTGGGAAGAAAAAGTTTGTTCTTTTTTAAAAGTGGTATGGAACAAAGCTACGTCATTTTTGCAATGTCCAAAAGTAATTAAACAAACAGGTACTTAATTAAATGATAAAATTTGAAGTTAAGAGAGGGTGGATATCTATTCTGTTTTGTTTAGTATTTAAATATTTAAATATTCTAATTTGTCCATTAGATGTGTTCTTTCTTTTTTTAATTAACATTTGCAGATTGCAGACTTTTTGTATGTAGTAATAATAATTTATTTAGTAAAAAGACAAAAAGAAAATGCAGTACGGACTGACATAGTAAACCGACAATTACGCGAAACGAAGACGGGGTTTTGCCTTGTTGCATTGTATACGGATGGATCGAAATGGTAGTCATTACCCAAATGCAACTCATATTTGACCTAATTTGTGGATTAATATTTAATAAAGGGGCTATCTGGTTATCTGTTAGGTTTACAATTTGGTTGTCTAGTAGTAAAATATTAATTTCTATCCAAGTGACGGTTCTCACTTCTCAAGATATGAGAAATGTGGATATGGATCTCTCCATCTAATTTCGTTCCATACCCTCTCCATCCATAAAATAAAAAAGTTATAACAGAAATGCATAAGCGCATTCATGATTTACAGAAAATTTATATAACACTTTTGTTTGACGCAGTCTAGTTAAAGTAGAGAAAGTAGAGGTAAAGAAAAAATCTTATTGCGTTTGATAACTATTCAGATAAACGAAGTAACAAAAATAATTTATTGAAAGTTGTTGATCTGAGAATCTCACGAGGATGTTGAAGTATAATAGAAAATGATACTTGTTTATTTAAGTCACACAAATTCTAGGTTAAGAAGAATCTGTCAAAATTAGCAAGTTTTTGAATACAAAACAACTTTTTGTTGCTTGTTTAAAATTTTGATTAAATATCACTAGATTTAAATACATTCTTTAAAATATCCTAAAAATCATAATTGAATAACACAAGACTTGTTTAAACTATTTAAAAGTCTTAATTAAATATCACAAGACTTTTTTATCCCAATTTATTCTTTCATTATATTTTAAAATCATAATTCAATAGACCCCAACAAATTATTTGTATAATCTTAATGTTTTAAACCTCATGTATTAAAAAAAAAAAAAAAAGGTTCTACGCAACCAGCTACCATTTTTTGAAGTCTAGTGTCTCTGAGCTTATAAAATAATAAAACATTAAATTATTTGTATAATCTCGATGTCTTTAAGCCTCGTGTAACAATTTTTAGAAAAGTTACTAGCAACCGGCCACCATTTTTTTTAAAGTCCTGTGTTTAGGTCAAAGCTGAGCTTATAAAATATTAAATTATTTGTATAATCTAAATGTCATTAAACTTCCTGTAACAATTTAAAGAAAATAATTTAATTTTAATGTACCATTTCATGACGATACACAAACAATAGTTTGTTTTTGGGCGTACTGAAAGTAAAATTTTTATATGATCAACCAATTATAAGTAATGATATGAGTAACTTTTAAGATAACTATAATAAAAATCAAACATTTTTACTAATGTAATAATATATAATTGATTAACAGTATAAAAATTAATTACACTAACTACACATACCAATTAAATCCATTATAATATTTTAACTATGTTATTTTTCTTAACTTTAAAATTTAACTAATCAAATGTTCAAAGAAAATAATAAAATATTCGTTAGTTGAGTAACTATTGAAGGGTTTTTAATATATGCCTCAAAGGCACATGTCAAGAAATCAAAATAGCATTTATTACTTATTAATTAATTCAAAAAGAAAGTACTTTTCATTTAATAGTTTTTATTTTTAATTCCTTAACATCTGTTCTAAACCACAGTTAACAAAACCCATTATTTAATTATGTCAGTAATGGATCATTAAATTATCTAATATGTGATTTGTCTCTTAATATCTCCTTAATAAGTTAATATAGGACTCACGCCATGGATGATTCAAAATTCATCATGATGTACAAATGAATTCCCCCCTGCCGATGCAAAAACAAGGAAAACAATGAAGCATATTTAACAACAGATTCTCAGATAACCATCTTCTGTTCCAATGAGAAACAATCGAGAGAATGGAAGTATACTAATACTTGAAAATGCTGACAAGCTTCTCATTCCATTATCTGAAACGTAGAGTTTCTGGGGAATAATGTGATGCTGCCCATCCTGTGTCATGGAAACCACATAATCAATGATGATAAAAGTTGGAAAATTGATCACAAATCGATATTATCAAACAATGACATCAATCCAGGGGAAAACCTTTGGATGAATCAAATAGATTTACATCATGCATAAAAATTCCAGACCTACAAGGCTGAGCAACTCATGCAATGGAATATGAAAACTAAAAGGCTTCAAGGCATCTATCAAGCAGATGCATTGCAGTCCCTTAAATCTGTGAAAAATGTGGGTTTCAACTAAATGTTATTTTCAGCTACATTCATATATTACTAGAGAGCAGAACTATATAGACAAGCAAAAGAATAAAATTGAAAAAAAAAGTATCACATCGAGCAACAATGCTATAAGCAAAGCAAGAATGAATGAACATTGTTATTTTGACATCGTGCTAGACATTCAAAATACACAAACCCTTCCTATCTCATCATGCAAGTCGTGAGCCACAAAAAGGAGAAGCATACTGTTTCATTGGCAGACTTTGACAAAGAAAGAAGCCCAATCCTATTCCGGGAAATTGAAATAACATCTTGGCCCCAAATGGAGAAACTTGATATGCCATCTGAATGACCTCTGAAGATAATGGGTTGCGATGGCAAATTCCTGCAAGAGTAAGAAATACATGAGCTACAGGATATATCTTTCCATAAACATGGAAGAAGACTGATTCTACAGTGCATCCTCCCAAATTATGGAGCATGAGTGCACCATTTATTTGATCTATTATTTTTTAACCGGTAATTTTCTTTGGGTAATATAATAATTTTTTAGCCGCATTTCTTCTCTGATCAATTTTTTTCATTAGTTCTATTTTGCCAGGGTCGCCAATAGGATCGGGCGCCTGCTCCGAAGAGTGCCAACAAAATAAATCACCTGCACCAAGAGTCCAACTGGAGTCTGGTTCTCAGAGAGAAATTCATTTCTCTCTTCACTAAAGTCTACCTCATCCAACAATTATAGATATTACCCTTTTCCTTCTGCAAAATTTAGGATCTGGGTTTTGAGCTTTTGTGAAATTCTTCCTCAATACACTAAGTCATAAGAGCTCAAAACCCCTACAATGAAAAAAATAATTTCAGAAAACAAATACAAGTTGATAATTTGATCATAATCCTGTACTCTCCTCTAACCTTTTGTCATGTTCCAAACAAAATCAAAATCAAGAACCCCACTAAACAGATACGTTTTGATTTGGACAATGGGCATCTTTATTTTCTGAGACTTCTTTGCATTCCTATTTAAAGGCCCTTATTACTGAAACTGAGGCGCTTCTTCGTTTGATGAAAAAGTTTCTTGTTTCATTATTTATTGTCTTGTTTGTCTTAACATCCAACAACGTCCCAGGTGGTGGATTTGTGCGACATGCTTGTGCAACAGCTATGATGGCAACTTCGAGAGTTTCAAAGACTGTTAAAAGTCATTGATATCGCCTTTGACAATGAATATGCCGGCGCATTCAAAGAGATTCTACCAGAAGCATTTAGATTGGGTTCGCAATAGCAGTTGAAGTTGTCAAAGCCGATAACACCGTCACTGAAGCGCTTCAGGGTGAGCGACATGTTGGTGCTGACGAAGCTGACGGCACTGGTGATGCAGATGGTTAGACCATATGGATTTGCTCACGTGCTTTTCCAAGTGGGAGCTGCCCCAGGAGTTGCTGAAGGAACAGCGGTGCCGGTGACAGAGGGATAGGAGAGGATGAACATTGAACAAGAGGACAATGACAAAGAAACTTGATCTCTGAAATACAAAATTTGCTATTGGATGATTTTGTTAAATGAAACAGTCAAGTTAGTTTGTAATATTTTTAAATCTGTAACCTGATATACAATTACCAGGTATGAACCTCAGCCGTTGATGAAGTGCATGGGCTCTCCCTAATGACCAGGGAGCATGTTTGACAGAGCCGTGGGAGAAAGATTATAACTTTCATTTAGATTTTTCTTTTAGGAAAATATCTTCAAATAAATGCACAATATATCAAGCAGAAACTCAGAATATATGAAACGTGAAACAACAGAAACATGGAGGTAAAGGAAGTCCAAAGCTTTGACATGACATCGAGGACAAAAACAGAAAGAGTATAGGTCAAATAGATTTTTTTGCTCATGTTGTTATGGGCAACTGACCCAGGGATGCCGCGAAAAAGGGGGGATGTAAGAAGAGCAAGGAGGGAATTATAATGAGTGAAAGGAGCAAAGGAGTGAAGGTATCAGTGGAGGAAAGAGAGAAAATAACAAAATGGACGGCTGACATGTGATGAGTGGGGGGAGGGGATTCAGGAATAATGGAGGCGTAAGATTTAAGGGGAGAGCAAGAGTGAGAGAGGGGCATCACTAAATTTGGAATAGGTTGTGGCTGGCCCTTGGCCCGGGTAGGACTGCTCATTGCAGCTCCATATTGTTCTTTTCTTTATTGGGTTGGTTTGCTGTTCTTCTGCATTTTCATCCTCTGTTGTAAGGAGATGAGCTCCATTTTTCTAGCTTAATACTATCAACGTTTTCAGTTCCTATCATGTTGATCATTAGTAAATTGACTAAATTCTTTAATTTCCTAGAGTGAAATTACATGCACCTACATCTTGTAAAAGCATTCTTACTATGGAATTTGTAAACTACCTACGAACCCACGAAAGAAAATTGAGAAATTGATAGAAAGTTAGAAACAAAGGAAATGGACAATTTTATCGAATGACTGAGAATAGAAGAAAGAATTCTCCTCCAAGGGTTTCTCCTTTCATACAAACTCTAATTCTCTGAATGATCCCTCTACCCTTCCTTCCCCCTATTTATTTATCTAACTAATTCCCCCTAACTAACACCTCTAACTGTATTAACTACCCTTCGGTCCTGACACTACCAGCAGGCGTATATGCTATAAGGGGTTATCATTCTTCAAACCTCAACTGAACATTGGCTATACCTTCTAACAACTTTCACGTGTCAAAAAACTCAAAACCCTGATCTCTCAATAGAGAAGCTTAAGAGAGACAGCTAAGTCCTAAACTCGTAATGAATCAAAGATTCAAGAAGGGTTATAGCTCTTACATTCTTAAGTCCCAGACTCGTAAAGTTCTGTCAAGTGAGCTGGAAATGAGCAGATGCTCCTCAGGTGCAGCCAACTGTAAACAAAGATGTTGGTGAAGCTGCGTGCAAAATCAAATTGGATATCCCTAATATTGTGAACATAGTTAACATACCTTCGTCACATATCCATCATGAGCTCGCCAAGAGGCAATGACATTTCCACTCTTTGTATCAAATAATTTACAATGACCAGAACTTAGTCCAGTTGCAATTAAAGATGGCAAAGTGGAAATTCCACCTGCTTGCATCTTATCAGAACCGGAGGAACAAATGGCAGAAGTAAATGAAGGAAAACTAGATTCATTAGACTCTCCTCTCCAGATATGAAGCTTTTGACCTCGAGCAACATTAATGAACCTATACAGTACAGCAATAATTTAAAAGTTGGAGAGCATCAACATGTTTTCTAATGTAATCTGATTCAAATGACACTCAAATCAGAGTTAATTTCACCTGAGAGAACCATTTCCCGTGCCAACTACAATAGTTTCAGCAGAGTCTAATAGATGCATACAAGTATAAAGGCTCGAATCAAAAGCACTAGACAATAATCCGTTTGATAGTGTATTCAAATTAAGCACATTTGCCTGGTCACTGTTAATTTTTGACATAGAGGATATATGGCTTGTAGGATGGATAGATTCTGTTTGGGACTCAGCGAATACTGATATTTGCTTCCCTGTTTGACTATTCCAAATATGAATCGTTCCATCACAAGATGCCACTCTTCCGCTAGATGATAAGATACAAATATCGTTCACAACCTAAAATTTAAGATAAATAATGAGTGTCAAATTAATAGCAAGAGTTGCTACCTTAAAAAAAATATAACATCTAAATGCCATTTGAGCTTGAAACAATTTATATGCTCAGCTCAACTCAAGAGTAATTGTTACGATTGGCTATACTAATTAATCGTATTTTGTCGTACTAGGTCCTAATACATCTCATGGCCCGTTTAAAAAATCATCACACATTATGGTTCACTTTGTAGTTTGCCTACCAATAAACTCTGCTATGGAAAAATATTAAACCTAGAGGAGCTACATCAAACAGTAATTCTGCAAGGTTGAAGACTATGATTTTCAGCAAAAGATGAAGAAGTAAACCTCCTCATGACCATAATAGCCAGATAGACATTTAGTTCGGCTCAGTTCCCACTTCTGGACAGTTCCTTTATACCCTTGGCCAATTCCTGCAGTGAAAACAGTACATTCATCTTTATGGACAGCCAGAGACCTCACTGCTCCCTGATGTGCACGTACAGAGTATATAACAGATGCTCTGATCTTCCATGGAAGGTCATCTTTCTGAACTCCCACCCGCCCAAGAAATTCAGGTCCATCCCAGATGGTGGCTGGACTGGGGAACCAAAACCAGGGTTCATGGTTCATTTGGTATGACATTCCTTCGTGCATTACTACTGAATTTTGATTAACTTTAAATGATCGTCTCTGAGGAATCAAATTTTTGGCACTTCTACTTGCTTGGGATTGTGGAATTGACCATCCAACCCCATTAAGCAACAGCTTTGCTGGATTGTATTCGGATGTGAAGCCTTGTGCAATTGCAGATTTTCTAGAAATAATAATTTCTGAACCACTTTTTGATGATTCTCCTGCATATTCCCACTGAACCACAATAGGTTTATAAATAAGTGGAAAAAAAAAGTACATGAGGCTATATGTGACAGAAATTACACATCAACAAAAACACACAAATCTCCACTTTATGGAGAAAAGAAGAAAATACAAGAAAAGGTAGCATACTTTCCAATTATGATGGCGTAGAAGAAATTGTTCAATAAGCAACCATGTAGCACAACATTGACGAAGTTTCTCTATCCCAAGAAGAGATGCAAAAGAAGGATAAAGAACCAACCTGTATATGACCCCAAAAGATTTTATACATACTAGTAAATAAAGGAAGAAAATGACGTAATTAAAATAGACCTATAAAAAAAGATGAAAGTGAGCGTATGAGGATACAAACTATTGACAGCAGGGGATCAATTGCACTTTGACACCTGACTTGTAGTTATAGGTCCAATAGCACCTTCCCTCAATTTAACAAAATTAAGCACATATTCACCTGATTTAACGACTTTTTGCAATGCCTAACCAACATCCAAATTCAAATTAACTCCCACGGTTTCAAATGCAAGTGCAGAGTATGAGACTTTTTGGATTGAAAAAAGACCTGACTACACCAAATGTGATCAGCTTGTGCCTCCTACACTGAGCTCGAATGATGATTGAAGGGGATTAATTGGTCTTTCAATTTAATTTTTATCAATAAGTCAAGTGCTTTGCACATGCTTTTCAAATTATGAGAGTTAACCTCTCATTTGGATGAGAGATGAGACTAAATCAAGTAGAAATGTGCATAACTTAGTAAATAAGGATGCAAATTGGAAAGTGCAATTGAATTGAAAAACCACGGTAGCACAGTTCAATTGACGCTCATAGTGGGTGTACACAGGAACAAGGATATTTTAGGAATAAGCTCAAGGAATCAATTATTATATATTTGGTTTAGTTGAGCATATTAAATTATGGATTTTGTTTTTATTTGGTATTATGACGAAGATTTTGTTTAATCATTAGGATTGCCTAAGGACAGATATTGTCTCTCTCTATTTGATCTAGGATTTCTCATGAGGAAATATTTCTATAATATGTGGGATCGTGCTGCCTTTCACTATAAAAAGGGCTGTAGTATAATTTACATTTAGATTTGACATAAACCACTAATGTGACTCAAAATTTTCATTTCTGTTTTATCTTGTATGGTTTCCTTCTCTCCACTTTTCTTACTTACCGTTCTCTCTTCTCTCCTCTGTCTAGAGTGCTAGCTTTGAACTAGATAGCCAGAAGAGCAATTTTTTCCAGCACATCCTAGTCTAGAAAGCAGATTTGACACTCACACTAGATCCATACGACTTTCAATTTGCAAGTCCCCACCAATTTTTAATTTGGCAACCTTCAAGTTTCTGCCAACAGTAGTCGAACCTTTAGAAATTTCCTGGGAAAAAGCAAGCTCATCAAATAGTTCTTTAAGTTTTGGTAGAATATGCAATGCCGTCAAATCAGCCCCAATCCGCTGACAAATTCCAAAGAGAGTAGTAGCAGCAACCTGACAAACAGAAGGCATGTAGCATTATTAGCAATTTAAGTGATTAGTTAATAGATGAGATGCATGACAGCAATCAAATGGAGTAGACGTTACCACACTATCAGGATACAAGCTCAATAGAAAGAAGAAGCAATCATTCTAAAGAGTTTGAAATATAACTTCAGGGAATTGCACACAAACAATTTAGGAGTACCTAGCTGTACGTAAAAGTCTGTTTTATGTGGAATGCTCCGTTTCAATACCCAAGGCACAGACCACAATCATCCACACCATAACTCCTTATTTTTATCATTCCAACTAAAAACAACGCGTAAAAATCCTAATATATTCATGTAAAAATTCAAAATTCCTTGGTGATTTATGATCCAGTAGAAAAACTTAAAAAGCGATAAGTCCCTAGTAAAGGGTAAAGCTAAGATGCCATTAGAGCAAATGGAACCAAGCAACGGGTGCTGGATCCAAAACAAACCAATGGATAATTCGAAGAACCTGAAGCACTGCAACTTCGATATGTTTCTGCATAAGAACCTCAATGTGTACACAACTTTGGTCCTGTGTATTTAAGACAGATTCAATAATTATTGTTATACAATATTACTGGCAATTACAGCATTTTGAAGCGGAAAAAAGAATAAGAACCATACATCAAGCAGCTCCTTTACAATAACCTCTTCAGTCAAGAAAGCTACAAGGCCATCTAACGTCATCAAACAATCAATAAGCGCTAATGCACTCCAACTCTGGACAGGATCAGGCTTATTCAAGCATGAGATATCAATGAAGGATCGGCCAACATTTTTTAGTAATGGCAGCATCTGTTTGACAATAAAGGATTCCCCAAAAATGCCACCTGAAAAGTAAAAAAATGAAAGTGGATTATAAATTGAAGGTCTCAGTAATGAAAAGACAGAAAATTATGACGGCCAATAAACTAAGAATACCAATTCTGACCAGCACATCAATGCCATCAACACATAATCCTTTCCCAAAGCAGTGGACAAGAGGCAAGATTGTCTGATTCAAGAATAAAAGATTAGTAAAAACATAACCATGATTGCATGTAAGTGGGAGTGCATGCAGAAAGGAAAACATAGTATTGAAGATTGTTTCAATAAAAAACCTGATGGACGGTAATAGGTACACCAAGTTCCTCACTGGAACCAATTAGAAGCACTGAAGCAGAGGCAGCTGAACTTTTATCTGGAGAAATATACAAGTTTGACAAGACCAATGGGTGGATAGTTTCCAGGTATGCGTGTTTACCAACTCGATTCCATATTTCACGTACGAATGAATCTTGTAAAAAGGAAAGCTTTAAATGTAAATAACCTGTGGTCTGCAACATGATGTCTAAATAAGATTTTTTGAAAGATTCTTTTTAAAAAAAAAAATAAAAGAGTTCTACAGACTAAATAAATTTCAGACAATGATGTTCACAACTAGCCTGTAAAATCTTCTGTATGGTTGGCAAGATTAATGTTTTCACTGCTTGTGCTGTTAAGCGTTTCATGAATTCTTTCAGTAGTATATATGCCCATTCAGCTTCAGTATCATTCACAGCATTCACTACAAGTGGTAAGCAGTAAGGAGCACACATTTCAGCTGCAAATGTGCCCATTTCCCTGAGAGCTCCCTTCTTTGCAAGATTTGCAGCATAACAAAGACGAGTTTCATCTTTAGCTACAAGCTGAAGTGGTGCAAGAAACAAGTAGGAGGACTTGACTGTCTTTGGAAAATAAGGGGATTCCAGAAGAAATTTGGCTGATGGCCTCCTATATAGCAAAAACAATTAATTCAATAACATGATATTGAAAACGACCCACAGAAATTCAATTTCTAATTAGGTCAAACACGAGTTCAATTGTACATGTGTGCACACATGGATACCTCATCCAATCCTTTTGGATGCATGCCTCAACAAGTAATCTAACATGAGGAGGTAGCTCCTGCAGAAATCCTGGTAAGGTGCCACCCTCCAAGTATATTGCCAATGAGGTTGAATCAAAGAGTGGCCTGCAAAGATGAAGTTCTGCTAAGAGACAACCAACAGAAAATATGTCCCTAGCAACATCTTCAGAGCCGATTCTTGATCGAGCTAATTTCTGCCTCCAAAGCAACAAGTCTGGATATCCCGAGGAGCCTTCATCTTCCTCCTTCATATGCTGAAGAAAAGAAATTAGATTCATTTTGTACGGAAGCCAGTAATTTCTGTCGACCAAAGATATTTTGCATATACTTTTACTAAATGTCTCTGTTGTTGGATCTCCCAAGGATGAGATGTTACTCTCTAGTTGATTTAATGGATAGTGGTAAGGACCATTCAAATGCCTAGCATGCTCAGAAAATGAAGATGCTTGTTCTAGTTCTTGTAGATAAGCAGCTTCAGATAGGAGAGATGTCTCTCGCTGCATCTCATTTTCTTGGCTCCAAACCTTGACGTATTTATTAGTACGATGACGTGTTATTCTGGTAGTGGCATGACGAACTGGGTGTGGTCGTGTAAAGAGCTGACGACGTCCTGTGGATCTTGGTATCATAGGTTCTGATGGAGGAAGCATCACATTCTTAGCAACAATAGCTGCCTGGCCGGACATTTTGTACCCAAAGGTTATATCTATCCAATGATGGAGTAGAAATGACACCCTATTACTTTCTAATGCGTCACGATGCAATTTAATGAAATCCTCAGGACTCTCTGCCCAGGAAGGTACAGCCAAATCAGCCATACCATCATGTATTGACCTAAAAATTTGGGGATCGCAGTAAAACTCTGGAATGCACTCATCAGGGGTCCATTGATAGAGCCTCTGCATTGTGGAAGGATACTCATTAGGTTCATACACTGAACGAACAGCCATTCGGAGAACACTCAAAGGCAGCCTTCTTGCTTTATAACTGCAAACGGCCAATTCAGACAGACATTCATCTGATACATGATGAGGGATTTCAGACGTTGAATAGGTGAAATCCAACTGTTCATCACCTTTTGCCAAGCGCCATTTGCTCTTGCTTAAGTCTCGCCATCCTGCATCACAATTATCATCAGGTTTTGAGCTAAAATCTATTACCCAAGGCATTACTGGATGAAATGTATGGTCCCCCCACCTTCTTCCCGCTAATCTGTTTAAGATGAGTAAATACTCAAAATTACTTAGTTCTCCTCTCCACCACTGATGAAAGCTAGAATGCCAATCTATTGATGGAGAAAGCTTTAGATCAGCGTAAAGGCCATTGGAATGGCAAGTGCTATTACAACAACCAATTTTTGCAGGGTCAGAATGAACGCTTTCACTCTTTTGCGAACTTAAATTAGAATTTAATACAGGTTCATTCCATAATCTCAGCCAAGACCATAACGAGTCAGTCAACATGATATTGGATGGGCATATATTCCCATGGGAAACCCCTAAACCATGTAAGTATACTAAGGCTGAGAGTAGCTGATATGTAAGAAATCTTCTATGCCAATCAGACTTTAAGGCACTGGGGTTAAAATGAAGAATATTTTCCAAGTTGTATGGAGTCTTTGGAATCACCATATTAACATGATCACATGTTCTGAAAATTGCAAGGACGGGAACTATGTTTGGATGCCTCAAGGAGCCTGGAAAAGCATCTTCCTCAAATGATGGCAACCCAAGTAAACTGAGGAAATTTATGCTGTCCCGTCCTGAAGCTTTCCCTTCAATCAAGAGATGGAGTGAATCCAACACATGATCTTCGATTAACCCAGACAAGAAATCAGTAACGACCTCTTGGAAAGTAGAATAGGAAGAAATTCCCACTCGAGCAATTGGGGCCAGCGAAGTGATTGTCCTCGAGCAAGAAAACATTCCAGAATGATTACAAGTTGAGTTTCCGAAAGAAGCTTTTGTGGTTTCAGAATCTTCTGAAGCAATTCCACCATTAACCACGTTACTATATTGATTTCCTCTGGTATGAGGATGATCATCACTCCCGGTGCCTTCACTACCATCCAAAATATATTCATTTCTGCAAAGAGAACAAGAGTTTATTACTTCTAACCATTAATTATTATTATTTTTTGTGTAAGGGGAGGCTCATAAGAGGCCTTACATGAAGAAAGGGGAGAGGGGTGAAGGGAATGGAAAAGGGGCACAACACATTGCGGAAGTGTGAACTCTTGCCCTCACAATTCATGTCTCGCAGCTTAACGAACTGAGCTAACTCAAGATGACACTTCTAACTATTAATTTCACAACAACAAACTCAGACAAGAACTAAAACGTCATCATCATTTTTTATTACAAGAATGCACAAGCACAAATAGACTACATCAAAACATCTCTCATAGTAATGCACAAATCCATCATGAAAATAAAATAAAAACAGGTAATTCAGAAAAACAGATAATGAAGAAGAGGAATCGTACACGTATTTGGTAAAACAATTCCTCTCATGAGTGGGCATGTACTGCAATATAAATTGACCAGATGAAGCTTCAGTACCAGAAATCTGTTCTCCAAAAACCAAAAAGAAAAAAGATCAACAAAAACAAACAAATTGATATGAAAATTCAAAGAGATTGAGAGAGAGAGAGAGAGAGAGAGAGACATGGACGATAGCAGAGGATCCGAAAGGAAAAGGAGAAGTGGAGATGGCATAATTGAAGAGAAGTTGGTCATAGAAATCGGAGTTGATTTTAAGTTGAAGGCAATCGAAGCAGAGACTCTGTTCCTCCATCGTATCGATCACATCTCATCGCTCAACTGAGTCAACTCAACGAGTTCCCCTCTCCATTGTCGTTTCCCAACCAAAGACGCTGATTCTTCTCGAACAAGCAACGCTGTATGTACTACTGTGAGTGAGAGTTCAGGGCAGAGGAGTCCATCTCCCTCTCCTCTGCACCCTAAATACCTTTCATATGAGGCTAATTGGGTAATTTTGACGTGCTATAGTTAGACGCACCGTTCAATGTTCATACCCATCCTTGAGTGTTCACTGTTCAAGATTCTACCCATCTTAATTAGCCTCACTCCAAAGTTAATCCAAATGAGTTTAAGATTTAGAAATTAGAATTTTTAGTGTATATTTGGTTCCATTTCTAAAGATATTAGAAGTGCTTTTGTACCTATCAGACGTGATTTTAGCAACAAAAAAAAAGATGTGTTTAATTATACGTTTTAGAAAACAAATTTACATCTAGGTTCAATTCTATTAGAAACAGTTTAACGTAGCTTCTGCTTTTGAATTGAAAAATCACATTAAGTTTTACATCAAACTTACTTTCAAAATAAAAACATTCAAACATAAATTACTTCACTTTAAACTTAATTGTATTCAAATCAATTTTATAAAATCAATTACATTCAAAATCACGTTTGACAAACATTCATCCAAACACACACATACTTCAAGTCAAATTACACTTTGGATTGCTCAATTCCCATCTGATATTATATATTCTTTTAAAATTTATATTTTTTTACAATTAGTATAAGACTTTTTGAATTAAATTAATAATTTTTTACATAATAAGATAATATTTATATTAATATTATTTTTTATGAAATATACCTTAGATTTAGTTTTGTGCTTCTTTAATTACATAATTTAAATATACATATAATATTTAAATTTTTACTTTATGTCAACCTATAAGTCGGTCCATTTTTTATCTACTAATTATCGAATTTCAAGACAAACTAAACTTTGTCCCAACCTATATCATTAACACCTCCATTCCAAACAACAAGGGTCTAGTCTGGACTTTAGGTATATGTTCGAGAGATTTTGAGAAAATAGACAAAATAGCTAATAATGAAATGAAATGAAAGGATTTATCTCACTTTGTTTGTTGGATTGTTAATGAATCGAATGAACTCTCAGTAGAAGCCATGTCAATCCTTCCATGGGGTTAAAAATGTGAGACTTTGAGTGAAAGAATGGTTCCTTTCCTGTCATTCTACTCACTCTTATTATAAAATAACTCTCAAACACACTTTTTTTAAAAATTTTATCATTTTATTTCTTGTCGTTCTCTCTCTTACCAGTTACCATCCTCCAAAAATCTAATCCAACCCAAATTTAGATCATATTAACTTTAGTATCGTACTGTATTAAAAAATAATGAAAAATTCGGTAATTTTAAATTTTAGCAAGGGGTATTAAAAAAACTTGTGAATCATTTTTTCACAAAAAATAACGTTATATACCTCACACATATATAGAGACATATAATTACGATGATTCATCAAAAAAAAAATATAAAGACCTATATCACTACTGCACGTTTTATTATTATTATTAATTATAATTTATCTTCATTTTCTGCCACCTAACGTATGTGTAAGTCGGCAGACGTGCATTCTATACTATATGTATCCGAAAAGCTTTATCCTTTCAAAAATAAAATAAACTGCACCTACCTCTTGCCGAGCATAAACAGAGAATCAAGGTTGGATTAAGATGAATCCACCAATTAAACCATGGTTAGTTTCTACCAAGTTACTTCTCGCTTCTTTAAGAAGGGTTTCACACTTATGAGTTGTTTTTTACTTTTTAGTTTGAGGGAATAACAAATTAAATTAGTCAACATTATAAAAATTACCCCAAAATAAGAATAGCCAACGTATAAAAATTAGATTAGTGAACATAATAAAAATTACCCCATAATAAGAATAATCAACCAATAATCTTTATGCAGTTGCCCCTCTCAATGGTAGTCACGAATCAAGGATAACTGAGTTTTAGATACAAAATTTTAATTAAAAGTGATTTTGTAACAATTGATTTATGTTTGAATACTTTATTGTTAAAAGTAGATTTTTGTAAAATGAAAATTATTTAGATTGTGTCATTCAAATTGATTTTTTAATATATAGTTACCAAAAATTCCTAAGGCACACCTTTACCTCAAGTTACAGAATATAATAATTAATTTATAACTATATAGCAAAGCAAGCAACATGAGTTATATGATTTCGAATTACCGATTATGTCTTATTTTTACTTCAACCATTCAAGGAACCTTAATATAGACTAACAACTAACGAAGATGGTGGTATACTGGTATTATCATATCGTTTATTTTTTGTAAATCCACTGAAATGCAAACTCTGGAATCTAAAAATCTTGTTGAGCATAAAAAAACAAATCACGCCTCCGTTGGAAAGAGAAAAGGTGTTCACCAAGGATTATATATGTTTCACAGAGAACACATCTCTATATCTAACCCTGTTGCTAAATAAAGAAGGAAACCATAACGTTAATGAGGAGACTCAAACACGGTTGTAGGCCACTGACTTGCTGAAAAGGCGCCGGATGTATATGACTTGCAGTGCACTAACAGCAGCCAACAGAAGGTACTCTCCTACAGTGTAGAATATAACACGCTTACGTGTGCTCTCGTTCGCTACATCAGAAACAAATAGGGAGTTGAGTCATTAGAAGGAAGCTACTGTGTATCTATGTATGTACTATCATTTACTCAATAAGAATGAAAGAAGTTAGAGTGCAGAAGTTAAGATCCCTAATAGCCAAAAAACACATCTTCAGTAGCGCTAATAAGATATCTTAAAAATGAGAGACTGGATGCATGAACTCAGAAAAGAAACTTATTTTGGTTACATTTGCCGCTAATGTGAAAATAGGTAAAAGGTAAAGATCCTAATGTCTGGGAATCATCCCTAGTATGAACAGGAAACAAAAGAGATGTGTCCATAAACTGAATAAATGCATGTAAGATTGCAAGAAAAATATCACAATTAGCACGATCAAATTTGCTCAAGCAGAACAGTCCTAGTTTATGGAAAAGAAAACTACTTACTATGGCGATGCCTTGCATCACGAGCTCTCAAGAACTTTTGTTCAGCTGTAACAGACTCTAGTGCCTCTCTGAGCTCAGCAATTTTAACATTAATTGGGTCCAAATGCTCTGCAAACCATCGAAGTAACAGGGAAGCCCCGAAGCCAAAACAATTAGAACAGAAACAGACCACTTGAATCATTCTTCACAAACAACAAATGACTGCTCTGTTTATTACCTAACCATATAAAGATGATAATAGGATAATAGAATTTACTAAGAAAACCTGCTTGCACAGACAACATACCATCTTTGGCAAGGTCATGCTCAGAAGGAATATGACCAACATGGATGTAGAAAGAAACAGTCTCGGGTGTCGAGTAAGGGTTATGAAAGCAGAATTTATACATTCCATGAATTGGGGCTTTAAATTGAAACTTGTCGCCAGATGTTCCCTTGATATTGTGGACAGTATTACCTCCAGGAGATGTCACCTGCAGATTACTGCAAAATTAGAATATCTGAAAAGATGAAGTTACAAAGCGATATGCAATTTTTGGTTGGCCATTCTGAAAGATAACTGCTAAGACACAATGGCACACATAATTTTTATAAGAAACGCCCTTCATGCAGAGGTTACCAAGGGACATCCAATAGCTTATAATTAGGAATAGAAAATAAAGGCCACTGCTGCCATCCATTTGAACACCCGCATTACCAAGAAGGAGATTGAAGTGCATTGAATCGTTGTTTTTGGTTTTTGGGTTTGAGGGTGGGATTTGGGGGGAGGGGAGGTTTTCCAATAGTTGCACTTGCACCTATCTCAATAATTGTTTATTGCAGGCATCCAAACATTGATTCATCAATCCAATAATGCACCACCAAGCAATGGTGAAACAAGTATTGATCTTGGTCATTGTTCAAGCTGCAAAAAGCAATTTATGCCAGCATAATATGGCTATGGCTTGTTTCAGTTGTTTGCATCTCAAATTAGCTGCATTACAGATGGCAAAAACTACCAAAATATGTTGGAAGCCTCTGATGAAATTTCAACACGTCAAGTTTCAATATTTCATTACCACCTGGATGATATATGATCATCAGGGAGTCATCGGTAGTTACTCCTCCTAAGAATGAGGATGGCGATACATTCCCTTTTGTTAAATTGACAGTATTTTGGTCTTTTGTTAGCTTACAAACATAAAAGGAATTCCTAGGACACCAGAACTTCAAGCCTGCATCATTATATGTGGTATGTGGATCGGGATTCAAAAGTATCTCCATTATAAATACAGAAAAATCCCTCTTAAAATCCCACTATCCCAGGCAAAAAAGCTAAACATAGAAACACTCATCTTCTCAGTATCCTAATAAACCCAATAGAATGATAACGCACAAGATTAGTCTGGTTCAATCTGAATTTATTTAAATTTCAGTTTTATGTCATCAAATTATCGTCTTATCACTTTGTGTCATTTCTGTTATTTCCCTACTATTGTAGAGACTTTTGACTATTTAATAAAACTTCTGGTCACAACTCAGATTGAATTTACCACATTCTTCACTTAAACTTCTACATGGTATCAAGAGCCTCTCTGACTAACACTTCACCCCCTTCTAGAATTACCTCCTCCACCGCCCCATCGAATAAACTCCACTCTAAATCCACTCACAAGTTACCTCTATATCCCACTGCCCAAAACAGATTTCCCTCACGACAAACACTCAGAGTGACAGCCCCTAATCATATCATTCCCACCCATAACAGCCTTCAACCAATGAACCCAATCCTTCCACCACCAAAATACCAACTTATCTGACTTCCTACATTCTCGCCAAATTGCAATGCCCCTCCATCTGAAAAATCCCTCACACTCCAACGCCCTCCATCCGAAAATCCCTCACATTCAAACAACTGATCACAGCAACCCCTCATCCACAATCTCTCACCCTCTGCTACTCACCTATCCTCTCCCACGGAAATCAACCCCGACCTTGCCTCCTATCCACGTCAATTGAATCACAGCCAATTATTACCAACATCCCAACATCCATTGAACCACAACCCACCGCTTCAAACCAATATGTCTCCTCTCCTACACCAGCTCACCCTCCTCCCAATATTCATCCCATCCCATGCTTACCCCCTCAAAAGTTGGTAGTTGGTACCTATTGCCCCTATAAAAAAATATCTTCTTTCTTCCACACTTATTCCCAAAGAACCAAAAACCATTAAAACAGCACTTTGGCACCCTAGGTGGAAGAAAGCTATGGAGGACGGGTTCATGGCCTTAATTGATCGACAAACATTTCAGTTAGTACCTCGCACTCTTCATATGAGCGTCCTTGATACAAAGTGGATTTGGAAGACAAAACTGCACTCTGATGGCTCTCTCGACCGCCTTAAAGCTAGATATGTTGCAAAAGGGTTTAACCAAATTGCAGGACTTCATTTTTATGAGACTTTCTCTTCGATCATAAAGTACAACAATATGCGCTAGGTGTTGTCCTTGGCTACAATGAACAGCTGAAGTCTTAAGCAACTTGATGTTAAGAATGCAATGGTCCACTACATGAGCCAGTGTATGTTTCTCAGCCTCTAGGATTTGAGGACCCTAATTATCCTAATCATGTTTGGAAGTTGAAAAAGGCACTCTATGGCTTACGTCAAGCTCCCCGCGCATGGTTTAAACACTTAAGTTGATATCTTCTCCATCATGGCTATACGTGTAACACTCCTGACCCTTCCCTAATTGTCTACCATCACCACGATACTGTTCTTGTTCATTACTACACGTGGATGACATTATTCTAATGGGGAGCTCACTTCAGAGATGGATTAGTTTGTGCATGACCTCAGTAGTATGTTCCACTTCAAAGATCTTGGCTAGTTACACTACTTTTTGGGCATTGAAGTACATCATACCTCTTATGGCTTATTTCTTACTCAAGGAAGATATGCAAATGATATATTACAACGTGCTTACATGGTTGACTTGAAACCCGTTGCCGCACCCATGCCTGTGAAGCATGATCTTGCTGATGAATCTGCCTTTTGGGATCGACATTTACATCGAAGCATTAGTGGTGCTCTACAGTACCTCACTTTCACCAGACCCAATCCCATGTTCTCCATGAACTACTTGTGCCAATTTATCCATGCTCCTTCACAATCTCATTTCAAGTTGACGAAAAGGGTTCTACAGTATGTTAAGGGTACCCCACATTTTGGTATGTGCATTCATGCATCTAGTCCGACCAATCTCTATGCTTTCAGTGGTGCAGATTGGGCCGGGTGTCCTTTTACTAGATGCTCCACTACTGGTTTCTGCACATTCTTGGGCACTGTATTTCATGGTGTGCCAAAAAACAACCTACCATTGCTCGTTATAGCGCAGAGGCTGAGTACAGGGTCATGGCTTCTGCCACTGCAGAACTCACTTGGCATTTTTTACTTATTTAGGGATCTTGGCATTCCCTTCCTGAGCCTCTGACACTCTTTTGTGACAACCTCTGCTCTCCATCTCACTGCCAATCCAGTGTTTCATGCTCGTACAAAACATACTCAACTGAAATATCATTTTGCTCAAAAGTAAGTTGCTCAAGGCACTCTTCATGCAATCAGCTTGCCGACATTTTCACTAAACCACTGCCTTGGACAGTATCTCTTGACTTGAGGGCCAAACTTGGACTTTGCATGGCCACATCCAGTTTGTCGGGGAGATAACATACAAGATTGGTTTGATTCAATTTGAATTTATTTAAATTTCAGTTTTATGCGTAATTTCTGATATTTCCCTACTATTGTATAGACTTTTGCCTATTTAACAAAACTTCTGGTCACAACTCACATTTAGTTGACCACATTCCTCACTAAAACTTAACATAGAAGCCCCCTCCCAAAAAAAAAAAAACAACTTTTCCCGTCACCCTAGAAAACAGAAACCCCTGAAAACTTCAGTATTCAATAATTGAACCAATTGGGTAAGCCAATAATTAGATCAACCCGAAAGCGAATTCGACAAGGCATTACAGGAATTGAGATTGCACTCACCGTGAAATCGATGCCGGGGTGATCGGAGCTCCAAAAGATGTCATGGTCGACGACGACAAAGTTCCCTGAAACCGTGTCACCCTCGTAGAGCACATACTCGTAGACGCACTCAACGTCGTTCACCGTCACGGATAGTGATTCAATGCGACCGAAGAAGCTCAGCATCAAACACATCAAAACCGTCCACATCTTCGTGCTTCTCTTTCTCTGCGTTTGATCCATCAATTTCCCCCCTTTTTTTCTTTTTTTTTTTTGGGGATTCTGAAATAAAAAAAATTAGGGCAATTTGGCTAGTAAGCAAGTGAGAAGATTCCCAGATCTTAAAGATAAAATCTATGTGACAGTTTGTTCCTTTCTCCGTTTCTCGTATCTGGGAGTAAAACGCAGCTAAACGGCACCCACCGTGGTCTCTGAATGGAGATTGGAGAGGGTTATAAGAGCTTACGTGTGGAATGCAGGGACCCTACAGCGTGCACCAGCCAATCAGAGAACAGGATTAGTACTAGGGGACAGTGTGACAAAAGAAAACGAAATATTTATACCTATACCTATAATATTTATAGGTTTAATTAATATGTAATTACCAAAATTATTTGAAATTTTTTTAATAAGTTCTTGTTAGTGTGTTTACCCGTGCTACAAACCACGGGCATTTTGTTTCACTAACATATTGATAATTAATAGGAATAATTGATAATATACAAAAAGAATATATTGTAATTTTTGATGTAATATACTCTCCAATGCAACATATTGAAATTTATCACGAACAACTCCAAGGAGCCTTACTTATAATTTAAAGTCTTTCAAAACACAATATAGCAAGTACAAATGACCAAAATTGATCATTTAGAAAAAATTTACTTAAGAAAAAAAGTGAAACATATTTCAAAACATTGATGAGCACAAATTTTTGGCTCTTGAATCCCTGAACATATACAAATTCGTAATTGAGTTTCACATGCATATCTCTCTTAGGGTTACTTTGGGATTCCCAAAAGATATAAAGATTTATTTGAATTTTTCTAAAAATATAGGGATCTATTTGATTTTTCTCATAAAGTTTGGGATCCATAAAAGCATGATTGAATAAGTTACTTAACATAACCCTCAGAACTTAAGGAATACAAGGATTCAATTACAGTTATTTAAGAGTCCAGGAACTCAATTACAAATTTTTAAAGTTTATGACCTATTTAAAAAATTTCAAATAATTCAGGGACCTACATATTAATTAAGCATATACTATATTATAAAAATGAGATGCTAAAATACTTTGAATTTTTTTAGAAGAAGTATATTATAAATTACATCAATTCTTTAGGATAAAAAAACCAGTTTCTTCATTGCTGAAAGAACACCTTGAGAAAAATATTAAGATATGTTTGCTTCAAGTTATATTAACATATTCAAGATTAAAGTGAGAATGTAATATTTTCATGTTTATTTCAAGTTCTTAAATAATGTTCCTAAGATTTAATTATTCACAATAAGAAACGTTCATATCTTTTAATATATTCTCATTCCAATGAAATAAGTTGGAAAAATTATGTCCCCGTGACTATGGAATAAACTTTTTATATAAAACTACCAAAATATCAAGGTACCACCAATACCTATATCCTGGAGCCATGACACCACTTATCATATCTAGTTTTAATATTATTTTTTTTAACTTTTTAATAACTATCAAAAAACATTATTACAAGAACCATTGATTTTTTTTTTATCAATGTTGGGTAATTTTAATCCAAATTTTTATTAAATTATTATTTTAAAGTTAACATTATACGAATATATGACCATAATTATAACATATTAGTTATAAAATAACCACTAATATGCACCAAAAATCATTAAAAACAGAAAGTATTTATTTTATAGGGTATGATAAACCTAAATTTATATATTTAAATTTTAGTTTTTTTTATTAAATACATTACAAATTAATATTTAAATAATATTTTATACAGTAAAAGTATTTTGATAATTATGACATGTATCCCAACAATATACGTCATCAACTAAACAAGCTTTTAAATTATTTCCAGTAATTTCAAAAAAACATGATAGAGAATTTTTAATGCTAATCAAACATGTTTTTTGAGTTGTCTCATAATAACTATCTGAATTTTCTTCTAATGGATATCTAAAAACCAATTGCTTATAATGTGGAGTAGATTTTTGAGTATTGGTTTGCATCAATGGCTTGATTGGAACCTCTCCTCTAAAAACATAGGTTCTTCTCCTTGGAATTGGGCAATGGGCCTATTTTCTTTGGTGTAGCTGTTTGGACCATTTGGGAGGATAGAAATTCTTTGATTTTTCTTCTTCTTCTTCTTCTTCTTCTAGTATGAATTCGACCTTTTGGTCTGAAGTAACCTCTCAAGTTCATATTATTGAAAAGGAACTTCAGAATCCAAGCAAAATGTCTAAGGACCATCTCCATGATCCGGATCAGGTTTGGGAAAAACCAGCTTCAGGCTGGTATAAATGCAATTCTGATGATCTTTTAAACAGAATGGTGGCAACTCTGCATGTGGAGGAATCATTAGAGATAATCGTGGTAATTTGGTGAAGGGATTTTACTGCAAATTAATCCCATGTAACGCGTTATTGGCTGAGATAAATGGCCTTCTTTATGGTATCAGATTGGCTAAGTCTATGCACTTGAGGAATGTTATTTTCGAAGCAGACTCTCTTGTAGTCTTTGACATGGTGCTCAAGGGCTTTTCTCCCCTTCGTTCTATTCAACCTTTTCTCTTAGAGGCAATCTCCATTCTTCGAATCTCATGGCTGGCAGACTTCCATTTCAGTTTCTAGTAGATCTGCCAATTCTGTTGTTGATATGTTAGCTGATAGAGGTCATTCTGCTCCTTTTTCTATTTCTTTGGTGGAGCTTGTGTTTCCTCTTTTAGAATTGATTGTTAATAGAGATTTAGGAGGGAATAGTCCACCTGATCTGATTAGTTAATTCTTTCCATTTGTTATAAAAAAAATTCAAAAAACTTTTAATTATTAATTATTTTAAACACGAAATAAACTAATCTAAAAACACTAATTCCCCTATCGGCTGACCCAATCCATACATATTTACTTCTTAAGTCATGTTTAGATTGATTGAAATAAATGGAACTAAACCGGATGTAATGTAACGATTTAGTGAAGATCCAAATTGATCCCTGAAAAAAATAAATTAATCATTTAGTTTCTTCAATTTATAAACGTGGGACACTTTAGTCCCTCAATCTAATTCCAACGTCCGTTTACTCGTTTATTTGTCCCATTAACCATCCTACCAGACTCGTTAGTGGTCCTGCGTGACTTATAACGAATTTCCTCTGTAGAAAACGAATAAAAAGTGAAAAAAGGTGCATAATTTAAAATCCAATTCAAATACCTAAAAATTATGCGGTTCTTTTCACTTTTCATGGCGAAAATTCGTCATAGGTCACTCAATCATTGACGGGCCAAGTAGGGTGGTTAATAAAACACATAGATAAGTAAATAGACTTCAAAACTAAATCTAGGAATTAATATGTCCCGTGTTTGTAAATTTGAAAGACTAAGTAATTATTTTATTTTTTTTTAGGGACTAAAAGTGGTTCCTAAAAATTTTAGAGAGACTAATTTGTGCCTTCACTCCTAATGATATAATGTTTGATAATTTAAATTGTTTAAAATATGATAGAATGAAATGTAACATGATGAAATAGACATTTCATTTCATCCGATACCTCCATATTTATTCTTCCACAATTTGGGGTATTGGTTGCAAACTTGCAATGAGGTAAAACCACTTATTATTCACTTCATTTATACTTCACTATTCCTTAAAATATTACATTAATTTTGTTCCATTACACATCTGGTCCCATTCTAATCCAGCCAGGTATCGTTACGTTTCAAAAACAAAATTGGGTTTGGTGGATGGTCGTGTTACAAAGTGGACACTTAAACAATTGATTGATGGGACCTTTTCAACCTTTTTGGCATATTTCTTAATTGAATCAATACACTTGGTCTATTTGAAGTCTTCAACTTTGCATCTGAAGCAAAAACAAAGCTGAACAGCGTTGAAAATGGAGAATACCCAGATTCAAGTCCCAAGAGTTAAACTGGGTAGCCAAGGCTTAGAGGTAAACTTCCTACTTTTCCCATCAATCCAAGTGGTCCCTTATACTATGTCTATATAGTCGTGTTTTTATCCTTGCTATTAACTATTAAGTGTGTAGTAACCAGTTAACCATCGAAATTTGTTGTTTACAATGGACTGAATTAATTCAGCATTAAGAGGACAGAAGACATCAAACCATATTTTTAGTACCTTCAATTGCCATCTTATGTGTGTTGTAATCAATCTGTGCAGTTGACCACTTGGTTGAAGGAGGGGTCTCTATTTTCATGATCATCAACTTAATGAATTGTTTTACACACAAAAAAAAAAAAAAAAAAAAACTCGAGTTTAATGTTTACAATACATATAAATGTGAAATATGTTTTGAATGAATGTTCAAGCCTCTTCTGCATTACCATTTATAGTATAATAGTATAATACTAATGTCATAAAGCAAATATGCTTTTCTAGATCCAATTTCATGGTCATGTTAGTAATCTCTTAAGTTTCCAAGTCTTGCTTGTTGCTTTGGAACCCCAAACGGGTTAGAGAAAAGATTGTCAGCTATACTGTAGTATATACAAATAAGCAGTGCATATATTGACAGCTTCTGCTCCTCTTTCCCCCAATTTCTTTCTCCACATATCTCCCTCTCTTCATTTCTCCCTTTTAGCTGACCTGACCTAGTGTCATTTTCCACCGTAGAATCACATTTCAAAATCACGTGCGATCAAAAACTCCTCTCACATAGCTTTTGAAAAAAGTGCCTTGAATCTATTTTTTCCACCTTTTGCGGCGAGAATAATCTCAATCAAATAGACTCCTAGTCTTTGGTTTAGTAATTTGTGATAAGATAAGAACATCCTCTAACCTGTGTTGATTCATTTGTTGAATGCAGGTTTCTAGGTTGGGCTTTGGCTGTGGAGGACTATCTGGAATTTATAATGCCCCCCTCTCCCATGAAGATGGATGTTCAATTATTAAGAAAGTATTCAACAAGGGTGTTACCTTCTTTGATACATCAGATCTTTATGGACATAATCATGATAATGAAATCATGGTTGGTAAGGTACCATAATTATCCAACTAATTAATCTTTTTTATTTTAATTCTAAGTGCTGAAAATACACTATCGCTTCTATGAGTTGCAAATTGTATTAGTTTGGTTGATCATGTATTAACAACTGATTCATAGATAAACGACTCTTTAGATGTGGCAAATGGCATGTGCTTATGTCTCACGAATTTCATTATAACATGACATAAATATAAGTTTGTTTATCCAATCATGTGATGGGGAAAAACAAACTTGTGAATAATTTAAATTTAATATACTTATATATGTCTTTTCTTCTGCCACCAGGCTTTAAAAGAACTTCCTCGAGAAAATGTCCAGTTGGCTACAAAATTTGGAGTTATTAAATCTGATGGGATGGTTTTTGGGGTAAAAGGTACCCCTGAATATGTGCGGGAGTGCTGTGAAGCTAGTCTGAAGCGGCTTGATGTCAAGTATATTGATTTGTACTATCAACATAGAGTTGACACTTCAGTACCAATTGAAGACACTGTAAGTTTGAATGTTTTCCTCTCTTATCGGTTTTGCATATCTTTCCAAGTTCCAACACTTCAAAACTCTTGATGATTATGTGCTTTAAAACTGACATATATATATATATAAGGAAGATGGGGGAGCTCAAAAAGCTGGTAAATGAAGGAAAGATAAAGTATATTGGGTTGTCAGAGGCTAATGCTGACACTGTAAAGAGAGCCCATGCGGTTCATCCTATAACTGCTTTGCAAATGGAATATTCCTTATGGACCCGTGACATTGAAGAAGAAATAATTCCACTATGCAGGTATTTAAATAGAATAACTATGTCTGCTGCTTATATTGTCACTAATCATAAATATACTCGAGTTTGATCTAGTAGTAGTTGATATGTTTTTTAGCTATTTCAGATATGCTTTTAACTTGGATTATCTGCAAAATATCTGAAAGAAATTTGCTATTGTCCAACTAAGAAGCATTTTGTACTTGCAGAGAACTAGGGATTGGAATAGTAGCATATAGCCCTCTTGGTCGTGGCTTTTTTGCAGGGAAGGCAGTGTTAGAGACTTTGCCTAGTCAGAGCTTGCTGGTATGCAGCTAGTGACAAGTAATACCAGTTTCAAGTTTGCATGAATTTGTGGCTTTTCCCTATATTTGATGGTCAAAATAACATTGATAAGGGCAGGTTAAACCACATGTAGGATCATATCTCTCCTGGGGGAAATGTCTTAAGTATGGCTGGATTAGTTCTATTCCTGCAGCGATTGTATTATTGAAATTTCTTGTTGTTTCTGTAACAGGCTATGCATCCCAGGTTCACTGGAGAAAATTTGGAAAAGAACAAGCTCTTCTATAAACGACTTGATGTCTTGGCTTCTAAGCATGCATGCACTCCTTCTCAATTAGCCTTAGCATGGCTTCTCCATCAGGGAAATGACATAATCCCTATCCCTGGTAGTGTTTTATTACATTTAGGAAGACTTATGTGTTCAACATATGACATGAGTTGTTTATTGTCTGCTTCTACTGTTAATTCTGAGTTTTCTTTATCACATCATCACATGCTTAACAATTTCTGCAAATTTATTTTTCTGGATTTTACTTCTCTTATAAATTACCACTCAATGAAGAAGGAAACAACATGATATTAAAACCCTTCTATTTATAACTTCTTTCATAAATAGATTATCTATCTTTATCCGGTATAATGTTAATTCGTTGATTGATGGTACCTAAGACATTGTTCATAACATAAGTAGCTACTATAAGCATGAGAATAAATTGATTCTAATGACCAAGTGTTTTATCATATACATCTTTGATACCATAGGGACTACTAAGCCGAAGAACTTTGAAAACAACATTGGATCACTGACTGTGAAGCTTACAGATGAAGATTTGCGGGGAGTTTCTGATGCAGTTCCTGTTTATGAAGTTTCGGGGAAACGAGAATATGATAGTTTATCAAAATATGCTTGGCAGTTTGCAACTACCCCATCAAAGTGTGAGTTGTAGAAGATGAACCAAACTTTTTCATCCTTCACACTCAATTCATCAAGAAAAGGGTAAGCAGAGTTGTTAGTGTATTGTTGATAATTGGTGAAAGGAAGAATTTGTGAAGAGAAGGATTGGAGTATTTTTATAGGAGTTTAATTGCTATGTACTTTCAGTGTCAGTGTATAATTTTTTATACCGTCAAACAATCACAAATCATGATATAAGTGACTTTTAAAGTAGTTAGAATAAAGGTAAAACATTTACTGATGTGGCAATTTATATAGGTTGACAGTATAAAAAATCTTCACAGTAGATAATGCATATCAATTAAATCCTTTCTATTGTGCATGTCTGTAATGAAATGGTTGTGTTTGTATTGGACCATTATGCCTATCTGAATAAAATGTCCTCTGGGATTCACTCCATAATAATGACAGTAAAGTGGTAAAAAATCATTTGTTTCCTAAATAAAGTTATTTATGTTGGTTTTGGCTAATGTCAGATATATTTTCAAGCCTATCTTCTAGGAGTTGTCATACATTGGCAAATGGCAAAGCAGTTATCCTTCCTCCCTAGGTAGAGATTTTATTTGGGAAAGTTGCACTTGGAGATGATACAACCACCTTCACGTGTGTGGATGCCTTTGTTAATTAATTTTACACCTTATCTGTTATTACCCATTATTTTTCGGTATAATATGCTATTACTTGATCTCTTATTTGCTGCATATTTCAACATTCACCCATGGTAATTTCTTTTTGCTACCTATGAAATCTGAACCATTTTCTAATTATATAATATATATTTTTGTTTCGAGACTCTCGTTATTCGGAAGTCGCATTAGACTCTGATTAATTCGGGAAAGACTCATTTAAGGAGATAAATATCTAAAGGGTAATCAGTGTACAAGGCTCCCATTTGATGAGGTCTGTGAAGGATAGATGTACGTCTCCTTATTCTTGCAAGCAGGTTGTTTCAAGGATTTGAACTTGTGACCTCCAAGTCACAAGATAAACAACCTTTATTGTTGCGCCTAAACTCATTAGGGGGGTAAAGATCTAATTGTATAAATTGATTGACAATGCTCTTGAACAATTTTATGGGTTATGCAAATTCACAATTAAGTTTTTGATAGGAAGATCATTTTATTTTCTATCTTATAAGCGAACATGTGTAAAGAAAAAAAAAAACTAACTAATTTCATAAACATAATATAGGGAAAGGATCGAAGAGGAACTGAACTCTTATCAATCAACCATAAGTAAAGAATGGAAGTGAGTGCAATGAAAGCATCAAACAAGGAACAAATACCTCATAACAAACAAACAAATACTACTCATATATAACTAATTTGTAAAATTTGTAAAATATATTGAAGAGGGGGACAAACACTCACACTTGTCCCCCTAAATTCGTCTTTGCTGTCACGTGACTTGCCATGTCGATCATTTTTGGCAAAATTTTCTTGCTATATACTAGTATAGATAAATTCTACTTTTCATTATTTAATTAAGAGTTTGATTATGATCATATTTATTTAAGAAGTGAAATTCTTTTAATATATGATTAAATAATAATACGTGTAATAGATCAGGACTTAATCCTATTAACAAGTTATCTTAAAGTAGTTTGTTATCTTCTGTATTGGATATTATTAGTTTCTATTAGTTAAATGTATTGGCCCTCCTATAGTTGTACTATATGAGTTTGTTAATTCTGTTGTCAGGAGACTGAGTAGTTATCAGTTAGTTATGGGTAGTTGATTTCCGGTTAGCTAGATTATTTTCTCTTGTATATTAGAGGCTATATAATAGTCACCTTTTATCAATTCAAGTTAAGTTTTCTTTTCTTCAAATTCTCTAATATGGTATCAGTTTGAATTCTTCTTTCCCAAATCTCTCTCTTTTTTTCCCCCTTCTCTCTCTGGTTTCTCTGCGGCTATGGCAGAACCTACTTCTTCAACCGATACTACTAGCCATTACTACATTCATCCCAATGAAAATCCTTCACTCATCTTTGTTTCCTTTGTTCTTGATGGCCCCAATTATCACAGTTGGTCCAGATCAATGACCATGGCTTTAGAGATGAAAAACAAGTTCTCCTTTGTAGATGGCACCATCAAGAAACCTGAATCCTCACATTCTCAATTTGCACTTTGGAAGCACTGCAATACTCTTGTGCTTTCCTGGCTCATCCATTCCGTCTCTCCAGACATCGCTCATAGTATCATTTATATTGATACTGCCTCTGACGCTTGGAAGGAGCTCAAACAACGGTAGTCTCCTTTATCAATTCAAGTTAAGTTTTCTTTTCTTCAAATTCTCTAATAAGTTACCTTAAACTTCAACAGCAATTTTGAAGTCTTAGGCTCAATCAATTCTTAGAAATAGGGCATGTGGTCTTAATTGCAACAAACATTCAATGAATTGCGCTTGGGTTCCCACCAACCGAGGTTTAGACCAGTGGTGGTCCTGAGCATGATTTGATGGTGCGATCGCACAGGGTCCCATTTTTTAGGGGGCACCAATTTTTTTTACATAGTATATATGTATATATTAAAATAAAAATTTATATAATTACAAATTTTATATTTGAAACTTGAGGGCTCAATTGTTTTTAAAAATTTAGGGCCCAATTCTTTTACTATTTATTTTAATAATTTTTTAAAAAAATAAAATTAGTAGTGACATAAAAGACTCCATTTTTTTCTCACTCACAAATCTCTATCCGTTTTCCTTCACTTACTTTAACATTTTTTTATTAAAAAAAGCCAAAAGACTCACTCACCGACTCACGTATGCGTCTCTCTGACTGAGGTACCTCAATCGGTCAGTCCCTGTGCCTCACGTATCTCTATTGGCAGTGGTGCATTACTTCATTCACAATCAAACATTGAGTCTGTTGAGGAGTCTTTTAGATTTCACTATTTTTTATATATTGAAGATCAAGCAATTGACTTACTTAATAGAAGATTTGAGCAATATAGCATATATGAGGAGATTTTTGGGTTTTTGTTTAGTATTGAAAGGCTTAGGTCGTTCTTTGACAAGGACTTAAAATTATGTTGCAAAAATCTTGAAACTTATCTAAAACATGGTGATTCTTATGATCTTAATGGTGAAATTCTATTTGAAGAACTAAAAGTCATTAGAGGGGTTTTAACAGTTGAATCAAAATCAAGCTTTAATGATACTGAGTTCTTTGAAGACATCTAATTGTTTTCCTAATGCATGCATAACTTATAAAATAATATTAACTATCTCTGTTACTGTTGCATCTGCTGAAAGAAGTTTTTCTAAATTAAAATTGTTAAAATCTTATTTGCGATCTATTATGCCACAAGATAGATTAAATAGTTTTGTTTTGATTTCTATTGAAAATGATTTTTAAAGAACCTTGACTATGAACAAATTTTTAATGATTTTCCAGCAAAAAATGCTAGGAAGACAATATTCAAACATTAATAGGGCGTCAATTTTTTTCTTCGGCCCTTGTGATTCATTTGCTATCAGCGGAGGATACTGTTGTTTAGTTGGTGTAGGGATGATGTTGCAACATGTTCAGGTTGATAGATAAAAGTATAACTATTTTTGCTATAATTCTATTCTAATTTGCTACTGTAATCTTTTTCTTTTCTTCTGTAATATGTTGTTTCACTTGAGGTTGTATTAAAACAATTAATGGCTAGCTTTTTGCACCTCTTTGTGTTTTTTTGATAATCAATATATAGAGTCGGCTTATAAAGAAAAAAATAGGGTATTAATTTCTTAGTTTGTACAGGACACCCAAAATCTCAGGGACCGGCGTGATTTGGACATGGCATTTTGGATGCAGCAAATACAATGTTTTAAAGACAGTTTTAGTTTCCTGGTTACTTAAAGGATCATGCCTAGCCACGGCTTCTAGAACGATCTAGTCCTTACCACACTAAGTAAGCAGTAGTAACAAGAATTGAAGGTCCTGCAGGGTCCAAGTCTCCAACCATTTTAACCTCAGATTCACCGAGTGTCCTCATGGGATCCACGTCTCTTGCTTTTACCATGTGTGGACAAGTGAACCCACGTGACCCAATTACCTTTAGCGGCTTAGCCTTTAGGACCTCTATACGCATCATGAGTGACGTGGAACCAAAATATCCCCCGCAATGCTTGCTTACCCCTTCATTCTATTTTCTATATAAACAACAACCTTCTTCAATGATCTTACTTAATTACAATACAGTTCAAGGTTGAATATATATTGAAAGAGATTGTGCTTAGGTATCAATTTAGGAACCGCGCTTCTAATATCAATTATATTTCCATAATGGCTGCCTCATGTTATGCTATTCAATCTATGCTGTCAACCCCTATGACCAGCAGGTCCAGGGTAAACCACGTTGCCATTCCTGCTATGTACATGCCAACCCTCAAAACCCATGCTAGTCTCAGAGTTCGTTCCATGGTCAAGGTAACTACTAACGAATGCATGCATGCTTCACCATCATATATTATTATATGCATATTCATATATATCATTTGGAATGTTTGTGTTTAGGAATAATCGATCATTAATTTGGTTTATACTTGCAGGAAGAGAAGCCAAGTGAGTCTACAACCCCAACTCCTACTCGTTCACAAAAGGTGAGCCTTGTGATAATTATAAAGGCCATAATAAATATGATTAATATATATGAAGTTAATAATCACAAATATATATAATTGTATCTGTATGAGAAGATTAGTTATGCTTATGCAAGTCTTAATTTAATTTGATGAACAATAATATAATAAGTAAGATCCCTTCCTCCATTGGCAGGTGAGCATCAAGTTTTCGGATTTGATGGCATTCAGTGGGCCTGCGCCTGAGAGGATCAATGGAAGGTTGGCCATGATTGGGTTTGTAGCTGCAATAGCAGTGGAGCTAGCCAATGGCCAGGATGTGTTTACACAGATATCCAACGGTGGTATCCCATGGTTCTTGGGGACTAGTGTGCTCCTCTCCCTTGCTTCCTTGATTCCATTATTCCAAGGGGTCAGTGTGGAGTCTAAATCCCAAAGGATCATGTCCTCCGATGCAGAGATGTGGAATGGAAGGTTTGCTATGTTGGGTTTGATTGCTCTCGCTTTTACGGAGTTTCTCAAGGGGGGTACCCTTGTGTGAATGATTCAATTTCAAAGCCACACCAAAATTGTCTTAAAGCCTTGAAGCCAATCTGTTATACTTAGTGTGTAATTTCTGATAACTATACAATGTAATTTCTGATATAATTAATGATCATAAGCATCTTTCTTGACCTAGACTTGTTGCTCAAGGACTCAAAACTCCCTCTTTGGCTTAACGTAAAGGGAGAAAAATTTATAGGAACCCATGCAAGCAACTGAGAAATCAATCGAAGCTAGAGAAAAGAAGAACAATTGTTTGATTATTTGACTGAAAATGAACAAGATATCTCTTTCAAAGGTTTCCCTTTCACAAGTGGTCTCTATTTAAACCACGCTCAATTCTCACAACTTAACATATAAGAATGAATGCTTCTCCTATCCTCCCTCCTCTAGCTACCTATCTATCTATCCAAACCCCTTCTAGCTATCAACTATCTCAGTCCTTTTAACACTCAGAAAACAAGATGTATACAAAAACAAGGTTCACGAATGTAAATAAAGACACCGCAAAACTTGCAACGTCAAAAGTTGCAAGATTTTGGAAGGTAAGCTTATATGGAACTTTGACTTCATTTAAATATATTAAACATACAGTATAAATGTTTTCAAGCAGTTCACTGAAGCGTGGTCTTGAATGGGTGAAAGACTTCCTGCCTATGCCCCGTGCAGGTGGCGTCTAGGATGAAGGTTTAGACATACCGATGAAGCAGTTGGATTTAATAAAAAAATTAAAATATATTTTTGATCCCTTAATTTATTTTTTAATTTTAATTTGATTCTTAACTTATTAAAGTTTGAATTTGTTCCTTTATCGTGTATCTGTTAACAAAAATTAGTCTTCTCCGTCAATGAGATAAGCAAACAAGTTTCAAATTGATTCTTTAAATTTTTAACAAGTTTTAAATTGGCCCCATAACTTTTAAACGAGTTTCAAATTGGTCCTTTAACTTTTAAATGAATTTCAAAATGATCCTTTAAATTATTAAGACATAACATTTTTCACCACTTTTGCTTATATCATTGACGATAAAGACTAGCTTATGTTAACAGAAATAGATTAGAGGATCAAATTAAAACCTTTAAAAATAAAATACCAAATTGAAACTAAAAAAAAATATGTTAAAGAGATTAAAAAGGTATTTTTTAAAAAAAAAATCAATTTACAACATCATCCATCCCACCGAAATTGACAACCATTCCGATCGACGGCCACCGCCAGAACCGCCGTTGATCTGGCGACTACTACCACCGCCCACACCCCTCCTCACTCTTCTTCCCCTCTACCCAGATCTGAACTTTCAAATCTGCTTTCAGATTCAACCACCACCACCAACAATCCAGATCTGACCAACTTCCATCGAACCCCACCACACCAACCTCACATAAACAACCCCATTCAATTACAAGCCACAGAGAACAAGAAAAAGGAACCCAAACGCTTGGCGGCGGAAAGCTTGAGTAGAAAGTTTACAGATTAGGGTTTCAGATGAAGGAGGGAGATGACGCAGCGACGATGATTCGGCTGGACGGCGCGGTGGTCTTGGGCTGCGAACGGCGACGCTTCGCAAATCTGAGCGAGGTGCAGCGACAGACGGCGGCTACGATGCGAACGGCTTTTCGCGGTGGTCCTGGTGCGAGCGGGTGCTTCTTCCCGCCTGCTCCGCGCAACACCGCACACCAGCCGCGAGCTCCCTTGCAGAACCACCGCAAGCCACCACAACCGCACGCCTCTGACCACCGCACATTCCGGCTCCACCACTGACCCTCGTTGTTCCAAGCCTTCAGCTGCACAGAACCTCCGTGCACCAGCCCGTCGCCGTTTCAGCGTGTCCGTCCAACCACCGCACCGGCCACCACAGGTCTGCAGATTGCAGAATCGCCACTGCCCCCCGTCCACGACGCACTGCACCGCACCAATAGCCGTCGTCGTTCCAGTTGCGCCCCCACACTCCTCTCCCAAACTTCAGTCGTGGAGCAAGGTCCCAGAACCTTCTGAAGGTATGGGTTGGTGGTGGCAGTGGTTGAATCTGAAGGGGAACAGGGGTGGTGGTGAAGATGGGTAAAAGTGGAAAATAAAAGAAATAAAAATAAATAAACTGGAAAACCCTTTGTTATAGGTAATTACTAACTGTATACCCGTGCATTCGCACGGGTCGCGCTCTATTACTTATTATAATTTTTTTTAAAAGTAACATTGAAAATTAATCAATTTTTTTATCTAGGAAATAAGTGAATAAAGTAAATTATATACCAATATTGACATAGTTATAAACCATAGTTATATACACATTGTGATTGTAGCAAAATAACTTCACAATCCATACTGTTTTGCCTTCTACTTGAGTTTTCATTTTGAAAATTCAAAACTTATGACTCAATGCTTGCACTTGCTAACAAAAACAATCATAAGAATGTAAATCTTGAACACTCATAAAAAACAATGCTAATAACATTGAGTTTCTTAAAACATTTATGCGAGGAAATCCAATTATATCCAATGCACGCGAGGATTAACACAGGCTCAATAATCTAATTAGAACTTTCATACAAAAACAATTTTTTTTACTAATTAGAACATAAAACACAAATTAATAATAAATCAATTATACTATACTAATTAACACATAATTTGAGTGAAGATAACATCAAAACTTAAATTTTTATGCTATAGTTGTATACCCATGCATTCGCATGGATCACACCGTGTTGTTTACTAAATTTTTGTTAAAAGTTAATTTTGTAAATTATATATTTTTTTATACCTATAAAAAAAAATTGAATATATTAAATCATATATAAATATTCATGCTGTTATAAAGTATAGAAACGGATTTATATAATATTGAAGATAGAAAATTCATAGATCATTTTGAATTGTATATTTCATAAAGTACATATAAATGTAAATTCATTTTGTTCATCAGAAGGAAATACAAAGAAAAAAGATAAGGACTAAGCTTAATCACACCATTTGCATCATTAAGTAGTTCTCCCAAAACAGGAAGTCCAAGTGACAATTGTGCATGCATAAAATGAAAAATAAAATTTCATGCAATTGGAGTTTAAGTCCTGTCAACAAAATCTTAGGTAGTAATTGTTTAACTACTTAATCAATAATTTATGTTAATAATTTTAAACATAAACTGTTGCATATAAACATGCTTATCAGATTCAAATGACAACAAAAGTTAGATAATATAACTACTAAAGTATCTGACATAATAAGACAACCCGTCTATGATAATCCATCTGATCAGAAGGGTTATAATAGACGGGTAATCATAGACGGGTGATCACAGACATGTGATCATAGACAGTTTACTTCAGTTGGGGTGATAATAGACGGGTAGGAATAGAAGGGTTATCATAGACGTGTTATCATAGACAGTTTACTTCAGTTGGGTTGTCATAGACGGGTGATCATAGACAGGTTATATGGGGAAACTGAAGGAACCTGTCTATGCTCATCCGTCTATGACAACCCAACTGTAGTAAACTGGCTATGATCACACGTCTATGCTCAGACGTGTATCAGATCACCCGTCTATGATAACACGTTTATGATAACCCTTCTGATCAGACGAGTTATCATAGACAGGTTATATGGGAAAACTGAAGGAACCTGTCTATGCTCACCCATCTATGAGATGATCACCTGTCTATGACAACCCAACTGAAGTAAACTATCTATGATAACACGTCTATGCTCACCCATCTATGATAACCCTTCTGATCAGACGGGTTATCAGAAGGGTTATTATAGACGGGTGAGTATAGACGGGTGATCATCTCATAGAAGGGTGAGCATAGACGTGTGATCATAGACAGATTATATGGGGAAACTGAAGGAACCTGTCTATGACAACCCAACTGAAGTAAACTGTCTATGATCACACGTCTATGCTCAGACGTGTATGAGATCACCCCTCTATGATAACTCTTCTGATCAGAAGGGTTATCATAGACAGGTTATATGGGAAAACTGAAGGAACCTGTCTATGCTCACCCATCTATGAGATGATCACCCGTCTATGACAACCCAACTGAAGTAAACTGTCTATGATAACACGTCTATGATCACCCGTCTATGATAACCCTTCTGATCAGACGGGTTATCAGAAGGGTTATTATAGACGGGTGATCATCTCATAGATGTGTGAACTGTAGAGACAGGTTATTCTAATATTATAGGCCATTGTAGCACTACTTATTAAGGCCTCTGCAGTATGCCTCTTATGAAGGATAATATCATTTGACAGTTGCTATGCATGTTTTGTAAAAACAATATAACCATGGCAGACGGGTGAAGGCTATTATATCTTTGTTATCTACAAAGAAATGTACATCAGTTTCCTTATCATCCAGGGGTGAAATAACAGAAAGATATTCTACTTACTCAGTGCACAAATCTTGTACAGTTTCTATGTCAGCTATATAGGAATTTGATTGGATTGAAAGTCCTCTATCCTGTCATTTGGTTGGTGCAGATAAATATATGTGTGAACTGTAGAGACAGGTTATTCTAATATTATAGGCCATTGTAGCACTACTTATTAAGGTCTCTGCAGTATGCCTCTTATGAATGATAATATCATTTGACAGTTGCTATGCATGTTTTGTAAAAACAATATAATAACCATGGCAGACGGGTGAAGGCTATTATATCTTTCTTATCTACAAAGAAATGTACATCAGTTTCCTTATCATCCAGGGGTGAAATAACAGAAAGATATTCTACTTACTCAGTGCACAAATCTTGTACAGTTTCTATGTCAGCTATATAGGAATTTGATTGGATTGAAAGTCCTCTATCCTGTCATTTGGTTGGTGCAGATAAATATATGTGTGAACTGTAGAGACAGGTTATTCTAATATTATAGGCCATTGTAGCACTACTTATTAAGGTCTCTGCAGTATGCCTCTTATGAACGATAATATCATTTGACAGTTGCTATGCATGTTTTGTAAAAACAATATACAATGAGTGAATTAGTAGCTAATTCACTTTCTGCATAACAGTAAAAAAAATGAGTCAAAGACGACAACAATTTCCTGTAACTATAACATAGGAAATACAATTTGCACATCTAATAGAGAATCTGCATGTGCCAGGCCCACCAAAAGAAAATCAAACAAAAAAAAAAGATAAAATGACCGCAATATACTATAACCAAACTACAAATTTTATGATGATCACCCTTCAATAAGTCCAGGAAAAAAAAAACATAAGAACTGCAATTTCAAAATGTATGAAAGCTTATCTTTAGTGCAAGAAGCCTTGCCTTGTAATCCACAAATGGAGAATACATTAATGAAACTATTGTTTTTTTGATAGAAAATCATGTAACCAATGTTCAACCATGAAGCATTGATATCCAGAGAAATGGGTGTTAACTCGACACAATAAATATTTCACCTTGTGGCCTATTAAGCTGTCCCAACTCATCAAGCAGACTGAGCAAGCACATTATGCAATCTTCTCAACAGTTATGAAATCAAGAAATTTTATAGTCATCTACTAAAACAGCTAACAATAGCAATACTAAATTCATAATGCACAATGGGGGCTTAGATAAATACTTTAACCTTCCTCACATCATGCCTTGTTACCTCTCTCCTAATAAACACATTCTGTTATCACTCTTCATCAAACACCCCACGAACCAAACCCAACATTTTCAATCCTTATCTCTGTACCAAAAACCCACTCTTCACTTATTTATCATTCTCTCTGTTTCATATGCATTTTCACAAACACATGCTTTTAGTCTTCTTCCTAACTCCTTCTTGTCCACAAAGAAATCATCAATGTCAAAACAACATCAAGAAAATGTATAATGTGCCACAATGCTAATTAAGGGTTATTTTTTTGTTTACCTCATGAATTGCTTGTTAAAGCCAACATTTCTCTATTCTCTTCAACCTCTGCATGATTTGATTCTTGTTGCCTTCCTGTCAATTCCCACATTGCTTTTTCAATCTTATAAGTTGAGGGCATAGTTCGTGGGAAGTAACTATTGTCAATTAGTAATAGCAATATCGTCACAAGGCCAGATTTGCAGTGAGCAAGTTCCCTTCCCAGGCAACTCAAGTTTATCAGAGTCCAGACAAACCCAAAAAAAACCCTATTGTAGAACACAATCCATCACCTCCCTTTTTGTTGTTGTTGTTGATGTTAGGACAGAAAAAGTGGAGTGAGAAAAAAAGAGGAAATGAAGAGGAAAGAGTTGAGCGGGAAAAGGGAAGAAGAGGAAATGAAGAGATTGAGAGAGAGGGAAAAGAAAACGAAAGTAGTAGCAGATGTGAGATGTAGATGTGAGATAAAAGAAAAAGCAAGAAAGAGCGGAGAAGGAGTTGTGCAGGAAAGTAAAAGAAGGAGTTGTGTTGACAAATATGCCCTCAATTATGTACACGTGTCACAATTTCAACAAAGGGTATTTTAGGGTTTTTCTCAGGCATTAGAATTATTATATAGATAGTAGATAGCGATGAACCCACGTCGACTTGGGTAAAATCTTCATGCTAGATGATGGCACCATGCAGCATTGCATATACATGTCCCACTTGGGGACCTAAGATCTGAACCAATAATTTGATGAATCCGAAAATTCAAGCAGAATTAATAAAATTGGTTTGAATTTTTTTAATGTTCGGATTCGAAGCAAATCAAATCAAATCTGATGATGATTGATTCGGTTCTCTAGTTTAAGAATTCTGAAATCGAATCAGAACTTTTATATATATATATATATATATATATATATATATATAGTTTTATTAAGTCAATTTAAAATGTATTTAATAAAAATTAAAGTTTTTTATGAAGGTTATTTTAGGAATATAATTAATTTTTTTAACAACATTAAATAAGATTAATAAACTTTTTTAATATATGTGTTCCATTTAAATTTTATTTATAATAAAAATCGAATGAAATATATTTAAAATTTAATAATTTTTGGATTTAAACATATCTAACCCGTTTTTGAATGATTTGATTTAGTGCTAGTTTTATAAAAAAAAAAATTACTTAAAATTGAACCAATCATTTTTTATTGATTCAAATTTATCCACCTGAAATCAAACCAAATCCATTCATCACACTCGTAGTCCCGGTCACATAGGAAAGTAATACAGCAGATGTAAAAGGTGATAATGTAAACTTTGATTATTGCAAGCCAGGTAAAAGTAGATGAGCTAAATCTGCAATCAATGAAGTTGAAGATCAAATCGTACCTCAGGGCATGTCAGGATTGCATTTATTATTTCTAGTACAAGCCTCAAGAAGTTGCTATAAATGTGCACCTCAGTTGATTGTGCCAAAAGAATATCATTTAGACCATCTTTATGGCGTGTTCCTTATCTCGGTTCTGATCCTAAGAACCGTTCCTTAATTTTTCTCACGGTTGAAGTATGTTGACATGACGGGGGAGATACAACAACCATTCCTTGTACGGTTCCTTAACATTAAAATTAAAGTACTGTATATTTCCCAGCATTCACAACAATAAAAAAAACACAATAATTCCCGGAGCTGCATAGAAGCAACCGAATAGAGAGGGAAAATAACATATGAGAAGAAAGGAACAATATATTGAAACAAAAAAATTTGTACAGGCAACCGAAATCAAAACCCAGAAATTGGAACATCTCAACCGGCAAATCAAGAAATTGGAAATAAAATTGAAAAAAAAAATTCATAAATGATACGTCATCGTCGTTGGTTAGCTCCAATCTATAGGCAAATTGATGTCGTCAGCTGCAATCTTTGGGTGAATCATCGGTTTGAGAGAAAATAGTTGAACAACTCGTCGAGCAAATCATGAGAAGAGATCAAATCGTCGGCTGGAAGTAGTTGGTCGATGCATGCAATGGAGGAGGGAGGAGAAACCGAGATCAAAGAGTGAGGGTGAAGAAACCTAGATTGGAGAGTGACGGAGAGAGTGGGGAGGAGGCTGACGGAGGAGGGTGAAGGTGTGGGTTTGCGGTTGAGGGAGGAGATTGAGCGAAGGGTGAGGGGGTGGGTTTGCGATTGACGGAGGAGGCTAAAGAGAGGGTTTTGTGAAGAAGGGAAATAAGGGTTTTTGGCCGTGGGGAGGGAGGAGAAGAGCAAGGTGAGTAATTGGGGAAGAATGATGAAAGTGAAGAATGAGTAAATATCCAATTTGGTCCCTGAAATTATAAGATCGTATCAACTTAGTCCTCCACATTATCAATATTCCAAAATGATCCCTGGAATTGCAGAAAGTTAATCAGATTCGTCCCTCCGTTGATATTTGCATGGACTATAATGACATTAAGTTGGTAATGTCAGGGATGCATTTGAAACTAAGTGAATAATGTCAGGGATTCATTTGCTATATTTTGATATTTCAAGGATCATTTTGAAATATTGATAATGTGAGGGACTAAATTGATACTATCCTATAATTTCAGGGACTAAATTGGATATTTAGTCAATGAAGAATAGGGTATGAGAAGAGAAGGACGTCCACTGGATTATGAGAAGAAACGAGTCTTTGGAGAAATTGGAGAAGATGAGGGCCGAGAGGGCATGGACTTGGTCCAACGTGTGGGAGTGAAAAATAAAAATCATGGAAAGGGGTGGCTGATGTATGGTTGGGCCTGGTGAGAATTTCGGGAAAAAAATGCAATATTTCCTAATTGTTTATTATTTTTTTTGGGTATTTAATTTTAAAATTTAAAAAATATATATGAATTAATATTTAATTCAAAATAATAATAAAGTTAAATAAAACTATAAAGATGTGCGGTCCATTGTGGGACCTATTAAAAGTTAGTTAAGAACCAATGAGTGGTTCTTAGCATTGGAGCAAAAACAGATGAGTTGCTTAAATGTGATATGAGACAATGGGATCCACTTAAGAGCCCAAAATGGGGTCCTTAAAAAATGTAGCATTGGAGATGCTCTTAGAAAAAATAGTCTAAAGTTTGTAATCAAGAGAACCACAAAAGCATCAAGACCATATATACCATATCTTCTTTAAGGTTGTTTCCTTCAATGAAGTTGGTTTTTGCAATATGGAGCTTATTATCTTGGCGATCTACTAATTTGTTATACCTAATGAGAAGTAATGATCTGCTGATATGTAACTCTGTTAGACATGTTAGCATTTAATGTTTGAGACTTAGCATTTAATGTTTGAGACTTAACAGTAAGGACTAAAATTAGTAACGGAAAATAAACCGGGCACTAAATTTATTAGAGACTAAATCGAAAAATAGCAATTTTATTAGGGACTAAAATTGAAAAATATATTTAACCCTTACTTTTAATTTTACTTTTTTCCTCCCTCTGTTTGATATAAGCATCAAATGTGTGAACGAAAAAGTTTAAGAAACAAGTTCTCTATATGTCATAATATAAGACTGATCAACAATTGGTGCATGTTCTGATCATCTCACATTTGAGAAACAAAAGTTTTCTTAACATGATAACTTACAAACATGTGAATTCTATATTGCAGAGATTGACTCAATTAAAATCATGTAGTGGGTTAATTGTCAAATACATAAAAGCAGCAAGATACTCACATGCCAAGTGTATCAAACAAATAACGAAGCAAAATGCAACTTTACGTGTCGTCCACTGTGTGCATGGCCCTCATATCTACACGACCCACCACATTTAAAGCACTGATAAAAATTGCTAACCTTTTCAATTTAAAAAATATATACAAGACATGAATTATATATTACATTCACAATCAATTGTGTGCCTAAGGCATTGCATTAAGGGTTGTCAGAAAAATATGGATTTTCTTTGAGTAAAGAATCTGAAGCGGAAGATATGTTATTCTTAAGGGCAGAGTAGTCCTCACTTTTAAGTCACAACACATTTATAATAATGGATGAGAACAAGAAGTGCGTGACGACTGCTATCTGCTGTAGGACTTACTGATCCTTCACCGCTGCAACTGACCAAAAAATTGAACGGCAAAATACAATATTTGCTGCAAGGCAAAAAAAATGACAAAAGAAGCATCCTGTGAGTAATGTGAGAGGGTAAATATGAAAAGAAGAATATCAAGAAAAAAAATTTATCAGATTTTTCCATGAAACTGCTCAACTTCCCCGCTTACGAAGAAACCACTTCTCTTTCCACCCACTACTCTTATTGTTTTTAATCCAACAACTAAACAAGACAAATTATTTTAGAAATAACCTTTTTTTCCTTTAAAAAAAAACCTTAAATCCAAATAATCCAGTTATGTCAAATACACACATACAGTACGACACTCTAATTCCTCTCGCATACCATAACAGTACAAGTGAGACTTAGTATACAAATAGCTAATGATTGTAACTATTTGCACTCATCTCCAAAACTATTCCACCATAAAGCTAGCAAAAAAATATTATAAATAAATACTTGGTTAATTACTTAATTTTTAAAATAATAAATTAGTAGTACATAATCAAATTAGTGAATAGAATAATCAATTACCATGATGTTTTCTTTCGCTAGTTGCGAACTCTAAGCTATCTCCAAATAGTCTCAGCCTTGTCAAATTTCTCAATTTGGGAATAAATTCTAATCCTTGTCTCAATATCTCGACACGTCCTCCCTAATGTCTTGTATAAACCAAATTTTCCCTTAGAATCCGAGTTAAAGTTTGGATTATAATAGGACCTGTGTAGTTATTTTACTAATTTGTAAATTTATAATAAGATAAAGAAATTATATTGCATAAAAATATAAACGGTTTTAATATTTTATATAAAAAAAAAATTTACTTGGGATTAAGAAAATACGTTGCTGCATTTCTATGAAGTTGTAAATCCCAAAGATTTTCAATGATTTCTCATACCTTCTTATATCCGGTTTTCACATGATTAAAATTCTTTGCTATTTTCAATTTTGTTTGATCCATAACCTCATAAATGTATCTCATTGTTGGCTTTAAATCACCATCTACAAGTATGAAAACTTTTACAAGAGGAGACACATAATTAAAGCAGCTGCCTTGTTGATTTTCAAAACTTTGTATAAGCGAAGACAATAGGCATTTGTAACCCATATCTCTGAACTGAACATCTCAGTGCAATCTTTTATTCTAAAATAGACTTCATTGGCAAAGAAGATGTAGCAAATTTTGTTATTGTCTTGGATTTGGGCCTAACTTAATCCCAAAAGTTAGCTAAAGATGTTAGGATTACCCAAACTTTATAAACTTTTATGAGGCTCTATCTCTAATCAATGTGGGACTTGGATTTTTCCCAATATATTGCTTGCCTAGCCAACTATCTAGCTTTGGAGCAACACTCAAGTATGTCTATAGATAAAAATTATAATTCTTTTTGCACTAAATCAGCAAATGCACTATGAGCATCCAAACGACCCGTATCAGTTAGTGATGCTGAACGCAGCGTACTGATCAAAACGCAGCAGCAAGGGCACCCGCGATCAAAACTCAGCAAAACGCAGGAAGGACGCACCGTACCAGATCATCCAATTCTTCCTCGCAGACTTCGAAATCGATTTCGATACTCTTACCGGCACACTAAGTAAGAAGCAGTAACAACAACAATTGAAGGTCCTGCAGGGTCCAAGTCTCCAACCATTTTAACCTCAGATTCACCGAGTGTCCTCATGGGATCCACGTCTCTTGCTTTTACCATGTGTGGACAAGTGAATCCGCGTGACCCAATGACCCTTTAGCCTTTAGGACCTCTATATGCATGACGTGGAACCAAAATATCCCCCGCCCCTTCCTTGATTCTATTTCTATATAAACAACAACCTTCTTCAGTGATCTTACATACATTACAATTTAAGATTCCATAGAAAGACATTGTGCTAAGGTATCAATTTAGGAACTGTGCTTCTAATATCAATTATATTTCAATAATGGCTGCCTCATGTTATGCTATTCAATCGATGCTGGCAAGCCCTATGACCAGCAGGTCCAGGGTGAACCACGTTGTCATTCCTGCTATGTACATGCCAACCCTCAAAACCCATGCTAGTCTCAGAGTTCGTTCCATGGTCAAGGTAACTACTAACTAATGCATGCATGCTTCACCATCATATATTATTATATGCATATTCATATATATCATTTGGAATGTTTGTGTTTAGGAATAATCGATCATTAATTTGGTTTATACTTGCAGGAAGAGAAGCCAAGTGAGTCTACAACCCCAACTCCTACTCGTTCACAAAAGGTGAGCCTTGTGATAATTATAAAGGCCATAATAAATATGATTAATATATATGAAGTTAATAATCACAAATATATATAATTGTATCTGTATGAGAAGATTAGTTATGCTTATGCAAGTCTTAATTTAATTTGATGAACAATAATATAATAAGTAAGATCCCTTCCTCCATTGGCAGGTGAGCACCAAGTTTTCGGATTTGATGGCATTCAGTGGGCCTGCGCCTGAGAGGATCAATGGAAGGTTGGCCATGATTGGGTTTGTAGCTGCAATAGCAGTGGAGCTAGCCAATGGCCAGGATGTGTTTACACAAATATCCAACGGTGGTATCCCATGGTTCTTGGGGACTAGTGTGCTCCTCTCCCTTGCTTCCTTGATTCCATTATTCCAAGGGGTCAGTGTGGAGTCTAAATCCCAAAGGATCATGTCCTCCGATGCAGAGATGTGGAATGGAAGGTTTGCTATGTTGGGTTTGATTGCTCTCGCTTTTACAGAGTTTCTCAAGGGGGGTACCCTTGTGTGAATGATTCAATTTCAAAGCCACACCAAAATTGTCTTAAAGCCTTGAAGCCAATCTGTTATACTTAGTGTGTAATTTCTGATAACTATACAATGTAATTTCTGATATAATTAATGATCATAAGCATCTTTCTTGATATAGACTTGTTGCTCAAGGACTCAAAACTCCCGCTTTGGCTTAACGTAAATGGAGACAAATTTATAGGAACCCATGCAAGTAACTGAGAAATCAATCGAAGCTACAGAAAGAAGCACAATTGTTTTATTATTTGACTGAAAATGAGCAAGATGTCTTGTTGAGAGGTTTCCCTTTCACAGGTGGTCTTTTTTTTTTTTAACAATGCTCAATTCTCACGAAGCTTAACAAATAAGAATGAAGGCTTCTTCACCCCCCCCCCCCCTCTCCTCTGTCTATCCAAACCCCTCTCAGCGCTTTCAACTAACAATTGGCTCAGCTAATCCTAACTACTGTTACAGTTCTAAATACCTTATCCTATTTACATTTTATGCTTATACTATAGTTGCTTTCATTTACAGCTAGTGTCACTCACGGTTGTTTTTGTTGAAAATCCAGCCAAAGCAATAAATGCAATGATTGAAAATTTGTTTCAACCATCAACCACCAACTACACCATGCCCTCATTTGCATCTATAAATAGATGCATTTGGGATGAAGGAAGACACAACAACACAAAGCCTCACAACTAGAGAAAGAGTGTGAGAGAAAAATAGAGAGAACCTTAGAGAGAGTTTCTAAGAGAGAAAAATAGTGAGCCAATTTGTGAGTGTTATCCACAAATTGAAGATACAACATTATTGTATTTTTGTATTCCCATTATTTTATAGTGGAGGTTTAAGTGACCTACGGGTCCCGTGGTTTTTCCTTGCTCACATTGAGGAGGTTTTCCACGCTAAAAATTTCCTAGTGCTGCTACACTTATTTTTTACGTTTCCGCATAGTGCCTATTTTGAGTTCACAGAGGAGGGAAATTATGATGGCATTTCCCAACGGTGGTATCAGAGCTCCCAGAGCTCTCAGATACTAGGTGCCAGAGATTCATAAGAAAATTCTTAGTATGCTCTGTGGTTGCAGCATTGTCTGATCTTCCACATCAGAAAAGAATTATTCTTGTTGCTGGAAATAAAGTGTAGTAGTGTGAAAGTGCATTCTAGGAAAGTTCTGGCTAGGATAGACTTGGTATTTAAGTGTGTCCATTAGTGACCCACCACTCTTTCCTGGGAACTTACTTGGTGCACTGTTTGCATACTGCATTTATTGTTCCAGTATACGGCACTATTCACGTATACGATATTGGCCTGTGTAACTCAAGATGGACGGAGCTATCACTCATGATGGAGATATGTTCAAGCTAACTGCAGATAACTACTCCTATTGGAAGCCGATGATGGAAGATCACTTATACTGCAAAGATTTGCATGAGCCAATCACCCAGAAAGATAAACCGGAAGGGAAGACCGACAAAGAATGGGAGCTCCAGAATCGGAAGGCGGTAGCTATGATCCGCAAATACATTGATCGCAGTTTGTTTGAGCATGTGTCAACTTATACTAATGCGTATGAATTGTGGACAAAACTTGAATCCTTGATTCAAAAGAAGACACCCAGAAATAAAGCTCACCTTGTCAGACGACTGGTGAAGTTGGAGTACTCGGACGGTCAGAACATGATCGAACATTTGAATACCTTCAAAGGTATCGTGAATCAGTTGACGAAGACCGAGATGAAGATAGATGATGAGTTGCAAACTCTTCTACTCCTCAGTTCTCTGCCTGAGAGTTGGGACACTCTAGTTGTCACTCTCAGCAATTCTGCTCCAGACGGAAAGCTTAGCATGGATTCTGTTACAGATTGTTTGCTAAATGAAGAGTCAAGACGGAAGGAAAGAGGCTTGAACAACCAGTTTGAAGCCAACGTTGTTGAAAACAGAGGAAGGAGTAAGAATCGTGAAAAAGGAGGTCGTGGAAAATCACAAGGTAGATCCAAATCTCGCACTAGACTAAACTGTTATTACTGTGGCAAACCGGGCCACAGAAAGTCTGAGTGCAGATTCTTGAAGAGAGACCAACAGGCTGGAACGGTCCACCCAGACCAGATGAACCCAAAGAAGAAGGAAGATGGAACAACTACTGCAGTAGCCTCGAATGATGAGAATATATTTCTTGTCGGAGAAGAAAATTATCTAAACATTGCATCTGATGATTGCATTTGGATAATTGACTCAGGAGCATCCTTTCATGTCACACCTCATGAAGAGTTTTTCTCATCATACCAAAAAGGAGATTTTGGTACGGTGAAGATGGGCAACCATGTCACGAGTAAAATCGTTGGTATTGGAGAAGTAACTCTGATGACTGAGAATGGAAACAAGGTTGTGCTGAAGGAGGTAAGACATGTACCAGAGATGCGTCTAAACCTTATCTCAGCAGGCAAGCTAGACGAAGCTGGGATGATGAACCAATTTGGTGTCGGCAGATGGAAACTCAGCAGAGGAAGCATGATTGTTGCTCGTGGAAAGAAGGAAGGCTCCTTGCACATTATGCAAGGAAAGATATGCAAGGGAGAAATGAATGTTGCTCAAGACGCAACCAAAGAACTGTGGCATAGACGATTGGGCCACATGAGCGAGAAGGGTTTGGAGATTCTTGCAAAAGATCATCTCCCAAATATAAAAGGGCAGCCTCTTGAATCCTGTGAAGACTGCCTAGCAGGCAAACAACACATAGTATCTTTCAAAAGATCAGATGATGCAAAAAGAAGAAAGCAGATTCTGGATCTTGTTCATTCAGATGTTTGCTCAACGTCTGAAAGATCCCTTGGTGGTGCCCAATACTTTGTTACCTTCATTGATGATCACTCCAGGAAAGTGTGGGTGTATCCATTTAAAACGAAAGATCAGGTTCTTCAAGCTTTCAAGGAATTCCATGCTTCTGTAGAACGAGCATCTGGAAGAAAACTGAAATGCTTGAGAACTGATAATGGTGGAGAGTACATAGGTCCATTTGAAGCATACTGCAAAACTCATGGGATAAGACATGAGAAAGTACCTCCCAAGACACCTCAGATGAATGGACTAGCAGAAAGAATGAATAGAACAATTGCAGAGAAAGTCAGAAGCATGCTTTCTCAAGCAAAACTTCCCAAATCATTTTGGGGCGAAGAAAACTGCAGTGGATCTGATAAATCTGTCTCCTTCAAGACCTTTAAATGGAGAGATTCCAGATGAAGTATGGTTTGGAAAGAAAGCCTCTTATGGTCACTTGAGAGTCTTTGGGTGCAGGGCATTTGTCCACATTCCTAAAGATGAAAGAGCAAAGCTTGATGCAAAGACGAAGGAGTGCATATACCTTGGTTCACCAAGAGATGAACTTGGCTTCAGTTTATGGGATCCTGCAAACAAAAAGATTGTTCGAAGTAGAGATGTGGTATTCTTTGAAGACCAGACGATCCAGGACATTCAGCAATCTAAGAAGCCAAAGGCCATTGTGATACACAATTCAGGGGGAGAGATTCTTCAAAGAAATGATGTACCTGATCAGATAATACAACCCAATCAGACGGAGCAACCTGATCAGACGGAACAACCTGACCAGACGGAACAAAGTCAGACAATACAGGGAGAACAAATGGAGACTGATCAGACAGAAGAAGAATCTCAAGTAAGACGATCGACGAGACTCAGACAACCTTCAAGGAGGTATTATTCCGATGAGTATGTCAATCTCACTGATGAAGGGGAACCTCAAAGCTTCATGGAAGCCATTGAGACGAATGAGAAGGAGAAATGGATGCAAGCCATGGAAGAAGAATTACAGTCCCTGAAAGAAAATCAGACGTATGACTTGGTGAGATTACCAGATGGTCGAAAGGCACTGAAAAATAAATGGGTGTTCAAGCTCAAGACTGAAGAGAACAACCCAAACCCCAGGTACAAAGCAAGAATTGTTGTGAAGGGGTGCAACCAGAAGAAAGGCATAGATTTCGAAGAAATCTTCTCACCAGTGGTGAAGATGACATCCATTAGAACAATCCTTGGTCTAGCTGCAAAACTAGACTTGGAGATAGAGCAACTTGATGTTAAAACAGCATTCCTACATGGAGACCTAGAGGAAGAAATCTATATGGAGCAACCAGAAGGTTTTGCAGAACCAGGCAAAGAACACCTAGTGTGTCGTTTGAAGAAAAGCCTCTATGGTCTAAAGCAAGCTCCAAGACAATGGTACAAGAAATTTGATCTCTTCATGGCCCAACATAACTTCAAAAAGACGTTCGCAGACCACTGTGTGTTTGTGAAGAATTATGAGAATGGTGAATCCATTGTACTTCTATTGTATGTTGATGATATGCTGATTGTTGGGAAAGATAAGACAAAAATAGCTGCTCTCAAGAAGGCATTGAGCAAGTCTTTTGCAATGAAAGATCTGGGTACAGTGAAGAAGATTCTTGGAATGAAGATTACTAGAGATCGTTCTAGAAGAATGCTGTGGATGTCACAAGAAGGCTATATCAAGAAAGTTCTTGAAAGATTCAACATGCATCATGCCAAACCTGTACATGTTCCATTACCTGGTCATCTGAAACTGAGTAAGACACAATGTCCAGGCAATGAAGAAGAAAAAGAAGAAATGAGCAAGGTGCCCTACTCTTCTGCAGTGGGTAGTCTTATGTATGCAATGGTCTGTACAAGACCAGACATTGCTTACGCGGTAGGAGTTGTAAGCAGATTCCTATCAAATCCAGGAAAGGAGCATTGGAACGCTGTGAAATGGATACTAAGGTATCTAAGAGGAACTGCCAAAAGGTGCTTGTGCTTTGGCAATGGAAATCTAAAGCTTCTTGGATATGCAGATGCAGATATGGCAGGAGATGTAGATTCAAGAAAGTCTACGTCTGGATATTTGATTACTTTTGCAGGGGGAGCTATCTCATGGCAATCACGACTACAAAAGTGCATTGCTTTGAGTACCACAGAAGCTGAATATATCGCAATCACTGAAGGTTGCAAGGAAATCTTGTGGATGAAGAAGTTCTTACAAGAGTTAGGCCAGAATCAAGAGAGCTATGTTCTCTATTGCGACAGTCAGAGCGCAATTCATCTCAGCAAGAACTCTACCTTTTAAGGTATCACTGGATCCGTGATGTATTGGAAAGTAAACTGCTGCAAATTGAGAAAATACACACTAAAGACAACGGGGCAGATATGATGACAAAAGCTCTACCAAAAGAGAAGTTAGAAGTCTGTAAAGAAGTTGCAGGCTTAGCATCAACCCCAAACTAGTGCAAGGATATTTTCCCTTTGGCTGGAGGGGGAGAATTGTTGAAAATCCAGCCAAAGCAATAAATGCAATGGTTGAAAATTTGTTTCAACCACCAACTACACCATGCCCTCATTTGCATCTATAAATAGATGCATTTGGGATGAAGGAAGACACAACAACACAAAGCCTCACAACTAGAGAAAGAGTGTGAGAGAAAAATAGAGAGAACCTTAGAGAGAGTTTCTAAGAGAGAAAAATAGTGAGCCAATTTGTGAGTGTTATCCACAAATTGAAGATACAATATTATTGTATTTTTGTATTCCCATTATTTTATAGTGGAGGTTTAAGTGACCTACGGGTCCCGTGGTTTTTCCTTGCTCACATTGAGGAGGTTTTCCACGCTAAAAATTTCCTAGTGCTGCTACACTTATTTTTTACGTTTCCGCATAATGCCTATTTTGAGTTCACAGAGGAGGGAAATTATGATGGCATTTCCCAACAGTTTTGTGTGTCAGCTTTTTACCCTACTTTACTTTTTATGTTTGCATTGGCTGAGTTGGCTTTGTGTAGTGGGGAGAGTTGTTAGGGTATTCCCTTTAGCCTTATGTTTGTAACTGCCAATGATTATAATATGGCCAAGTGGCACAATGAGGAAACAACCCATTATTCAGAAAATTAATCTTCTCCCTCTCTAAGCTCTGAAGTTACTTCTCTGCACAACTCTACTGCACCGGAATTCATTCCACCATTGAATTCCCTGCTCTGAGTTAGGAGCTTCTCGGGTTAATTATCCCTGAAGATCCAAATATCTGTCTCAACTACTTACCCTAAGACAAACCTTTAACATGATGAGGCTTGGTTTGTTCGTAAGGACTCTCCTACAGGTATGAGCTTGTGTTTCACTGCACGTCAACCAGGATTCGTTTCTGTTAGATGTATGTATGTATGTATGTTGTTGTTTTCTTATATATCTTCTGCACAGAAAAAGCGGAAAAAATAACACGGACTTCATTAAAATATATTAAACATGCAGTATAAATGTGGTTGTGGGTAGCAGTTACTTTGTCAAAACAAAAACTGAAAAACTGCCGCTGAGAAGCATTTTATTGAGGTGACCGTCACTAATTGGTTTATTTGCTATTTCAATGTGCAAATCAGTTAACCGGCATCCTCACCCTCGCCGTCACAGTAACCACCACCTACCACCTACTTCCTGGCGGCAGCAAAGAAAACATAAGACCAGCGGTGAGCCCATTCATCGTGGTTGCACATCCATCCTACATAGCCTACCTACTCATCTGCACTCGCCATTCTTCATCCCTTTCTCTCCTTGCCATTCAATTTTTCTCCAGCACCATCATCCCTCTTTCTCCTCTTCCGACAAATTTGGTTCCATAGCCACCGCCGATCAGGTACCCAATTTCACTTTCTTTCTCTCTGTTAACAATTAATCATCTTCACTGATTTTCTCCATCTTGAAATCCCGACCACTTCCCTCTAAATGGCAAAAGTTTTTTTTCTATCATTTAAATTTGTTTCGTTCTACTATCTAGGTTAGCTATTAGGGTTGGGTCAGTTAACCGTTAAACAATTTCAATTTCAAATACTATTGTATATAATAGGCCCCAGAACCCAATCTATTATTTCCTTTCTATTTTGCCTCCATTCAATTTGTTCATTCTATTTCTATCGAGTGCATCTCTTTCAAAGGCTGCAATGGATCAAACTGAGCAAGAAATTGGAATCAAAGTTTACAACGCAACTCCACCACTACTAGATGGCATGCACCTCTCCTCCGACCCACCATTGGCTCCACCAGAGTCCGGCGACCGGAAGCGACGTGCCATCATGGCAAAGGGTGTCCAGAAAACCCTCTCCAAGACTTCACTGCTAGGAAACTTCCTTCCCACAGGCACACTCCTCACCTTCGAGATGGTCCTTCCTTCCATCTACAAGAATGGCCAGTGCACTCATGTCCACACCATGATGACTCACGCCCTATTAGGCTTAGGTGCACTCTCATGCTTCTTCTTTCACTTCACTGATAGTTTTCGTGGTGCAGATGGAAACGTTTACTACGGGTTTGTGACCCCAAAAGGGTTGTCTGTGTTCAAACCGGGACTCCCAGTGGAAATTCCAAAGGACGAGAAGTTGAAGGTTGGGTTCATAGACTTCGTGCATGCCATTATGTCAGTGATGGTGTTTGTTGCCATCGCTTTCTCGGATCATAGGGTTACGAATTGTTTCTTTCCAGGGCATGAAAAGGATATGGAACAGGTCAGGGAGAGTTTCCCTTTGATGGTGGGAATAGTTTGCACCAGTTTGTTTCTTGTGTTTCCAACTTCCAGGCGCGGTATCGGGTTCATGTCTGCCTAATGTGTAATGTGTACGTGTTTGTTAATTAGTCTTTTGGTGTTTCTTTTGGTCCGGCTGGATTAATAATATTGGATAACTGTATTGCTAATTGGATATATACATTTTATCATATGATAACAATGGTTGGAATGAATTTATTTCAGCTCTCCTTTCTGATGGATCCCTGTGATAGTTTTCAATTCTGGTTAACTTTTTTACCATATTTTTCTATTTTCGAGTCTTTTATCCTTTATTTTGTCCATCCTTCATTGAATGTATGCCAATTAAGAAAAAAAGGAAAGGGATAGAGGATGGAGGATTTGAGCTTGATAAACTGACAGGGATGTAGGATTCTGCCATTCATTATTCTTACTAATACATAATGGCGATGTTTGAATTTTATAAAAAACTAGCAGCCATTTTTATTTTTTTCGTTATGTTAATTTTCGTTTGGTATTTTATTTTGTTATATTCACAATTTGAGCAAAACATATATGTTTGATTGATTATTTTGACGATTTTATATTGACGTATATGTTTGATATATTATTATATACACGTCAATATCAATATGTTAATAATATTATGTTATATATAAGTGTCAACATATATAAAATGAAGTAAATTAGTTGCAAGAAACATGACCTTAATCCTAATTTGGATAAAAGCCTCCTATGGTGCGAGTCACATAAAAACACTATAAGCATCAGCAATCCTAAATGACATTACCGACATCATAGACATCCATTGTTTAAAGCCTTCTTTGGGGAGGGTCTATTACCAACATTTTACGAATATTGTCACTCTCATTATATTGATTTTTATTAGATAACCTTTAATTTTGTTTTCATTTAATAATTCAAATAATATCATTTAATAATAAGTTAATATAAAAAATGGCAATAGACTCCAAAAAAAAGTGGCTACATACTACCCTCCAAAATAAGTTAATATCATTTGCTACATATTCTTGCAACAATTTTCTAAATTTAATTGGCAAATATGCCCCAGCTTTTCTCATGTAACATTTTTTACTCATATTGTAAAAGCCAGCCCTGGATTGCAAGTCGAAGTGCATGGTTGGAAGTAAGATACAGGTGACTCAATTTTAAATTAGTCATGGGAGAAGTTTCGTGCCAATTTTCCAACCATTCACTTATGGCCTCCCCTTCTAAGTACATCCGTTTGCTGCAACTTGAGGATCAAGCATTATTTCCTGAAGAAAGGAACCCAATAAACATGATGAGCCACATAGAATAAACTAACTACCTTCATTTTGTAAAAAGAAAAAGTGTGTCTAAAAACTTAATAATGTTAAGTGACAATCACTGTAGAGTTAAGCACCTATGATCCTGATTTTTTTTTAATATAATTGAAATCTTTTATTTCCTTAACCTTCATTATCAGTAGATCAGACATTTCATTGAACACATAAGCAAAGATGAAAAAACACCCCCTACCTACTTTACAGCTTCTTCACACAACACGGAAAAAAAAGGAGATTCCTCCTTAGATCCAAGATAACCTACAAATGTTGAAGCTTAATATAAACATAGATAGGTTTATTTATGGGAAATATATGTTATTATACATATAAGGACACAAAGCAATCACTTTATCTAAGAATTGGGCATTGGGCTCCAACAGAATCAGAAATTATTTATTCAAGTGGCAAGATGGTTTGTAAAAGTATCTAAGTTGCAACCTAAAACTTCTTCCAGTGTTAAGGCCTGAGAACAATTTCTCAAACCTTCCCGCTTAACAATTTATGAAAACAAATATTAAAATAAATTTTGTAAGTATTTAATATCAATATTACATCAGCTGCACCAAACACAAAAATTTAATAGAAAAACTTCAAGTTATTTTTATGACAATGACATAAACAATAGTTCCCATATATGCACCAGGCTATATAAAATGTATTTGATATTCATTCTGACACTGAGTAATGAACACTCCGGATGCAAATTAGTAAACACAACAATATCACATGACATCCTATATATAGCAGCAAATACAATTATCAGGAGCTTACTTGAGATTCTAGCAACTATAGACTGCTCCTCTCAGGATGTGATTATGAAGAAGAATTAAGAATCTAGATCATGAGCATAATTAGTTAAAGAATAGAATAGAAAAGATAGACCAAAATCTATACTAAGGGCAGAAATTGAAGAAGAAAAGATGGGGGAGGGGAATATTGCTCATTTGAAAACATGCCATTGATAAATACATAGACCTCATACCTGACAATGCTATATTGGCTTAGTAGAAGAACTGGAAAAAAAATAAACAAAATAGTTAGAAAATCTATGTTCAGAATAAAAAAAAACAATAAATCATTGTGATATACTGATATATATATATATATATATATATATATATATATATATATATATATATATATATATATATATATATACACACTATAAAACAGAGTTATATCAAAGAGTTAATAAAAGAATTGTACCAATTTTTTTATAGGCAAGAAGTAAATAATACCTGTCCCCATGCTTCCCCCCATTGCCTCTTAATTTCTCTTTTCTTTGATGTTTTAGCCTCATAATACTCATCAGGGAATTTTGTGGTCACTTTCATCAGCAAATTTTGTTCAGATATATACAGTTGATCACTTCACTAATGCAACAATATTTCATGTGCATGCAATTAACTGCGGTACGAACTACTTGATGAGATCATGGACTTTGGGTACCCCCAATACACCGAGGCAAAGATTGTCAGTGAATTTATCAAGACGGATGCTTACAGAGACCTCTCATGGTTGTAACAAATGTTGTGTCCTGGCACAGTGAAGGGATAAAAACTACACCAAGCATACAAAGCATACCCATTTGCTAGACCCAAGAGACGGACAAACATTATCAGAAGTCAGAATGATGTTAATTTTTACGGCACCAGTAACAGGTTTTAGAGTCTTTAACAATGGAAGGAATCATTGAATAGAAAATGAAAACAGATTTAATAATTGAATCATGGAAGTAAAAAGATAAAAGAAAGATGAAAAGTAAACCGTTATTCAGGAAGCTAAACAACTAATCTCATTTTTTGAAATTGAACCACAAAGAAAGAAATATTCTTTCAACAATGCAAGAAGCATTTCATATAAAAATCAGTATTGAAAGCAAAAAGGTAAGGAAATAAAAGGGATGAGGATGAATAACCAATTTAAAGTCTTTGTTTGTAGTCTAGATCGGTGAATATCTTCTTGATCACCTTAAAAATTCTCCTCTACCCCCTCCTGAGACAATAAGATGAGAGCAACATTCACAATCAGATACTCCAATTCTCATCCAAAACATAAAAACAACAAACTCCTCCACAGTAGTTCATGAAATGAATTAAAATTTTCAATAATAATGGCATGGTTGCTTTTCTGAGAACAAAAAAAGAAAAGCATGATACACTTCTCTGTTGCTTCTACTACCAATTGGTTAATAAATTTAACTTTAATAAGTAGACTTGCTTTAATCAACAATAAAGGTCTTTGCAGTAACAGAACAATTTCCAACACAATATCTGAGGTAGTTTTATAACAGTATTCCCTCTGACAAAGAATGTGAAAAAAGCTCTACAACAACTATTTTCATTCCATTTATTCAACATGCAGATCTATATAATATTATTATATTAAGCATACAAAAGTCCACAGATTTTAAATTAAAATCACCAGGTAAAAGAGATCACTTTCACACAAAGTAAATTAAAAATAACCAGATAGATGTAAAGTGAGACTTACGGTAAATATCGAATACCACAAAGAGCATCAGGAGCAAAATTACACGCAACAATTAAACAGATTTTAGAAAATGAAAAAATAGGGAAATATAGTTAATTAAATTGTGGTTACTTTTTGAAAAAGGGTAGCCTCATACAGACGATCAAAAGTTACACGCAAGCATATGAGAAAATTCAGATACATACCCAGAACTGGAAAACTCGAAGAGCTTGCCGGTAATGGAGAATATAACAGAAACCTTTGCATCATAGAGAATGGCAATATCCTTAGCCTTCTTGAGCAACCCAGTTATTCTTTTTGAGAATGTAACTTGTATGCTGATAGCATTCTCGATCCTTTTGATCTCAATGTTTCCTCTACCTAGAAAATCTAAAACCAAAAATCCAGTTGGGTCTCACACCCTTTACCCTGTAAAGGTGCTTCGTTTGTTGTCACCCTTTTGGTCTTTTGTGCACAACTTAGGAAACAGGGCTACTAAATTTAGCGGAGAAGATAAAGGGGTGTGAGAATGCGTTTTACCCCAACATTTACTAAAATGGATTTCAAAGAATTTTTCTTGCTTTTCATTGTCTTCTTTTTTTTTTTTAACAAATGCTTTTCATTGTCTTATGATTGTTGCTGTCAGTGGTATTTCGGCTATCATGAGCGGTTGATACACTTTTTATTCTAGTAAATAAACCGCAAGAGTGGAAACCGCAAGTATAGAATAGTATGGATGCTTTGTGGTATGCGGTTATGTTGTCATAATAATAATATAATAACTCTCCCTCACCTGTTCCATATCCTTTTCATGCCCTGGAAACAAACAATTCGTAACCCATAAATCTTACGAATAAAAAAATTATTTTGACTTGTGTTTCCAACTTTCAAGCGTGGTATCGGGTTCATGTCCGCCTAATGTGTAATGTGTATGTGTTTGTTAATTAGTCTTTTGGTGTTTCTTTTGGTCCGGTTGGATTATTAATTTTGGGTAACTGTATTGCTAATTGAATATATACATTTTTATCATATTGATAACAATGGTTGGAATGAATTTATTTCAGATCTTCCTTCTGATTGATCCTTGTGATAGTTTTCAATTTTGGTTAACTTTTTTATCATATTTTTCTATTTTCGAATCTTCTATCCGTTATTTTGTCCATCCTTCATTGAATGTACGTCAATTAAGAAGAAAAGGAAAGGTATAGAGGATGGAGGATTTGCGCTTGACAAACTTACATGGATGGAGGATTCTGCCAATCATTATTTTTACTAATTCTTACTAATATATAACGGCGATGTTTGAGTTTAAAAAAAATTGGTTAAACATTTTTTATTATTCCAAATCAAAACTGATAAGTTGATTTATATTTATTTCATTTTTATGTAATATTTAATTGATGCCTATAATTCTTTATTTTTGTGTTAATTCTATGTTAATATTTTCATGTTTTTCCAACAATATTAAGAGTATTTATTTAACATAGAATTAATATATAGTTGCTTATAATTTTTATTTCTGGTGTATAACATAAAAAAAAAAAAACTATGTACACTACCGTGATGAAATTTCCTTCCGATAGGATTTTCAAACCAAAGTCTGGACGCCATATTACTCAATGTAGATACAGTAAAGAAAACAACAAACATGTCGCTCCTAAATTTGATTTAGTTGAGACAGATGATGTAATTGTAAGTGTTGTTTCCGAGACTATAATTGTGACAGGGGAGAAATCATGGGTGGTAGACTCTAGGGCTACCGCACATATATGTGCAAATAAAAATTGGTTTACCTCCTATAAAACTATAGGGGAAGGAGAGGAACATATAACTTTAAGCGATTCAAAAACAATTGTTGTTCTTGGTAAAGGGAAGGTGAATTTAAAACTCACCCTGCGAAAATCCTCTCATTAAATGATGTTCTCCATGTGCATATGAGCTATAATTTGGTATTTCTGTCTATGTTGAGCAAAGCGAGTGTCAAAGTTATCTGAAATTGTACTCTCTAAATGTGGGGGTTTTGTGGGTAAAGAATATTATAGTAGTGACTTGTTTATGTTGAGTGTTTCTGATATTATTAATGTAAATGCATCGTCTTCTACCTATTTGATTGATTATGTTGATTAAGTCTGAAAGGAAAAAATAGTTAAGAAATCCTAGGTTACATTAATTTTATTTTTAAAATTTGATATATAATTATAATTATATGAATTAATATAAATAAATATATAATATGTATATTTATATATGCGGGTGGGGGACGGGATAGGTACTAGAGTACCCGTACCCGTACCCATACATTTTCTTGTTTGTAGGTAATTATCCAGACCCGTATCCGTACCCACAAAGCGGATCTTTACGCTATCCATCATGAGTATTTTTTGCGGGTACCCAACAAATAAAATCCAAATTGTCATCCCTATGTAGAACGTTCTAGTCCTTACCACACTAAGTAAGAAGCAGTAACAACAAGAATTGAAGGTCCTGCAGGGTCCAAGTCTCCAACCATTTTAACCTCAGATTCACCGAGTGTCCTCATGGGATCCACGTCTCTTGCTTTTACCATGTGTGGACAAGTGAACCCACGTGACCCAATTACCTTTAGCGGCTTAGCCTTTAGGACCTCTATACGCATCATGAGTGACGTGGAACCAAAATATCCCCCGCAATGCTTGCTTACCCCTTCATTCTATTTTCTATATAAACAACAACCTTCTTCAATGATCTTACTTAATTACAATACAGTTCAAGGTTGAATATATATTGAAAGAGATTGTGCTTAGGTATCAATTTAGGAACCGCGCTTCTAATATCAATTATATTTCCATAATGGCTGCCTCATGTTATGCTATTCAATCTATGCTGTCAACCCCTATGACCAGCAGGTCCAGGGTGAACCACGTTGCCATTCCTGCTATGTACATGCCAACCCTCAGAACCCATGCTAGCCTCAAAGTTCGTTCCATGGCCAAGGTAACTACTAACTAATGCATGCATGCTTCACCATCATATATTATTATATGCATATTCATATATATCATTTGGAATGTTTGTGTTTAGGAATAATCGATCATTAATTTGGTTTATACTTGCAGGAAGAGAAGCCAAATGAATCTACAACCCCAACTCCTACTCGTTCACCAAAGGTGAGCCTTGTGATAATTATAGAGGCCATAATAAATATGATTAATATATATGAAGTTAATAATCACAAATATATATATAACAGTATCTGTACGAGAAGATTAGTTATGCTTATGCAAGTCTTAATTTAATTTGATGAACAATAATATAATAAGTAAGAGCCCTTCCTCCATTGGCAGGTGAGCACCAAGTTTTCGGATCTGATGGCATTCAGTGGGCCTGCACCTGAGAGGATCAATGGAAGGTTGGCCATGATTGGGTTTGTAGCTGCAATAGCAGTGGAGCTATCCAATGGCCAGGATGTGTTTACACAGATATCCAACGGTGGTATCCCATGGTTCTGGGGGACTAGTGTGCTCCTCTCCCTTGCTTCCTTGATTCCATTATTCCAAGGGGTTAGCGTGGAGTCTAAATCCCAAAGGATCATGTCCTCCGATGCAGAGATGTGGAATGGAAGGTTTGCTATGTTGGGTTTGATTGCTCTCGCTTTTACGGAGTTTCTCAAGGGGGGTACCCTTGTGTGAATGATTCAATTTCAAAGCCACACCAAAATTGTCTTAAAGCCTCGAAGCCAATCTGTTATACTTAGTGTGTAATTTCTGTCATTTCTGATAACTATACAATGTAATTTCTGATATAATTAATGATCATAAGCATCTTTCTTGATATAAACGTGTTGCTCAAGGACTCAAAGCTCCCTCTTTGACTTAACGTAAAGGAAGAAAAATTTATAGGAACCCATGCAAGCAACTGAGAAATCAATGGAAGCTAGAGAAAAGAAGAACAATTGTTTGATTATTTGACTGAAAATGAACATGATATCTCTTTCAAAGGTAGGGGTGGGCATGGGTCGGGTTGGGTGGGTTTTGGTGTATTTAAAGACCCAACCCAATCAAATAAATATGGGTTGGGTTGGATCGGTTTCTTCGAAAATTTTCATGTAACCCAAACCAACCCAACCCAACCTCATATGGGTTGGTTTGGGTCGGGTGACCGGGTTTGATAGTAAATTATTTTGTTTTTATCAAAAGCAAATAATGGAAAAAAATAGGGAAGAAAAATACTACCAATGCATTAACTTAAACTTCCAAATACAAAAATGAAGCATACAACTTCAATTTGGAGCACAATATCCATCAAAATTAAATAAAAAAGTGAAATCAAAAAAATAATAATGTCTTCAAACAATTCCTAAACAATTTCACTGATTATGTCTTCAAGCTATTTCTGCATGTCTTCAAACTATTTCTGCTCATGTAACCAAAAAATAGTCACTCCAATTTAGGCGGCTGAGTATTAAAGAAGAGTCATCAAATACAAGATAGAAGAGTCACTCCACCCTCCAGTAGCTAGGCTTATAATATTCCTCTCAATATGTGGGTTGGGTTGGGTTGAGTGGGTTTACAATCTTTGGACCCAGCACCCAACCCATAAGCTATGGGTCTAGTTATTTAGAGACCAACCCAACCCAATGACCCGAACCAGCCCAGTATTTGTGGGTTGGGTTGGATTGGGTACACCGGATTCGCGGGTCGACCCGTACCCATGCCCACCCCTATTCAAAGGTTTCCCTTTCACAAGTGATCTCTATTTAAACAATGCTCAATTCTCACAAAACTTAACATATAAGAATGAATGCTCCTTCTATCCTCCCTCCTCTATCTACCTATCTATCTATGGCCCAACGGTTCAGATTTCAAACTTCAAAAAAAATAATATGTTACCTTCTATCTATGATACAGCTAACAAAAGAAAATCGATTTATAACATTATCCTATATACAAGTAATTTACAATTTTATCCCTATTTCCTCACCCATCTCATTGAAGTTGGCAACCACTTCGATCGACGGCCACCGCCAGAACTGCCGTCGATCTGGCGACAATCACCACCGCCCACACCCCACGTCACCACCGTGCCTCCGTCCTCACTCTTCTTCCCCTCAACCCTTCAGATCCGCTCCTGGATTCAACCACCACCACCAACAACCCAGATCTGACAAACTTCCATCCAACCCCACCACACCAACCCCACATAAAAAAACTCATTCGATTACAAGTCACAGAGAACAAGAAAAAGAAACCCAAACACATGGCAGCAGAAAGCATGAGTAAAAAGTTTGCAGATGAAGGAGGGAGAGAGGAGGGAGATGACGCAACGACGATGATTCGGATGGACGGACCGTGCATTCCGGCTCCACCACTAACCTTCGTTGTTCCACGCCTTCAGCTGCATAGAACCTCCATGCACCATGTCGTCGCCGTTTCAGTGTGTCCGTCCAACCACCGCATCGGCCACCACAGATCTGCAGAATCCCCCCCCCCCCCCGCGCGCGCATCCACGACACACTGCACCACACCAATCGTCGTCGTCGTTCCAGTCGCGCCCCCACACTCCTCTCCCAAACTTTAGTCGTGGAGCAAGGTCCCAGAAACTTCTGAAAGTATGGGTGGTGGTTGAATCTGAAGGGGAAGACGGGTGGGGATGGGGTGGTGAGGAAGGAAGGGTAAAAATGAAATTTCAAAAATAAAAGAAATAAAAAATAAATAAACTGGGAAACCTGTTGTTGTAAGCAATTTTATTACTGCTACACGCATGTAGTACTTCGGTAAAATCTTCATGCTAGACGCCAGCGTGCACCATTGCATATACATGTCTCAGTTTGGGGTGTAAGAACCGAATCGGATGAGTCCGAAATTTAAAAGGAATCAATTAAATAGGTTCGGAATTTTTGATATTCGAGTTTGAATCGAATCAAACATCACCGGATGTTTGATTCGACTTTCCAATTCAAAAATTTTGGAATTGAATTAAATCGAATCAAATCAATTATTATGTTTTAATATATATATTTCGGATACAAATTGAACCGTCCCGTTCTTGTATGATTTGATTTATTTCGAGTTTGATAAGGAAAATTGCTTCGCACCAAATCAATCATTTTTTCCTATTTCAAATTTTTTTTCATTTAAAATCGAATCAAATCGAACCATTACCGTCAGATCACATAGGAAAGCAATAGAGCAGATCTAAAAGGTGATAATGTAAACTTTGATTATTGCAAGCCGGATAAAAATAAATGAGCTAAATCTGCAATCAATCAAGTTGAAGATCAAATCTTACCTCAGGATTTCAAGGCAGTGCATAAGTCAAGGTTGCATTTATAATTTTTAGTACAAGCCTCAAGAAGTGGTATAAATGTGCAACTCAGTTGACCGTACCAAAAGAATATATATAATTTAGGAAAAATAATCTAAAGTTTGTAATTAAGAGAACCACAAAAGCACCAGGACCATATATACCATATCTTCTTTAAGGCTGTTTCCTTCAATGGAGTTGCTTTTTGCAATATGGAGCTTATTATCTCCGCAATCTGCTAATTTGTTATACCTAATGAGAAGTAATGATATGCTAATGTGTAATTTTGTTAGACATGTCAACATTTAATGTTTGAGACTTAACGATAAGGATCAAAACTAGTAACAAGAAATAAATCGGAGACTAAACTTATTAGAAACTAAAATCGAAAAATAGCAATTTTATTAGGGGGCTACATTTGAAAAATATATTTAACCCTTACTTTTAATTTTACTCTGTTCCTCCCTCTGTTTGATATAAGCATCAAATGTGTGAACGGAAAAGTATTAAGAAACAAGTTCTCTCTATGGCATAATATAAGACTGATCAACAATTGGTGCATGTTCTAATCATCTCACATTTAAGAAACAAAAGTTTTCAACTTACATTGATCGCTTACAAACATGTGAATGCAGAGATTGACTCAATTAAAATCATGTAGTGGGTTAATTGTCAAATACATAAAACCAGCAAGATACTCACATGCCAAGTGTCTCAAATAAACAACGAAGCAAAAGGCAATTTTACGTGTCATCCACTGTGCGCATGGCCCTCATATCTAAGGATCCATTACATTTAAAGCACTGATAAAAATTGCTAACCTTTTCAATTTAAAAAATACATATACAAAAACATGAATTATTATATACTTACTCTGTTCCATTATATTGTATATATCAAAATTATAAAAAAAATTGTCTCAAAATATATCATTTTTTATTTTCAATATAATATTAAATATTTTTTATCAATTTTATCCTTAATTATGTTTTTAGAATTCTGTTATGTGAGATATTCATCAAAGTCATTACTTTTTTTATTTTCAAAGTGAAACATTTGAGTGATCAATAGTTGCATTTTGTTTTATTTGTTAATGTTTTTGAATAATTATTTTTTCTCGTTGAATGTAGTTTATCATTAATAATAACAAAATTTGTATAAAAAAGAAAATATAAACAATGGTAATTTGGTAAATTTTTTAAAAACTTTCTTTCATTTATTGTTTTTTCTTAAACCGTGTGATTTAGTCAAGTATAACATATATAATAGAACCGAGACAGTATTACATTCACAATCAATTGTGTGCTCTAAGGTGTGAACAAAATTTTGTTGTCCTAAAAAATAGTGTTTCGGAGTCTCCCACTAATCAAAGGTTGTGGATGTACATAAGTATTAATGAGTTATGATTTTATTTTATTAAGTGATAAATTATCATTGATGGGGATAAAGAATGTGACAGGAAAATGAGAAAGAAGATCTTGATTCCTGAGGCATTACAGTAAGGGTTGTCAGAAAAATATGGATTTTCTTTGAGTAAAGAATCTGAAGCGAAAGATATGTTATTTTTAACGGCAGAGTAGGACTTAATGAGTTATTCTTTACTGCTATCTGCTATAGGACTTATTGATCCTTCACCGCTCCAACTGACCAAATAACTGAATGGCAAAATACAATATTTGCTGCAAGGCAAAAAAAAACATGACAAAAGAAGCATCCAGCGAGTAATGTGCGAGGGTAAATATGAAAAGAAGAATATAAAAAAAAAATTATCAGATTTTTCCATGAAACTGCTCAACTTCCCAGCTTACGAAGAAACCATTTCTCCTTCAATCAACTACTTTTTTTTTGTTTTTATCCAACAACTAAACAAGAAAATTATTTTAGAAACAACCTTTTTTTCCTTAAAAAAAAAAAAAGCTTTAATCCAAATAATCCAGTTAGAGCATCTCCAATGCTATGTTGATAAGCAACCCACTTTGGTTTTTTAAATGGGCCCCACTGTGGACCCCATTGTGCCACATCATATTTAAGCAACTCATACATTTTTCACTTCAATGCTACATACAATAAGCAACCCACTTTTATATTCTTTTTTATTTGCACTTTATTTTATTTTTGATTAAGTTATTAATTCATTTATTTTAATAAATACGTAAAAAAATAAAAACATTTAAAAATATAACAAATTTATTTTAATAACGGCTAGTTTGAATAGCGGCTAGTTTTGAATAAAAATACAACATTATCTTAATACAACATTATTTAATTAAATCCATGCTTTGCTCTAAGCATTCCACAAAAAACTTGGTGATCTCGGCGTTGCTGGTCAGTCATCCCGGATGTGTCTTTCAAGAGGACATCCAATGCCTTGAACTTCAACTCTTCCTCCTTTAGTTGTGCCATTTTCTCCGGGACAACCACTTTTTTATCAAGTATGTCTTGCGAGGCACTGTAGTCATTATTGTTAGAAGACGTTTTACCAGCCTTTGCTTTGCTCTTCCTTTTCGCTGCCTTTTGTCCCATTGGGCATTCTAACGGCACTGTTGGGTCATATTCGCAGCTAATTGGCGTCTCTAGGTTAGAAGCTAATGAGTACCCTCCAGAAGCAAAAACCTTTTCTCTTTGAAGAGGTATCTGATGACTCTGTTGTCCATTTTGGTTCATCTTTTAACAACCGCTATGCATGCTCGAATTCGAATTTTTCACCTTCATCTAAAGAAAAAATCGTATATGCATCGGCCATGACATCTTTCTCCGAGCTACCGCTTTTCTTTAGATTAACAGCTTGCTTGTAGCACCCGACAAACTTCTAAACCATACTATACAACCGATGCCATAGAGATTTTAATTGACCTGCTTCCCTCTCTGACAACTGATCACGGTAAGTGTTGTAGCTGTCTCTGATTCTTAACCAAAATCTGTGTGCTTTTTGGTCAACTCCAACAATTGCTCTCAACCTGTCAACTTCCCTCCCTCTGACTCATAGTCTCCCTCCCCAATCTCCCATTTTTTTCCACTCAATCATCCTTGTCTCCCTGTCTCCCTCTCAGGCTCATCCCTCTCAATCGACTATCTCCCTTCATCCCTTACTTCTCTCCCTTTCAGGCTCATCTCCCTCATCCGCGAAGACCTCCGTCCAGATCGCCGTCCCTCTCCGACCAGATGTGTGTCCATGCGAGCGGAGGGGCAACCAGTTTCAGAAGAGGTTGTGGCTGTAATTCCGGCGACATACATTTAAAGTTGTAATTCTTATGATCTTTTGCCTTCAGTTTTGTTTTATTTTTTAATTTTTTTGTTGGATTTGTATATTTGACCTTCGACCTGTATCCCTATTCTCATCTCCATTTCTCTTTATGTTGTTTTTTTCCCTCCATTTGCCTGGATGATGTTGTTTTCTGGTTGATGTTTCACAAAAAAATAGTTTTTTGATGTTAAGCAATCGTTCCTTATATAAGGAGCCATATTTAAGTTTAAGCAATCTCAGATTTAAGGAACTGACACCCAAGCAAACTCCAATGCAAAAAATTTATAAGCAATCGTTCCTTAAAATTAAGAACTCAATAAGGAGGAACCTGCGTTGGAGTTGCTCTTATGTCAAATACACACATAGAGTGAATTCACTCTAATTCCTCTTGTCCCATAACAGTACAAGTGAGACTTAGAATATGAATAGCTAATGATTGTACCTCTTTGCACTCATCTCCAAAACTATTCCACAGTAAAGCTAGCAAAAAAATATTATAAATAAATACTTGGTTAATTACTTAATTTTTAAATAATTATTAAAACAATAAATAGTAAATTAGTAGTACATAATCAAATTAGTGAATAAAATAATCAATTACCAGGTTGTTTCCTTTCTCTAGTTATGATCTCTAAACTATCTCTAAATAGTCCCACAACCTTGTCAAATTTCTTAATTTGAGAATCAATTCTAACCCTTCTCTCAATATCTCGACACATCCTATCCTATCTAATGTCGTGTACAAACCAATTTTTCCCATAGAATTTGAGTTAAAGTTTGGATTATAATAGAACCTGTCTAGGTATTTTACTAATTTGTAAGTTTATAATAAGATAAAAAAAATTATATTGCAAAAAAATATAAATGGTTTTAATATTTTATAAAAAAAACAATTCTTACTTGGGATTAAGAAAATATGTTGTTGCATGTCTATGAAGTTGTAAATCGCAACGATTGTCAATGATTTCTCATACCTTCTTATAATTGGTTTCCACATGATTAAAATTCTTTGTTACTTTCTATTTTGCTTGATCCATAGCCTCATAAATATATATCATTGTCGGCTTTAAATCACCATCTACAAGTATGAAGGCTTTTACAAGAAGAGACACACAATTCAAGCAGTGCCTTATTGATTTCCAAAACTTTGTATAAGCTAAGACAATGTCTTCTACAATTTTAGCTTCAATACTAGTGACATAAGCACTTGTAAGCCATATCTCTGAACCGAACATCGAATTTGGTTCTAAAATAGACTTCATTGTCAAATAAAATGTAGGAAACGTTGTTATTGCGAGCGTAGCCAACTGTCAACCTTTGGAGCAACACTCAAGTATGTCTATAGATAAAAATTATTATTCTTTTTGCACTAAATCAGCAGATGCACTATGTGCATCCAAAACGCCCCGTATCAGTTAGTGATGCTGAACGCAGCAGCAAGGGCACCCGCGATCAAAACTCAGCAAAACGCAGGACGTACGCACCGTACCAGATCATCGAACTCTTCCTTGCAGACTTCGAAATCGAATTCGATACTCTTACCGGCACATTCCAACCATTTTAACCTCAGATTCACCGAGTGTCATCATGGGATCCACGTCTCTTGCTTTTGCCATGTGTGGACAAGTGAACCCACGTGACCCAATTACCTTTAGCGGCTTAACCTTTAGGACCTCTATACGCATCATGGGTGACGTGGAACCAAAATATCCCCCGCAATGCTTGCTTACCCCTGCATTCTATTTTCTATATAAACAACAACCTTCTTCAATGATCTTACTTAATTACAATACAGTTCAAGGTTGAATATATATTGAAAGAGATTGTGCTTAGGTATCAATTTAGGCACTGTGCTTCTAATATCAATTATATTCCAATAATGGCTGCCTCATGTTATGCTATTCAATCTATGCTGGCAAGCCCTATGACCAGCAGGTCCAGGGTCAACCACTTTGCCATTCCTGCTAAGTACATGCCAACCCTCAGAACCCATGCTAGCCTCAGAGTTCGTTCCATGGCCAAGGTAATTACTAACTAATGCATGCATGCTTCACCATCATATATTATTATATGCATATTCATATATATCATTTGGAATGTTCGTGTTTAGGAATAATCGATCATTAATTTGGTTTATACTTGCAGGAAGAGAAGCCAAGTGAGTCTACAACCCCAACTCCTACTCGTTCACCAAAGGTGAGCCTTGTGATAATTATAAAAGCCATAATAAATATGATTAATATATATGAAGTTAATAATCACAAATATATATATATATATATATATATATATATATAACTGTATGTATGAGAAGATTAGTTATGCTTATGCAAGTCTTAATTTAATTTGATGAACAATAATATAATAAGTAAGATCCCCTCCTCCATTGGCAGGTGAGCACCAAGTTTTCGGATTTGTTGGCATTCAGTGGGCCTGCACCTGAGAGGATCAATGGAAGGTTGGCCATGATTGGGTTTGTAGCTGCAATAGCAGTGGAGCTAGCCAATGGCCAGGATGTGTTTACACAGATATCCAATGGTGGTATCCCATGGTTCTTGGGGACTAGTGTGCTCCTCTCCCTTGCTTCCTTGATTCCATTAGTCCAAGGGGTCAGTGTGGAGTCTAAATCCCAAAGGATCATGTCCTCAGATGCAGAGCTGTGGAATGGAAGATTTGCTATGTTGGGTTTGATCGCTCTCGCTTTTACAGAGTTTCTCAAGGGGGGTACCTTGGTGTGATCCATTGATTGAGTCTCAAAGCCACACCAAAATTGTCTTATAGGATTTGTGGCCTTGAAGCCAATCCGTTATACTTAGTGTGTAATTTCTGAGAATTATACAGTGTAATTTCTGAGAATTATACAATGTAATTTCTTATAAAATTAATGATCATAAGCATCTTTCTTGTTATAGACTTGTTGCTCAAGGAGTCAAAACTCCCTCTTTGGCGTAACGTAAAGGGAGACAAATTTATAGGAACCCATGCAAGCAACTGAGAAATCAATCGAAGCTACAGAAAGAAGCACAATTGTTTTTTTATTCGACTGAAATGAGCAACATATCGATCTCTTTTCACAAATGGTGTCTTTTTAAACAGTGCTCAATTCTCACAAAACTTAACATATAAAAATGAACGCTTCGTCTATCCTCCCGCCTCTATCTATCTATCTATCTATCCAAACCCCTTCTAGCTATCAACTGTTTCTGTCCTTCTAACTAACAATTGACTCAGCTAATCCTAACTACTTACCCTATGTCCTAACACAAATCTCTAACATGATGAGGCTTGATTTGTTTGTAACAACTATCCTACAGGCATGAGCTTGTGTTTCACGGCAGATCAGCCAGGATTCGTTTCTGTTGGATGTATGTTCTTGTTTTCTTATCTTCTGCACCGAAAAAGCGGAAAAAAATAACGCTAGCAAACATGGTAAAAGTAGCCTATAACTTCACATAATGTGACTGTTGTTTTTTTATAATGGATTATAGTCTCCTTTTAATATCGCGATTAAATGACATAAAATCTGTTGATACTATGAACAAATTGTCATTTCCAGTCATGTCATAATTAAAATAAGATAAAATACGACTGTGGATGTTTTTTCTTTTTACAAAGAAATTCGGTGGCCACATTTGAAGGACACATAACAAGTGGGAATTCAAAGTAATATTTATACTTTATATAGATATCCTAGAAAGACTATCGAAATAATTTGAATCTAACACCTCCCATGAAAAATATGCAAAGTTAATTGAATCTAACAGATAAGTTAGGACGATAAAGTTTATCATAATTGGAATTATTTATTGAGAAATGCTAAAAACACATTTTTTTTTCAACACACTCACTCACATTGGTTAAAATTTATATAGGTCCTATAAAATTCAAGTGGAGCCCACATGAATTAGTGGGACTCATATGAATTTCAACCAATAGAAAAAAGTATATTGATAAGAAAGTGTTAGAGAATGTGTTGTTACCACTTCGATCTCTTATCTATTTCGATCCCCAAATCGAAAGAAGGAAATATGTGCAACTTAAATTATACCTCATTTTTTTTTGGTGTGAAGCACTTCAGAAAACCTCAGCAGCGAGCCTGATAGCCTGGTAAAAGTAGCTCACACAATTGATTAACCATCGACGATTTTCATGTTTGGATTTATGGTCAGAAATTACGATGACAATAAAATCACGGTGATGATGGCATTTTGGCAATTTACTTTACAGAAAACGTGAAAGCTGCTTTCCAGATTTCTCACCGTGATTTTTTGGGGGCTCACTGCCAACCCAAACATGCTAGACATTATTTTGACCTTAAACGCCAAACAGCTAGCTTATAAATTATAGTAGATAAGTTTATAGCTCTGTTTGATAAATGTTTTTTCTCACTATCTTATAGCGTCTTTTTACTAGCTTATAGTGTTTTTTGAGACTTTACGGGAAATAACATTTGAGCTTATAGCTTATTATTTTTTCTCTCATTTTAATCCCTATTTCTTTTATTCCCTTAAATAAAATAAAATATTCTAATCCTAATTAAAACAATATTATTTAAGGACTAATTTCACTAACTAGATATATATTTAGGATAAAACATAATAAAGAATATATTTGTCAATAAAAAAATGAATTTAATTGGTATACACTATCAGTGTAAAGATTTTTTACACAGACAACCAATCAGAAATTATCACATAAACTAAAATATTTGACTCTTATCCTAACTACCTTAAAAGTCACACACACCATGATTTCTGATTGGTTGCCAGCGTAAAAAAATTTACACGGACAGTGCATAACAATTAAACTCTAAAAAAATTATATAAAAAATCATATCAACATTTTCACCAAAAAAATCATATCAACATATCATTTTCTTTATATTATCTCATTTTAGTTAATAAGAATAATTTAATAAAATAAAATAAAATTTAATATTTAATATTTAATATTTTAATTTTTGAGATGATAAAAATAAATTAAAATATTAAAAGTGATAATTATTTTAAAAATTTAAAATAAATAACATATATATAAACAAAATTTATATAAAAAAACATATAAACATATCACTTTATGTCATTTTATATTTATTAACTAGTTCAATCATTAATTTTATCAAACACTTCAAATCTAATCAGCTAGTTTATTCGCTATCAACTAGTTTATCCATTATCGACTATAAGCTCATCCGCTATCAACTAACTTATTCGCTATCAGCTAGTTTTTACAAAACGGAGTCTTAAACATCAAGAGATAGGCTATGTTTAACAAGTCCAATAAGCTAACTTTTAACTTATTTAACTAACTTATAAGCTTGTTTGATCAATATAAAGATGTTTCATAAACAAGCTTACGATATTAGCTTATAGTTTTTTTTTTTCGGAATTTCCCAACCTCCATACCCCTATTCACTCCGCCGCTACTCTTGCATCACTTTTTCATGTTTCTAACTTTCTCCAAACCCTAAACTTTTTCCAATCCCCCGGTGTGTGTCTGTGACTAGCGCCGCTTGAGTGAATGAGTTGATGCTGGTGCTTGAGTGAATGAGTGGGTAGGGTAAGCTTAGATTTTTTAATTTTTGGGTGTTTTTAAATTTATTTGATTTTTTCAAGTTTTTGAATTAAACACAACCGGATTTGATCAAATTTGATCCGGTTGGGCCCAAATTTCCCTCAAACCCAACCCATGCCCAACGCTACAAAAAACTACACGGCAGAATTTACGAAGTTGTGCCGTAAATGCGTCCATTGAGCTGGCCCCAAAGAAAAGTGACGAGAACAGCAGTTAATAAGGCGCAACTGATAGCAATCTATAAAAGCTTTGATATGACATGGATATTAGCATCACGACTTATTGATTACATGGGTAACTCACTTTTCATCTATGGGAATGAACCTCTACACTCGAATTTATGATTTATGAACACAAATGAATGAGAATAATACACATCGTAGCATCTTTTTTTCCTTTTCGGCACAAATATTAGCAGCTATTTCATATGTACAAATAGTCACTAACGGAAGTAACGTCTTCGGCAGCCACGTTTTAATACCCCCAGCTATGGATCAAGCTGATACTCAGGTTTGTCAAAATCACCATTTTGGAGTGCGCTTCCTACCACCCCATTTTCAACTCTCTGCAACTCATTACAAATCAATGACCAAAACAAGTGGCCAAATCAGTCGTCGCCGTATCCCATAACACAAGAAACTAAAATCACATGACTCGGTGCACCAAATTGATATTGACCTAACACACTGCAAGAAGTAAAGCTACAAATTGGAAGGTGGGAACCAGATCTTCCTGCCCTTTAATTACTTGTTTTATACGTCAAAGATAAATGGGGTGGTTCAATTTTGTCAATAGTTGAAAATCAATGGGCCTTCAATTATGCATTACACAATGAGATGCAAGAATGAATCCACAAGAACAATTAAATTTACATACCACCAAAATGATAGTAGGCATTTATCCATCATAGAAACAGTAATATAAACAAGAAAAAAAAAATATGAAACGTTTCACCCAAAAATTAAAATGCAGTTGTACTATATGATTAGAAGTTACAAGCATATGCGCACACACAGAGAGAGAGAGAGAGAGAGAGAGAGAGAGATTCAGATACATACTTCTGTAGGTAGATCGACTGGAAACAAATTTATGGCTCCAGCGTTGAATGTGAATCCACTGCAGATGACACAATTTATGCATCAGTGAAATGCACAGAATGAAAAAACCATAGGAAGAAGGGAATAAGCAAAAGTTTAAGTCAATAATAAGATAGATAAGAGAATTAATCCCCTATAGTATCTCACGTCTCAACTACTTGTAATGATTATCCAAGGTTGGTACTTAAATAACCAGCACATTCAGTTTAGAAGCGGAGTGAAATGAAATAAGACCAACAAATTTCAAACTGTTGAGAGAAAACTAATAAGAAGTATCCTTGAAAATATGTGAATAAGAAGCTCCAGGAACCATACTGTTGAATTGGAAGGTTTTAGATAGGGAAGGAAGCAAAGAGAGAAATAAAGTGACAAATAACAAGACTGATATTGATTTGTTATGATGATGATGTGATTACAAAAAAACAACCCTAATAGTCTTATTTATACTAAATGTATAATCCTAATCCTAATCAAATAGGGAAACAAATAATAACATATAAATAAGAAATAAATCCTAAGAGATCATCCAGGATGCTCACAAATATTTTAAGATATAAAAAAGATATTATCAGATATTTCTCAGATTTTCTAACACATACCAACGGGATAGTACAAGCTGCCAGACATATGGGATAAAAAACTCCTCCGGGTGATTCTCTTGTTCATATGTGAAGCGTAGTTGAGTAAACATCTGCCAAACAAGATACCGACTCTTAGGAAGTAGAAAAAAGGCAAATAATCATCCCAATGATATTCCCTGTTGGAAGCAAACCACGAAATCACAAAATCAATTTCCATCTTACCTTCATTCCATCACCCCGCCAAGAACGACAATTAACAATAATCACTTGGAGCACTTCATTGACAGACCAGTCACCATCCACTCTTTGAGCATCCATACGACTATTGAAAAAATCTAATACCTGCAAATATTTAATAGATTACATCATTCAAACACTCAGAAAACATGATGCATTATACAAAGACAAGGTTCACGAATGTAAATAAAGACACCACAAAAGTTGCTCCTTCAAAAGTTGCAAGATTTTGGTAGGCAAACATATATGGAAACTCTGACTTCATTAAAATATATTAAACATACAGTATAAATGTTTTCAAGCAGTTCACTGAAGCGTGGATGATTCTTGAATGGATGAAAGACTTCCTGCCTATGCATTATTGCATATACTACCTGTCCCAGTCACATAGGAAAGCAATACAGCAGATATAAAAGGTCATAATGTAAACTTTGATTATTGCAAGCCAGGTAAATATAGATGAGCTAAATCTGCAATCAATCAAGTTGAAGATCAAATCATACCTCAGGATTTCGAGGCAGTGCATAAGTCAGGATTGCATTTATTATTTCTAGTACAAGCCTCAAGAAGTCGGTATAAATGTGCAATTCAGTTGACTGTACCAAAAGAATATAATTTAAGAAAAGGAATTTGTAATTAAGAGAACCGCAAAAGCACCAACACCATATATACCATATCTTCTGCAAGGCTGTTTCCTTCAATGGAGTTGCTTTTTGCAATATGGAGCTTATTATCTCTGCGATCTGCTAATTTGTTATACCTAATGAGAAGCAATGATATGGTCAAATGTTTATACCAGAAATTATGATGAGTTGTTAAAGATATAAATATAAATATGAAATGGAAATAGTACGTTATGAAGGTCAATAAAGAGTGGCGTACTTGCGGGAAAGCATATCAAAAAGACTGACTAGTCTCTGAGATGCATATGCACTCAAACGGTGAACATGAGGTGCCATGTTTGCCAAAGTTGCCAGACATGTTGTATGGAGATAGACATCCTATCATAATTCAAGACATAACAAAATGATCAGCCTAAGATATATAAAAAAAAAAAAAGAATATAAAGCTAATGTAAAAAAGAATCGGAAATATTTCTAAGATTGAAATGTCAATTCTACCCGTATCCATTGGCATATTATTTAAGTAATCACTGTCTTCACTGGACATAGGGTAACATCTCATCTCTTTCTTAGTTCTTACTCCTAGGCTTGTACAAGTGCAAACTTTCTGGTCCTTGAGAAATACTGTCTTTCTTCATTACTTTTAATACCCAATATCCTATTTTATCACACCAACTAAGTGTGTGTGTTTGGATTAGCTTATTTATTGTTCAAAACAACTTATAATCAAAAGCTTTGTGAGGGAGCTTTTAGAAAAATAAGAGACTATTTCCGCAGAAATAATCTTTCACAAACATGCACTTAAGAGAGCAGTAGAGCAAGTTGGTAAAAAATGCAAGCTTATCAGAGTGAAAAGTACATTATCAAGAGTCCTTAAATTTAAAATTTGTTGAATTGAAAACATAAATGAGTACAGGAAAATATCAATGTATACACTTCTGAAATATAAATTAAAATTTCAAGGCAACCAAGTTTTATTCATAGGGCCACAGTACAACAGTAACCATTTTAGGTGCAGTTTAGCATCAGAAGCAAATGCAATATTGGTCATCGAGGTAAAGTACCTTCAACTGAACTAGAATCGGACCAAGTGTTTCGCATAAGAAAAACATCACAATGAATAGCATTAATCAGTGAATATATTCCACTAACAAAGTCACAAGAACTGAGAACAGTCAACACATCTCTCAGTAATAACCATATTAATTAGGTAATATATTAGGTCTTTTACACAATATAGGTGACTTCTGAATTAAATAATCAGTCAGCAGAAAAAGGTCACTCTAGATACATGAGATTAGTAAAATTAATACCCCAACTCGGTTTAAGATTCATACCCGCAGTTTAGACAAATTATACTGTACTGTTCTGATAAGAATTATGACCATGAGGGAACCAAGAGAGGTCTGATGGAGAAGACGTTCTTTGTACCATGGGACATCAGGCAATATCTGTCCATACATAAACCACATTAGCATTTGGCGAAATCCTCAGTTATAGCACAAAGTACAATGTCAAAAGATAACTCATACCAGCTTATGAATGCTTGCATTAAAAGAAGAATCTTGACTAAGTATGAGAAGTATAATCAGCAACATGTAAATTTGATTAGCTGTCCTCCTTGGAGCATTGTATAGAGCTCCCAGAATGGGCATTAACTGTTAATTTCAAAAGATAAACAGGGATCAGAGTAAGGCTCAATCCTAAGTCATTATAGACATACCAGCAGGGCCCATATGATTTAGAAAGACTTAAGTAAGTTCAGAAACAGGTGGTTACATGTATAATATGATAATCACGTAAATACATGTTTCAGAAAGTAATAAGCCTCAACAGAACTTCATCTGACAGTTCGTCTTTCAAGCTCTACATATAAAAATAATTAATTTTTCCAACTTTCTACGCAGGAGAAACTTAAGATTGCTGCCTCATTCATACCAATGTATCCAGATCAGTCCGCACCAAGACATACTCCAGAAAGGCAGAATTCCCTTGCAACAATGAGTAAAGCAGTAGGACAGCAGTCTCATCAGCTAAGCATCTGCAGAGGATTAAAAGCTACAAGGTTTAAAACACTTACAAGTATGAAAAATCCAAAATTATGAATTGCAAGCATACACTACATGCGTACATAACGTTGTAGATATGAAAAACACCCAAAAAGCAATAAATCTAAGAATTCTAGCTGGATAAGCAGAAAAAATATAATGATCAAGGACATTTATTACAAAATTGGAAGTCATGGACCGCAAGGTAATGTGTATAAAGCTAGAAATAGTAGTGGTATGCACAGGCACATAAGCAAGAGGAAATCTGTACTGAATGGCTGAAGACCAGACATGAAAGGGGCCATAAAAGGGAATAATTTATTATTTGTAATCTTACTTTTTCCTCCCTCTGTTTGATATAAGCATTAAATGACTGAAAAGAAGAGTATAAGAAACAAGTTCTCTATATGTCATAATAAGACTGGCCAACATCTGGTGCATGTTCTGACTGTCTCACATTTGGGAAACATATCATGATAACATAGAAACATGTGAGTTCTACTTTGCAGAGATTGACTCAATTAAATAATAGGTAAGCATGATATGGATGTAGTGAGTTAATTGTCAAATACATAAAAGCAGCAAGATACTCACATGCCAAGTGTATCAAACAACGAAGCAAAAGGCAACTTTACATGTTGTCCACTGTGTGCATTGCCCTCAATATCTACACGATCCACTGCATTTAAAGCACTGATCAAAATTGCTAGCCTTTTCAATCAACTAAAAACAGATACAAAGACATGAAATATTTATTACATTCACAATCAATTGTGTGCTCTAGGGCCTTGCAGTAAGGGTTGTCAGAAAAATATGGAATTTCTTTGAGTAAAGAATCTGAAGTGGAAGATTTGTTATTCTCAACGGCAGAGTAGTCCTCCTCACTCACAACACATTTATGATAATGAATGAGGACAAGAAGTACTTGAAGACTGCTATCTGCTATAGGACTTATTGATCCTTCACCGCTAGAACTGACCAAATAACTGAACGGCAATAAAACAATATTTGCTGCAAGGCAAAAAAATGACCAAAGAAGCATCTGCCATTAAGTTTCCAACCTTGACACAAGAATATTGCAGCATTAAAACAATTATGATAATATTATCAAAGCAGGATATTTGACTTCAAATAGTCCATAAACAGAAACGTATATCCAGACACCATACCAGCTGCAGAACCAACTCTCTGTAGCACACCACTCTGACTTCCGTCATTAAAGATGGAATAAGATGCTCTATTAAATGGAACACCAGGACGGATAATGAAATTTAGAAGCAGCCTGCGAACAACTGAACTAGCCAAAGAGCTGTCCTGCAAAAATAACAATACACTAACCTTTACTATCTGCAAATACAGAGTAACTCACAACAACCAAGGTTTGATGTAAAAATCTCAACTTCTAACCTGAGCCATTGCTGCATCAAGAAATGGGTTCACATCATTTGGTCCAGGAGATGGCCCACAAAGAAGCTGAGTTGACATTGCAATAATCATGAAATTAAGCAGCTCTAGATGTAGGAGATATGTACTTGGACTATAAAAAAATTATTAGAAAAAAAGTGTCAGGACATAAAAGCTCACACAATAACTCAACAAGAATTAGCAGCTCCAGTTACCTCACATCTACTGATGCTATAAAGTTCAGCACATTCCTCATAACAATATTTTCAACGGTTTGATCTGCATAAAAAAATTAAAAGATTAAAAAAAATCTGAATAACATGGAATGCAAACATAGAAATCAAAAAAGCCTTGAAAGTGAAAAATGACAAAGGTCATATGAAACCCATGAAAAATGAGGAAGTTCCCATTCAAAGAAATGTCTACACCACCGAAAATCATATATGCAAAAAATTTAAATGAAATTGATAATTTGATATGTTTATGTGTTTGCAGATCTTAATTCTAAATCTGAAATGACACGTGTTATATGTACCTCCCAATACATCCTTCAGCATGGCCTCGTTATCATCAAGAGACAGGTATAACTCGAGATTATCACCTTCGACACTTTCAATCAAGTGCTTTAAAAACACTGAACTGATGTAAACTGCATTAATAGCCTTTTCATAAACCAATGGTGGCACACCAGAAGTAGACATGGACTCTTGCAAGTAGCATGCTAGATGGAACAAAATCTTAGCAAGATGCCTGGTGTCACAATTGTTTTTAGCTGCAAGACAATAAGCAAAAAAAAACCCCAATCAAAAACAACGTAAAAAAAAAAAATCAAATATCAGCAAGAAAAAACACACCATTCATGAACAAATGGTTTAAAATAATAAGAAAATTTGCCATGAGAAATAAATTTACACTCCATAATACCATAGTCAGCGTATACTACAACCTATGCATTCAAGGAGAGTAAAAATCATTCTGAACTAGTTATATTAGATCCCAATTTTTTGAGAGAACATAAATAGCAATCTCAAAGTCATTGATATTGTCATCATTTTTATACAGGAGAATCACAGTCCAACATTCTAGCCCATCAATTTCATGAAACTAAGTTCATAAACAATTCTATTAGCCACAAATATACGAACGTAGTTCCCAATTGAAGCAGACCCCCTTCAAGCCATTATCAATTCTCAGCACAAAAATTAAAAATAAAAAAAATGTGATGAGAATAAGACTAACCCAAAAGCGCGCAAGCTTGTTGAACACGGTGAGTGGGCCAATGAACATTGAGAGGAAGCTCCAGCAATTTCTGCCAGAACTCCGATTGAAGAGGGAAGGACTTGTCGCCGACGAAGGTTCCGATCAGATACTCAGCCGTATCAGGCGAGAATGCGGTGCCCTTGCGTGGCGTTGACGGCGCCGTCCCCATTCCAAAAACGCTGCGTTTTGCTCTGAGTGTGTCAAATCTTGTTGTTGTTGTTGGGTCTATTCGATTTGGTGGCAGATTCAGGGTAACGGCATTGGGGGGAAAGATCAAAAGGGTTTGATCCGAAGATGAAAATGGAGATGGGTTTTAAAAATCTAGCGACTTCGTGAAGCGCGACGCGACAATGGAACAGAGAGAGTGCGTCAACGTGAAGGACCAGAAGAAGAAGAAGAAGAAGGAGCTTCGAAATGAAGGTTTTTGTTTTTTGAGGTCTTTGCAGATAAATAAGTGAATTAATTTTAAGGATTTGTTTGGATCAGCGGTTTTCTATTAGTATGTTATTCGCCTCATTCCTTTATCTATTTCACGAAATTACCCTTTTTTAATGACTACAAGCCAAACAAGGCAAGGCTCACAATACTAAACCAAAATACTAAATTTGATACTTGATATTATAGGTCATATCAATTTAATCCCTTATATTATCAATATTTTAAAATGATCCTTGAAATTGTTAAATGTTAATCAAGCTCAACTCTCCGCTGATATTTGCATAGACTATAATGACATTAAGTTGTTAATTTCAGGGATGCATTTGAAACTAAGTGAATAATGTCAGAGATGGATTTTCTAACGGATCCAAATGGAGGGACGAACCTGATTAACATTTTGCAATTCCAATGATTATTTTGAAATATTAATAATGTAAGGGACTAAGTTGATATGACCCTACAATTTCGAAGACCAAATTGAATATTTATTCATACGAAATTTATCAAAGTGTAAACAAAAATTTAATACGAACATTGTTACTAAATTGACAAGTTATGATTGATTAACAGTATAAAAAATCTTTACACTAATATTATATATCAATTAAATTCAATTACAAATTCCAAAGTGGATTTATAACAAAGCATCACATTTTAATTTACGTTTATATTTTTATTTTAATTTAAAATAGGATTTGAGTGTAATGTAAATTTTTGTTTATTATTAATCAATTATGTATTATAATATCATTGACAATATTTAATTTTATAATAATTAAATTACAAAACATATATAATAATATATGGGAAATGTGCATACATCTCCCTTAAACTTTAATCCATTTACAAATAGACACCTTCAAATATTTTTTCTTTTCAATAGTCTCTAAACTTCTACTATTAGTGAAATTGATCCTTCAACTATTTTTTCGTCTCAAATAGTCTTTGAACTCCTATTATTAATAACATTAATCCTTCTGTTAACTTTCAGTATAGATACAAAAGTAATTTTTTAATTTTATACCACTTTATATATTTGAAATTTATGTGGATTTAGTATTTTTCTAAAATAATTGAGTTGATTGAGGCAAGAAAATGTTTGATAAACCAACAAATTCATGTTAATATATTTAATTAAGTACAAGTTTAAGAACTAATTGAGAAGGAAAAATAGTTAAAGGTGTCTACTTGCAAATAGACTAAAGTTTAGGGGTGTATGCACTTTTCCCATAATATATAATTAATTGATAGTTGCGGGACATAATAATTGTGAGTGTGCGGGTTCAAACCTTCACAATGCACTCCACTCCTTTCTCATTCCCTACTTCTCTCTGCCCCTTGTAAGACCTACTATGAGCCTATATGATGAATTGATAAATAAAAAATAAGTTTAATTGTTATACATGTCAGAGTAAAGTTTTTTACACTGTCAATCAATTAGAAATCATGATATGGATGATTTTTAAAGTAGTTAGGATAAGAATAAATCGATCTATCCAGTTATGATTGATTGACATATAAAAAATCTTTACACTATCAGACAAAGACAAATCTACTCTTATACTTGGGATACCCCGGCCCTTACCAACATTTTTTGTTTACCTCATAATAACTTAGATGAAGATAACTAAAAAGGTTTTCCTCATGTATGAAAGAACTATCTGTGACACCTTTCCACCCCGCATGTTATATAAACATTAAATATAAATAATAATAATAATAATAATAATAATTTACAAACAGAAATAAAACATGCAACCTTTTATTAAAAAGATTCATGGGTAGAAAAGTATCACGTGAACTAGTTCTCAATATGCGGAAAATATCAAATCAATACTCGAAATAATAAAGAAAACATCAACATAAATAAACCCAACCCCGATGTCACAATTCAGAGCTGGTACAACCGTTCCAGAAATATCCTCGGAACACAACAAAAAACTAAAACCAATAAAACAACTATACTAAGAACCCTAACTATGAGTGGTGGCCCCTCAGAGTCACTCCTCTCTGGGCTGCTCGTCATCCTCTGCATAAACCAAACATACCAAACAAGAAAACAAAGAATGGGGAGTAAGGAAACATGTAAACACAACGGCATGGAGATAGAAATAAGATGATCATACATTATGGCATAGCAACAGACATAAGCATACATTTACATACATAAACATCATCTCAACATAATCAATCAACTAGTATGCTATATGATGCAATGCAGCACTACTCCACTACTCCATCAATGCATGTGGATCCAACTAACTCAGGAAGAACAACTTTGGAGTTATATATCCACATTGGCCACTAAAGGCACCAAGGTCGGCAGTTCACCAAACCATGGGTGAACCCCTTAGATAGCCAACGCATCAAACCATGGATGCCTCATCACGGGGGGCCACGATTCACCAAACCTTGGGTGAATCAAACGTGGATGGTTAGATCGCCGTACTCTAGGACGACCTCTCCTATGTTGAATTTCCCCCAACTAACATCTCCAATGTGATGCATGAACACAATCAACAAACAACGGCAACTGCCACCTCCGTTTGGGCCACTAAAGGCACCCAAGAATATCATCCTTATCATTGGGCCACTAAAGGCACGCAACATTGGACCACAAAAGGCATCCAATTACATCATCGTGTGGTAACCCCTCGGACTCCGACTTAGCCAATTCTACGATCTTCAACGTCTTAATTATTATATAATTAAGTTATCTATCTTCATCATTTGTTTGGTGTATTATTCTATCATCATTGGAAACATTGGGGTTAAAACCCCATAAACCATAAGCCTTACATTCTGACCAGAGGGGTGGCACGAGCGTGCTGCACGACAGCACGGGCATGCTCCCTATTACGGACGGTCGTGCACATCGACAAGGACATGCTCCTATGCTGCACGGCCGTGCTCAAAGCGCGGCCATTCCCATAATTCAACTGAGAGCACAGGCGTGCTCCCTGTTCAGCACGGCCGTGCTAATCGCGTGACAATGCTGTTCTGGGCAGCAATGAACAGGTTAAACAATTTAACCAAAAAGTCTTTAACACTCTCAAAAATCATCCTTAAGTTCATGACTAAACCATTAACATAAAACCCTCCATTTTCATGTCTTATGAATATTTTTGGGGAACAGCAGTCCTTTTATTATTTAACCAATTAAAATCCTAATTAACCAATTTTAGGGGAATAGGCGCAGGTTCATCATCAAACAACAATTCAACAACAATCATGATATAAACATACCACCACATATCAACACAACAATAATGCATATAATATTGCCATATTGGCATATAGCAACAACAATTATAGCAACAGGCATGTTAATAAACAGCATACAATTAACCTCGGAGTCATGAGAACCCCTCATCTTACACTACCTCCACTGCCTAGTGATTATACTATCCTTCTCCCCATACCTAGTTTGAAAGTTGCAGCAACGGTAGTCCCAAACAACAATCTGGTCACGTTCTCCCAAGCGGCTCAGTCCCAAATAAAGCCTTGGTCAATTAAAACATTAACCAAATTAGTTTCTAATCTAAACACATGAAAAGAAACTAAGAAAAGAGGAGAACGTTACCTACACAACTGGCACAGGCATACCATAGGCTTACCAAAGGTCTCCAAAACTCCAAAGAACGAACCAAGATTGATGGAGATAGGAACCGGGGTAGTTCTGACCGCATCAGGGTAGTAGCAGCCGTCAAGTAAGGGTTAAAATCATTAACCCTCGATTTCTATGCGATTATATAATCTGTGCACATAGCGCGACCGTGCTCTATTTCGGCACGGGCATGTCGAACTTAGCGTCAGGGAGACGCGGTCCGCACAATCGGCACAGACGTGCTGAATAACGGCACGGACGTGCGGAACTTAACGTCAGCAAGACGCAGTTCGCACAACGACATGACCGTGCTGCCTAACGGCATGGTCATGCTTGTGACTCAGCTAGTCACAAGACATGCTAAAACAGCACGGACGTGCTGGAAATCAGGACGGGCGTGCCAACGTTCCATAAAAGGACTTTTAAGCCAAAAATCTCACTTATCCCTTAACCAACCATTACAATTTAATCAAACAAACTTAAATAAAAATATTTAACGAAAAGTAGGGTGTTACACTATCTCACAAAAGCAAGCTATATATTATTTTATCAGAACATTTATAACACAAACTTCAGACAAGACGACACTGAAGAAATCTATGACAAAAATTGCTTGTGTGCAACATTATCTATCATCCATTATAGTAACATTAATAATTTTCATATCTAAACAATTATATGTTTCTGGTCATTGATATAGTTAGCAATTTGTTGAAAAGTTTAGTGTAGATGATTTTCATGACATGCATGAGAGATATTCCGCGTTTTGATATATTATTAATGTAATTAACGTTTTAGAACATATAATTATAAACATTTTGTATGAAATTTGATGTGTATATATTTGTTGGATAAACTTTAATTTTTATAGTTGACTCTCTCATCATCAAAGTCTAACTTCATCCGTGCTATTAGTGCATGCATACAAATTAAATTCTAAAAAAATTTACAGTTATATATATTAAAATTAAGAGTCAAGGTCCAAATTAGTTTCGACATCCATTTACTTGCCTACTTGTCTCATTAAACATCCTACTTGATCCGTTAGTAGTCCTGCGTGACGTGACCTATGACGAATTTTCACTTTGGAGAATGAATGAAAAGTGAAAAAATACATAATTTTCATGTATTTTGGATTCTAAAATTGTGCATATTTTTTCTCTTTTATTTGTTTTTCACGGACAAAATTCTTCATATGTCAAGCAAGATCACTAACGAGTCAGGTATGATGGTTAATGTGACACGTATGCAAGTAAATAGACGTCAGAACTAAACCTAGGAAATAATGTGTCCTGCGTTTCTAAATTTGAGGGACTAAATGATTAGTTTATTTTTTTTCACGGATTAAAAGTGACTCCGTGGAAATTTTAAGGGATCAATTCAAACATTCACTCTAAAATTAAACTTTTTTTTGCGGATAAAATTAAACTATTTAAATTAATCATGTTATTATAGACTCATTTGATATGAAAACGTCAGAGATCTATCACCAAGCAAAACCTCGGTTAACTAAACTCTCCTCAAAGAAACTAAACTTTCCTGAAAGTAAATAAAGTCGTAGTATATGAAAAGTTTTGCTATATAATAATAATAATAATAATAATAATAAATCAATCAATCTAGTAGCCATAAATTTGCCAAATAGAAAAAAGATGTAATTAGTAGCCTTGTTATTATAAAGATTTTTTATTATGTCAAATAATTATAAATTATAAAATTGTTAAAAAAATAAACTCATATTCTAACTATCTTAAAAATCATTCATTTCATAATTTATAATTAATTAACAATATAAAATACTTTATAAAAAAACGGTATAAAATATTTTACAATAACATTATATCAAAATTCTAAAACCTTGTGCATCTAGCCTAACGCCTGACTTGCCTAATGTATTTCTCAGCCTTTCGTCAAAAAAGTAAAATGAAATAAAAAATCTCAGTCTGCTTCTTTACCAAACATGTTAGGTCACGAAAATGAATTTTATTTTCATTATTATGGTGCATATGGTAGAAAAAATTCTAAAAAAACTAATAATCATGTAACAATAGTTTTACAGATCAACTAGATCCTTATTGAGTAATATACGTTTTGTACAAATTATTAGATCAATCTCAAATTAATACCCATTAATAGAAATTGTTAATTGCCAACTTGTTACAAAAATCATGAATTTCTAGCATGCCAAAAGTGTAAATGGGTATCCAAAAACTCAATACGGATGAATACTACTAAGAAAAACATTTTCATTTCTCCTTCTCTCATAATTTTTTTTAAAAATAAAAAAACCATTATCATAACTTATAGCATAAGATTAACAAAGAAAGACAAGTCTTTGCGTCTATTGCTGGGTAAGTTTGTTTCCACTTGTTGATTAGTCTTCTATTGGTTAACATTTATGGAATTTCATTAAATGTACTTCAGAGATATTTTTTAGGTGTTATCCGAATAAGAGAAATTTCTTATTTTTTATTATTTAATATATGTTATATCAATTATAGTATTAAATATGCAGAAAAAAATATAAATAATGATGACTCACAAAATTAATGCAATATAATATACACTAAATAATACAAAAAAAAAATCTAATTCCAAAGATGCGTAAGAAGTTTTATTATTATTATTATTTTTGATGAACCACCGTAATTAATGTTTTTTCTCCTCAATGACATTTCAGGATATCCCACAAGCTTCGACTCTTTCGACTGACTATGAAATGAAACATCGATCGGCTGTTTAGAGTAGAGAATTAACTCTTGATTTTCGTAATCTCTCAATTGAAGTGTCGCCATCAGAATTCGAACTTATGTCTTTTTTTTTATGGGATCGAAATACTTACCATTTCGATTAATTTTGGATTGATTTTATTATTATTTTACCTCTTCATATCGATGACTCACCCCTGAGGTCATCACCATAAAAGTGGAAATAGAGGCAGAAGAGACGAGTTTGGTATATTGCCAGAGATGGGAAAAAGACCCAATAACATGCCCGCTCCGATGAAAATATAGGACCAGCTCTATAAGAATGAAGGGTAACCCAAGAAAACATATAAAATATATATTAGAGAAATGACTTTCTGAAGGACATCCCCAAAATTTTTAAGAATACCTTTTATAAATAGCATATTTATCAAAATATTTTCTTAAATTTTTTTTTTATCATTTGGCTCACTCATAAATATATTATTTGTGAGTGGAAAAAATGTTTGCACTCTTGCAAATATGATATTTGCTAGTGAGTTATTTTTTGAGAATTGTTCACTCTCAAATATGATATTTGTGCATACTTATATATTTACGAGTAAAGTAAGTATTCGCAAATATCATATTTGCGAGTGAAGAAAAATTTCTTTCACTCGCAAATACCTTATTTGTAAGTTCCGGATGATTTCTCAAATAAGGTATTTGCGAGTATGAAAAATTTTTCTTCACTCGCAAATAAGGTATTTACGAGTTGGTAATTTTTTTTTTGAATCTCGTAAATAAGTATAGCATTTTCGCAAATATCTTCTTCATTAGCAAATATCATATTTATGAGTGAGTTATTTTTTGAGAATTGTCCACTCGTAAATATTATATTTGCGAGTGAAGAATAAAAAATGCCTCTTTAATGGGGATATTCTGATAAATATATTATTTATAAAATATTCTTAATAATTTGAAGGATGCTCTTAGCAAAGCCCAAAACAGAAACCGTTAAAGCCCAAACATATTTGGGTCTCCAAACAAGATAGTCCAAATAAGCGAGAAGCCTTCAGTTAACGTGGCAGTGGGCCGCCAACAGGGAAGTAAAATAGCAACGAGCGAATCAAGAAATCGAGTCTAGAAGATTATGGATTTTGATTGAAAGCAGCGGGGTCAACGTGTTAAACCAGCTAATGACAACCTGATTAAGGGTGTGTCTGTTTTTTTTTTTTTTTTTTTTTAAGATATCCTCCTGTATAAATATGCAATTATAAAGATTAATCCCTCAAGAAAAGTAGGATTGCAAGGGCTGTGAAACTCTCCCTCAAAAGTTTTAACTAGGGATAGCAAAGTGGGTCAACCCGTCCCGCCGCGCCATTAACACACCTTAAACTGGGGGGAAATCCGTTTTAGTCGTGTGGGTTGAACCCCTCAACCCATCCCGTCTAATGGTGGGTTGACGGTTTGACCCGCCAAACACATGAAACCTTAAATTGAGTTGGTGGGTCGACGGGTTGGCGGGTTGGCCTGCTATAAAAATAAAAAAAATCATATAACATTTCTTTTTTTTTGGACAATCTTCATAGTTTTTCTTTAATTATAATTAAAAAATTGAAATAATCTTATCATATAGCATACAATTCATGTTATAAAAGTAAAGATATTATTTTTTAATATGAAATAATTTCAAGTAATAATTATATTAAATTAAATAATATTAAATAAGTAATAAATAATTAAAAAATAATTTTATTTTTTAATATGGCGGGTTGGCGGGCCAATCCATCACCAACCCGCCACCGACCCGTTTTTGGGTGGGTTAAACGGGACGAGTCAAAGTGGGTTGGTGGGTTGAGGGCCTCAAACCACCTCGCCAAATTTTGGAGGGTTGACGAGTTGACCCGCGGGTCACGACCCACTTTGTCACCCCTAATTTAACGTTGCTGCATTTCTAGGGCTCAGATTCGAACTCGAGTCCGAACCCTAGAAATGCAAAGGGTGTGTCTAGATACTCGTTTACAAAATTGAATTTTGATAAATTAGATTTTTTAAATCGAGTTTTGATTAAAAATGGATTTATCGTAATTGTTTTAATATTTTATTATTAAAAATGGTTTTATAAAATAAATATTATTTGAATAATATTAATCAAATTAGCTTTTAGATACAAAATTATTAATTTGGTGCATGATATCAACATTAGAAGAATTAACCTTTTTAAATCTCTTATGTGATGTTTGGTTCAAAGAATGTTTTATTCTTAATTAAACTATATTTTTAAGAATCTCATTTATAGGATTTTTTCCCACCCTCATATATGGGAATAAAATATTGTTTTATTCATTAAATTTATTATTGATCATTTAAGTTTGAGAATAGTTTTTTATCTCTCATATTAAACATGAGAAAAAAAATTCACCTCGCATTCCCACAAATGCAAAATATATCTCATACCAAATATCACCTTAAACGGTTGCTAGGCATGCACTACTAAGAAATTTTTGCAAAAAATATTTCATCCTTCTTTAATATTATGTGTGCTTGGCCTATTCCCACCAAGTACAAAGAATGAGAACGTCTATGGAAGAAGAAGAAAGGGATGGACCACAAATATGAAAAAGAAAACGTATTGAAACCTACAAAATTGAAGCTATTAGTGGCATTCTATAAAATTTGAAGCGATTTTGTAAAAAATTATAAAATAATAACTAAATATTGTTTCTCTTCCTCTTTAATAAAAATGTTTTTGTCAGAAGTTAGAAAATTCAACTTTTTCTAAAAACCGCTTTTTTAAGAAGTGGTTTTTATAAAAAGCTTAAACTAACAAACATCAAAATGTCCCAAGTAATTTTTTTTTAACAAAAAGCATTTACCTGAAGAAAACGTAAAAGAACAAACGACAAGCAAAACTATAGTTACAAAACTTAATTCATCAAAACTTATTATTACAAACAAATTTCCATACATACTCTTAATATTATGTTTTAACATTTTTATGTATTAAATATATCATTGAATTTATGTAAAGTAAAATATCAAATTACTTGATATATATAATTTGATAATTTTATGTTCATATAAAAATACATATCTTTGGGACTCGAACAATTATACTTTGATTTATATGCCTTTAATTTTGATGTATTATGAGTGTAAAAAATTTTACATTATAAATTAATCATAAATAACTCTTTTTACACTAACAATATATTATAACTAAAAATTCATTTTATATTCCCTCAAACTTCAGATAATCATATGTATTTGTATTATTTTTTGGTACAATAATTTTATTTGTACAAGTTGTCAAGTTATTTTCTCTCAGATCAATAACGCATCAACGTGTTAACATTTTTAGTTTAGAAAATGAATAATGGAAAGATTTTAGTTTGCAACTGATACAAGCAAAGGAAAATCATTTACCCAAAAAGCAAGCAAAAGATAAATTATATTTACAATATTAGCTTCGTCACTTGCAATATCTGATGTAAAAATGTATGAAAAGTTTATTAATCAATATTGTTTGTAAAATTATATTTAAAGTTCATCTGAATCCCCTACCCACCTCTAATTTTACTAGGAAATTCGAGGGAGGGAAGGACATAAGGAATAGGGGTTTTCCTGATACGTATACATGTCCTGTCTGAAGGAGGGTAGATCATCCGTCTGAAAATGGTATTCCATTTTTTGTCGTAAAAGAAATATATTTATAATAAATAATATAATCAATTTTTCAAATGACATGTTTTAAGTGATTGATACAAGAAATGAAACACTATTTTATGACAAATGGTTTTTATCCCTGTCAGAACTCTGCTCATGCATAGCATGTGCAACCTTATCACTTAAGCAGACAATCACAGTAACCTATGTGATCCAACTCAAATTTATGAGGCATCATCGAAGTCTCTGCAACTCAGGGGATCGGAGCCAACATCCCAGCCTTTCTCTGCTTTTTACCATTAAAGGGAATAAAGCATTGCCAAACCCAATTTCACATGCATATGGCTGACACATGACGATAATGATGACCAACCGCTTTACCAAATTAAATTTAGGAAAATGTTTTTGAAAGTTATTTTTCAATATAGATATATGTTGAGATATATTATATTATTATTATTATTATATTTTAAAAGTTGAGTAGATATAGTATATATAATATACGGATATGACAAATGTACTGTTGAATTAATAAAGTTGTAAAATTTATATATGCTAACTAATATTTTTCGGCCCCTGCCTTTTGAGTTTGGATTACTTCAATAACAACGCAAATTAGAAGATGACAAATTATGACAAGATCCAAAAAGTTAATGTTTCAGAAAGTTTCATTTTATGCTGGTACTAATTCGGTGGCTTCAAACAATTAGATATTGGTTTGGGTAAACAATAGCAAAGATGCTTAAAACCTTGTATAAGCTATACAAAATGTTTACTTTTAACTCACGCCTTGTTGAAGTCTCAAATTAGTTAAGACAATATATTAATATTAGTTAGTATGAAATGAAATTATTACCATATTCTTCGAATTCTGACGAAGAATCGAGTGGTTGGTCCTCGTTGAAGTAACTGTCAGGTTGTTTGTCACACCTTTTTGAATATACTAGTAGATCACATTAGAATATGCCCCTTTATCCCCCTTATTTCTCTAGAAACTCCTGCTCATAGATTACGAAAAAATAACCTACCACAATTTATGATATTAATTGTTCTACAATGTGTAAATCTCACATCCACATGTAGCAACTTCTAATGATCCCTTTCCTTTAGATTTTGAAAAAATTGATTTAGAAGAAATTGATTTTGAAAGAATTGATTTTAAAAAAATTGATTTAATTTAGATAATGATATTTTGAAAGTAAATTTAGAAAAATTGATTTTATTTGAATCATAAAGTAAAATCACTTTTAAGATTTAAACATAAAGAATATTTTGGTCTCACACTTAGAATCAATTCTACTCAACAGGAAAGCTAGAAATTCTTGTTTTTTTAAAATCAATTCTAGCCAACTCAGAATTGATTTTATTGAATGCCAAATTTAAAACAAACACCTTCAGAATCTCAAAATCACTTTTATTAAAAGCAAAAATTGATTTTAAGTCATCTAAAATCTAAATGAAACCGGCACTAATATGTGTTTGGAATGAAAAGTACTTTCAAGTTTGAAATCGTATCCTGAAGACAAATATAGGAATCCACCACTTTAGTGAAAAATGATTAAAGCCAGTTGCTCAAGTATGGAAAATGCAAATATATTTTACAAAAATATTGCCAATATATACTTACACTTCTTATAACACAAACTCAAGAGAATCAATATACTTTGTAAAAGAATGTCGTATACAATAAAATTCAACCTCAGATCTCAATCTAATTTTTCTTACTATTTATTACCATATATAAAGATTCCGAAAAGAATAGTGCAATAGTACTGGCTTGATCAGATGTGTCCCTCGCCCATGGTGCACTGCATGGTATTATTTTGAGCTAACTTTCTTCAAATTCTGCGCAAACATGGTTGCCTTCATTGCTTAGAAAGCAAACATCAATTGTTTCCTTATTATTTTTTAAGCATTTTAACCAGAAAAGGTAACATTTAATTAGAATGGGAATAATATTATAGCATAAACATGAAACAAATTGAATGGCTTAACTTACAGTTCCGCCACAACCTGCTATATAGTCCATTTCAAGAACGAGAGAAAGAAAATCGAAAGGGTATATTGGATTGGGATTTTAAAAGACTATAACATAAAAATATCTTATGAATTTTAATTGATTATGTAATAATGTAATGACTTATAAGATTTTTTTTAAAGACTTTTATAATCAAGATTTTATTATTTGGATTTTAATGGATTTATATCATAAGAATTTATAAGATTTTGAAGGATTATATGGATTTATAAAATTTGAAAAGAACACATAATAGAGAATAAAATCATAATTTATAAATCAGATTATATTTCTGTAATGGAGAATAAACATATAAACTCTAATTATAACTTTACATTGCAAAATCACTTTTATAGTAGATAAGACAAAATATTCACATGTTTTTGTTCACACCTTATTATATTTATATAGTGAAAGAAAATTGTGAACTTAAAAAAATAAAATAATTTTATTTTCATAATATCATAAATATTGTATTCTATAATTTTATTGCTTGTTGTTACTGATATATGTTAGCTATCAAGAGTATATAAATTTGATGTGTCATTACTTGCATATCAATTCTACTCTATACTTAGATAGTGATTGACCCAATTTTTTTTTAGGCTTAAAAATTACTTTAAAGTTAAAGTTAAAAATAAGTGTTATAAGAGCATGTTTGAGACAATTTATTTTTTTTGAAAAATGCTTTTTTTCCTAAAATAAGTTGCTTTGAAATTATTCTAATATGTTTGACAAATTAGCTTGAAGTAAAAAAAGTTTTTTTTATAGAAAAAAGTGATTTTCAAGAAAGCTAAAAATTTTAAGCTTATTTGAAAAAAAAATTGATTCTTTTGAAACCAATCATAATTTTCCTTTTTACCCTATATTACTAACTATCAAACAAATATTATTATTCTATACAAACAACTTCATAACTTTTTTTTTTGTAATTTACAAGTATTTTTTACATCATCCAAACAAAATAGATTATCTTAAAATCTTTTTTTAACAAGTATACCCAAATAAAAACTGATTCTCATTATAATCGATTATTACAATAAATATATAATCGATTATTGAAGTAAATATCTTAAAATCGTTTTGTTTGGTAATTTACGTTCGGTTGAACGATAACCATGAGGGAAAGAGAGGGGGAGGGAGAGAGGGTAGAGAGAGGGAGGGAGGAAGGGAGAGGGGGAGAAAGGGGAGAGATATAGGGAAGGAGGAGAAAGAAATGTATAAACATAAGGTGAAGAGAAATAAAGATTAAGAATCCTGAAAAATCTCGTGTGTTAGGGTAAAACTTTTTGTTACTAAAAAGTCACACAAAATCCCACAAAATCCACCTTAAAAAATAATCCGTCGAAAACAAGAAATTTTTGAATACCACAAGACTTTTTATTAGTTATAAAAAATTTTGATTGAATATCACTAAATTTGGATTAACTCTTTAAAAAATCCTAATATTCTTGATTGAATATCACAAGACTTATTTAAATTACTTAAAAATATTAATTGAATATCATAAGACTTTTTTATCATAAAAAAATCTTTTAAAATCTTTCACAATCTTAATCCAATACATCCTCGTAATCACAAGAATACTTGAATATCAGGATATTCCAGATTAACCTTGAGAAACCATCCCATGGATAACGACATGAATACGAACTTCTAGAAGTGCCAGGAAGCACACATTTCTTGATAGCCATTTATTCATGCCAGTACGTACCCTTCTAAAAGATTGGGCTTGGCATTTTGTTTCTCGAGTATTGAAATAAAAAACACAAATGCCTGTAATGTGATTAGTATATATAGCTAGTTAATATATATAGCTAGGCACCCAGCTCATTGTAACAAACTAGAATTTTCACGAAGATCATGATATTATATAACTTTAAATTCGGATAAAAGATTAGCTTCGAAGAAATAGAATCATCGAGAAACCATGTGTCAAAAGGTGTCCATGATAACCATGTGCTTCAAATTCGCACCTAGAAACCCTCAAATTAAAAGATGGAGTACTTCAGCATATTTTGACTCTTGAGTATCAAATATCAACACCAAACTGATCAGAGACACAATAACTAAGAAGATCGATATTCAATGAAGCAATTTGAAGAAATCAGAAAAGCGCGCAGCCTTTTACTCTCCTATTTAGGACATGAGGCTAAATAACCAAGTTGATCAGCTAACACATCTATATCTTCAGCACCTAATACATCTTCATCTTCAATCCCCTCTTTGAACAAATCTTGCCAAAACACTTCATCAATGTCTTTATCTCTACTACTTCCAAGTTGAATATAATCTTCCTCTAGGTTCTTTTGGCTTCCACTTTGTCCCTCTATATTCAAAACAAGGTCCAGGTCTGATACCTCAAACTCTAATAATTTGTCAGTGTATTCCTGCGATTCAAGTTTAACAAAAGCTGAGCAATCTTCAGCATAATCTAATTGTTCACCTACTTCAACATTATTACTAGGGCGCCCTTGATCAATAGGTCTCCTCCTCTTCATGGAAAAAGGTTCCTCCTGCAGCTCCTTTCTCAATTCCTTTTGTTGAACCAATTGTTGTACGAAGTTTGGATTCTGCATTGCCCTTGCCAAGAAGTTCATCATCTGTTGCTGTTTCTGCTCGGTCCTTTTAAGCCTACCTTCCATGTCTTGAAGGTGAGCTCTGGTATTCTGCTGCTGTTGTCTAAGTTTCACCAACTCCATCATGAGAACTCGCTTGTCACGCCTCAACCGATCAACTTCTCCATCTAATCCAAACCGCCCCACTTCAACACAAGGGTCTAGAGCTTGCTGTAAAACTTGTGGTTGAGTTGCTTTCCTCCTTCTAATTTTCTTCAGAAGAACCCTTTGTCCTCTAAGAAACATCTCATTAGCAAACTCCCACCTATCTGGATCAACCTTTTTAAACCCCTAAAATATTATAACATAAAATTCCTTCTTCATGTTCAAATCCACAAGGCAATTATATATGCTTTGAGAAAGGCATATGATTAAACTCTAAAGCAACCCTACAAGTGCTAAGCATATGAATTATGATAAAAAAGAAACACATCTTAAGTTCATACAAGCCTTTCATATATAGATATAGCATCAGCATCACTAGTCACTACACATGATAAAGGCGCAAACTAATACAGTCTTGCATCATTTCATATTGTGATTTTTCTACTTTATCCTTTTGAAGACATCAGACAAAAACTAAATGTCAAAAATAGGGAAACCCAATAAACATAAAGGATAAATTGGGACCATTCAAACCTACCGATTAAGTCGCAACTACCATAATAAAACAACAGGAATGAAGATATATAGAAGAAACACAAACGCATTCCAGCAGCTAATTATGAACTTGAAAGAATTAAGTAACTAAGATGAGATTATCATTAATTGTTTCTAAATGAAATCCATAATATAAAAAAACAAAAGAGACTGAAACAAAACCTAGCTTTCCCATGCTATTGTCGCCATTTTGAGAAGATTAATTAATTACTTCATCCCATCACAGAGAGAAACATGAAGAATAACATGTCATGTTGATAGAAAGAGAATTAGTTACTCACATAAGTGTTAAGTTGCCTAACAAAGCTGGAGAAGTTGTTGTGCTTGAAGAATCTGGGGAGAAGGCTAATAGAAAAAGCCTCGGGATCCCACACAACGAAGCTGTTGTTACCTTTACTCCAGGAGACAATATGATTTGTGGAAGGGTCATCAACGATGTCATATGTTTTTGTGAGGAATGGTGGAGGACCACTTTCATGAATCCCTTCCATTGGTTGGGGAGGAGCAACTATTATTGGCTGCTGATCACCATCACCACCACCACCACAAAAGGACGAACTTTCACCGAGAAACTTCTCCTTCACTCTATTCATATTGGAATATATCTATATATGGAGATCAAGCTTGGATCTGGGGTGTCTTTCTTCCTTGAATAAAAGATGGGTTTGGCTTTGACTTTGAGCTTTGTGAGGCTCTCAAAGTCTCACCACTCAACAACTTTGGAAGCCAAACCTGATCAATACAGTGAAGTTCAAGTATTCATAATAAATTAAGGAACAGTTTTGGAAGATAGGGTTTGAATAATAACAGGTGAAACTGAAAGGATGGATCAAGGGTTCGGGAAGATCAGATATAATGTTTCTCTATAGAAGTTAATTATAGCTCATAGCTAGAACAAGATCAACTTGGGGGGCGCACACACAAAGAGAGAAAGAGACTGTCTGAGCAGTGAGTGAATGTAGAGAGTTGTGTGATGTTGTGGCAGATGGGGAAGGAAGCGTTTGGATTGGAGCCATGTTGAGGAATCAGAAGCAGGTGCAACAAGAGTTTTGTTCAATTTTTAAATAGCTAGCTGCTGATGCTTTTATTCTTTTCCTTTTTAGGGAGGGAGTGGGGCAAGGTGAAGTGCAATGAATCCAACATGTTCATTAGATATTTCTCTCTCTCTTTGTTGTGTGTTTATTTCTCCTTTGGGAAAGCCGTTGCAGCTTGCATTACACTGTTTAATTTTGGAGAATTTTTTAAACAATATTAAGATGACATTTCATTTATGAAAATATAAATAAATATTAAAATATCACAAATTTTGAAATAAAATAAAAATATATATAAAATATATGGAATTACTATTTAAATATATTATACAAATAATATACCTGTTAAATTTGTTATCATGATCACCAACCAAAACACAAGAAAAAAAGCGGAGATATCTATAGATTAAAATCATCTCCTCTCCTTTTGTTTTCTGTCAACGGCTAGGGCAATGAAAAGCTGGGCATGTGCTTAAGAAAATATAAATAGTAATCCCTTTAAAAATATGACTCGTGCATATTCAAGAAGTTGCTAAACCAATTTTATAATTTTTTTTTCTTTCTATTATGTCCCTTTTGGGCCATCTCCTATCTGATTGTGTTTGTCCTTTCTAATTCATCCTCCACATGGTAACGGGGTTGTCATGTCCAAATATCTAATAATATTGGAATAAAAAATTATCATCCCATACCTATTTTCTCAATACTATTTTTTACACACAATTTATATCATTATTTTGTGAATAAATTATATTTCATCACCTTGATGTTTATCAAAATAACAATAAATCTCAGACATAATCATAAATTACACTTTATGTCATTTTTTAGTGTTGATTAATTATTGATTTTTTTGACTAAAAAAATATATTTTTCACTCAAATTGGTAAAATAGATCGAAAATAATACAAATTCAACATCGTTAAAAATCGAAAAGAATGAATCTGCGAACTAACTCACAACACCTAGTTTAATGACATAAAACGGCAAAATGCCTACAAATGTGACAAAATCAGAGTGACCAGAATACTCAAGCCTCCGGATCTGTTCTGTTGACGTCCAAGTCTTGATTGAATCTGTAATGGATCGAAGCTGATCTATCAATCTGAACCAAATGAACTTCGCAACAAGATGGGGAACCAAACAACACAGCACCAAGATGACGAACAAAACAACGCCACACTCAGACGACGAAATCACGGAAAAACACGAAAGAAAAACTAGATCTATGTGAAAAAATCACTTATTTAGATAAACGGAGAGGAAGAACGGCTGAAAGTGTGAAAAACAGCTTCTTTTCATTTATAATCTAGTTGCCAAACAACTCAAATTATTTTACAAACAGCTTTTCCCCCCTCAAAACAGCTTAAATCACTGTAATCTATCTATCCCAAACATTCCATTAAAAAGGATTTTTAAAGATTAGTCTCAGGCTTTTTTATTTTTTTGGGTAACAATATTATAAGTATGGAATATCCATCACTGTTTGCAATGACTAATCTCCGTCGAGGAACATATTAGGTACACAAAGTGAGTTCTCCCCTCCAAACCAGGTTTCTCCATACGCAAGAGTCAGAATTCGAATCTTTGACCACTTGCTTAAGGTGTCCGAATCCGTTACCACTCGGGCCAACCACATGTTGGTTACGCTTTCTTGTTTACAAAATAAGGTTGAGTTTTTTAATTTGAAAAATAAAATGTATAATTTCCATTTTTTATAAAAAGGAGTCTAATTTATATAAGTATTTATTTTTATAATCTATTATATACTTACTTTGCTCAAAGAGATTATTTTTTTAGTACACTTACTAACAAGTGAGGGATATTAAATGTGTATATGCTATGTAATTTATTTTATTTTATTCTTGTTTTTTATAGTCGTTTAGTTCAACAACTTCTAAACGATCACACTTTCAATTATTTTGTCTATAGAATATACAATTTATTATACTAATTGTCGTTAATAAATATTATAAAAAATATCATTTAAATAGACATATTTGAGGACAAGAATAAAGATAAATCTTTAATAATCTTCTTAATGGTTATAAAGGTTGCATTAAAATCCACGTCCATGTAAATACTTATTATATAAACTTATAAAAATTATATATATATATATATATATATATATGTTCATATTAAAATATTTTACGTCATGCATAGACAAAATAATTTAAAGTAAACACTTTTCTAATAAACAACTAATTAAATTATTACTGTGCATTGTCAACCAATCAGAAATCATGGTATGAGTGACTTTTAAGGTAGTTAGGATAAGAGTCAAACATTTTAGGTTATGTGTCATTTTATGATTGATTGACTGTGTACAAATTTTTTACACTGACAATGCATATCAATTAAATCCTAATTTGTATATCATAATTTGAAAATTTTATATTTAGTCATATCGATCAAATATGCTTGTTTAAAGATATTTTTATCATATTTATCAACAATAATTATTATAATATTTCATATCTTCTATAGATAAAATAATTGAAAGTATGATATTGATAACCCGCTGGTTTATCTAGTTTTTACAATGATTAATCAGGGGATTTGATAGGAATTGTTGAGTTTATTCTGAATTTTACCCGTGATTTTCTTTGTTTATTTTTAAGTCGTGTCTTGAGTCTTTTTAGTTGTTTTAGTATTTTTTTCTATACTTTTGAGTCAGTTATGTTTAATTCGGTGCTCGTGCTTTTAAGTACCTGATTAAGTCCAAAAGTGAAGCTTTGGAAGCAAGGGAGTGAAGAAGAAGATAGAAAACTAAAAGATTGATGCATTCTGGAGGGAGTTATTCACCTCGTGATTGGGTTCTCGTCTCGCGAATGAGCGCTGTTAGATTAGGATTTAAATTGCTAATTTTAGCCCCGCGAATGTGTGCAAACAGGATGTATTTAAATCCGATTGTAAACATGATTAGGTTATGTTATTTACACCTTACGCTTCGATTAGCTTCGGATTATTATTTCGAATTTTGATTTTTATCGACTTTTGTTATGTATCTTGGAGTTTATTCAATTGATTTGGTTTTTGTTTCAATGATGAGGAGCTAAATTCCCTATTCTAGGATGAAAATGTAGCCACTTATGAAGGTTTTGTAATGTTATGGATAAATCCTAGTTTCTTATCATTGCGTTTATGTTTTTCTCATGATTTTAATGCTTTCAGTTGTTGGCTCAAGAAATAATTGAAAGTTAAGCCAATCATAATGAGACCATAAGGAGATTTCTGTGTCTAGAGCATTGGGCAAAAACTATAGGTTAATTTGAGACCGTGAAGGGATAAGAACCTTGTGCAATTTCTATAGAGAATCATTAAGCTTAATAAACTGTTTGGTCAATAATCATCATAGAAATATAGTCGGTTAGGAATCAAGGTGTAAATTTTAGTGTGCTACAACCCAGACATTAAAATAAATTAGAAATATTGGTTGATAATTGTTGTTGTTAGAAAATAGGATGGATTGTCATAACTGTTCCAAACCGGAGTTTGTATATGAAGAAGGATTTGCTGTCTATGAGAATCCAGATTCATAGATCGGTGAAATAGGAGCCCCTAGAGCTTTCTCAATTTGAAGTACACGCATATCTTTTTTTTGGGCAACCATGTTATTAGTACAAAGTATCCACCGTCGTAAACAGTGAGTAATCTCCGTCGGGGGACCTAGACGACATTTAAGGGTTGTCCCCTCCCAACTAGGTTTTCTCCATACGCAAGTGTCAGAAATCGAATCCTTGAACACTTGCTTAAGGGATCCGAACTCGTTACCCCTCGAACCAACCACATGTTGGTACACTCTTATCTTTAGTCTTGAACTTTATTTCTTGATTTGATCTTTTCATAATTCATTCTTTTAATTATTATTTTTTTTCAATTTCCTTTGTGAACTCAATGGGGCGTTTGAATAGTTATCAATTTTGAGAAGTGATAATTGGTCATATCAATCCTTGTAGTGTTCTATTTCGGAACTACCTAGTTCTATATTACTTGCAAAGATTTAGTGCACTTGCTAAATTCGTACCAGATATTCATTTAGAAGTTGTTGAACTAAATGAGTAAAAAAAAACATAATAAAAAATTTGTTTATCACATAATTGATACACATTTTATATCCACTATTTGTTAGAGTATATACCAAAAAATGTTTGTTTGAGTAAATACCTAAATGAATTATATTCCTTTTTTAAATATTACCAAATTATATATTTCATTTTTCAAATTAAAAAAATCAACTTAAAATTGTAAACAAAAAATAATAAGATTAATCTTTAAAAAGATTTTTTTAATATATATATAAATCTTAAATAACTTATTAATATTTTTATTATGTGTAAGTAACTTAACGGTGTTAAATCAATAGTTAATCACTATTCAACACTAAAAAAATGGAGTGGAGTATAATGTATGGTCAAGCTTGAAGTTTACTGTTATTTTAATAAGGTTTTTCTATCATGTACAAACTTGCATATATTAAAAAATTAATAATAGTAATCTTTTCTTGAAAAATGTTACATTCAATATTAAAAGCTTTTTATATATTGATTTCTTAGCATGTGCAAGTTTACACATGATAGAAAAACTCTTTTAATAAACTTAAAGGGAGTGAAGTATAATTGCTTATATTTGTTTCATATCACCTTTTTAAAATCCTCCAAAAATTTACATCATCCTTTTTTTATGGACATCATGTATCCTGAAAAAATAGAGAGTTTGAGTATCTATGTCTAATCAGAATGTGTCACCTCAATTAAATAAGTCATGTCAATGTCATATGAGATAAATCTTTCATTTTTTATTTTTTTATTTTTAAAAAATACGAAATATTGATTCAATTATGGCCCACAGCTGGTTGCCAGCGACGATTTTCCAGCAGCTGGTTACGGCGATGATAACCCTATAGATATATCCATTAATTAACCAATTAATACATACGATTAACCATATAGATATACCATACGATTAACAGTTGAGGCTTGTCTTAAATACTTATTACAAAAAAGTGCATGGATGCCCCCCAGAAATCTTAAATTGTTGATTAGTAAATAAAAAACAGATAACTAAATTTCATTACTGTAAACTTGATGAAGAGGTTATTATAAATATTTTTAAAGGAAGTTTATTTTAATTTTGCTTAAGTTTTAGTTTAATTACATTTGACATTTTTATTATTTTTAAAATTACATCACCGATTATTTTTAATAGATATTTATGTTATCATTATACTTATTCATTTGAAATTTATATTATTATTATACTTACATCCTTTAAAACATAAATCAAATCTAAAATATACAATTAATTAAATATCACCCGATTATAGTGTAATTTCCTCATTTTTAAATTATAAAACTAATCATTGACTTTTAAATTTGCAATCTCCCACGTTGGCCTATACAACCTATGTTGAATCATTGGGATTTGTTTTTTTTTTCTTTTATGTTTTCTCTTATATTATTAAAAAAATAAAAAATAAAAATCCAAATTCATTCGTGACAAAACATATGAAGTGATATCTGATCGCTACCAAATAAATAATATCCATTTTGAACATTTTAATCACAAAAATTTAAAATGACATAAACATTATTTCTAATAAGAATTAAAATATCCTTAAATTTTAGGCATAATAGGTTGGTTGATCCTATACGTTTATTTAAATTTTATATCGGTCCTATAAGTTATATTTTTTTCAAATTGGCCTTATACATTATGTTTCGTTTTTACATAAGTCATTTTCCGTCAATTTTGACCTTACGGCGTCAGATCAAAAGCCATGTGTAACACTAATACAATATCACTTTAGGTCAAAACTGACGAAGTTAGGTCGAAATTGACAGAAATGACTAATGTAGAACGTAATATAACGTGTAGGACCAATTTGAAAAAAATAAAACTTATGAAATCGATAAGAAAATTTAAATAAATATATAAGATCAATCAATCTATTTTATCTTAATTTTTAATATGAAAATAACTATTTTAAATATTATTTAACATTCATAGAAACTTGTCAAAAAAAAATTTTTAGGAACTAAAATATTCAAAATTGATATTTTTATTTTTGAGGATATATATGATCGAATTTTTTATTTACTTCAAATACAGGATGTGGGCACCTACAAAAATTGACAACCTCTGTGCTAATGCAGTTGCACTGTACACCACTGCCTGCCTGTCTGCCTCTGGCTCTGCTAAGCCAAACCCATCGAACCCACTACACATCAAATCCCATCCTTACAACTGCTGACAACCACTCATAAGTGCGCCCCCCGCTTCCTGTGGTTCAACGATGCACCGCATTTTCACCCGTTATTACAAGTTACCGTAGCTTCAAGTCGGTTATCCATTAGTTTATTTTATTCCAAAAACTTACCTATTTTGACCATTTTAACATGTGATTTAGAGCAAGTGCATCGTTTACTTTTTGCCATACTTAACCAGCTAAATATCTAAATCCAATAAGTATCTCAATTTTGAGATGCACTTCCACAAGCATGGATGCTCAAAAAACTTCGTAGGAAAAATAATTTTTTTAACATATCAATTTAAAAATTGATGGATTCATTTAAAAACTTTTTGAAAGTTGCTGGATTAAAATGATGAAATATTTAAGTTGTAAAAATAAAAATGGGTGATATGTAAAAATGTGATCCATTTAAGAATTTCAAAATGTAAGAAAATAGAATGTTGAAATAAAGTTGCTCTTATAATCATAGATAATGTTTGGTGTAAGTGAATATTGTTAGGAACTTGGATATGAAGATGAAAGTTTTCAATATTTGATATAAATTTTAAAAAATTATTACAGAACATAAAAAAGGTCCGAAAATAAAGATGAAAATATGTCAGATCGTTTGTCATGGGTCAATGGTTTAGCCTATTTTACTAAAAGTTAGGTCAAAGTTTTTAAAACAGTCTATATAGCTAAAGAGATCAGACTGAGGTTTTAAAAAAATCTATTAGGTCTATCAAACCGGTCTATTTAACTTACATATATAGATGGATACATATTTAAAGATCTTGTTGAAAAGTAAATTTTTAAATAGGCTTTCAGGCCATACTAAACTTTGAAGTATGATCGATCTTAAAAATTACCCTATATCACATTAATAAGACAAACTCTAACATTTGGATTGAAACACAAGTCAAACCTGAGAATGAAATTCGTAGGAGTATAGTTTTATCTGATAAAAAACATTACATAAACCAACTTTTTCCTGAAGACCCAATTGTCGTGTTTGTTTAATACTTTAATATTTTCACATATGTATGTTAGGTTCAAGTTGAAAGAGTTTGAATCTCTTTAATATATATACTGTGCTTGTATGAAGAGATTTTGAGATGAGAGAAAAGTCCTGAGAAAAAGTAACTTTTATTACATGGCAAAGGAGAGAAATAGGGACCGACAAAAAATAAGATCTCTGCTTTGGTGGAGAGATTTCTGAAAGACAATAGAGTTTACAATTTGAAATTACATATATAACCATGTTATCTCTTCCTCTCACGGTTCTGTCACTTCGATGCCATAATCTCATCTAGCATCTTTCTGTTATATAAATTTTGATATTTTTTATTCGTTATATTATATTATATTATGTGTGTATTTTAATATGTATATATTTATAAGGATAAATATGCATTTATAATAAAAAATTATTTCTTTTTTTCCACCTTTTTATATAATCAAACAAGTGAAGAGTTAATTTTTTTTTCTCTTCTATTTCTCTCACATCTCCTTTAATCTAAATAACTTAAAATTTTATTCATTTTATATTCATTTTTTCATCTTTTTCCTTATTTCTATTTTAATCCAAACGAAGCGATAGTCCTGAGTTTAATACATCAATTCATGTATATATATGAAAAAATACTATTAAGAAGGATTTATGCATAAATATCTAATAATATTCGGGAGATTAATCTATCATCAAGAGAGCCTACAAAACAAAACAAAAATATTTTACTCTTTTCTTTCTATCCAATCACCTTTCACTTTATTTTATTCTCTTTAAAATGAAGACATGAAGTCAGGTGGGCACCATTTCAATGATCGTCATGACTTAATTAAACACAGCTCTAATGTCAAGAAAAAGGAGAGAAAAAAATAATCAATCCAACAATATGTTAACGCGGCATGAAATCCTCAATCCAACAATATGTTAACGCGGCATGAAATCCTCAAAGAGGGCAGGATTATATAGAAAAAATAGTCTGAATTTTTCTTTTTGCACTTTTGTACAAGTAGTAAGCTCCAATTTATTTTATTTTATTATAAACAAAGTATAGTTTTCACGCAGTCAATTCTCATGAACTGTGTGAGAATTAATTATTAATAGTTTATTTGTAAATACAAGTTTTTATTGTATTAGATATAATAATTACTTTGGAAGATTAGTTAATTTATTAATAATTAATTGTTACATTATTATTCTATGTATGAAGGTTTCATATACTTATTTATAATGATTTTTCTCCATTTAATCAAATATAATTTTATTTTATTTTTTCCTAATTCTCTAATATCGTTTCATGGATATTATGTCTCCCAATATGGTATCAAGTACCTGAGAGATATCATCCGGCAAAGGTGTTTTCCACAGCATTCTATCTCTTTTTCTTTTCCTAGTTTATCTCCTTTTCTTTTCCACTTTCCCAAAGAAAAGCCAAAAGCTAATTCTCTGTTTTTTCTATTCACCATAGTTAGTATTGTTCCGCAAAACTTTTTTTTTTTATCTGCAAAGTTGTCGTCTCTGTTTTCTTTGCTGCAATCGCAACAGTTTACCTTTTGTTCGATGTCTTGGTCTCTTGGATCCCAAACACCTTCAACTTGAATCTCTTTGACGATCTTGAGATTCAACAATACTTTTATATTTTAAGAATATGATCGCCCTGTTGAAGGAGATAGAGATGCATGAAGAAGTTTTGACCATGTCCAAGTTGATTAAAACAACCTTCGTGACACAGCTGATGGTCATTGCAGGTGATACAAACGATCTTTATAACCCATATCTTGATGCTAAAGTTCTAAGAGGAGGTAGTTTAACCTTTGGTATTGCATTTTCCGACAAGCAATTTTTCTCCCATTACCTTTTTGTTTTCTCTCAATCTTTCTTGTCCTTTCCAATTTCTTGTCACCATTTGTGACATTTTTTCTCTTTGAGTCAACTCAACAAAACAAATTGGTTAAGCATCAATAGTTTCTTGCTCATGTCCATAATAGTTGGTAAACGTTTGTCTAAAATTGACATTGATATTTAGAGGTCTATAATGCTCATTTTGGAGCGACTTATGACTGATGCTAAATTTCAGCAAGTCGACTCATTTCATATAAAGATTCATTTCTTTTGCTAATGTTCATTCTTACAAGATTTATTTGCTTTTGGAATGTGTGACAAATCCATGGATGTGAGGGATAGAGGTCATAGGCATAAGCCAAATAGAGAGCATACTCATGAGGTAGCATTATGTATTTGATAAAAGATATTGAATGAATTACAAATGCTCTTATTTATAGAGAACTTATTGATCTAACTACCTGTAACTAGTTTCCAAACAAACTAACTAATCATATACCCTAATACCCTCCCACAAGCCGACAATGGTAACTATAGGCAGCTTGAAGTCAAAAGAAAGAGAAATAAAATGCACAAGTGAGCTCAAAAGGAATGCATCATTTGAGTCAAAAAAAAAAAAACAATCCAGTACAAAAAAAAAAAAGCAATGAGGCCCAAGCCCAAAAATATGATGCCAGTTGTTCCACATTCCACGGGTTAGGGTTCCCAATTTCTCCTTCAATCCGAAAATGATGAGTGTCGTGCAGCTGAGGTAATTGGCTGGGAATGTTGGGACAATCAAGAGCAGCAGTAATGTTCTAAGGCACCCAAGGCAGACAAGAGGATGGTGGAGAAGGTACCCGCAGTAGAGAAGAGGTCCACGGTGGGTAAAGAGACCGCGACGACGGAGCAAAGGTCAAAGACGTTGTCTCCGGCAAGAAGAACGTGTTGTTCTGGTGACGGCGCACAGCGGAGTTGTAGACGGCGGTGAGAGTTCCCCCGGGATCGAAGATGGCGATACTAGGGGTGTTCATAAACCGATCCAAACCGATGTAAACCGCAGTAACCGAACCGAATAGCCGATAACCGAAAAAATCGATTTTTTTTTACTGGATTGGATCGGTTTTCGGTTGGCATTGGAAAAACCGATCCAATCCAAACCGAACCGATATATTTGTACATACATAAAATTTTTAGTATGAAATTACCCTCATGCCCATACTATCCTAACCTAACGCGACCTATCCTCCTCCACTCCAGGGTCATCTCATTTGCGCCCTCCCTCCAACAACGTCGTCCCTCCCTTCTCTCATCAGCGAACTCCTCTGCTCGCCCTTCTGCTCACCGTTCGGCTCGCCGTTCTACTCGCCTCATCGTCGTTCTCTCCGCCGCTGAGTTCTGTTCTTGTTCGTGCGACCACTATCAGCTCTTCGTTCTATTCGTGCGACCACCACCTTCTTCTCAATGTAAGTCTTTTCTTCTTCTCCTTCTTCTTTTAGATCTGGTTCTTCTTTTCGTTTCTTCTTCTTCTTTTTGTTTCTGGTTCCTCTTCATAATTCCTGTTAGGGCTCTTCTTCTTATCTCATTGTTGTTGTTGTTGTTATTGTTACATTATTTGTTCTCTGATTTGATTTGTGTAAAATTTGTTCTTTGATTTGTTCTCTGTAAAATTTTAGGGTTCTCTGATTTTTTTGGGTTCTTTGCTTTGGGTCCTCTTTGCTCTGGCTTAAAATTCGTCTCTGATTTTTCCTGATTATTTCTGATTTGGCAGTTAAAAGCATAAGCCTAATAGAACTTGTCATCCCTGTTAGCTACCTGACCAGAAATGTCTGAGGTGAGTTTTGAGCTTATTTAGTAGAATTTTACTTTCACATCAATGTTTAATAACATTTTAATTTGCTTGTTTTGTGTATGCAGACACAAAATACTCAAGATGTTGAGAGAATTTCTGAGAATGTTGAATCCATCAAGTCTTCAAATGAAATTGCTGAGCCACAAACCACTTCAAACAACCCAAATGTGCCCATGAATGACAAGAAGAGAAAGGGTGGAGACACTTTAGCCCAAGAAGAAGATGATGCAGGTAAGAGGAAACCTACCAAACCTAGATCTTGGACATGGGATCATTTTACTAAAGAATTTCCTCCTAAGTCAAAAAGCCCTAGAGCTAGATGTAATTGGTGTGGGGCATCCTATGCATGTGATACACATAGAAATGGCACAAGTAATTTGAAAAATCACTTGTTGAGTCAATGCAAAAAGTTTCCAAAAGCCTCTAATGATTCTAGTCAAACAATTCTTAGTCTCCACCAATTAAAAAAAGAAGATGGGAAAGGGGGAGGCAATACTTTTACTGCTGTTGCATTTGATGTTGAAGCATGTAGACAAGCACTTGCTAGGATGATTATTGTTGATGAGTTACCATTCAAGTTTATTGAGGGGGAGGGATTCCGATATTTCTTGAGTGTTGTGCAACCTAGATTGACAATTCCTGGTAGAATCACTATTGCTAGGGATTGTTGGAACCTTTATATCAATGAAAAGAATAAGCTGAAAACTGTATTTAGTGTTCCAAATCAAAGTGTTTGTCTAAGTACTGATTGCTGGAGTTTTGTGCAAAATTTGAATTATTTATGCCTCACTGCACATTTCATTGATAATGAATGGAAATTGCATAAAAGGATAGTGAATTTTTGTTTGATCAAGAATCATAAAGGTGAAACTATTGGTAGGAGAATTGAGAAGTGCCTTTTGAGTTGGGGAATCTCTAAAGTTTTCACTCTTACTGTTGATAATGCAAGTTCAAATGATACTGTTATTTCTTACTTAAAAGTTAGAATGGAGGATTGGAATGCTCATCCATTGAAAGGTGAATATTTGCATGTTAGGTGCTGCGCTCATATCCTAAATCTTGTTGTTAATGATGGATTAAAGGAGTTGCATAAGTCAATTACTAAGATTAGAAATGCTGTTAGATTTGTGCGTGCTTCCCCTGGTCGTATGGATAGGTTCAACAATTTTATAAAGGAATGTAGGATACAAGATAATTCTACAGTGCAATTAGATGTCCCTAATAGATGGAACTCCACTTACCTTATGCTTGAAAGTGCTCTAAAGTTTCAAAAGGCATTTAAAAGGTTGGGAGAGCAAGACACAGAATATGCATTGATGTCAGGTGGTATTCCAAACACTGAGGATTGGGATCATGCACGGGTGTTTGTTCGGTTTCTAAAATTTTTTTATGATGTCACTAAGAAAGTATCATGCTCTTTGTTTGTGACGTCTTCACAATATTTTCATGAATATTGCATGATATTGAGTACTTTAAAAACTTGGGCAAATAGTTTAGATCCATTGCTTGGGAGCATGGCTGAAAAAATGAAAGCCAAGCATGATAAATATTGGGGCAGCATTAAAAATATAAACATGATGATTTTTATTGCTGTGGTGCTTGATCCTCGATACAAGCTTCGATTTGTGGAGTGGAGTTTTGAGAAGCTTTATGATAAAGAGGATGCTGAATTTTTAGGTGGAAGTGTAAAGGATACTTTTCTCAAAATGTTCAATAGTTATAGACTTTTTAATGGAAATGGTGAATCTCAATCTACAACTACTCTTGAGATGGAAACTTCTGATATAGCACCAATTGATACTTCTTTATTTGCGGTGGAGTTTGAGAAGGACATCATTGCTAATGAGAGTATGAATAAAAATGAGGTGGATTTGTATCTCATGGAGCCATTGGAGAAAAAAATTCTGAATTTTGATATCTTGAATTGGTGGAAGGTGAATTCTAGTAAATATCTTATTCTTGCTCTAATTGCCAAGGATGTATTGGCAATGCCGGTATCCACAGTTGCTTCAGAATCTGCATTTAGCACCGGCGGTAGAATTCTTAATAATTACAGGAGTTCCCTTACTCCAAAGACTATTGAGGCTCTAATTTGTACACAAAATTGGTTCCGGTCCACTCCAATAACAACTGATATTGAAGAACTTGTGGAAGATTTTGAAAAGATGGAGCTAGGTAAATTACTTTATTCTAACTAGTGCTGATTTAATTCTGATTTTATTTATGTATTTATATTAATTCTGATTTAACCAATCATTAACACATTTTTTTTTAAAATCCTTAGATCTAATGCCAACTACACAACCTCCTATAGATGATTCTGGACCTGAGTCTGATTAATTTGACATTGTTGTTGATGCTTGTTGGTAGGTATATATTACATACTGCTTTTGTTTTTTTGTAAAATTAGTTGATTATTGAGTACTGATTGCACCTTTTATGTTGATGTTTTGCAAGTGTGGGACCTGTTGAATCCGTTGATGAAGGGTTTAGTGTTGCTGTTGCTGCTGAACTGATGCTTGGACAATCAGATTGTTGTTGTTGCCGCTTGTTGAATTTCTTGATTATATTGATGGTTTGCTAGTGTGGGACCTGTTGATGAAAAATTTTATGCAGTTATTATTGACTGGTTGTTGTTATTATTGACTTGTTGTTGTGTTTATGAGGAACAGAGGAAGTTGTTCCAAGTTCTAACATTGTAATGAGATAGTTATTACCTATGTGTTTAGAAGGAAGTTATTACTATTTTAGGATGTATCGACAAAAACCGAATTATCCAATCCAATCCAAACCGAATTTAATTGGATTGGATTTTTTTAAGAAAGTAAACCGATCTAATCCAAACCGCATGTTGTTTTCATCATTGGATCAGATGGTTTTTTCATCTAAAACCGATCCAATCCAATCCGCGAACACCCCTAGGCGATACTAACGCCAGGGAGAACGGAGAACCGAACACAGCTCTCGACGGCGAACACGATGGACGCGACCTCCCCTTCTAGTGCCTCGTCAAGAGCGTTAACACCTCTTCTTGGCTCGCCGGTGGAGAACCAGGGTGGTGGCGGTGTTGGATGAGACAAGATCGGAGGAAGAAGTACGGTATGACTGTGGGACCGCAGAGCATGGCGGCGAAGAGCATCATGAATCGCATGAAGGAGTTGTCCCTGGCGGTTGAGGAGAGAGATCTGAAAACCGAATTGTTGAATCATCTGTGAAGGAGGGTCCTGATGAGGTTCTTGAGAGTGAAGGAGAAGCATCTTGCAGTCTCCTTCCTCCTTCTCTTCGGCGATGAGCTCCTTCGATTTCTCGCTGGTTTTAGAGACGACGATCTTGGTTTCATCGGCGATGACCTCCTGCGATTTGGTTGTTCCTTCTTCAACTCCACTTCTAGATCCATGGCAACGGATTCTTCCTCCATTGCTGCAGATTCAATTGATGGTTGTTGCGGTGGTGGAATCTCTGATGCTTGTTCCTCCTCCTCTGTGTCGCTGAGATCTTCAACTCTGTCCAAAGCATCTTCATCTTCATCACTATCCGAAGCATCAGTGGAAGCCGCACAGTATCGCTCTGATACCATGTGACAAATCCATGGATGTGAGGGATAGAGGTCATACGCATAAGCCAAAGAGAGAGCATACTCATGAGGTAGCATTGTGTATTTGATAAAAGATATTAAATGAATTACAAATGCTCTTATTTATAGAGAGCTTATTGATCTAACTACTTGTAACTAACTTCCTAACAAACTAACTAATCATATACTCTAATAGAACGAGTGTTGTGGAGACGCAAAAAGAAGATCGACGAGGCCCAAAAGAAGGTCGAAGACTTCTCAACTGTATGAACTTCGGCCATTACCTATATCATTGTTAAATTTTTCTTGATTAATTGATGTAATTACAGCTTGTATCTTTGTAAACTTTGATTGTTCATTTTTTTACAATTGTCTTGATTGTTGTTCATTCTTAAGCTTGAAATACTAGTACTTCCAGCTTGCGGGGGATTATTAGATATATAGTTCGTTGGAAAGATTAGTTAGTTTATTAATAATTAGTTGTTAAATCATTAGCCTATATAAAAGCTTCATATACTTATTTGTAATAACTTTTCCTTATTCAAACAAATATAATTTTATATTTTCTCCCAATTCTCTCTTCTCTTTTCATGATGTCAGGTTTCCTAACATATTGAAACTCAATTCATATATTGATCTGGAAATAAGACCATTCTTTCTTTAACTTTTTAAGACAAAACAAAAGGAAATTGCGTGCTCCTCCATGGATCATAGTTAAAAATTTAAAATATTTATCTATCCCAAAACAAATATTTCTCATATATACTTATTTTCACTTCTATCAGTTTCAAAAATGAAGTAATATGACAATTCATAATTTTTCTTAAAACAATATGTCCAAATAAAATAATATGTTTACTAAACGATAATTAAATATTTTGACAAACATATATAATCATACACATTGTTATTTTTATATCTATTTCGGATAACGTTGAGACAACTTTATTATTTATATAATACAATATACAAATACTTTACATTATAAAAATAGCAAAATTGTTTTAAACTTAATTATCAGACATGGATGTTAAAAAAATCGTTTACAATTTGCACAAGAAAAGAAGGCTTTATAGTCTACATAGTTGAGCACATGACTGACATGAGTGGAGAAAGGGCGCGCGCGCGGCCTGGCCTAAGGTTTTCGCATCACAAAAACAGACGCATGCATGTAAGCACAATACGAATTAAAACCATAAAGGAAAGAAGCAAATCAATGCATATCAATTTAGGACGTTGGCAAATCGATTTGCATGAGTTTTGAATCAAAAATTCATTGGATTTAAAAATAAAAACATGATATGATTTGATTTGGATTGAATTGATTCATAAATCTAATATAAATTATTCTAATCCTATTGAAAAGCGATTTAAATTGGATAATTCAATTTGTATCAATACAATAATTAAAAAAATAAGTCTAAATAATATCAACAAATATAATATATAACATGTTAAAAGTTAGAACATTAAAGTATTATGAACTAACAAAAAATTACTATAAATTAACAAATATCAATTTTATGTTTGGAATATAAAAAATAAAATAAAATTAAATCACGTAAAATTAATAATTATTATTAAAAAAACAAAAAACCAACAAATTATAGTTTAATATGGCATATTATACTAAAAATAGAGTAAATAATATTAAATTTTAGGCTTAATTGTATTTTTCTTCGTTCAACTTTTTCAATTGTGTGATTTTGATCCTTTGAAAATTTTAATTGTACATTTAATCATCTAATTTGTGAAATTGCGCAAAATCAATTTTTTTAGGGATCAAAATAAAGACTTTCATTACATAATTGAATAAGTTGAGGGACGAAAAATGCAATTAAAATTTGAAAAGGATCAAAATCGCACAATTAAAAAAGTTGAGGACGAAAAGTATAATCAAACCTAAATTTTATATATGTGATTTGATTCACTTTTAAAAAAAGAATCGAGGTTCGATTATCACAAAATAGGTCCGAAAATTTCCAATAAAATTCGATGTTTCCATTTTCAAATATTTTTTCTTCGAACAGTTTGCGGTTTTATTTATGGGTTTGGATGAGAGACCCTACATATCATGTCATATATTAGAGATGTGTGTAGAACCACATCGAATATGCCTGACATCTTCAAAATTAAAAAAGCATTAGAGCGTGAGTGATGCTTAGTGACAAGGGTCCCATATCTTCCCTTTCGTTTTTCTTTGGAGAACTTATTTTGTTTGTCTAATTCAACTTTAGAATCAAATAATTGTGCATAATATGTATAAAAAAAATCAAGTAATTTTTTTTGTCATGTAACTACCGTAAAATTCACAAATAGGATGATTTATTATTTGTTAACGGTATAAAGAACTTTAACCTAACAGTGTATTAATTTAAAATGTTTAATCATATTGGTAACTAAATGTAATTTTTTATATAGCGTGGGGTAACAAAAACAATGGGAGGAAGTTTGTGTGCAACGTCAAGGCTAAAAGGTTTCTCACACACATACCATATGACATACACAGCCAGACCTCCTCGTTATTTAGACGCCATTGTTTTTTTCAACCCAAACTTTTAGCGGTGCATAGTGCACCTTTTTATGTCCGTGGCTGTTAAAAAAGTGCTCTTCCTCAGTTCCTCATCAAATTTCATATTTTCATATCGTTTACTAGGATAGAGCAAAATGATAACCAACAGAAGGAGTATATCCACAGAAAGGCCTCTATTTACTTAAAGGTGTATTGGACCATTAGGGTTAGCAAAGGATCGATGGATGTAGGTAAAATTTTAATGTGACATTTTATTTATAAAGATTTCAGGAATGACTTTTTAATTTTATGATTATTCTTGAATTTATTTTCAACCTCATTTTTAAGTGAAGAATCTTAGACAATAATTTGGATTTGTGTAGATTTTTTATCTTTTGATCAATTGCTCATGTAATTTTAACCAAGGAATGATTGTTAAATAAAGTCTTTTTAAAGTGATTTGCGCATATTAATAAAGTTTAATGATACAATTACTACCTGTTGCAGGTCTCAGATAAAACAGGTTCACAATATACCCAGGCAATATCAAATTTATCGTCCGTCAAATATAAATGCATCATTTTCAACCGATTTTCAATACGTTCTCCCATATGATTAAGGATGTGTTTGGAAGAGTTTATAAAAAACTTATAAGAATAAATTATGAAAATAAGCTTATACAAATAACTTATGAAAACGATTTCAGATATTATCATAAGCTCTTTTTATCTTATTTCAATAAACTTATAGAGAAGTTTATGAAATTAAATTTAACTTATTTAAAAAAAAAGTTTACTACTTCAACATTTAATTAAGCTGCTTATGTAAACACGTCCTAATTAATGGATGCCAAACTGAAACAAGAGAAGAAAAAGTAACTCAGATTTGAGCAATGCTTCTGTCAGTTGTTTTTCACTGTTTAGTGTTTACTATTACTACTCATAAATTTTTTCGGCAAAAGTAGAAATCGTAAATATAATATACTAATGTATCAAAAAATAATAATGTAACATTATGCACAACTTTTTTTTCCAATCATAGGAAGTTTTTTTTTTTTGACTGACCAATCATAGGAAGTTAATAAAAGTCTTAACTTCTCATTTCATATTAGATTTAAATTGCACAAGGATTTCGACCTTTATGACCAAATATTCACCTGATATGAGATTTTGTTCAATAATTCATCATGATTTATTCAATAAAATAGATCATTACCTCTAATTATGTAAACACTAACCACACTCTCTACATCAAACGCAACATCGATATAATGACAATTTAATTTTTAAGCAAACTCATCAGCACGAAATACAAGTTCCAAGAATGCACAGATAAACCTTTAAACACAGTGCACTATAAACGATTTTTTTGGTCAAAGACCATAGATTATTAGAAATCTTTGAACGGGAGACGTTGCTTAAGGTGAAGCAAACTCTTAGCCACTCGAACCAGTAGGCATTGGTGCATGGCAAACAAATTTTATAAATAAGAAACATTTTAAAACAAATTTGCCATATTTATAAATGAATTTCATCTCGTACTAGACTAATAGTGGTGTCATTTAGGATGCTAAACAAACTTGGATCAGAAAGGATTGCCACCATGGCTATACATCTTCCAGAGATTTAGTTTCTAATGCCATTGATATTTCCTGCAAAAAAGAGAATGGTTCATGTTAGAAGAAACATGGAGTTCACGTGCCTGTTTAGATTTCCATTGGTACAACCAAACTGAAGTTTGCGATGGCACAATTGTAATAGAAATATCAACAAATGTGAAAGGAACTTTATTTTTGCTTTTAGCAAACGTGGGTTCCACCACTATCTCCACAACCTTTTCTTTTAATTAGATTTTCCTCAACTGTAAATAAGTTTGTGTGTGACTTTCCACCAGGTATTATTGGATTGATATAATATATAAACGACCATTTTAGTCTTGGTGCTTCTACACTCAAATCTGGATCCCCAGCTCAAGACTTAAAAGGAACCAAAGAATATTTTTATTGAATTTAACTGAAATTGAAATATTTTATTTTCTATTCCTCTTTCCTAAATGCGAGTGGAGATCTGGATCCCCGCGGCTCCTCCATGTCTATGTCTAATATCAGTAAAAACCTATATATTGTGATTGGTAACTTGCCTTCAGCTTTGCAGTGCTCAAGAATAGGCAGCTTGATGTGATAGCCTGCCCATTATCTAAAAGCCATCCCACTTCACTAAGAGTTTCACCATCCTTCCCTTGTTTAAGTGAACACCACAGTTTCTTAGGAAGTAATATATTGTTGCCTCCATCTCTCACAGAGTTCTGCACTTTGTCATCTAAAAGCTGTTGATAGATCTCCTGGAGTTCAGCAGAAAGGAGATGCCAATGAAGCTAATGAAACCAGAAAAATCTAGATATGAGAAACAGAGGGGTAAGAAGAGATCATTGCACTCACAGTGTTGGGAGTGTCAAAGGCGACAACAGCTTTAGATCCCTGCCAGATACCAGCAACTTCTGAAGCAATCAAGGGTGCAGTAGAAGCAAAGGCAGAATCACGGATAGCACAACCTCCTAGTTGTTCGCCATTTCTGAATGGTCCATACCACTGCTCACGAAAAACTTTAATACTTTGTAGTACCAACTTTGTATTATCTATTACATGAATAAGCTGAATAATCCTAACCCGAGACTCAAAATCTTGAGGTTTGATCAAACAGTATTCCAATTCTAACACATTATCCTTCTTTTGCCAGACAGCTACATAAGAGCCACTAGATTGATAAGCAAAGGCAGTAACTCCAAAATTTCCCCCTCCTATTTTCCTCTCATCTATGCTATATCGTGTAGCAGCATCAGCCTCACATCCAACAGTGGGAAGTAGTTGAATAGTCTTGTATTCAAGAATGCGATCCTCTGGTTCAGCAAGAGTGGGGCATTGAGTCTGCCAATCAAATACTTTAACCTCCCACTCTCGGTATGCTTCAGGTACCACTGATTCTGGCAGTTCGATTGGCTTCCCTTCATTACTAAAGTCTGCTCCAAATCCATCCCATTCACCAGAGACTCTTTTGGCAAATTGTGACCACACTTCACTACTTTTGTCATCAAGTATGTGGAGAAAAGTTCTACTTCCATCCTATACGGAATTGTCGAATTGATATAAAAGGTCATGAACTACGTAGCTTTTCATGAATTCTAAACAAGATAAAGGAAGCATAAATTTGAGTTATCATGGATTATATGAACATCCATCATCCAGGGTAATAAATAAACAAAATTTATAAAATCACAATCAGCAATTAAGTTTGATCTAAAACTAATCACCACAAGGAAAGACAACACAAAAAGGAAGGGTGAGAAACAAATTGAAAATCACCCATTTTGGATCTGCTTCGCTCAGCACATCTATCAGGCTATCATTTTCCACAGTATCTTTTATTGATTTCTTGGCATCTTGACTGACTGCACACATTAAAGTTCTCCTGTTTTTAGATTCAAACACGCCAATTCACTATTGACAGCTTCAGCAATATGAGTATATCTTATAACTGAACACTAAGGGTCTACACTTGGTAGTAAGAGTGAAAATTGTAAGGTGGAATATGTCAACTTATTTGGACACAATAAATTATGGATAAATTGACATTATCCAGTGGCCCATTTCCACTCCAACCAAGCATACCCTATAAGTTGAAATAAACCCCAATTTGATACCAAATTGAATAATCACAATAAAAGCAAGCACATTGAGTAAATTATATACAGGAACAAATGTGAATCCTAGAATATTACCTCTTCCTCCAATTAAAAGCAAAGGGTCTGAGCTCCTGCATCCAGAAAATCCCATGTTAATAATTTGGCAGCAGTGAACACTAAACTAGAGAAATATGACCTTTTTAAGCATAATCCGTAAGATAATTGAGCTAAAAAGAGCAAATTAAGAAAGAAAAGTTCATAAAAGCAGGCAGGAGTTACAACTCTCAGCTAAAATTCCAATAAAATTAACTAAAGAATCGAATTTTGAAGCCGTATAACCAGAAAATCAGGATTCTGTTATTATTATGTGTTATACGAAATGAAGAAATTGATGAGTAGAGAATAATAGGATAGAAGTGAAGTACGTGTGGTAGGGTAGAAGAGGAAGGGGTGGAGAAACGACGACGTTGAAGATGGCAAGGAGGAGGAGAAGGTGAAGTAGTGGCTGTCACATACAACGCAGCCGCCATTAGTGGAACGTTAATGCTCCCTGCCTGCCTCTCATGTCCGTTCAACTTGTTGAAGATATATATCTCAATATATATTTTTTCTATTTTTTTAATATTTTATGATTAAATTATTATTAAAATCTTTAATTTATAAATATCAATCGTATTAATTCAGATTTTCAAAATATAATATATTTATATATATGTATATATATATATATATATATATATATATATATATAATCAAGTTATTCCAAGAGTAATTTTAAAAGAGATATTTTCAATTTCATCCATCCATTTATTCTAATCCGATGAATTTATATTAGTTCATTAAAGAAATCACATGACCTTTGTTGGATTAGAATAAATGGATAGATGAGATTGAGAGTGTCTCTCTTAAAATTAATCTTGGTGTAACTTGATCCTATATATATATTAATGTATTAAATTAGTAATTTAAATAACAAAATAAATAAAAAATAAAAAATTGAATCATCCAATCATCGAATCTAATCTAAACTGTTTTTTATTCGATTGGATCGAATTAGATTTGATATTATAATCAATCCCATCAAAATTACCCCGCAACTTATTTTTATGTTTAGATCAAATGCCTTTTTACCTTATATTCAATCAAACCGAATCGCGGTCAGCAGGAAATTATTGACCACCAGTCCATTACCCTTCAATGGAGTTAGCAAATGGCCTTCTTAGATGCATTCAATACACAATTACAAATTATGGGAGAAAATTTTATTTTATGGACAAAAATTTAGAAAATAAAAAGTAAATTACTTCCCACCTCCTTGAGGTTTTACAAAAAACACACAATCCCAAACTTACTTAAAAAATACACTCCACCCCGTTGATCTTGTTGACTGTTAACTAAGTACTGAATCTAGAGTTATTGAATAATGCTCTCATTCATTGAATGACTCTGTAATGCCAGAGGATGAATATATATATACACAAGCTAAGGTTAGAGGAATGACTAACCAACTAACCAATAATGAATAACAAACATAACTAACTCTTAACTAACTATTAACTGATTACAACAGTATAACGAACTGTAAAACTCCCCCTCAAGTTGGAGCATAAATATCAAATGTTCCGAACTTGGACATAAGAGTACGAAATTGAGGGCAAGGCACAGCTTTAGTTAAGAGGTCAGCAAGTTGATACTGAGTGCGCACATGGATGAGCTTGAGAAATCCGGAAGCGACATGTTCACGGATAAAGTGACAATCAATCTCCACATGTTTGGATCTTTCATGAAAAGATGGATTGGAGGCTAAGTGTATAGCAGCTTGATTGTCGCAGAAAAGCACTGCTGCAGGGACTTGGATCTCAAAGTGGGAGAGAAGAGCCTGCAGCCATAAGAGTTCACTTGCTACACATGACAATGCACGGTATTCAGCCTCTGCTAAGGATCCGGAGACCGTGTGTTGTTTTTTGGATTTCCATGAGACCAAGGAGTCACCGAGGAAGACACAAAAACCAGATGTGGATTGGCGGGTGTCAGGACAACTTCCCCAATCGGCATCTGCGTAAGCAATGAGGCTTAAGGAGGTATTATGGAGAAAGAAGATGCCCTGACCAGGTGCATTTTTAATGTACTTCAGCAGATGATGCACTGCCTGGAGATGGACAGAACTCGAAGTTTGCATAAACTGACTGAGCTTATGCACAGCATAGGTGATATCCAGTCTAGGAATGGTGAGGTACATGAGTCTCCCAATTAATCTGCGATACATGGAAGCATTGGGAAGGGGGTCACCATCAGAGAGAGATAATTTTTGGCTAGGGTCCATAGGAAGAGGAACTGGTTTGCTAGCCAAGAAGCCCGTGTCTTCTAAAGAGGGCAAGAGCATATTTTCATATTTTCTTTGAGAGAGGCATATACCTTTGGCAGATTTAGCTATCTCCACACCCAGGAAGTATTTCGAGTCTCCAAGAACCTTGAGCTTGAAATGCTTTTGCAACAAAGATTGAGCAAAGGCAAGTCGAGTGGGATCAGGGCCAGCAAGGGTTGTTCAGTTCACTTTCACTCTTGTTCAGTTCAGTGTTACAGAAAGACACACCAAACTTAACTGCACTTTCTTGGGTCTCAGTAATCAATCACATGCTTCTTCTTCCTTCACCATCCATCAACAAATGAAACAACATTTCTTGCTCTTCATTTGCATTGCCATTTCTCTCCTCTGATCAGGAAATCCTTCATGGAGCCACCTGTCAATGTAGTTGAGTCTTTGTCAGAGGTTCAGAATTCAGTTTCTGGGGTACATCAAGATCTTCCTTCGACATCGGGGACTCCCCGTCCTTCGCGGCCTCCCTTAAGACCATCTAGAAATCATGGTGCTTCTTCCACATCTTATTTGGCTGGTCACCATAGTTATGCACTGAAGACTAACCACCATCAAAACAGCTACATGATTAATCAAAAGCATTCCTATGCTATCAGGAGGGCAACAATGTGGAGCATGAAGGATTGCCAACAAAATTGTGCATCAAGCAACCACTTGATGATTCCAAGAATTGTGATTCGAGCGGCATATTAGAATCTGACAATTGCATCTTAGTTCCGTCAAATCGAGCTGTTGTTAATCACGCCAAGAATGACTTTGAGACAGAGTCATTCTCCTGCTTGGTAATGGAATTCTGCCCTGGTGGGGACCTGCATGCACTCAGGCAACGACAACCTGGGAAGTATTTTTCAGAGCATGCTGTCAGGTTTTATGTGGCAGAAGTTCTCCTTGCTTTGGAGTACTTGCACATGCTTCGGATCATTTACAGAGACCTTAAACCTGAGATTGTGTTGGTGAGAGAAGATGGTCATATAATGCTACCAGATTTTGATCTCTCTCTAAGGTGCACTTTCAGTCCAACTCTAGTAAAGTCATCAAACTCTAGCATGGCGACAAAAAGCTCTGATACCATATTGAATCTAGAGTTATTGAATAATGCTCTCATTCATTGAATGACTCTGTAATGTCAGAGGATGAATATATATATATACACAAGCTAAGGTTAGAGGAATGACTAACCAACTAACCAATAATGAATAACAAACATAACGAACTCATAACTAACTCTTAACTGACTGTAAAACTAAGTTAACTGATTCCAACATAATATTCTTTTTAACCTTACCGACTTTGAAATAATTAGATAGAATAATTAAAAGATTGAAAATTTAAATAAAACTTATATAAAATTATATGAAAATTTTAACCATGTTGTTGTGCTCGAAAAAATCATTTATACGACATTTCTTTCGAAAAATCATTATGAGGAAACAATGCAAAAATTGAAATTATTTATGACATGCAAATGCGCAATTCAACCAACATTTAAACAGAAAGGCCCACACAAAAACAGAGATGCTCCAAACCCAAAAAACATAAACTCTCCTAAAAACTAACACAACCCCATGAGATAAAACCGCAATAAGAAAGCCATGATCGAAGTTGAAATCGAGAACTCCTTAGTTAGTACAGCAGACAAAAAATGATACTCGCATCTGATATTGAAATCAAAAAACGACATCACCATAGACATAAAAGTGGAACCGTGTAGACCTGACTAATTTTAACATCTTCACCCATATGGATACCAATGATCTTAAAAAAAAATACAATTTCTGCCTCCTCAAATTCATACCCTAATGAAGTATGCCCCCAATATCTCCTCTTTCGATTTCTATATGTAAGAAAAGAACGAATAGCGTAAGTGTGGCTGGCTGGGTTGCCAAAAGCGGTTTTGTTGAACAGAAACTTAATAAAAATGTATATAATTTTTTTTTTTTATAAATTTTAATTTTTTTGTAACCATTCCATCGGGTTATTTCAAAGTCAGTAAACATAAAAAGAATATTCAGTTGGCATCTATTAACTTAATTAATAGTCAACAAGATCAACAGGGTGGAATGCATTTTTTGAGTATGTTTGGGGTTGAATGTCTTTTAGCAAAACCTCAAGTGATGAAATGTAATTTACTCTAAAATAAATGTTCATGAAGTAAAAATTTTTGTTCCTTAAAAATTAAAGAGTTTAATTGCTATACACTGACAGTGTAAAACATTTTTACACAGTCATCCAATCATAAGTTGTCACATCAGTAAAAAAATTGATTCTCATCCTAACTACCTTAAAAATCATGATGATTGTTTGTCTGTATAAAAATGTTTTACACTATCAGTATATAACAATTAAACTCAAAATTAAAAGGCATTATGCATAAATAAAAAATTATTTATTTATTTTTAAAAAAATTGTCCTACTGCACAAAGTTACCAAAGCCTTCAAACATAAACATTACCTTATTTTTGTTACGCAAAATTAGCATTTAAAAAGAACAGCCCGGTGCAAGGAGGAATTGTTGAGATATTGTTAGTGTTATCGAAGTATTGACTATTGGCTTGTATATGATCTCAGTCTCACTGCAGTGGCTGTGTAGTAGCATAAACACCAGAGCCGCTGTAGTCAGAAAAGTGACAAGGTAGTGAAATGCTGCCGCGGGAGATTTCGTTTGTTTTTTCTATTAGTTTGTGTAATTGATCATAAAAAAAAAAAAAACATTTGATCACAGAAAAATAAAAAATCTCAACTTGTTTATCAAAAATCTCAAATGTAAATCAAATTAATTATTTTTAAGATAAAATTTTAAGAACATTTTATTCTTTATCAACGACTATTTTAATCATCATTTGAGATTTTCGATCATCTAGATTTGTAGTTAGGCTTGCACAAAAGCTATTAACATTTAGCAAGAGGCAGCACGATGAATTTACATGTCATATATTCCTGGGAAAATGGCTGCTCCTGGCTCTATATTTCAACTCATAAAACCTAAAACTTCAGAAATAGGAGAAAATCCCGAATGATGAAATCAGATGGCTGGCATTACAAAATTGATCGGGTAAGAGGGGCACTTGACTATACTAAGCAAAAGAAATTTGCTCGGCAGTTAAAGATACTAAAATTGACCAGACTACGAGCAGCCCAATTCTTGCAATAGCTCCTAGAGGCTATGGTGATGGTCTATCCTCTTCAGTTATAGTGTGGTCATCTCTCTTCAAACTTCCGAGTCCCAATTCTGCATAATCTATCTAGTCGCTTTGAGTTTTAGCATTCTTGAACATCTGCAAATATACTGAGATAACATAAATTCATGACAAAAAATATCGAACATCTACTTATCAGATAACCATCTCATAAGCACTGCAGACAAAGATCCCCTCACTGCTTGTCAGATGGTTTGTAATTGAAGATGCTCTTCCCACATCCCTATGTATCAATACAGCAACCACGACAATCTGATTTATTTCATTTATCATAATTGTTATCCTTGAAAGGTTTATTATCAAACACTTGTTATGAAAAAATATACAGATTATAGTTTATTACTTAGCTTTTGAAGAGAAATTTACAACTGACCTTTGTCGTTGAGATCAATGGGAAGGGAAATTTTTAGCTGGTTGTCAGCTGAGCCACTGGAAGCTAGAGGCAGTCTAGGCTGAGGTGGAGAGCTAGTGCTACTACGGCTTGAATTCCCATTCAAGGCATGGGCCTTCACTGGAAGGTTCAAATACATCTCTAAGTTAGATGACGTTATCCCAGTCAATTTCTTGCCCTTAAATCTTCCCCTAACAGAAAAAGCAGAATAAGAGAATAATTAAGTGGGATATCACTAAGGGATGCAATTGACGTCAATAAACAGATGATAGTCTAGTACTGCTGATACCTGTCTTTTCGCTTTTCAAGATATCGCTGCAATGACACTTTTCTGCTTGCCTGACCCTCTACATCTTATGAAACACAAAATAAACACAAACCGATACTTAGGTTCTCAGAATTTGAGGTATGGAAGCTTCTTACATGTTTGAAGTTTATGCAACAATAATTCTCCTTACCTCTTTACTCTTTAGAGATACTCGCATTTTAAGTAGAGATATTATGCTACCATGTCTATGCATGAACATGTATCATTGATGTTATATATCACTTATTTAATATTCAATAAATTTAATACATTAAAGTCTTCTTTAACATGTAGCAGTGTAGTACATCAAGCAAACAAAATTTTATCTTATTTCACTGCTTTCAGAATGAGGTTTATGATATAACACAATGACGCGGTTTGATCCATGCAGCCCACCACACCTAGTGGGAAAAGATTTTGTTGTTTTTGTGACTGCCTTTTGAATTACAAAGAACAAGTATTTTAAGCTAGATTTTAAGTGGAGCTGATACTCATATTGCCCTGATAGTTAAGTTACTGACAATCTAAGAGTTCACAATTTGACATGAGTATGAGTACCACTACCCATACATATCTTGTACAAGTACAGAACCTTTTTTCTTTAAAAAAACCAACATAATTGAGGAATGGAATCAGTACCAGTACCCACAGATACTGGGTATGGGTGTGAGTATGAGAATGGGAATGTGATGTATTTAGAAGTACACATGCAACATAGCTGACAATCTAGAAATACACCTCTATTCTAATAGTAGCATTTTTACCAGCAGACATGGTGGTCATCAACACGAGGCTCTTGCACTTCAAAGTGGAGTTGACATCCAAAACTAACGTACCAAAATAGCAATAAACACTTAAATCTTGGAGAACAACAACAATAAAACGCCCTAGTGGGAAAAGATTTTGTCGTTGGTGTCACTGCTTTTGAATTTCAAAGAACAAGTAACTTGTGCCAGGTTTTAAGTGGAGCTGATACTAATATTGCGCTGATACTTAAAATGCTGACAATCCATACATATCTTGTACAAGTACGAACATTTTTTTCTAAAAAAAATAATCTAATGTAAATGATGAATGGTATGAGTACCAGTACCCACACGTACTCCGTATGGATATGGATATGGATATGTGATCGATTTAGAAGTACACATGCAACATAGCTGACAATCTAGAAATATACCTCTATTCTAATAGTAGCATTTTTATCAGCAGAAATGGTATGGTGGTCAACTGGTCATACAAGAGGCTCTTGAATTTCAAAGTGAAGTTGACGTACAAAACTAGGGTATCAAAATAGCAATAAACTCTAACTCTTGGGCAAAAAGACAACAAAAGCCTTTTCCCAGTAGATAGGGTTGGCTACTGATGCAAACCCAAGGCCCAGAATGGTCCCAAAGCCCGCTAAAGTTTATGTGAGGAAGCACAAAAGGTGCAATGCACCTGATTAAAAGGGAGGGATTGTAACTAACTGCCTAGCTGGCAGTGGGAGGGGGAATATGCATGTGATGTAGTGAGTGAGGGGGTGACTATTGAGGTAGGCTGGAATTGGGTTGGACTTGGGAGAGAATTAGGCACTCTCTAATTTGCCTATCCTTTGTTTTCTTTCTTTCTTCTTCTTCCAGGGCTGTAATACTCCATTGCAGTCTAGGGACATCAATAATACAGAGTATTTCTTTATATAACTACTATCTTAATTCCTGGTATAAAAGCTCTCGATCCCAGAGCTTGGTTAACTCGCACCACAATGGATTCCAAAATTGAGAATTTGTAGCAAGTTTTTGATGAGATCAAGCAGCAGATACAGAGGAGGAATAGAGAATACTTCAAACGTCGATCTCGACGTGATCATGCTCCAAGTCGCCCCAGAAGAAGTGGAGGAAGAGTGGAGTCAGCCGCATCTAAAGGAAATCAGTCTCACTCACTCGACAACAGTGAAATCAGCACTGATAGTTGGAGGGCAGAGTTGAAACGGCAACATGAAGAAGAAATCAGCACTTCGAACCAGGTATGTTGCAAGCAGCTCCCTATGGTCGTGTTTGAAAAGATTGAGGAAAAAGGAGACGAAGAGAAAAAGCTCCCGCTGAACAACTTGCACGGCACTGCCAGGGGTTGTCCGATGGTGTAGAAGAGTGAAACCAAGATGGTTTTTTCTCCGGGGGCCAGTAGAAGCATCGACGGCCGCCGAGGGGTTGAAGGAGTCGAAGAGAAGACGTCAAAAAAAGGACGAGCACCGCCATTCTCTTGTTTATCGCCGCCGGAGCCGCCAGATCTAGACGTGCCCAAGGCGGAGATGGGGGCGTCATCTGGGGAGGCTAAGCTGCGGCTGTCAGCGCCGCCGCCAGTTCCGCCGGAGCCACCAGATTCTAACATGACCATGGCGGAAGTTTGGCCGTCAAAGGCCATGGTCGAGCATCCATTGCAAGCGGATGAAATCAGAGGGGGGAAAGAGAACCAGAGGAAGAAAAGGGTAAGAAGTGGTCAAAGTTCTAACCTAATGCGCCAGGCCCAAGAGGAAAAAGAGAAAACTAAAATTCTAGTGAATAAGTCAGACAACTCAAGCGGTGGTTGGGTCCAAGCGGTGGCCTTAATTGATATAGAAGCTGAAGCGGTGATTGGGAGAAACATCACTATCCAATTTCTTAGCCAAGGGGTGTGGGCACTCTGGGCTGGAGTTGGTGAAAGTGGTATACCCTTGACGACATCATATTTTGATAGCAACTCTCCTCTCCTTGTTTCTGGTGACCAGAAGGGAATGGTTCGGATCTTTAGATTCAAACCTGAACCATATGCCTCCAGCAGCTTCATGTCACTTACTAGAGGTATAAAGAAACGGACTGATCATATAATCCACTGTGTGAAACTTGTAAAAACTAGTGGTGTTGTACCTTGTATGAACATAGATCACAGCTCAAAGCATCTTGCTGTTGGTTCTGATCAAGAACATGTTTCAGTTATTAACATAGATGGCCCATCTCTGTTATATCAGAAACATATCACAAGTGAAATTTCTACCAGTATCACGGGATCAATTACATAGGATGGCGTAGACTTAAGAGAAGGGAATCATGTTGAGGATATGCTATGACAAAGCAATTGTATATTTTGCTGTGTTCTGAGAAGGCTTGGTATGTCTATTCTTTAGTGCATGTTGTACAGGGAGTCAAAAAGGTGCCTTATAAGAAGAGGTTTCATTCCTCTTCCTGTTGCCGGGCATCAACATTTTACAGCCCCTCTTATATTGGACTCATACTACTTTTTACTAATGGAATAGTAGAATTAAGGACTTTGCCAGAATTATCTCTGTTAGTGTTCCCCTCCAAAATGGAAGTCATTTTCTGACAGCCAGATCTGTTGTTCATCCAGAGGAGATCCTGTTTTAGGGAATGGTGACCAGGAAATCTTTGTTGTCTCATTGTTGGTCCGGAGGAATATTTTCAAGATTTTGGACTCTACTAGCTCCTTCTACAGGAAAGACATGATGCTATCACAAGAAGAGCTAGTTCCTGGCCCAGTCACCCATAAAGAAAAGAAACATGGTATATTCAGCTCCGTTATCAAAGATTTTACTGGCAGTAAAGAAAAACATGCGTCCCTCATGGGAAAAGAAGATCCTAAAGAAAGTATCTGGGAACTCTCAACAGTCTTTTCAAATGCAAATTTTCCATGTGATGATGACAATAATGATAGCCCAACCGTGGATGAAGATCAGCTAGAATTAAGCATAAATGGCATTGACCTAGAGGGTCATGGAGAAAAACGCAAAGAACAAAGCATGTTTGGAGCTCCTAATAAGAAGAAATTGGCTGGCAAATTTCAGGCTATGAAAGGAAGATTGAAGGAGATGAAGGGAAACAACACCAGAAGGCCATATGCAGCTTTATCTCATAATCATGAACCTACTGCTATTTTCAAAAAGCTGATTATTGCAAAATTTGAAAAAAAAAAGGAAGTGAGGAGAGGAACAAATTCTTTGTTGAGGCAAGATTGGTTGAGGTCAACTCCAAAATCAAGTTATAGCGTGTTTGGATTTGCGGTAGTTATGCTAATATCACGTCTCCAATGGCAGATTGGTAATTTTTTTTATATATAATGTAAAAGCTACTAATTGTAGCTTTCACGTCTGCGGCAGTCAAACGTGGATACAAACATGCTGTTAGGGGTCGAGGAATGGGGTTTCCTGCCAACACGCTCCAAACAATGGGATCCTGGCAGAAATTACTATTCCGCCTGGATAAGTTGGTCCTTGTGATTCCAACAGTGGGATCCTGGAGGGAGACCTTTTGTGGGCTGCTTCTTGTACACTCACCTTGAGGACAAGGTGAATTTTGAAGGGGGAGATTTGATGCAAACCCAAGGCCCAGAATGGTCCCAAAGCCCGCTAAAGTTTATGTGAGGAAGCACAAAAGGTGCAATGCACCTGATCAAAAGGGGGGGATTGTAACTAACTGCCTCGCTGGCAGTGGGAGGGGGAATATGCATGTGATGTAGTGAGTGAGGATATAATGTGAGTGAGGGGGTGACTATTGAGGTAGGCTGCAATAGGGTTGGACTTGGGAGAGAATTAGGCACTCTCTAATTTGCCTATCCTTTGTTTTCTTTCTTTCTTCTTCTTCCAGGGCTGTAATACTCCATTGCAGTCTAGGGACATCAATAATACAGAGTATTTCTTCATATAATTACTATCTTAATTCCTGGTACCTAACAGCTACACAGATTAAAAGGCCTCATTGTGTTCTATCAAAAACAAAATTTAAATCAGGCAGCATTCAGGTTGGTCAATTTTGTTTTTCTTAATGCATAAAATCATTATAGCATGATCTGTGATGGCAAGGAAAAAAGAGAAAAGGACCTCCAAAAACTAGCCAAATAACGGAGGTCATATTAAAAGCAATTTAAAAAAGGAAGCAGCATGAGGTCCAATTTCAGTCCAGTGCATATCAATTTTTTACATTAAATTCTCTGTAACCCTGCCAAAAATGAGAACAAGGAAAAGTTGTAGCCGGCTGTAAATATTCCAAACACTTAATTATCCTTACCAGCATCTCGAGCTATGCTCCCTCTCTCCCTGTACTGCAGAGGATATTCCACCATCTTATCTGTAAAATAAAATTTGGAACACCAATTATGAAGTTACCAATACCACAAAAGGTGTGTAACATGTTGACCTCAACATCTTCAGTTCCAAATTAGTGCAAGTTATCGTGATTCATGATTTTAAACAAGTCAAAGATGTTGAACTTGTCCATCATCTAGACACAAGGAACTGATAGCTGTATTTCTAAACTTAGCGTTCAGAGTGAATTTGGTAATCTGAGTAATTTCTGCATGGCCAACTACTGGCATGTGAAATAGTGCAATACTACTATTGGCTTGAACCCTTTTTTGTGATTTTTTCCCATCAATACAAAGCAATGAAACTTGGTGAAATATCCGGCTTCAAGTAATATATTGAGTATGGTATCTAAGCTTAACTAAAATGCTAAAATCATTTTCTGCATCTTCTTATTGGAACAAATACAGCATTCATTGAAGAAATTCCAGAAAATGATGCAATAGGCATTAGAGTACTAATACTTCAAAGTAAGGGGGATTCTACGGTACCCATCCTTTTTTTCCAAGATACAGTACCCATGGTGAGTTGTTATGCATTCCATTGGCTATCGGTTATTCTCAAGCATTTATTATGAAATCAGCATTCAATGACTGCTTGACAACTCAACCAAGGTACCTTACACATCAGGGTAATGTAGAAATTCCCTCAAAGTAAAACTAAGCAATCTTTCTACCAATTGCTACCTGTTGGAGCAACCTGAAGGATTGTTGTATCAATGGGGACGAGGACATCCTTATCCATCGGTAAGTGGCAAGGAGATGCCCAGATTGATGCGTTTCTATTTAAAGGATCATCCTGAGGAAATTGGACTGGACTCGCTGCAAGCTGCATGATTGCCTGTGCCTGAGAATCCAAATATGGCTACATTGGAAGATGAATTTCCATTGGATTTATGGCCAGATACTTATGCAAGCGGAAGCATCATTACCTACCTTATCGGGTGAAACTCCATCATAGACATTCACCTTGCCACCGTAGAAAATTGTCATTTGCCCAGCTGACCCACTTGTTGCACACTCTCTGTGACCACATCTAAAAGTAATTATGTAAATAACTTGAATGGACAATAGATAAAAGGAATATTGGCCTGCCTTCAGTCATATATATTTTACATAGAACTTATTGAATATAAGTTATTGACATTTTAAATTGCTGAATAGTCACTCTCTTCATATGGAAAGTAGCTATATACTGAAACTTCTGTACACTTTGCCACTATCCTGGACTCCTATCTATTAAAAACGGCACAGGCACAGTTTTTAAATTAAACATGAATAAATCAAGACTTTCAGTAAATCTAGAAGACCTAATTACAGCACTCATGCAGGCTTTCTTTTCAGCAAGGTGTAATGACTACCTATCGCTTAGGAAAGCAAATTTTCCCTAAAATTCCATATTAATAAGGCATACGTTTTCCTACTATGTCCGTGGTTAAGGTCATGGGTATTGATTATGCTACGTTTCAAATAAACAGGTTCACTTGTTTAAATGCTAGGAATAAGAAAAACAAGCCTTGACATGGAGACCATCAGAAATTCGTGGGTAGAAATGTCCCTCTTGATTGTCCTGAATCTTGAAATTGATGATGTTTAACCTAAAAGAAGCATTTTTATTACTAAATAGTTTTCCTTCTTCCGTTCAATATTTGTTGCCACATAGTTAATCTCCATGAATCTTGCCTCCACCTCAACTATGATATTTAGAGCATTATCTTAACAGAAAAAATTAAATTAAAGCAGCATTAGATTGTCCGTACTTTGATGACACACAAACTTTGTCCTGATATTGTATAAGTTCCAACATGAATGGAAAACCGAAAACAACAATTAAGCAAATGATATAAAAGCGCAAACACAACACGACAAATATAGAATAACGATATTATAGGGATATCTAGATTTGGCAGTAGCATATATCTGCTTCCTATGTGTCATAATCTTTTTTGGCATAGGAGAAAAGGTCGGTTGGCTGGCTAGACATCCATTATGCTTATGGAAGGTAGCAATCTGCAATCAGGGATGGAGGCACCTTAGGTGGGGTGGGGGCAATTGCCCCCAAAATCAATTTTCTTTGAATTAATATATCTCGCAATTTTTATTTTGCCCCCATAAAAACTTAGAGGAACCACATGCCAAATCATCACTCATCTTTTGATGAGAGTGAAAATTACTTTTGTAATATCTCATCTTTTGCATAGTGAATTGGTTCTCATTTCTCACTCGTGGACCTAGGTTACACATTGAAAGTGAACCACGTTGTATCTTGTTTATTTTATATTATTCTTTATTGGTTATGTATATGCATATTTATAATATAATATTTTCCTTTAGTAAAAAGAATTATAGACTATATGTTGCCCCCACAAACCAAAATTTCTGGATCCATCAGTGGCTGCAATCCTTCATCTTTCTTCTAATCCTGTTAAAAGAAAGAGTCCACATAATACATCTAACCGTTCAACTGACCATAAACCCTTTCCCGACCTCGGCGACAGCAAGATCCATTGAATAAGAAAAAGCTACCATTTGTATCATCCTTAATGGATCAATTTTCCAAGCTAAATGCCTAAAGAAAAATGTAGTTAAAAGGGGAAACTTTATAATGTTTAGCATGCAACTCATCCCATGGTCAGTCCCCTAGTCTGCAGCAACCCTCACTGTTGAGTCTTCACTGAACTTCAACACCTATACATTACTTTACCTTAAAACAATTTTCGCGACAAAGTATAAAAAGCAACATGAAAGATCCATCTAAGTTGAACGAGATTTAAGACACCCCAAGAGCTAATAAGAAAAATAAAGTCCAGCACACAAAAGGGAATTGAGAAGCCTAATAATAAGAAGAAAAAGAGAAGAAGTAGAACAAACCTGGGGCTAACAACGTTGGTGTCATTGCGTTCCGTAGGTTTGTCTCCAGAAGAGGCACATTTCTGAAGCTCCTCCGCAGCATGGAAACCGGGGTCTTGAGCATCGTTGAGATTCCCTTGAAGGGGACGGTGGTGCGGTGGGGAGGAGACGGCGGCGGGGGATTCGTCGTCGGGGGGTTCGAGCAAAGCTTTGAGGGAAACAACCTGCTGGATCGCCTGCGATTTGTTCCACGAAGGCCTGCGCATCCCTGTACGGACACGTGTCTTCTCCATTCATTCATTATTATTTAATTTAATTTAATATATAATAATAATATTTATTAATTCCTCACCATTCTCAATTATTATTTTAATTATTAGTATTAGTATTTAATTAATTTAAATAATCAACAATGGAGGGGGGAGGAGGTTAAATAAAGAAAGGAGGTTGGATTTTCAGGTGCCGGAAATCATGGAGCAGAACGAGGACAAAAGAGGAAATGTATAAAAAATGTGAGAGAGAGAGTGACCTTTTTCTTTGAGGTATCTGCGACAGTCTTCGCGAGTGAGCTGGGAAATGTCATCTTCGGTGATCTGGCTGAGGGGTTTGTCGAGGATGGACCGAAAGGTGGCAGTGCTGCCGGCGTTCATCACTTCCGATTCCGGCCTCCACCGGTGTGGGACCATCTATTTTACTTTGCTTAACAACTTAAGAGAGAGAGAGAGAGAGAGAGAGAGAGAGAGAGAGAAAGAGAAATAGAGTGAGTGAGGAAGGAGTGTGTGTGTGAGTGTGTGTGTGAGTGGTGTTGGGTAGCGTCTTGGCTTGGGTGAGGGTGAATGGAGTTGAAGGGGATAGGGGGTCTGCCTATGTTAGGAGTTGGGGTGAACCCTAAGCTGCCACGTATGCTTCTCTCTTCATTATTACGCTCTTAATAATCCCCCATTACATATCATAATATATATATATATATATAGATGAAGAATGTTTATGTATTAATTGATGGATCAACAAAATAAATTTTTCTCGGAAAATGATGTATTTATTATTCTAAGAAATTATTTATTTAGGTTTTTCATAAAAATTTATTTTTTAAGGATTCTTTAATTAGTGTCCTTAGATTAATTGTTAGTAAGACCCTATATATATTTATAAGATCTTAGTAACAAGTGTTCTAAAGACATTGTTTAAGAAATTCAAAGTTAAAAAAAATTTATTAAAAAATATAACTTTTGAATATTGAATATATTGAATATTATACACCAATCTTTAACCAATGCCGGTAGGGCACTCCTTAGCATTTTCCATATTCATATTATCTCCTCTACTTTACCCTTTTTCCAATCTCTATTTTATTTGAATTTGGTTCCTTTAAAGTGAAAAAGTCTCTAAAGTAAGAAAGTAAGATTGTATCTACCTTTAGATCATTTTTAGTAGGTTAAGATATATACATTTATCAAATCAATGATAGATGCACCTTTACTTTCTCATTTTAAAATAGCAAAAAAAACCTTTAATTTTTGTTATATATACGTTAGGTGGGAGTTGGCGTTTGTTTGTAATTATTATTATTATGAAAAAAAACATATTATTATTATTATGTGCGTTTGTTTATTTTTTTTCGTTGGAATACGTTGTAATTAAAGGTTTTGATTTTCAAGTGGGTTCACGGAGTATTTTATAACTTTAGATTCTTTGTATTCTTCATGGGATTAATCTCCGCTCAATACTTAATCACAGTTAAGATTCTTTGCCTTTTTTCAAAAATGTGTTCTACGGGATTTGAACCGAGATACTCCCTCAGAAACTCAATCTGTGCAATCAAATGAGCCACACCGATTGAATTATGTGAGTTGGTTTTTTGGGTGAATAAAAGTGAATCCTAAATGGATCGTGATCTTATGTGCCTTTCTCCACTACTACATTCCCCCTCTAGTAAATTTCAGTTCTTTTGCCACCATTCATAAATATGAGTTTGTTTGGTAAAATTAGCTATTAGCGGATAAGCTAGCTGATAACGAATGAGGTAGCGGATAGCGGATAGCGGATAAGCTAGCTTATTTTCTATGAAAGTGTTTAGTAAAATTAGCAGTTGAACTAAGGATGGCAATTTTACCCGTACCCACGGATACCCGTGGATAAAATCCGCAACTGGGCACGGGACGGGTAGTTAAACGGGTGCCCGCGGGTAAAATAAACGAGTAATTTCAATACCCGCTTATAAACGGGGCGGGGGCGGGTATCACGCTACCCGTGCCAGCGAATATCCGCACCCGTTACTTAAATTACTATAATACTCTTTATTATATATATCTACTAATTGCTAAACCTAATTTCTCATCCTTCCTTACTAAAGCTAATACTAATGGAAAAATAAGTACCTACTAATATTAATTATATTAAGTTGAGCTATTATTAAGTTAGGAGAAAACATAATCCAAGGGGTTTTAAGTGGATCCTAGCTTTTGTAACTATTATTTTTAGAGAAAACAAATATATTTGATTACTCTTGTTAGTAACTTTTGTAATTGGATAATTCTTTCGTAGTTTCGTAACATCTATTTATATGAACACAGTTATTTTAATAGAAATTGCGCATATTTCAACAATTTTTCAAGCAAAAATAACAATTTTTTTTTCTAAAAAAATAATCCGTGGATATCCGCAAACCCGCGAATATCCACGAAATCCGCTGGATACCCGCCCGCAAGATACCTGTGCGGGTAACGGACGGGTACGGATTTCACCGCCCCGCCCCGTTGCCATCCCTAGGTTGAACTAGCTGAAAAATATAAAATGACATAAAATGACATTTTCATTAATGATTTTACATAAAAGAGAGAGAAGAGAATAAAGGTAGAATTAAATGAAGATAATAAGGATAAAAGTGGAAAGAAAAATGAAACGCTATAAGCTAAAAGCTCAAACATTACTTCAAGCGGCGTCTGAAAAAAAAAACGTTATAAGCTCTTGATAGATGTGCTTACCAAACGGGACTACTTTTTAATCCGTTATAAACTATCCGTTATAAGTTCATTGAAATACCTTATCAAACAGGCTCTAAATTACCACTTTTGTAATAGCATATGATAGGATGGGAGCGGAAGTTGTCCAAAATATGAATCTTATTCACCAAAATAAATAACACTGTCAGAATCGACTCAAATCATAAGATAAAATTGCACTTAAACTCAACTCATTGAAATGTTGTTTATGATGCTTCATGTTTCTTCTTTGTCATAAAATGATTTATTAAGTAGTTCGAAAGTTTAATTGTATTTTGTTATATAATAGAAATTATATCATTTTTTTTGTATTATTTTAATAATTTATGTTGTCAAGTGAACTTGTCATATGGTTAGATATGTGTTATCTCAACCTCCGTCAATTTTTGGATGGCAACATAATGGAGAGACTGTTTTTGCACGATTGAAAAAAGAGAATAACTAAAATTATCCAAAAAAAAATAGAAAGGCTAATTTGGCCAAATTGAAAAGCGTGAGGCACGAGAACTGTATTGTAGACTCTAGCCTATTTTTGGTCTTATAAACAATTGGAATGTTGCGTACTCTGTTTAAAATAAATTAAATGATATTATTCTTAAAATATTTTTTATTTAATATCAATTTTATTTTTTAATAACTCAATGTGTGAGATGTATTTAATCAAAATTGAAATTTTCAATGAAGATTATTTTAGGTAATACACTTAATTTCTTAGCAACATTAAATGAAATTAATCAACTTCCTTAATATGTTATTCCATTTAAGTTTTACTTATAATAAAATACAGGAGGAAGTATTTCATAATCATTTTTTTATCATTTTTTATTCTATTTATAAATAATCATCTCATTAACTAATATATATTAGTCAAAAGAAAAAAAAGCATAACATCCGATCGACATCCTTGGAAGCATGATGAAACTTAGAGCAACTTTAATGGAAGTTGCATGACAAAATCCTAAAATTAAGAATAAGTTGTTGCAGGATTGTACTATCAGTTGAGCAACTGTTTCTTATATAAGAACCACAAATAAAAAAGAGAAAGAAAAAATACAAATGAATAATATTTTTAATGGATTTAAGTGTACAGATTCTTTATACTGTCAATTTATCATAAATTTACATATTAGTAAAATCGTTTATCTCTTATGCTATCTTAAAAGTCACTCATATCATGATTTATGATTGTTTGACAGTGTAAAAAAATTTACACTAATGATACATAACAATTAAACTCATTTTAAATAAAAACAAAAATGAACGTAAATAAAGGTGTAAAATAACTTGTGGGACTCATTCAATGAACTTTTAAGAGTTGCATCATTAGAGTGTAAAATCTCTTAAAGTATTATAAAATAAAAAATGATAATGTGACATGATATAATCTATAAAAAAAAGGATCTAAGCAATTTCAATAAAATGTATAATTACAGATGTTCTTAAAAGCATTAGATTTTCTGGGGGGAAGGGAGGGAGTGGGTTCTTGGGTTATTAATGTTATGTCGTAATCTACCTTCAAAAGCTTTAAAAGTCATGATGATTCTTTATTCTTTGGGTAAACGAATTCCTATAGATTCTCTCATGGGTAAAATGGAGTACCTTCAGTAAACTTGTGAAAGTATTAGTTTGACTAACTACTAACTAACTATATATATCCGGATCAAGCCAAACAGGTCATCAAATTTGCATCAATGACCGAACCAAAGTTCGAACTGGACGAATAGGATGTCACCTGGCAATGACAAACAGCTCAGCTGTGTGGGTTTGCATGCCTTCTGGTTTGGGTACAAAGCATGAAAGCTTCATCCATCAAATGGTTCCATGTCTCACTGCACAAGGAAGGTTCTCCCATTTTTGGACTCCAATTGAATTATTTGCCACACCGTGGACAGTGTTTTACTGTTATTAGCTTACATTGTTAAGCTGACATTTTTTATCAAAAAAATATATATTAGATGCTAACTTAAGGTTTAAATTCAAGCCAAAACAGGATTATACCTCTACTTAATTTGCTGTTGCTTATAAAACTTGGGGAAAAAAATCCTCTCTATTTTTTATCTCTCAATTTTTGTCTATTTCTCAAGCTTTTTTCAAATAAATGTGTCTTATACACATGTATGTAGTCTTTCTATATATTTATTATCCTAAAATTTTAATAGTGGATATCTTTATTTCTCATGAGAAATGAAAAGGATCCTTACTCAAAACTTAGAACTAAGGAGGAAAGAAATGATAAACCATCTTTTTGCTCTATTTTGTCAAACATAGAATTTATTTATTTAATTATTTACATAGATTTAGATTTTTTTGATGTGTAAATATTATTTTATATGCCATTAGAATCCTTAAAAAAAAAAAGTTTAAGTGAAGCCAAAAAAAAAAAAAAAGATACTTACGAAGTTTGAAGGAAAATTTTTGGCTTATCTCGAATAAGATTCCAAACTCGAATCTTATGAATAATAACGCTAGATACGAGAAAACTTTATCCACTTAAATTCTTCTCTCCTTGATTTGGATTATTCGAATTTCAAATTGATTTCCCAACACTATGGTCTATGGTCTCCAACAAAAACACAAGTTACATCAATAATTGACGAATTTATTGCGGAAATAATTATATAAATAAAAACATGACCCTTCTAATCTTGTGTTACACAATGCGGCAGCAGGAGAGCACCAATGTGAAGTGTCATAAGAAGTAATGGTATGATTCACTGTTTTTGGAAGGTATACTTCCAAGAGTTTGAACTCAATACCCTAGAAGCTCTATGGGCCCATTAGGACCACCATTCAAACAGGGCCAGAGTTTACAGGCCTAACCTGTCAGGAACCCAATGAACTTTCTTTCTAAGATCTTCACAGAACAAATATGAGGATGTCCAAAAATAATAATAATATGAGAACCATATAGCTTTTGGGTTATTCCATACAACATGAGTAAATAGTCAATTTGGTCCCTAAAAGTGTAAGGCGATATCAATTTAGTCCCTAAATTTAACGAAATAGCAAAAACGTCTCCGAAGTTGTAAAACGTTAATCAACTTGGTCCCTCCGTCAACCTCAGTTAGCTGACACCGTTAACGACGTTGATGTGACACTTTAAGTGTCCTGTTGGCATCATTGTCACTGCTTAGGTGGTGTCCACGTGGTCAGGGACCAATTTGAAACTCTGAACCAGGGACTAAATTGATACTCGTAACAGTCTTCTTCTTCTTCTTTATATTTCCCCTTTCTCTCTCTGCTTCCCCTGTCTCGCGCTCTCTCTATAACCATCCGTCTATAACCACCCGTCTATAGACGGGTGGTTAGAGAGAGAGCTCGAGGCAGAGGAAGTAAAGAGAGAGAGAGCAGAGAGAGAAAGGGGAAATATAAAGAAGAAGAAGAAGACCGTTGCGAGTATCAATTTAGTCCCTGGTTCAGAGTTGCGAGTATCAATTTAGTCCCTAGTTCAAAGTTTCAAATTGGTCCTTGACCACGTAGACACTTCCTAACCAGTGACAACGGTGCCAACAGGGCACTTAAAGTGCCACATCAACGCCGTTAACAGCGTCAGCTAACTGTGATTGACGGAAGAATCAAGTTGATTAACGTTTTACAACTTCAGAGACGTTTTTGCTATTTAGTTAAATTCAGGGACTAAATTGATACCGCTTTACATTTTCAGGGACCAAATTGACTATTTACTCATAAAATAATCACTTCAACGGTTAGTTTGACCCGAGCAATCCTTTGACAAAATTTAACAATCTAAAAACTCACTGCTACTTGCACTCGTGTAACAGTTATACAAGTTTAATAAATTGTAAGTGTAAAGTTATTACAGTGCTAATCGATAATAAATCATCCTATTTGTGAGTGTGATTTTTAAAATAATTATAATAAGAGCAAAATATCTTTAATGAAGCGAAAGTTTATGAATGATTGACGATGTAAAAAAAATTTACATTGACCGGACATACCAATTAAATCCAAATTATATCTTACATTTTTATGTGATTAATTAATACTACATGAATTGGTTTCTGAAGATGCCAGAAACCCCATAGATTCTCAGCATTACACTAGATTTTCTTACACTTCCTCAGTGATCAAAGATGAGTAATGAAATTGAATTGCCCTGTACAAGCAAAGCAAAAACCAGAAGACGAGTCAGCTAACCATTGCTGGTCCAGAATCGCACAATGTGACTTGGCCATATGCTTTAAATTCACTTCTGGATTCTGGCAATGTGGTAGGTTTATTATGTTAGGCCCTGCTGCACTTGCAGAAAGACCATATGCCTTTGGTCCATTAAATACAACTTGCTTCCCCCTTTCCCCATTCTTTTTTTATATATTACTTTTTTCAATAATTATTTTCACCAGAGTAATAAATGTTGTTATAAATGACTGAGGTGTTTGTTCTCTGTAACGTGGGTACCACCCATAAATTCAGGAAAAATCTCTTTCAAAATGAATTTATCTCTCAAATTGAGTGAGTAAATAAGAGTGTTTTCATCCTTTATTTAATAAAAGTATATAAAGATTTTAACTTATTTTATTAAATTAATGATAAAAATATCCTTACTTACTCACTTTAGATAAAAATTCACTTTATAAAAGTGTTATCGTGGAATTTATGAGGGTGTTTGTACTCAGTATGCACCCACGTTATTATATTCAGATGGGGATTGGGATATAGTGAAAAAAGAACGAACAATAATGGTGGGATTTGGTTGGGCTGAGTGCATTCAGCCAAAAGACTCAGATGTTGGTCCCGTACGAGACAGCACCTGCCCATACTCCCATCCTATACGTACACATTCACACGGGTGCTGTTGCCATCGACCTGAACACCCTCATTTACTTTTCTCTTTGGATCTTAATGCTGAATTGATAAAAATTGACCATTGAGTTATAATGACCATTATTCATTTCCTACAACAGTACAACTTTGAAGTTCAATCGCTATGATTTGTGTTAGTGTTAATATTCTCTTTATTGTTCATGTGTTACATTAGCTGCTTGATACATGATAGAGCTGCACACTTGCAAATCATTTGTTTCATTTTTCATGTGCTCATACTGCCAAATAGCAAGATTCACTCTGTTCAGTTATACCACCCGTTGTTGGCAATCATATAATTAATAGAACTGTTTTTATTATATTTGAATAAGAATTTTCGATATTGCATTCAATGATGATACATATTTAAGTATGAAAAAAAACTGAAACTATGCATTTTAGTCATAATTTTTTAAAAATTGTATAAAAGTTTAATCATTATACTATTGTTTTATATTAACACTTTTTGAAGTATTTAAAAAGAAATAACATGAAACGAGAAGTTTGAATATTCAAATATTGTATTGTATGAAATTTCAAATCTGCATTTTAGTCATAATTTTTTAAAAATTGTATAAAAGTTTAATCATTATACTATTGTTTTATATTAACACTTTTTGAAGTATTTAAAAAGAAATAACATGAAACGAGAAGTTTGAATATTCAAATATTGTATTGTATGAAATTTCAAATCTGGAACTAAATTGTTTTTTTTTTTTTTGAATCAATCTGGAACTAAATTGTTGGTGAAGTATATTTTTAAGCACTAATGTGCCATTTTACTACATATTTTGAAGTATGTAAATATATATTTTAACTTTTTTCCATATACTCTATTTCGTTTTTTCGTTTCCTTACCCTTTGGCAATTCCCTTTCTTTATTCTTTTACTTTCTTTCCCCCGTATTTTTTACCTTTTTTTTTACATTCAAACCTTTTTTTCTTTGTATGCTTTGTGTACTTTTTTACGACCTTTTTTAAGGGGTGAATGGGACCCACTTCCTAAAATTAGTGAAAAATAAAACTAAACTTAAAATGCTAGAGTGTCTCCATGAAAAAAAGAAATAAAAACGAGTTGTAAAGTATAAATTAAAAATATTGAAAAAAGGTGAATGTAGTGCAGAATTAGTGTGTGTTTGAAAAAGATGGATTATTTTCATTTCAGCTTTTTTCCTTCTAAAAAGCTGTTTTATGAATAATCTAAAATGTTTGGTATCTAACTTAAATTTTTAAAACAGCTTTTTTTTGGCAAGAAAAAGTTGTTTTCATGTATCTGATTTGGAGGACTGTTTGATTATTGCTTTATGATTATTTTTCCCACCCCCACCTCACTTTCCCATCTTAGCCCCACCCCAACGACATGCCGTGTCTTGTGTTTTTTGCCATACATGCGGTGTCTTATATAATTATCTATCGTAAGGATTTGAAGATGGATATAAAATATTAACATATATAATTATTTATTAATTTAATATTCATTATTTATTTATATTATTTTTTTCGTTAAATTTTTATGTAAGTGTTGTTGAAGTAACGTTAAGTCCACTCATTTTTACTTCCAATAATGTTTATTTTATTTTATTTTTTGACTAATCCAGTAATGTTATTCTTTTAACATGTTTTAGTCATGAAAACAATGTTATAAATTTTATTTATTTTTTTATAATAATAGAAAAAAATTGATGACAAAATATAAAATAAATAAATATTTTAACAAGTTTTAATATTAAAAAAAAATAAAATATTATTAATATAAACAAGTTATTTCATACCCTTTTTCGTAATTTACTATATAAAGTGATTTTTTTTTACACCATCCAAACGAAATAGATTATCTTAAAATCACTTTTCAGCAAATAGACCCAAACAAAAATAGATTTTGATTATAATCGATTATTACAATAATCGATTATACAAATAATCGATTATTGATACAATCTATTTTTTTCAGCTTTCCCAAACACACTCTTAATTTACACCGGTCCGACATTCCCTATCCCACAAATTGAAATATAAGGTCATCCGCGATGGTGATTCTTCACACATAAATTGGTTCATAAGAAATTGGCATTTTTATCAAATTAGGTTAGTTTTCAAAATTATAAATCAAAATAATTTGATTCTGAAATAATTTATTAAAATACTCGTGTTTTGAATAAAAAATTTATTTTTTGAGTGACGCTGGTCCGATCAGCATCACTCCTTTACACGTGGCACCCTTTGATTGGGTGCCATTTATTTTATCAGAATTTTTTAAATAAAAAAAAATTTACATGCAGCGCCATTACAACTAGCGCCACTATTAGCTCTGGTTGCAGTGGTGCCACTCCCCTGAGGGCGTCACGTGGCCAGTTCCTGTCCACTTCTTTTACCTACTCCTCCCCCTTCCCTATATATAATCCCCCCAACACTCCACCCCTAGCCTCCCTCCAACTTTCTATATCTCATTCCCCCTTAACCCAATACTAATATCTTTCTTCACACATCTCACTTCTCCTTCTACCACACTCTTCAACATTATTTATTTTACTATTACTCTTTAATATTTAGTAAGCAGTTTATATTAATATTTACTTTACTAATATGATTTAGTGTTGTGTAATTTAGATTAATGTTATTATAATTTATTTTTGTCTTTATTTATTGTTGTAGTCACTAATGTTTAATTATAATTATTCTCCAACATTATTTATTTATTTTATTATTTTATTTATTTGTAAATTTTATTACTATTGTGTAATTTATATTAATGTTTTTATTATTTACTTTTTGTCTTTATTTATTTTGTCATGATTAATATTTTTAATATTGTTATTTAATTAATGTTATTATTATTGCCTTTTTATTTGTTTAATTATAATTATTCTACAATTTTTTTTAATATTGCATTTTTTAATAGTATTATTATATTAATATAATTTATTTTATGTTTGATTATTGTATGCCCGACACTATGAGTCAAGTAATGTTGTTTGTCTACTACAATGGGAGAGTATTCTCGAAAGAAAACGGAATTACTTTCGAAGGGGATACAAAAATCATGCCAATAAAACAAGGAATCATGAGAAGTTGAAGGCAAAGATTCATTCCAGGCTAAAACTTCAATCAAATCAGTCTATTTCAAAGATAATGGGCAGATATTTGACACATGCAAATCCGTTAAATTACACTGCCTATAAAATAGCTGATGAGAGGACGTCTCGTGCATGATCGAGTCTTTTGGGCAAAATTCGTCGATGACAACACTTGAAATATATGTTGAGATTGATGTCGTCGGTAGTTCCACTGAACCTGTACAATCACTATCAGGAGATGAAGATTGGAACAGTGAATGGAGGCTGCTTCAATTGATGACGAAGAGGACGATGATATTCCAGATTGTGATTCGGTCGACACTGAATATGAAGCTAACCGTACCTCCAATTCGTATTCATTGGCCTCACCGTCATTGCTGGTTTCTCCAATATCATCCTCAAGACCCGTAGTTGGTGTTCCACAACAAGCAGGTTTATTTTTCTAACAGTATTATTATTGTATTTTTTTATTAATACTTTTAACATAATTGTACAAATTTTGAAAAATGTGAATGAACTACAGCTCAATCACAATATGGTGCATTCAACAAATTCATCGCCACATTACAGTTATATTAATTGGGACCATCCAGACGAAGAGATGAGATTTGAAGCGATGGACGCTATAGGATCTTGGCAACTCGACCGGGAAAAGCATTGTAAGGTGGGATCAATCCTAACATATTATCCACATACTCAGCCCAATTTTTACGGCTTTTGCCTATTACTGCATCCCCGTCAACACGCAAACCTGTCAAAATTGCAACATCCTCCAATGTGATGGTGCACTCTCTTACTGGCATATGGAATGTGTGGGTCTCTGGTCTCTACCATTCCACTAATGCACTTATTAGTGAATGATTAACTTGAAATAAAGATAACTGAGCAATTCCCAAAAATCCAGCTTGCTCAAGATACCCTGCAATGGCCACGGATGTATTTACCGGGTCAGGATTAATCGCATCTGCCATCTTACCTAATAAAAAAACAATAATCTTAAAATTAATGCATAACACTAAAAAAAAAACAATAATCATAGAAAATAAAAAACTAATAATAACCTTAATTTGATTAAATAACAGTATTAAAAATATTAGCAATGATAACAATAAATAAAAACAAAAATAAATAATCATAACATTAATGTTCATTACACAATAATAATAAAATTAAAAACGCAGTAATAACATTAGAAACAACAGTAAAAATAACAAAAGACTACTGATACCATTAACATAATAATTCTAATAAAATAATAATAATAATAATAATAATAATAATAGTATAGGATTAAACAGAAGTTAAAACAATAATTACAAAATAATAGAATAAATAATAATGGACAGTGTAGTAAAATGGGGACTGAGATATGTTGCATACCTACGATTAATATTAGTTATGACAACAATAAAAAAGACAACAATAGTAACATTAATTTAATAACAAAATTAAATTATTAATCATGATAACAATAATAATTTCATTTATAAAAAATAATAATAACATTAATAATAATAATAAATAAAATAAAAAAAAAATAATAATATTAGTATAATAATACTGATAATAATTATAATTAAATTATATACCTAAATATTAAAGAGTAATAGTAAAATAAATAATGTTGAAGAGTGCAGTAGATGAAGAAGTGAGATGTGTGAAGGAAGATATAAGCGATTACAACAATAAATAAAGACAAAAATAAATTAAAATAACATTAATCTAAATTACACAATATTAATAAACATGACAAGAATTATAACAACATTAATATAAATTACGCAACACTAAATCGTATTAGTAAAGTAAATATTAATATAAACTGCTTAAGAATAATAGTAAAATAAATAATGTTGAAGAGTGTGGTAGAAGGAGAATTGAGATATGTGAAGAAAGATATTAGTGTTGGGTTAATGGGGAGTGGGATATAGGATGTTGGGGGGGAGGCTGGGGCTGGAGTGTTGGGGGGGTGGGGCGCGGGGGGGTTATATATAGGGAGGGGGAAGGGTAGGTAAAAGAAGTGGCCAGGAACTGGCCACGTGAGGTGAGTGGCGCTGGTTGCAGTGGCACCACTCACCTGAGGGCGCCACGTGGAGTTGCATGCAAATTTATTTATTTATTTTTTTAAAATTCTGGTAAAATAAATGGCACCGAATCAGAGGATGCCACGTGTAAAAGAGTGACGTTAAAAAATATTTTTTTATTCAAAATAAGAGTATTTTGATAAATTATTTCAGAATCAAATTATTTTAGTATTTAATCTTGAAAACTAACCTAATTTGATAAAAAAGGCTAAGAAATTCCACTATTGGGGTTCTTAAATGGGTTATTCAATAAGAAGTAAAAAGTCAATTCTTAGATTAAACAATAATTAAAAAGGGAAAGGGAAAAGGCGGGAAGGAAAAAAAGGGGAAAATAAAACTCACTAAAAATAAGTTAAGAATCCAAGTTGAGTTTTACTATTGGAGTAAAAATTAGTGAGAGCTTTTAAATCATGTATGATGTTATAGACCCACTAAAAAAAAGTTAAGAACCTAAATTAAATTCTAAGGTGGGAGATACTCCACATTTCTTATTCTTTATTTGGACATTTTAGATTTAGAGGAGGGAGGACTCGAAGGGACGGGACAAATGCTAATTAATTAAGGATAAATTAGCCAAAGAGATATTTTGACTTATTGGACTTGTGGGGTTGGGTCAAGGTTAGAAATGACAAAACAATAATAAATAATTGGATTTTCAAACAAATAAATTCAGTCCAACTCAAATGAGTTATAGCATTGGATCCAAATAATTATTATTTTTTCTTTGAGACCGTCAATATTTGAAAATCATATTGGACTCTAACTAATTTGAGTCGATCGTTGGAAATATTCATTTAAGGGAGCAAAGCTCTTCTAATGGCTATTTTTTTCATTTACAAAACTTGAATCCAAAATCTTGCTTAAGAGGAACCAAGCTCTTTGCCAATTGAACCAAGAGATATCGGGGAATCCCAATTTTCTTTTCTCATTTACATTTTGTTTTTCCTTTATCCTTGGTTGTTCCTAATTGAAAGAAAATGAAAAGACCCTTTCTTCTACCTCTATCATATTCATAGAGCCTATTTGGTAAAATTAGCTGTTAGCGGATAAGCTAGCTGATAGCGGATAGCTTATAGCGGATAGCGAATGAGGTGGCTGATAGCGGATAGCAGATAAACTAGCTTACTTTCTGTGAAAGTGTTTGATAAAACTAGCGGTTGAACTAGCTGAAAAATATAAAATGACATAAAAGGACTTCTTCATTAATGATTTTACATAAAAGAGAGAGAAAAGAATAAAGGTAGAATTAAATGAAGATAATAAGAATAAAAATGGAAAGAAAAATGAAGCGCTATAAGCTATAAGCTCAAACGCTACTTCAAGTAGCGTCTGGAAAAAACGCTATAAGCTAGTGAAAAAACGCTATAAGTTCGTGACAGATGCGCTTACCAAACGGGACTACTTTCTCATCCGCTATAAGCTATCCGTTATAAGCTCGTTGAAGTGTCTTGCCAAACAGGCTCATATACGATGTTGGTTTAGGTTTAAAAGGAGTGACTCCAACAAATTCTAAAAAAAAGTGATTTTTAATATGCTGGAAAATATAACTTTTAATAAATGCTGAATTTCATCCTGTTTTCCAATTTCTGCTATTTTGTAAAAATCCAACTAAATAAGCATGTAAATGTCAAATTTCTATAAAAAAAAATACTTTTTTTTTGTAAAAAGAAGGCCTAAACAAACGGGCCCATAGCTAACATACGGGTGTTGAAATTTATTCCAGATTGAAAATCAAATCTAAAACTGAACTTAGAATTTGAAAGTCAATAAAAAAATGTAAAAAATTTTTTTTTTATTTGTTTTATTCAAAATGGAAAAGAGTTCAATTCAAACTGATTAATGTTTTATAATATATTTGTTTGTTATTTAATTTTTATTTTTATTTAATTGATAAAATATTATTTTATGCATATGAAATGAATTATTTTTTAATTTTAATTTTATATTTATTTTTTTGTTTCTTGTTTTTAATATGCTAAATTGATTTTCACTCATAAAATTATAGATTTATGAAACTTTTTTTTTTAAAAGTTGATCAAATTAATCAAATTCAAACCGTTTATATGAGTTTGTATTAGTTCAATTATTTTAGAATACAACTAAATATAAATAATATTATTTTAGTCAATTGATTTTTTTGATTCAAAATCAATCAAAAAAAACTGTGAACAACCCTGATCCAACACATATAAGGAATGAAGAGTGTTATTAACACACTTTTTTATTAACACACTTTTTTTTATTAAAGAGTATTTTACTAACATTTAATATTTTTGAGAAAGAAAAAAGGCACATAGATGCTACCTATACATTCATTTGATAAATTAACATCATCATTTGACAAATGAGAGTCTTGTTTGAAACTCCTCCCTCCGATATGATATGATCCACTAAGTTGGAAGACCCACCCCATCACAATCATTCTGGACCCTGATAGAGTAGGGTCCATGCCCTCCCCCCTACCCTTTGGGCCTTTCATCACCAGTACTCCTACTCAAACAAAATGTTTCCCTCTCCCTCTCCTCTTTTGGGTTCTTTCACTTCTGACTTGCATTGGACTTTCTCTCACTCCCACCCCCAAACATTACACACGCAACAACATTCTGCATTTCTCTCAACAATAATTATAACCCTTCACCACCATTACTCTCTCGCACCCTCTCACTTACTTACTAGTACTACCATTCCAACTCTGTTGCTAACGTGCGCGCTCATTCCCACCTCGTCGATGGGCGTAGTACGCCACCACCACAAACATCACCATCACTACCACTGGTTACCAACCTTCACTTTTCTCTTGTTCTCTTCCGCTTCAGCCATAACCACTCTCACACCACAACCCAGTAAGTGCAACTTCACAAAAATCCATAACCAACCCCACTTCGTTATCAACACCACCATCTTCTCATCGTGTTCCTTTTGTTTTCAGGTGGTGAAGCAGTGAAGCAACCTCACAGGGAAGATGGGTCGAGGGCAGCGCCGTTGGACGGAGGAGCGGTGGTGGATGAAAAGAGGTTCGGGGGACCAGGGTCTTCCCCGCCGTCGTGCAGATCCAAGTGTGGTTGGTGCAGTCCATGCCAACCGGTTCACGTGCCGGTCCAACCGGGTTTGATCATACGCCTTGAGTATTACCCAGAAGCGTGGCGTTGCAAGTGTGGGAACAAGCTTTTTATGCCTTAACTGATCACATTCACAGCATATATAATATATAATTTAATAATAGTACTGCTACCACAAAAGATAAAACACAAACGTTGCCAGAACCGAACACGAAAAACATTGCAGGCACCCATCTTAAAATTTTCCCCTTTTAGGTTTTATTTTAGCTCTCAGTGTTAGTGCCTATCATGCATTGATTAATGTTGCCTAGGTTTTTACCTTGTTGGCGGTACTGTTTCTTGTGAGTACTACTATGTTTATAGAGTATTGATGATTTTTGGGTAAACCTTTTGAGAGAGAAAGAAAGAGAGGAGATAAGGAACAGAAAGGGAACGTTGGGAATGTAAGATGTGTAGGTGTGATTATGAAAGGAATATATCTTAAACCCTTCTCTGCTTTTAACACACATGACACCACTACGCTACTCTCTATGTGCCCCTTTTCTAATGTACATATGCTTTCTCTTTCCTTTTTTGCTTTTGGTTCTTATTGCTAATATGTGGCAGCTTGCATTAATATTCGAGCCTTTATTATTATAGTATAAGACAACGAAAATTATATGTGATGGAGGTTGTAATTATGACAAGCTTCTTTTCTGAAAGCAGAGAATCATGCATAATCTTCTTCTTCTTCTATATTTCCAAGTTCAAAGCTTTTATCACTCACATATTGAAAGGAATTAAGGAGCATCTGTGAATGGAGACTAGTACGTACGTACTATGGTGAAAATGTTGGGCGTGTGGTTTAACTTATTAATAAGTTCGTTGTACCTGTGCTGCTTGAAGTTTATGCTATACCTCACTATTTCACACCATTTAGGTATCTGAGTTGGTATTCTTAATTTTTCTCTGTCTGGTTTTTTTTGTACTGTTGGAGAATTATTGTCACACGCAACAATATGATCTGTCTTATCCTCCTCACAGTTTCCTTCATTAAAGGTTTTGTGTGCAGTAGATTAGGTATTGGTTATTTTCTTTCCTCTGATCTGCTCCACCGTGTCAATATTTATATATATAGGAGTAGGACACTGATTTTTTCACTCGCTTTCATTTTCCATTAAATGTGCACATGCCAATAAAAGAGGTGTTTTCATCGATCCTCTGCAGAAAGCAACGTTTGACACAGCTCAGAGTCATGTTCTGTGGTAAGAAAGAAAATGAAATAACAAAAGAAACACAGATTTGTTTGTTTCGTTATTGCCTATATGATCATGGATGATAGTTATTGTTTCTGCCGTACAACTTGCCACTATTTTCGTATTATTTATCTCTCTTTCGCTTCTTTGAATTCCATTATTTCTATACATAAGGTGAGTTAACATTTAACCTAAACAAATTTATGATCGGTTATATCTTTCCATTTTTAAACAATAGTCGAATTTAAATTTCCAGCTAGAATGAATATTTAAAGGGGAAACCTTAATTCTGGGAAAAAGATCTTCTAGAGAAATGGAGAAGTTGTCCATTACTATCCTTTTGGAAAAATAAATGATACTCTACAATATATGTGTATCATCTTTATTTCATTTATTTACCCAAAATTATAGCAATAGATTTATCTATTTCTCTAGGATCTTTACCTCTCAATTCTTCTATATAGCTCAAGTGAGAGTTAATTAGTTGGTGTTTCTTTTCTTTTTTGCACATGGTTGATTAAAATTAATTATGGTGTAACCCTATTCTTCTTGTACTAATGCCATTCTTCTCCTGCATCTCAGTCCTAATAAATAAATGATTAAAAAAGATATTTGATGTCAAAATTTTCAATTATAGTAAGAGATTTAATTATTTATGAATCGAATGGTCAATTTTTAAGCCAGTTTTCTTTTCCTCGAGGGTCCACAACTCCATATACATGACCTCATAGAAGTAGAAAGTAGAAACATTAAATAATGAACCTTGGCCCCATGACTTCAAAATTGCGTATATATGAAAATGCCATGCATCTTCTTCCATGCTAGCTAGGTAACGAAACTTTGGACATAAACATGTTGACAAATTGATTAATCATGCACATCGAACGTGTCTTCCTCCCCCCTTTCCTTTTCAGAGCAAATTAATTAAAGTTCATGTCTCTTTAATCAAACTAATTGAAGACTGGATTAAGAAGTGTATGGTTTTCATTTTTCCTTAAGAAGAAGAAGAAGAAAATAATGGGCCAACAACTAATTTGGATTTGGATATAAAATTATTGGGGTTTGATGACATGCGAATGACGACTCGTACCACTGGTGATGTGCTCCAATTCCTAAGAAAAGCAAGAGAGAGTTGGGGCTCCCCCCAAATTTTGCAGTACACACACGAGGGGGTGAAAGCTCCTTTCTCTGCAAATGGATTGAACAGAGATATACAGTTGCTTTGGCTAGCTACCCTGTTGTCAGTGTTGCTTGTATCAAATGGGGTAAAAGTAAAAAACTGGCAAAAGAAAGCCCCCATTCACAAACACCCGCAACAAGTCACCACACTCAGGAGCTAGCTAGCTAGCTAGCTAGGCACCTTCACAGGTCCCCCTAACCCCACAACACAAACTTATTAGCTCTTCTTTCAAATCCCTTTAACTAGCTACACTCCCAAAACAGTCATGTGCCACTATAACCATGATTCACAGGTACACAAGTACATAGATTTTATTTTATTTTATTTTTACGTTACTAAATATATATATATATATATATATATTTCTATTATATCTGCACTAGATAAACATATTATTGGCTCCTTTGTTAGTTCAAGATATGTCTCCAGATATAACATTTTCTTTCAAAAATAGCTTGGCACGGATACACACACAAATGTACAGTACAGCACAGCACAAGAACTCTGCTTTTTCACGAGGCCTGACAGCATTGTTGTTTTTTAATTGTTTTTTCTTTTCTTTCACCGATAATAATATGTCACAGTCCCACAGAAAATTATGTATATAGTAGTTTATTTTTTGAGGGTTTGACAAGACAGATTGAGAAGAAAGAGATGGGGAATGGGTGGACCGGTGAGTCCAAGATGACATTCAAAATCCAAAAGTCCAGTCAGGATGGCCATTACACCACACATGACAATTGACAGCACCCCACCTTCAAGAAAGTTTGGTTAGGTTTCTGAAAAAGAGGGAGAGGGAGATAAGGTTAAGAAGTGATGTCTGTTGTCTGATTTGACAGTGTTGTTGTTGGGGGTTACCGGTGAACTGGGAAAGTAAGAGCATTCACCACTTTGGCTCAAGGGACTCACATCTTTATTCCCATCCATCAAACACTTACTTTCAAGGTGGTCTTCTGATTCCATTATCATCACTCATCAGCATCAGAATTTGGAGAATGATCGTGAAATTGAGCATACATATTTGATATTTTCATCACCTCTATCTCTTTGTAGTAAAGTTGAGCATCTTCTTTTTTTTTTTTTTAAATCTTTTAATTAAGGTAGTACTGGTCCTTACAAAGGTCACAGGAACAGGACATAATAGAACCACCGCTTTCGGGCCAATAAAAGAACCATTATCAGACAACCGGTGAAGTGATACAGGTCTTGAAAAATTGTAACTGAAACACCAATAGCAGAAATTATGAGCAACAAATATTGGACACTCAAAAAGATTAAGTATGTTTGATTTACCATTATAAATGTATGTTTGGGATTCAAACGTATATTTGTTCCAAAGAAACAAAAGTGATGTTTTGGACTCAAAGTACGTTTACAATTTCTTAACCATAAACCAAATATACACTAAATCTTTAGAACACATGTATATATGGATCATAACATTGAAAAGGAAGTATATTGTTGAAAATCCTGCCAAAGCAATAAATGCAATGGTTGAAAATTATTCAACCTCCAACCACTTTATTTCGGTGCACATGATTTGCACCTTTGTGCTGCACTCATTTTGCTTCTATAAATAGAAGCAATTGAGAGGAAGGAAGATGCATCAGTTCCTCACAATCAAGAGGTAGAGAGTGAGAGAAAAATAGAGAGAACCTTAGAGAAAGTTTCTAATAGAGAAAAATAGTGAGCCAATTTGTGAGTGTTATCCACAAATTGAAGATACAATATTATTGTATTTTTGTATTCCCATTATTTTATAGTGAAGGTTTAAGTGGCCTACGGGTCCCGTGATTTTTCCTTACTCACATTGAGGAGGTTTTCCACGCTAAAAATTTCCTGGTGTTGCTACACTTATTTTACGCTTCCGCATAGTGCCTATTTTGGGTTCATAGAGAAGGAGAATTATGATGGCATTTCCCAACAGTGGTATCAGAACTCTCAGAGCTCTTGGATACTAGGTGTTGTATTCATAAGAAAATTCTTAGTATGCTCTGTGGTTGCAGCATAGTCTGATCTTCCACATCAGAAAAGAATTATTCTTGTTGCTGGAAATAAAGTGGGGTAGTGTGAAAGTGCATTCTAGGAAAGTTCTGGCTAGGAAAGACTTGGTATTTAAGTGTGTCCATTAATGACCCACCACTCTTTCCTGGAAACTTACTTGGTGCACTGTTTGCATACTGCATTTATTGTTCCAGTATACGGCACTATTAACGTATACGATATTGGCCTGTGTAACTCAAGATGGACGGAGCTGTCACTCATGATGGAGACATGTTCAAGTTAACTGTAGATAACTACTCCTATTGGAAGCCGATGATGGAAGATCATTTATACCGCAAAGATTTACATGAGCCAATCATGCAGAAAGATAAACCGGAAGGGATGACCGACAAAGAATGGGAGCTCCAGAATTAGAAGGCGGTAGCTATGATCCGCAAATACATTGATCACAGTTTGTTTGAGCATGTGTCAACTTATACTAATGCGTATGAGTTGTGGACGAAACTTGAATCCTTGATTCAAAAGAAGACGCCTAGGAATAAAGCCCACCTTGTCAGACGACTGGTGAAGTTGGAGTACTCGAACGGTCAGAACATGATCGAACATTTGAATACCTTCAAAGGTATTGTGAATCAATTGATGAAGACTGAGATGAAGATAGATGATGAGTTGCAAACTCTTCCATTCCTCAGTTCTCTGCCTGAGAGTTGGGACACTCTAGTTGTCACTCTCAGCAATTCTGCTCCAGACGGAAAACTTAGCATGGACTCTGTTACAGATTGTTTGCTAAATGAAGAGTCAAGACGAAGGGAAAGAGGCTTGAACAACCAGTTTGAAGCCAACGTTGTTGAAAACAGAGGAAGGAGTAAGAATCGTGAAAAAGAAGGTCGTGGAAAATCACAAGGTAGATCCAAATCTCGTACTAGACTAAACTGTTATTACTGTGGCAAACCGGGCCACAGAAAGTCTGAGTGCAGATTCTTGAAGAGAGACCAACAGGCTGGAACGGTCCACCCAGACCAGATTAACCCAAAGAAGAAGGAAGATGGAACAACTACTGCAGTAGCGTCGCATGATGAGAATATATTTCTTGTCGGAGAAGAAAATTATCTAAACATTGCATCTGATGATTGCATTTGGATAATTGACTCAGGAGCATCCTTCCACGTCACACCTCATGAAGAATTTTTCTCATCATACGAAAAAGAAGATTTTGGTACGGTGAATATGGGCAACCATGTCACAAGTAAGATCATCGGTATTGGTGAAGTAACTTTGATGATTGAGAATGGAAATAATCTTGTGCTAAAGGAGGTAAGACATGTACCTGAGATGCGTCTAAACCTTATCTCAGCAGGCAAGCTAGACGAAGCTGGGATGATAAACCAGTTTGGTGCTGGCAGATGGAAACTCAGCAGAGGAAGCATGATTGTTGCTCGTGGAAAGAAGGAAGGCTCCTTGTACATTATGCAGGGAAAGATATGTAAGGGAGAGATGAATGTTGCTCAAGACGCAACCAAAGAACTGTGGCATAGACGATTGGGACACATGAGCGAGAAAGGTTTAGAGATTCTTGCAAAAGATCATCTCCCAAACATAAAAGGGCAGCCACTTGAATCCTGTGAAGACTGCCTAGTAGGCAAACAACACATAATATCTTTCAAAAGATCGGATGATGCAAGAAGAAGAAAGCAGATTCTGGATCTTGTTCACTCGGATGTTTGCTCAACGTCTGAAAGGTCCCTTGGTGGTGCCCAATACTTTGTTACCTTCATTGATGATCACTCTAGGAAAGTGTGGGTGTATCCACTGAAGACGAAAGATCAAGTCCTTCAAGCTTTCAAGGAGTTTTATGCTTATGTAGAACGAGCATGTGGAAGAAAACTGAAATGCTTGAGAACTGATAATGGTGGAGAGTACATAGGTCCATTTGAAGCATACTGCAAAACTCATGGGATAAGACATGAGAAAGGGCCTCCCAAGACACCTCAGATGAATGGACTTGCCGAGATGATGAACAGAACGATTGCAGAGAAAGTCAGAAGCATGCTTTCTCAAGCAAAACTTCCCAAATCATTTTGGGGCGAAGCAGTAAAAACTGCAGTGGATCTGATAAATCTGTCTCCTTCAAGACCTTTAAATGGAGAGAGATTCCAGATGAAGTATGGATTGGAAAGAAAGCCTCTTATGGTCATTTGAGAGTCTTTGGGTGCAGGGCATTTGTTCACATTCCTAAAGATGAAAGAGCAAAGCTTGATGCAAAGGCGAAGGAATGCATATACCTTGGTTCACCAAGAGATGAACTTGGCTTCAGATTATGGGATCCTACAAACAAGAAGATTGTTCGAAGCAGAGATGTGGTATTCTTTGAAGACCAGACGATCCAAGACATTCAGCAATCTAAGAAGCCAAAGACCATTGTAATACACAATTCAGGGGGAGAGATTCTTCAAAGAAATGATGTACCTGATCAGACAATACAACCTAATCAGAAGGAGCAACCTGATCAGATGGAACAACCTGACCAGACAGAACAAAGTCAGACAATGCAGGGAGAACAAATGGAGACTGGTCAGAAAGAAGAAGAATCTCAAGTAAGACGATCGACGAGAGTCAGACAACCTTCAAGAAGGTATTTATCAAATGAATATGTCAACTTCACTGATGAAGGAGAACCTCAAAGCTTCGTGGAAGCCATTGAGACGAATGATAAGGAGAAATGGTTGTAAGCCATAGAAGAAGAAATACAGTCCCTGAAAGAAAATCAGACGTATGACATGGTGAGATTACCAGACGACTGAAAGGCACTGAAAAATAAATGGGTGTTCAAGCTCAAGACTGAAGAGAACAACCCAAACCCCAGGTACAAAGCAAGAGTTTTTGTGAAAGGGTGCAACCAAAAGAAAGGAATAGACTTTGAAGAAATCTTCTCACCAGTGGTGAAAATGACATCCATTAGAACAATCCTTGGTGTAGCTGCAAAGCTAGATTTTGAGATAGAGCAACTTGATGTTAAAACAGCATTCCTACATGGAAACCTAGAGGAAGAAATCTATATGGAGCAACCAGAAGGTTTTGCAGAACCAAGCAAGGAACACCTAGTGTGTAGTCTGAAGAAAAGCCTCTATGGTCTAAAGCAAGCTCCAAGACAATGGTACAAGAAGTTTGATCTCTTCATGACCCAACATGACTTCAAAAAGACGTCCGCAGACCATTGTGTGTTTGTGAAGAATTATGAGAATGGTGAATCCATCATACTTCTATTGTATGTTGATGATATGCTGATTGTTGGGAAAGATAAGACAAAAATAGCTGCTCTCAAGAAGGCATTAAGCAAATCTTTTGCCATGAAAGATCTGGGTGTAGTGAAGAAGATTCTTGGAATGAAGATTACTAGAGATAGTTCTAGAAGAATGCTGTGGTTGTCATAAGAAGACTATATCAAGAAAGTTCTTGAAAGGTTCAACATGCATAATGCCAAACCGGTGCATGTTCCATTACCTGGTCACCTGAAACTAAGTAAGACGCAATGTCCAGGGAATGAAGAAGAAAAAGAAGAAATGAGCAAGGTGCCCTACTCTTCAGCAGTGGGTAGTCTTATGTATGCAATGGTCTGTACGAGACCAGACATTGCTTATGCTGTAGGAGTTGTGAGCAGATTCCTATCAAATCCAGGAAAGGAGCATTGGAATGCTGTGAAATGGATACTACGATATCTGAGAGGAACTGCCAAAAGGTGCTTGTGCTTTGGCAATGGAAATTTAAAGCTTCTTGGATATGCAGATGCAGATATGGCAAGAGATGTAGATTCAAGAAAGTCTACGTCTGGATATTTGATTACTTTTGCAGGGGAGTTGTCTCATGGCAATCAAGACTACAAAAGTGCATTGCTTTAAGCACCACAGAAGCTGAATTCATCACAATCACTGAAAGTTGTAAGGAGATCTTGTGGATGAAGAAGTTCCTACAAGAGTTAGGCAAGAATGAGGAAAGCTATGTTTTGTATTGCGATAGTCAGAGCGCAATTCATCTCAGCAAGAACTCAACCTTTCATTCAAGGTCGAAACACATCGACATGAGGTATCATTGGGTCTGTGATGTGTTGGAAAGTAAATTGCTGCAGATTGAGAAAATACACACTAAAGACCACGGGGCAGATATGATGACAAAAGCTCTACCAAAAGAGAAGTTAGAAGTCTGTAAAGATGTTGCAGGCCTAACATCAAACCCAAACTGATCCAAGGATATTTTCCCTTTGGCTGAGGGGGAAAATTGTTGAAAATCCAGCCAAAGCAATAAATGCAATGGTTGAAAATTATTCAACCTCCAACCACTTTATTTTGGTGCACATGATTTGCACCTTTGTGCTGCACTCATTTTGCTTCTATAAATAGAAGCAATTGAGAGGAAGGAAGATGCATCAATTCCTCACAATCAAGAGGTAGAGAGTGAGAGAAAAATAGAGAGAACCTTAGAGAGAGTTTCTAAGAGAGAAAAATAGTGAGCCAATTTGTGAGTGTTATCCACAAATTGAAGATACAACACTATTGTATTTTTGTATTCCCATTATTTTATAGTGGAGGTTTAAGTGGCCTACGGGTCCCGTGGTTTTTCCTTACTCACATTGAGGAGGTTTTTCACGCTAAAAATTTTCGGGTATTGCTACACTTATTTTACGCTTCCGCATAAAATGTTGGTTTAGCAGTAATAAATTATGATTATCGTAGCTCTAAATTATTGAATAAAAAATAGAGCCATATTTGCCCATAAAATGTTGGTTTAGCAGTGAGTTGACTCATTCCTGAGGTATGATAAGTTTTATCAACTAAGTATCACTTAATGGTGTGTTAAGAGTCCCATATTGAATAATGATATGACCTAAATTGCAATTATAAGTGGGAGGGCATAAACCCAAAATTCTAAGACATGGAGGCTTCTAGTTTCAACCCAACTCCCACAAGAAGCGTGACGAGGGTCTCCAATTCTCCGTAGATAGTCCTTCACACACTGTTTACGGTGAAACTTTGTCTAATACATATGTCTCATTCAACTTATCACTTTAGAGAAGGGAATTTATTCCTGGGTATTCTCAAAGTTTTAAAAGTAGTTGAATTAGTGAAGAATGTAAAAAAACAACGGAATAACGAAGTGCCACAATCAGAGCAGTTGATTTTTTTTTTTTGAAGTGTTTTTTCGTTTCATCCAAGGAGTGTGATTGTGGCTAGAGAGAGGATTTACATAATTCAGTTCCAAAGGATCCGAGTTGCTCTAAAAAGAGGTGTATGTGTGTACCTTTCATATTGGAAACCGATTGACCAGATTTTATAAGGCATTGTTTGTATTGCAATTAAGGTGCTCAAAAGTTGAATTCAAAAATGAAAAACAAACATAGGCATTAACATGGATTAGAAACTCATAACTATGCTCAAGAAAGTTCTGAATTAATAACCAGAACAAAATCGAGAAAATGAATATGAATGAAGAATATGAACATAAAAAAATCGGAGAACATGAAGATGAGCACCGAAACATTAACATCGGGAAATAATCAAAATCAGAAAATTAACATGAACCAAAACTCAGAAAAAACAAAACAGAGTGAAGATGATATAACTGTTGCGGGTCCCACATCGGATGGTTAACGAATCTGACCATTGCTTATATAGCTTGGTAGATCACCCCCTCATAAGCCGGTTTTTGAGGGGACTATTCGGATGTCTGAATTCTTCACATAGTATCAGAGTCACGTTCTGCCCGATGGTGTGGATAGTGCCGCTAGCCCTCGCTTGTGGTGACGAGTCCAGGCTAGAGGGAGCGTGTTGCGAGTCCCACATCGGATGGTTAACGAGCCTGACCATTGCTTATATAGCTAGGCCATTGCTTATATCGCTAAGTAGACCACTGCAAGACTATCCTCTTTTTATACACTCTTTATTTATTATATGTATTTCAAGTGAGACCCATTAAATTACATGAGTTCACCCATTAAATATATCCAGTGGCAGAGCTTTTCAAAGGATCCCAAAAGTTTTTAAAATATTTGTAATCTACATATAAAATTGCTAAAAAGCCCCGGCCCAAAAATTAAAATACCAAAAAAAAATTAAAAACTAAAAAACCCTCACCCCTGTGCTTGACTGATCTCCATAAATACTTGGATATGTTTGCTTAAAAGCAATTATAAGATAATCTATTTCGTTTGAGTTATTGAAAAAAAATCACTTATATGTAGTAAATTACGAAAAAAATTTATGAAATTATGTATATAATTTACTAATATTTGTTTGTTAGTTAGTTTTATAAAAGTGAAATAAGAAGAATGATATTGGTTTCAAAATAATCTAACAGCTTTTTAAACGAGTTTCAAACTTCTAGCTTCTCTAAAAACAACTTTTTTCTCATAAAAACAATTGTTTTGAAATTTGATCAGTTTACCCAAACATATCAACTTCTACTGAAAAATAATTTTTATCATTTTATCATGAAAAACAACTGTTTGGGTAAACTTTAATCTTACCCAAACACCCTCTAAGATGGTAAGTTCCTCCCCTATTGGTAAGATGTGTTCGAATTAAAATTTTACTTAATTGCTCTTTTATTTTTTATATTTGACACATGAACCATTGCTAAATTATTTTTAGGCTCCTTGTTCTTTATAATGTAACTGGGGTACTGTCAAATGTGGGTATAACATGACTCGATAAATTGTGATATTGTTCTTTATTTATATTTCCACCGGTATATGTATGGATATAACATGACTCAGTAAGATTAATTTGTAATTTCAACATTAGCATTTCATTATTGGTGCCTATCAAGAACCAAATTTGAAGAATTTGTCAACTGTCTGGAAATTGTGTACATGTTTGGCAGAAATAAAAAAAGTAAAAAGCTTACTACTTGATGGAAGGATTACTACTCCACCTTATCATGACTCTTTCAGTTTCTATGGTTATAACTAAAAGATCTTTTTCGGCAAAGAAAATTATCAATATTAAGTTGAGAAGCAAGATGGAAGCCGAGTTCCTAGTGATTTAATATTGTTTTTTTGATCAACTTTGAGTTTACATTGCAAGCGAAATTTTAGAAATATAATATGATATTATATTTTTGAATTATACATTATAATTTATTCTACACATTCGAAATTTTTGTTCAAGATTCGCTACGAATATATTTGCTCAAATTATATTATGTACAGTGGGTTCATCGGTCAATTCTTGCTGCTGGTGGGTCGTTTGTCTTAGTTTAAAGTTATGGATGAATTAGCTATATTGTTTATGTAGTAAGGCGAATTTTCCAATCAATTACCTACTATTGATTAGCAATTCTAAAGCTCTATTGCTATACACTTGAGCTTGTGATCTGTTCTTAAGTCCTGAATCATTCTCATAAAGAACCTCCATGCTTTCAAAGGACTAATTGTTTGCCCAAAGACACCAGCAATGTCACAGCAAACATGCCTATGCTATTGTTTGAAGGAAGATAGCAAGATCTTGGGTCATGTTCAATGCAACTCAATCCCGTGTTGATGTAAAGGAACATAATTTACTAACTGTTTACATAGGATACGACCCTGATGGCAGTCTCTAACAACATGCAATGTTGTTTCCGTATAAAAAGGCATCTCTGACAAACTTAAGCATCTCATTGTACCCACTCCACTTTGTTTCTAGTAACACTTGTCACTAACCTGTCATGAGTTTATAACCAGATTAAGGAAAATTCTAATTCACTGTGGATTTTGCCAAAATCCCAAATTAATTCACCTTCCAGATTATAGTGCATGTTTGGTTTTCCGTTAGAAATTTCAAATATACGTTTGAGATAAAGTATCTATAGAATTCTTTTGAGACAAACATGCTTTTAAACCCAAACGTATGTTTCCAACGATATACCAAACATGCCAATGTCTTTCACAAGAAGCTGTTTGACCATATTCCACCTGCATTCTCATCATTAATCAATGTATCCTTGTTTGTACACACGGTGCTCCAACTCATCATAAGGTATACTTGTTTTCAATTAGTTCCTCGTACGATTTTAATTTTTCATTTGTTAACGTATAGATGCTGGGTGGTTAGTGATTTGCCTCAATGATTCCCACGTATTTATGTAACGTGTTTTTGTAAAATGAGTCAGAACCTGTTTGCTTTAGATTATGCGAAGGAAAAATTATGTTGGGAAAAAGTTCCTCTTACATAATTTCCAAAATAATTATCTCGGAAAACGATATTTTCACGTTTGGGTTGAAAATTATCTAAACCAAGCAAACACTAAAAAATATAAGGCTACTACATCACTAGGCTAAGCACGTGTTTGGAAATATATTGCAAATTAGCAGAATCACGTCCAACCCTTAGAAGCTACTCATGGTAGCGTTAAGCAAAAGCACGTCCAACCATTGAAGTTGGAGTTCTTTCGTGTACTTCCCTCTCAGTCACTCGTCAGTATATCATTGATTCATTTTTCAAGTTGGTCCGGTAAATTATTTGGTCCAAAAGTATTTTCCCCAACTTGAACTACTTGAATAAAATCCAATCAGATTCGAATCAAATGAATTAATATGCTCAGTATATTAACATTTTGTTGTGAAATCTATTCAAAGATTGGGCTCTCCAGTCTCAACTTTAACTATATTAATATCTAGTTTTTTTTTTAAAAAAAAAAAAAGAAAATTACAATAAAGTGACAGATATTTCTTTTAAAAAATAAAGTTACTAGCATAGGGTAAAAAATTTTTAGAAAAATGTGGCAGATTTTATTTATTGTGGTCAAGGATGTCAAAACGGCAAATTAACTTGTAGAATGGGATGAGTTTCATGGGTTTAAGTAGAAGAAATGAGGGCTTTGTCGAAGTTACACATTTGAAAAATTGGTGCATGAGTGCTTCTTTTTTTGTGGACCAATGGGAAGGCTTCAATTGTACACATATGATCCTCCACATTTGACCCACTCAAAGTGTATTCAACTTATATAGTGTATAATGAATTGTTTGTATTTACAGATTGATAATGTATATTGATGCATTGTATCGTATATTTTTTTTTATTTTGTATTTATACTTGATTTATTTGATTTCTGTAATATCATATGAATTATTTTTTTTAATTTTTTTTTCACGGGTTATTACGTATTTTTTAATACTATTACATTAGTTTGTTTTTGTTGAAAAAATAATTGTATCACATTACAAATACGGGAATCTTAGAATGCAAATACAAAACTCTTATTTGCTTTGACCAAACAAACACTTAAGCCATGTTGGCACTTCCATTGATCCAAAAGGCTTGGTCAAAACGATTAGCTCCTGCTAAAACTTGTTTTTGGATGAACTTGGGTTGTTTTTTTTACAGAACTTGGGTTCATTTGAATAAACTCGGACAAACTCGAAAAAAATTAGATAAAATCAGACAAATTCACGAGTTTATACTACTTTAAATATTTTTACCTCGTACCACTAAAATGGCATTGCTTTAGATGAATTTGGTCTCATAACATGAAAACACACTATAATGGTTCTTCAAAACCTCAAATTGTGATCTACATCTCTGCACATTAGAGATATTGCTCATGCCTCATAGTCTTAAGGCCTTCTATTATCAACCTTTATGACTTTAATTTGCTTTATGATAAAATTTTAAGTGAAATATTGATTACTGATATATTATTACATTATATTTGGATGCTATGGATGTTTTTAAATATTATTTTTAAAATAGGTCAACTTTAATGTGGCTATTAATTTTAAAATATACGTATTTTATTTTAAATTTAAAACATGATTACACAGATGCTTTTTTTATATATTGTCATCCAAAAAAATCCTCATTTCATCTATTATGTAAAAGGCTTTTGTTTTTTGGGGTCAAAACCACATGTATGTTTTAAAAGTCCACAATAGGTTTTAGTGACTCACAGATGTCCAGGCCACATAAATTCAACCAGGGACCCAACTGGGCTGTAAAAGACCGTAGGTTGCATACTTGGGGTTTTCATTTTTGCAGACATTAATTGGATGGGCTTTCCTCTGCTGTCCCATTCATACCCAGTTGAGAAACTGGCAATAGCGTTTTTTTTTTGGGTGAATAAACGGGGCAAAGCCCAATGGCAATAGCGTTGGTTACCAGGTTATGGCCCTAAGAGTGGGAGGAGTCAGCACGATCAGAAAGGATTGAAGACATGAATCGTTAATGGATGACAAATTGAAATATATCCAAATAAATGTCTCAAATTTCTTATCAAACCACAATTCTTAGGATCCTTTTAGATAGCACAGCTTACAGTTTATTAGAGTTTTTTTACAGATATAAACATTTTTATGTAAAAAAATAACGTTTGGATAAGCTTAAATAAGTAACTTATTAACCCCCGCAAGCTATTTTTAGCTTATTTTGAGAAGTCAATTTTTTTAGCTTATTGAAAAAGCTTTTGTGGAAGATTATACGATAAGTCGTTTTCATTATTTATAGGACAATTATATCCCATAATAATTTGAAATTACATCAACATAACCATTTTCATCTTCCTCTCTCAAGTTTATAGATTTTAAAAGCGTTTCTTCGAGTATGTATCCAAACACAAATATCTTAATTAAAAGGAGCTTAATGCCTAAAGCTTTTCGTATAAGGCCTTCTAATATAAGCGCTTAAATAAGCTATTTACCCAAATGGGACCTTATAGTGCTTGCAAATTGCAACGAACAATTATAATGGTTGCCAATAATCAAAGTAAATATTATAAATGTGGTTCACTTTTTTTTTTTGGGGAAAAGATCCTTCACATATTTTAAATGCAATTCCTTAAGGACGATGTTTGAGAGGATGGAATAGGGTGGTTAGTAATAGAGTAAGATGATTAAAAGAATTAACTCATTGTTTAGGAGTTTAGTGAATAATAGAGTGAGATGGTTTAAGATGGTCACTCAAACCATTCCATCCCACTCAAACCCCCAGTTTTTATACCCTCCAAATTGGGGGGTTTGGGATTTCCTAATTAAACTTCTAAACAATGGAGTTGTATACTTTTATCTCTTCACTCCAGTCCATTATTAATCATTCAATTACTAACCATCTCACTCCATCTTATTCAAAACTCCAAACATAGCATAAAATTTAGGAGTAATTTCTCAACTTCTTTGGCAGAGCTTTAAAGAGTACCTCAACGTATATAATTTTATTTCTACAAAAAAAACTTCAAAAACTAAGATCTTGTGTGTTTTGAGAACTGTTTCAAACATGTAGCAATTAGTAAATCCTCAGTTTGGTCCCTGAATTTGTACGGTCGTATCAACTTGCTATGAAATTTTCAAAATGTCAAGGACCAAATTGACAGAGACCAAATTGATACGACCTTATAATTTTAGGAACAAAATTAGGGATTTACTCATGTGGCAATGTTTAGTTTCACATTTGCAGATGACTGTTTTCAAGGTTTGCATCCAATCTAAAAGGAGAAAAAACTTTCTATAGTCAAACTTACCGTGAAACAAAACACACACTTTGTTAAAAAAATTAATGGCCCAGCAAAAATTGCTATAAAAGGTTGACTAAGTCATTATCACCCTTCACATATGAATGTAATATATATTTTTTGTTCGGAACCTACTGTAATTAGGGTCTTTGCCTCCTCAGTGGGTCCATCGGGGTGTTCCCACAACTTCGGGAGCTACAGATGTCCAGTTTTTTACACACGGGTTGGGTTGCCTCCCAACTGGACGACTTCAAGAATCGAACTTACGTGTTTTTCTTTGTGGAGAGTCACGTTACCAACTCTCCCAACATCGGGTTGGTTCACATATGAATATAATATTTAAACATCAAGTTTTAAGTATTTTTTTTTTTTTGGTAGGTAAGTTTTAAGTATTCTATTTGACATTATATGTATTTTTTTCGTCTCTTGTTATTTTTTATTTTGTTTATAAGCACATATTTCAAATATACAGAAGAAACAAAAAAAAAAATATTCATCAAACAAACAGAATTGAGAATTCTTTACAAATTTCTCATCTCCAAAAGGGTAGTAACACTGTTATTCCTGTGCACAAGCAATATGTACAAACATTTTTTTCAAAAATAAATATTCATATAGTAATCACCTAAGAAGTAGGAACATGAAAGACAAGATAATATTAGGAATAAAATAAATTCTAGTATCCTGTTAAATTTTTACATATTCTACAGGGATGTCGTCACTGTTAGACTTAAAAAGGTAAAATGTATTCAGGAAAAAAGGTTAAAACATATACTCTAATAATTTATGAATTTATGACATGTTTTATGTTTTTGACTTGCTTTTTTATTGATAAATTTTCTTTTTTTCGGCCTGATTGGTTGGTAATTAATACCTTGTGAATTGCCTTCTATTATACCACCACATTTTGTACAATTACTCGAATTTCTCGTGTCAAATTATTATTTGGATGACCTTGGTTTTTAAAATATTTATTATCAAAAAAATTACATTTTCAAAAATCTTATTCTCAAAAATATTTTTTCTCACTTTCATACTTGGAATAAAATTTTTTACTTCCATTCAACAATTATACTCCTAAACATTTTATGTTTGAAAATAAATTTTTAAAACTTACATAAAAATTGAAAAACTTTTATTTTTATGTCGATTTTATAAAAAATATTAAAATAAAACACATACTAAATGCTACTTTACTGAAAATACAAATTATTTTTAGCTTGCTACCAAAAAAATTTATTTTTAGCGCACACAATAGTCTCATTTCTTACTGCTTTTAACATCTTATTTAAAAAGAAATCCTAGATCTGCGAAGCACTTAATCAAGACAAAATAGAAAATATACAAAGTGGAATTTCAAGACAATAATGACTCTCACTGTAGAAGAATATAGTTAGAAACATTCCAGTGATCTCATCGGAGAGCCTAAGCCCGGACTTTTTTATTGTAACAATCACATGAAAATCTAGACATATCACCACTTTTTTTTATATAGCCCATCCCACATGTACAAACAACGCATATTGAATAAGGGAATGTGTGTTTGTCTTCAATATAATACATTCCCTCCAGTGTCATTCTTTACTTTTCTTTTGACCGACCCTAGCTAGTCCAAGATACTCATTTTCTTTCCAGAACAGTGAAAGAACAAAAAGACTACGGTTCACATGGTATTCACTTACTTGGGTTCAAATGACTTCACTTTCCCATTCAAAAAATATACATCCAAATCCCCATATGTGTTTTCCCCCAAGATTAAAGTGACCCCATTTGGCATAACTTTGCCTTTAGTTTTTTACCCTTTATACAATGATCAAAACCCCACTACGTATCAAAAGATCTATAATGTTAATAGCACCGTTAACCCTACTCCCCACTGCTAAAAAATCTTCACCTTGTCCTTGCAATAAATCAGAAGCTCATATTCTGTTTCTGTTGTTTTTTTCTGCAGCAATAGAGAGAAGCCTTGAGACCCCATGAGTCAAAACGTCATATTCCCGCTGATTTCTGCACTCAAATTCAACAACACCACGCATTACAGTTTTTAACCCAAAGTAGCGCCTATCCTCACCACCTTCCAGCAAGTGGCGGCCTGGCCAGGCAGGCATATCTTTGATCACTTCAACCACCACATCTGTAAATCCAAAAGTAAAGATGGAATTAAAGAACAACCCTTTCGATATTTTCTAACTTTAGTGGCTAAGGCTTTCACAAATCCCCAAATGGAACATGACCCACCTCCAAATCTGCTATCAAATAATTAGTTAGAGCAAGACAAAAGTAATGAAAACTCACTCTTTTTCTTTTTTGTGATGGTCCCAGCAACATGCCTGCTCTTCATTTTCAGTATAACCTTCACAAAAAGAACTTCCAAAGAGTTAAAGATCGCAGTTTTCTAGGAGACCAAAGTAAAGTTTGATCCCTTCACATCATCACTATGCGCCCCCACCTCATAACTTTTTCATTATCAGGTTCATACTCATCAACAAAATTCTAATCGATGCCCAAATAATTAACTGATGGGTTATGCTCTAGGATCAAGAGTACATACATACATTATCTGGAATAGAAGGGGGAAACACACCTGATTCATCCGGTTTATATACACAGACACAACTTTCCAATGAAGATCACCTGCATGCAATTCTCAAACCGAATCACTTCCCAGACATCATATACCAAAAAATTAGAAGACAGGCAAAAAAAACAAAAAAAAAAAAAAAAGCACATGGCATTACTTTTTTCTAAACAGACACAAACATAAAGACATTCGTAATTACGTAGAACAGATTGTGTAAGCATATTAGAGAGACCATTAGAAAACATTCAGAATCACAAATATCTTGTCACATAGGGAAGGTAATTCAGGAAATATACCATTCCGTGTGCGCTTGAGGAGTTCACAACCTCTGGCTAGTAATTCTCTACTGCAGATGCCCAAGAAATTTTCTTCCGGGGCAAGCTCACCGCTGAAGCTACTATTAGTACTTCCATTGCTACCATTACTACCACCACCACCACCACTTCCCAAATTCTTCTCCACAGGAATTACTGCCGCAATATTCCAAACTTCCTTCAGTGCCCTTGCTTTCAATGTGGCAGCCCCACGCAACGCTGCATTTCAATTTTTTTCAGGCCACACACACAACACAAAAAGCAAAAGTAAATATCAAAACAAAAAAGAAAATGCATCAAATACCATATAATAATTCAGAAAAAAAAAAGAATGTTCTTTCAATTAGCATGATATATCATGATCATATACCTGTTGCTGCCGCAGCAGTTAAAGTCATGATATCACCGGCTGACCTTACATTCACGGCAGAGCTAACCACGGATGCCAAGTGATCACGCTCGGCCCCCATAGCCTCAGCCGCCTCAACGCACTGAGCCGCCACCAACGTTGCTGCAGACGCCATGGCCATGTCAGTCTTTGCCCTCTGCTCATCTTTACCGGCACCTGACGTGGCTGCCGTGGCAGCAGCGATGGCCGCTACGGCTGCAGCGACCCCTGCAACCGAGACAGCTGCATGAAGCTGAGCATTATGAGCCCTGGTTTCCTCTTTCTTCTTCTCCTTCCTGTCCTTGAGCCACCTCCCAACCGTCTTGCCGCCGCCGCCGCCGCTGCCGCCAGCTGCGGCAGCCCTGAAATGAGTATTTAAGGTGGCGAGGTTGTTGTTGTTGGGTCGGGTATACTGCAGAGAGGAATGCATGGAATAGAAGCCACTCACAAATTGGGTTAAAAATGGAAGACAAAATACGTAACATAAAGTTACATAACCACCGTGTGCAATACTCGTTTGTTTGTTTTGATTAAGTACTACTAGTACCATTTACCACCAATTCGTCGTTGTACCATTTAATTATTTAAGGGAATTTAATTAACGGAGAGCGTGGCAGTTCCACGACTAGGGAATGGGTCCATGACCATGAGGCATTAATGGTGCAGGGGGAAGGGACGAATTTTGAAAACGTGCAGTGGTAAATCAGGATCTTGAAGGACAGTTTTTTAGGTGGTTCTGAACGTCGGTGGTGTAACCAATTTGACAGAGAAAGAGTTGTAGAGGTAGGGTTGGGGGGGGGGGGGGGGACCATGTAGAATAACAGCTTTGGAATTGGGCAATTCAGTAATTATGGTAATCAATACGGAGAGGATAGAACAGAAATGATACTTGCCTACAAATAGAGAGAGGGGTCAAGATCAAGTACCAAAATTAACACGTTTTCTGTTAGTAAGAAGTTGTTAAATTAATATGTAATCTAGTGAATAATTAAATTTAATTTAATTGGTAAGTCCACAAGTCCGTATTTACATAAATATTGTTATATTGCATTGTACCCCGAGGTTGGAGAGAGAAAGAAGGGTATTATGATCTGCAGGTGGTGATCATCATTTATTAAATTAAATTAAATTAAATAAAAGGGCGGCATTGGTTATAGAGAAAGGTGAAGAAGAAGGTTAGTTCAAGCTTCAAAGTGAACAGGGAAGGCAGTAATCGTGCTTTGCACCCGGAAAGTTAAAAACAACAGGGTTGTCGTTTAGGTTGATGTCAGATTCCAAAGAGAGAGAGAGAGAGAGAGAGTACAGACCTTGATATCGTCGATTTCAGAAGGAGAAACAGGAGGGCTATCGGTTAAGGAGCCACAACTGTGGGTTCCATTAAGAGGGCCACTACTGTGAGAGAGCCTCCCTGAGGTCCTTGGAGACATCTCCTGCTGAAACACACACACACACACAACAAACAACATCAACTTTAACCAAACAGAATACACATAAATAAATAATTATTATTGATTTAACTCATGAAGAAAAAGACAAACAAAGCTAGTAGGAAATAAAAACAAAGCGTAGGCCATTTAATTTTAGATGTTGCTAATGTGCAGGAAAGTGGATTACAGTCTTCCACCCACCCACGCACCCACGCAGTAGGGAGTAGGGACACACAAAAACAAAAATGAAATTGGAGCGTGGTCTTACAGAGTGTGAGAGGATTCGTTCCATGATCATCTGAGAGGTTTCGGAGGAGGCAAAAGAAAAAGGGTTCCCTGAAACAGCGGCGCCATCTTCTTCCGCTTCGCCGGCTAAGTCCTCCGGGATGGCACCGACATTGGGGGGCTTGGAGAGAGGGAGGCGAGTGGGAGAGAGAGCCTTGGAGACTTCCAGAGCAGAGACGCTCCATGAACGGGACAGGAACTCCATAGGCTCGTGCGGAGTCTCGGGTGGTCCGAACAAGGCGTTGTGAAGCGGGTCGGGTCGCCAGGGTTCAGTGTGGGTCCTGTCCATTCGGGTAGATTTTCAGAGACACAGAAAAACAGAGAGAGAGAGAGAGAGAGGATGAGTAGACTAGAATGAATGGAATGTAATTGAAATTTGGGGTGAAAGGAGAGTGAGTTGTGGGTTGGCGCTTTATAGTGTGGGTGACTGGAAAGTAGTATTCAAGAGAGACAAAGCAGCCGATTGTATGTCAGTCACTCCTTCCTTCATTAAAATGGGTCAATTTTTTTTTTTTTTATAAAAATAAAAATAAAGCAACAAAATGTAAAAATATACCATAATACAATGAATCTGGTAGGTATTCATTAATTAATTAAAGAAAATTTATGTGGAAAAAATAAATAGAACATTTATTGATATATTAAAGTTTAAACACGTCATTTCTTAATATAAATTGACTTTTTTATTTCTTAATCTATAAAATTAATAAAAGTAGTATTGTTCAAAAACAAAATTAATAAAAGTAAAGAAACAGTGTTACATGATTTTGCAATGACAATCGAGTTAAATTAAATATTTTTCTAGTTTTTATCTAATATATTAACACTTATATATATTACGTATTTCTTTTTAGTTTTTATCAAGTTTCTTTTATATGAGCCTCTTTTTTCAGGTATAGGACCCACTATGTGAACCAAACGGAGGGACTCTCCGGTGGGGTTTTTGGGTGGTCCTTGTACAGGACCTGAAAAAGAAGCGGGGATAAAAATATAAAAGGAAAAGTGAGATTCCGACTATTTGTCGAACTTCCTTATTCTCTGTGTATTTCATTTCTTACCAACAAAATTAGTAGAACATGGCTATTTTAGTGTGATTTTAAACATTATAAGGTTTTTCTATAATAATATTATTCACACATTTATTTATATATATATATATATATATATATATATATGATTTAATTAAAATACATTATCAATATAAAAGATATCTTACATAAACAATGAATAATGTATTATTACATTATTAAAAAAATTATTTTACAATAATTATCTTAAAAGTTATTTATGAGATGATAATTGATTGATTGACATTATAAAAAAACTTTACATTAATAATATATTAATATTAAACTCATATACATATACATATATCATTAGATTATATGGTATATTATTTTTTATATACCTACATAGTGACATATATATGGGTGAGAAACACTTTTTGAATATCATAATCGGGATAACATATGGTGTCTCTTTATTTTTGTGCTGTATTTTTTGAGATACATGTATATAAAAAAGATAAAAAATAAGTGAAAGATAAAGATAAGGGTCATGCAAATCAATGCCTTAAAGGCACTGGTTAAGGATTATAAAAATAATAACTTCTCATTGAAAAATAAAGTTTATCACTCCTCAAAATATTAAATGCATCAATTCTTAATAAAAATTTTCTATTTTTGATTCTTTAATCAATGTTCTTAGGACATTGGTTAATATTCTTTTAAAAATAAATACATATAATATCAAATACAATATCCAAATTTTGATAACATAGCTCTATATGCGCAACCATAGTCCCGACCTCTATCTTCTCGATATATTTTGTTCTTTTTATCGGAATATGCTAAATTAATTTGAATTTTTTTTTCCTGTGTCGTGCATCCTATTCTAGCTCTTTCTTAAAATAGTAGATCAACGAGATCATTTACTTATAAGTTTGTAACTCATAAATATATAAGCAAGAAAATGATATCTTACTGATTTTTCATATTAAAATAGATTATTATTCTAAAAAAAGAGTATAATAACTGATGATATATTTTAACAATAAATTTTGAGATAGATTTGACTCCTTTAATATTTTCTTCGTCCTTTGCACTTACACTCTCTATACCTTACGTACATAATTTGAAGTAATGTACACCAAACTATTGAGTATCAATGTGTGGTAATTAACTTGGTGGTCACATGTGTTAGTTGTAAATTTTGTTTTCTTCATTATTACTAGTAAGGGTGTGTGCATTTCACACTCTCCTCAAATCTTACGTGCTATCTAGTGAAAATTATGTTACAATGATGAAAAGCCTTTTTGGCAAGGTACTTCAACGAGGTTATAGCGGATAGCTTATAGCGGATGACACAGTAGTCCCTTTTGGTAAGTGTATCAGTCACGAGCTTATTGCGTTTTTTCACGAGCTTATAGCGTTTTTTCCAGACGCTACACTTTAGCTACTTTAGCGGCTCAGCCGGTTACTCGAGAATCTCGATTATTCCATTTCCTAATGTTAGCAATGTATAGCGGTCTGTGGACTTTTGTTGCTCTCCACGGTGCTTTCGGATTAATAGGTTTCATGTTACGTCAATTTGAACTGTTGAGGGTAGTTCTAGATCTGGTCCAAGAAGAACTGTTGTAGGGGATTTATTGAGACCATTGAATTCAGAATATGGTAAAGTAGCTCCGGGGTGGGGAACTACTCCTTTAATGGGTGTTGCAATGGCGTTTCATTTTTATTTTCACTTTTATCCTTATTATCTTCATTTAATTCTACCTTTATTCTATTCTCTCTCTTTTATGTAAAATCATTAATGACGATGTCATTTTATGTCATTTTATATTTTTCAGCTAATTCAACCGCTAGTTTTACCAAACATTTTCACAGAAAATAAACTAGCTTATCCGCTATCTGCTATCAGCTACCTCATCCGCTATCTGCTATAAGTTATCCGCTATTAGCTAGCTTATCCGTTAACAGCTAATTTTATTAAACAGGCTCAAAGTTGTTTGTGACATTGTGTGTTGAAGATCATGAACTTTATCACTTAAAAAATAACGATGACCTATTAACCCTAAATTTTAAGTCGATACTAGAACTAGAATAATTAAATTTCTAGATGTACTGTGAGAGGGTGTTTGTTTCAGTGAGGGATTTGAATTAATATTTATTTAATTGTATTTGAAATAATTTATACTTATTAAAATATTTCTTTGAGAGTTTCTAAAAAAATCCAAAAATAATCAAAATAAACATACACTGTCTTTTTTTTTTTTAGGATATTCTCCCCGCGTAACTGTGGAGACCGGTCTTTCGAGATACTGCACGATATTTAATGGCTGATCTCTGTCAATTAAGTTTTCTCCGTATGTAAAAATCAGGGATCGAACCCCTGACCACTTGCTTAATAGACCCGAACTCGTTATCACTCGAATCAATCAGATATGGATTATAACCATACACTGTCTAAGTACACTAAAACATATACTTATTCTACACCTTAATAGGGAAAGAAAATCCTTCAGTAAAACCCCTTAATTAGGAAGAGTTTCATACTTTCATCCACTGCTGCCATGACTTTTCTACGGTAAGAGGCGCCGTATCTACTAAAATTTTGCACAGCTTTCACATGAAAAGAAAATTTAGAAAGAAGAGTGGGATATTGTGTGGGAGGGGAGTGGATTTCCTGCAATCACTTTTTAATTGTAGGGAAATCTTGACCGCCGTTAATTAAATTTTGTATAAAATAAATATTTTAAAGTAAAAATGAATATATAAAATCTTGATCATAGATTAAAATGAATATGTGTGCATTTAATGAATGCAAGAGATCTAAATCCGTGTGTGAATGTGGGAGATTTTTTGCTTTTTGGTATTCTACAATTTTTGCATGGCAGAAAAAATGGAGTGAGAGAGAGGAAGCGGCGAATGGCGGACTCGTGACGGAATGAGAGTGATGGACGTGGTGGGTCTCCTCCATAGTCTATGGAAGAAATGGCACGTCCGTATTTGATTGAATTTGGTTGAGAGGCGAGGCAATAAACATCCAATAAAGCCCAACTTCACTCAGGCTTGTTCCACTCTGCTTGGCTGGTTCTGTTTATTGTTGTATTTGGGGAATTTAAGACCTACTCGATCTCTCGTTTTCGTACACCTAAAGAAACAACCACCTTCTTTCATATTGAAATTTCAAATTGCAACGCCCCTTTCTTATGTAGTTTTTCTTTCTTAACTAGGAAAAACAAATTATTGAAACACCTTCCATTTAAATTTTAGGGAAAAGAGCATATACCCCTTCAAATTTTTAATCCTTTTACAAATAGGTACCTTACATATATAGGGTCTTGCTAACCTGTATCCTAAGGACATTTGTTAATGAATTAAAAAATGAAAACTTTACATTAAGGGGGGTGTATTGGATTAGGATTTTAAAAGACAATGTAAGAATGTATTGACTTTTAAGATTTTTTTTAATAACCCAGATTTTCAAGTTTGGATTTTAAAAGATTTGTATTATAAGAATTTGTAGGATTTTAAAGGACTATATGGATTTATAAGATTTGAAAGGAATACATGAATTTTTAGCAAACATTCAAACTTACGTAAGTCAATGAAAAAGATAACAAAGAAATGATAATTTTCCAATAAATAAAAGTAAGACCTAATACAATTTTTTCAATATTTTAATAGCCAATTTGATCTAGCTTCATGTTCTCCTAAGTAGCATTTCTTCACATATTTAAAGCCATGCTAGACCTCCATGCATTAGCATCTTCTCGTTCATGCTCTTGGGTTTTAACAATAGGTTCAAAATTATTGCCTTCGTTAACTTGTAATACTGAAGATGGAGATTTGTCTATCGGTTCAATTGGAAATTCATCAAAACGACATTCTTTTCGAAGAAAGTTATGTAATGCTACACATGTTAACACAAGCTCCGCTTGTGTCTTAAATAGAAATGGAGGCGCTGACTTAAAAATTGTGAACCGCGATTTAAAAATACCAAATATCCTCTCAATCACTTTCCTCAAAGACGCATGACAAAGATTGAATAATTCATTTTCATTGATAGGGTCATTACCATGACCTGCAAAATCTTGTAGATGATATCGCACACCTCGAAATGGAGCTAAAAATTGGCGCCGATTAGGAAATCCACAATCCACAAGGAAATATTTACCTAATTGCATATACAATACATATAAAATTAGTATCAAAAGTTTAAAAAAAAAAAAACATATTTATCATTTAAAAAATAAGTACTCACCTTGGGGCACTTTAAGTCCATTCCTTCTTGTCAAAGCATCACCTAGTAGCTTGGAATCATTGAGTTGAACTCTCCCACCCGCTAAGAACGTACATGAATTCCAAATCAAAGTTACAAGCTGCTAATACATTTTGTGATATCTTTCCATGACGATTACGATAACTGATTATATCTCGTCCCCTCACTATTGTCGGAATATGTGTACCATCAATAGCTCCGATGCAATCCTAAAAGTATTCATATATAGCAATAACCATATTATGAAAAGTACATATTATAATAGTGACAATTATAATTACAATTTTATTTAAATACGATAACTATGACATACCTTGAAATAAGGGTAAAACCTTGTGCTTTCCCTTATTTTAGCAGGCACAACTGGTCCTGGTTTAGCCATCAAATCAGATGCTATTGAATTCAAGCCCTTCAAAATCTTGTGAAAATTTTCACCTGCAGCAAATTGTGATCGGCCAAATGTATTACGAATTACACAATATCGAGTATTTTGACCGACAATTTGTAGGCACAATGCAAGCATTTCTTCAACACAAATAAATCTTGTATCCTCCAAAGGTGTTTTTTCTCTAAGAATTGTGCATAACTTCCGGAATACATCTGGATATATTCTATATACTTGTCGGAAGATTGCAGGATCATCATTCAATGCATGATGTATATAGTCATATCCCATGCTAGTAATTCGTCGTCGGGTTAATGAACGTTCAACATGTTCACCATCCATCATAGTCATAAACTGATTTAACACATACATTAATGCATAAATTGCCATCATAGATGTGTACATGGCTTCATAAAACTCTTCTTCTATTTCTTCATCATCCATATCTTCATCCATTTTGTCTTCACCTATTTCTTCTTCCTCTATGTCATTACCTTCATACATGCTTGGTTGTGACATTATTGTATATAAAAAAAAATATACGAGACTATAACAATAAAAAGAAAAAATATAAAAGATCAACTTAGAAGAAATAAAATGAATGCACGGTTATAAGAAAACCATCTGAGTTGGTATAACTAGTCAAACCAACGTACAACCATAATAGTTCAACCAAAATCCAAATATTTTAACCAAAGTACAGCCAAAATAGCACTCCAAAACATATGTTAAAAAAAATATCCAAGATAATTAAAGTAATTTTTTTACATGAAATTATCTAAATATCAATCATATTCCTAATTTGAATTTTATCCAAGATGAGCGTTCTTCAAGTGACATCTTCAAGTCCTTCTTTGATTTAGTATTAAACAAATCAGCCGCCATGTAACGAGTGTTGTCATCCAAATTCGGGACCTCTTTTATAGCATCTCAAATATTACTCTCGCTATCTCTTTCTCTTTTCTCCATTAGGTTGGATATTTTCTCAAAATGAACAGCAATAGTGTCAATGCCAATAGAAAGATTTTATAGAACTTTGGCTTGATTATTGGTCCCAACTGAGCTAGCACTCCCTTCATACTCGGATCTACTTCGCTTATGACAGCTTGGTTTTTCTATGGGAACCTATGAACCTAAAGGGGAATGAGATGGTTGACTACATTGGCGAGGTGATAGAGGTTGGTATGGTGGTTCATAGTGATTTGGCGCTATGAAGGCATCATTGTTAGGATCATATGAAAAACCCTCCATTCCAAAATCTCTGTTTTCTTCCCCAAAAATCGTTGCTTCAGTATCATCAGCGCCTAATGCAATGGAACCATTCCCATTAGCAATTCCACCCCCAACGACAATCTTCAAGTCCTCATAATCAGCTATATTCTTTTCTCGAAGTTTACCGTGACTTGGGTGAGACTAGCAAAGAAAAATTATGAACTTGTTAATATATTGCAATAATATAATGTACTAAACTTGTAAGCTATTAATATATTTAAAAGATTATGAACTAGCTCACCTTCAAGTAATCTTTCCATGCTTCATCGCTAGCAGTGAACGTCTTTGTAATTGGGTCCCACCCAAAGCCAGAGTTGTTACGCATAAGCGTTAACATCTTGTTATATTGATTCTTAAACCATTTCATTTGGCTCAAGTATTGATTATAAGTTTTAGGAAATCTAGTTTTCGCATTAAGACGAGGAAGTATCAATCTTTCTACATTTTGCTTGCTAAGCGACCCATTAGCATCACGCAATCCACTATTTATAGCATCCACTAGGAGGTACAACAACTCATTGCTATCCTCCATGGTCCAAGATTCATAGTTTTCTTTTGCTTTGCCATTTCCTTTATTATTTCCATGTTGTGAATCCCCCATTTGATTTAATGCTACAACATATATAAGAAACTTATTAATTATTTCACAAGAATACCTATATTACCAATCAAGAAAGAAAAAGGATCTGTCACAATGAAAATAATCTGCTATATCAAACAGTAAATATCATGTGATAACAATTGCAACAGATATATTGATGTGGTGCTAAATAGTTTCAAGCGATTACAATTCAAGGTAGTATTCAAGAGTTGTTAATAGCAAGAATAATTGAAAGAATTGAAGCAGTGCTACAATCGGTGAGTGATAGAAATAGTATATAGAAATAATGATAGAAATTCAAGCAATGAGTGATAGAAAGTTACCTGTCAATAGTGTTCTCAGTGCTACAAAAGGTATCCACGCCAAGTTTCAGAAAGAAGGTTTCAGAGAAATGGCTGAATGATGAAAGAGTGAGAGTAGAAAAAAAGTCTCATGGGTTTGGGTGGGATTTTGGGAGTGGTTTGGTATTTATACATCTCACTAAAAAGTCTCATGAAATCCACTCTTCAAAACAATCCATCAAAATCAGTAATTTTCGAATACCAGAAGACTCTTTTTAAGTTGTAAAAAATCTTAATTGAATACCACTAGATTTAGACGTATTCTTTAAAAAATTCTAATAGTCATAATTGAATACCCCAAGACTTTTTTAAATTATTTAAAAGTCTTGATTGAATACCACAAAAAAATTTTATCATAAAAAAGTCTTTTAAAATCTCATGAAATCCTAATCCAATACACCCCCCTAAGACTTGTAACTTTTAAACCTTGAAATATTGAATACATCATTTTTTAATACATTTTTTCTATCTTTGTTTCCTTAACCAATACCCTTAGGACACTAGTTAACATTTTCCATATATATATTATGTAAGAATTCAGTAAAAAAATCTACTATCACGTCATTAGGTTTTATTATTAGAGTGTTTAAAACTCTCAATCACACGAATTAAATTAAAAATTAGTTTGGTCTTTATGTGTTTATTTGTATTTGTACTGTCCGAAAAATAGGGGTGGAAATAAGTCCGGAGCCTATGACCTCTAGCCTATTTAAGACCTGGTCAAGTCTGGTTTGTTTAATTAAAAAATCAGGTCTAGATTTTTTAAAAAGTTTTTTTAGTTAAACACATGAGGTTCATGTTAAAACCAAAACAGTAATGGCTAATGACCTCTAAAAGTTTTAATGATTAACAAAATTATTATATGTTTATTGAATTCACTCGAAGTCAAGTTTATGCTAATTCATAAGGTCAAAAAACCTTTTTATGTTTCTGACTTCAGACAGTTCTCCAAAATCAAAGTTTCATCTAGCTCTTAAAGGACAAAAAACTCACTGCAATATCTTCGTCCAATGAAACTTCATGGTTCGTCCAAATAATCTTTTGGATTACAGTGGTAAAGGTTTACGTACAAAACATGATCATATAGTATTGTACGTCCAATTGTCTACACTACTTGTGCATCCAACTGTCTATATATATTGTACGTCCAATTGTCTACACTGAATGTGCGTCCAATTGTCTATATAAATTGTGCATCCAACTTTTTATACATACTTGTGCGTTCACTAACTTCAATTTGCAGATGACGTGACTCTCTTTTTGAAAAGTCTTAATTGGTTATAAGAAAAATATCTTTTTCACATAAGACAAAAGAAGGTACGAACGTCGTACAAAGCAAACCACGTAGAGCAAAGAATCACGTAGAGGCAAAACGCTTGTCGGCCATAAAAGCATAATCAGTCTGCTACAATTCAAGCTGTTACTACCTCCTCATTCTGAAAGAACAATTACACAATGGAGAACGACTGGCGAATGATGTGCCTAACAAATATTTGAATGTGTCTAAAAGGAAAAGTTTCCCACTATTTTGAAATCAGAAGGTCAGACAAAGCTCTAAGAAGACCCTCTTCTGAAGAAGCAAAATAGAGAACACACGAGCAAGAAAATATTCAAGAGAGAAGTCATTGTGCAAACAAGAAACCTCAAAGCTTTCACTCTCTAGAAATTTGATCTGTAAACCTTCTCATTCTTTCATTATAAAGTTGCAAACAAATTGTTAAAGAGTTGTATCGTGTAATACTCTCACTGTAGTGAGTTTGTAAAAAGCTCAGAAAAACCCCTCTCAAATCTTAGGATTTGTTGAGCCTGAAGAGGCTTGTCTGTAAAAGAATACTTGTAGCTTGGAAAGGTGTAGAATACTTGGAGTTGTAGTCGTGGAGAGACTTGGAAACAACTTGTGAAAAGTGCTAAGAGTTTTAGTGGAAAAACCTTCTCAGGGAAGGGACTGGACGTAACTCTTTGATTTGAAAGAGTGAACCATGGTATATTTTTGTATAAATCTCTTTATCCCTATCTTGTTAAGTTTTATTTATTACTAACTTGGGAATTGAAAACAAAGTATCTTCAAAGCTTGTAATCGTTTTGGTGTGTTCTTTCATCTAGCTTGTTTTAAACGTTTGCTTGAAAAAGTTTTTCAAAAATCGGTTAAGAAACACAAATTAACCCCCTCTTTTTGTGTTTCCCTGTTTCACTTTCAGTTCAGACTGATGAAAAAATCTTGTAAACTTGATAGACCGACCCGTTTATAAATAATAATATTTTTAATAAGATATATAATATACAATATTATTTTTTTAATAATAATACATAATATATAATATTAAATGTCTATTTAGAAGTAGGCATGTTAGTTTATTTAAAGGCCTTACATGTTAGTATATTAAAGGTCTTATCTATTAACCTATTGACATATTTAGAGAAATGTCTATTGGCTTATTTAAGACTTAAATAGATTTTCAGGCCAACCAAAACTTCTAAAAAGGTCGGACCTTAAAAATGACCTACATCGAGTAACAGATCATGTTTAGGTCATATATTATTTAAATAGATCAAACATATTTAACTCAAATTCCATTTGAGTTTGAAGTTATGTTTCTCTGGAAAAGTCTTTGAGTTGGGGAAATCAATTCTTCTCTGGAATTGATTTCTGGAATTGTTGGAAGCTTGAAAGGGAAAGAGGAAGAGGAAGGAAGGAAGAATCAGGGAGGAGAAAGAGGAAGGAAGAAGAAAGGGAAAGAGAAAAGGAGAGGAGATTTGTTTTCTTTCTCTAACACCCGGATTTCGATGAGGGAACCCAAAATCCGGCGATGAGGGGTGGTTTCCGGCGATTAACGGTGGTTTACTAACACCGTTAGTGCAAACCTAACGAAAATGACCAAAATAGTGTAACGCTATTAGATAAAGGACTAAAACAAATCTTTTAAAAGATAAATGACCAAATCAAATTCTGAAAATAAGATAAAATATCAAAAGTATATTTTAGCTTTTGTTTTAAATGTTCTTTTTTTTTTTTTTGTAAAAAATTGTTGAAATCTTACTAACCCAATCGTATCGCTATTTTTTAATACAAAGTTTTTATAAATATTTTATTTAAAGAGTAAAAAGGTAATTATATATTATACACATTTTCTTTCTCCTCACTTTTTTCTCCCACCAAACAAGCGAATAAATATTTCTCTTTTACATCTTTTCTTTTCTTTCGATCCAAACAATAAAAAACTTTCCATTTTTTACTCATTTTCTTTTTTAGCATACTTTTTCCCTCTCTATTTCATCACACATCCAAACAAAGCATAATAAGTGTTGAAGCGTCTTCATTAAATCAAAGACTTGATTATTACCTCTAAATGCAAATAAACAAATCCCTAATAGTATTGAAAAAGTGACTCTAATGTAGTGATGGCAAAATTATCCGTACCCGCTGATATCCGTATGGATTATTCGTAGTGGATAGTAAATTGATACCTATTAAATGGGGATGAGGATCATAGTATCCACCCCACGGATACTTGCATATTTATAATAAATATTTTTTATTAGATATATATTATTTATTATGATAACATCAATCACTTTGAGATGAAATAAACTTTATTTTCTTTATTATTTCATACCTTTTAGTGGTTAAACTCGTAATAATAATTTTTTTAAAATATATATTCCTTCCGTCTCATTATATATGTCATATTTGATTAAATCATACCGTTTAAGAAAAAGCAATAAATGAAAGAGAGAGAGATAATTTTACAAAATTAAGCTTACTAAACATTGGTATATTAACTCTTGTCATAAATACAAAGTGGAGTATTTAAGGGTACAATTGGTAGAAAACATTTAATATTACATAAAAAACAGAGAATGACATATATTTTGGGACAAATTTCTTTTATAAATGTGATATATATAATGAGACGGAGGAAGTAAAATATAATATGTAATATTATTATATTATATTATATTATGATTTTTTTTTATTTTTTTATTTTAGATTCTTAAATACTCACGAATATTTATATATATCCATTATCTATATAAATATTCATAAATATTAACGGATATAAATATGGAAGAAACACTATATACATCCACCGGCCTCATTGCCATCGGGACTCTATCGTAGCAAAAGCAATTTTTTATTTAAAAAGGAAAAAATGGTGCTGGTGATGCTTTGATTTGTGGGTTCCGTGTGATCCCGCGGTGGGTCATCCCTATCCAGTTCCGGTGGGTCTTTGAAAAAGCAGCATATAAAGAATTGCCACGTCAGACAACTATGCCGGAAGCAGTGTGCTCAGTCGATCAGGTTTTCTTGCTCTTCTCAGAGGCAGACAATTACAACAGAGAGTCTCTGACACCATCCACCCTACCAAATCCCAGCCTTTGTTTCTACGAGGGTGTGTCCACTTATTTTATTTTAGATTTTAATAAAACAAAATTATATTTTTTTTAATTTGTAATTAATTAATTAATTGGTTAATCTACTTTACTCACAAATAGTTTATGTTATTAGTTAAATAGTGTTTATTATCAAATAAATTCCATTTATCATTGCATTAATATACATTTTTATAAACAAAGATATCATAAAGGCAGGTTACGAAATTATAAGCAGGTTAGTGACATATTTGAAATTTTAATCTTAAGAGAATAGTTATTAGCTCATAATTATCAGCAGGTTAGTGACATATTTCAAAATTTATCGGAATAGTAGTGTGGATTTGGATTAGTGTGAATAAGAGAGGAAAGAGTTGGATAGAGAGAAAGTAGAAGCATTATCGAGTTTTCTATGTTGAGTTGAGAAAAGAAGAGAAGTGAAAACAAAAAACGGATAAAACCCACGTTAATTTATCTCTTCTATTATGCGAACAAATTGTCACCCAGAAAGGCGTTGGCTTCAATACTCCATCATGGTTCATGGGAGTGGAGCATCCAAACTCAATAAAAATTAATCATAGATATATTATTAAAAAAATCTAACAGTTCAGATTAGAAAAGGGTAAAATGGTAAACTCTTTCATTTCTCTCTCTCTCTCTCCCACCTCTCACCACTGCCGTCGTCACTTGATCTGGCACCGTCATGGGTAAGCACAGAAACCGCCGCGTGTCGCCAACGTCGTCGTACCAGGCTCTCATCTTTGTCCAAGCCGTCGTACGCAGCCACGCGTATAGCCGCGCCACTGTGACGACACCAGCCCCATTCTCCTCTTGCCAGCCGTCAGTAACCGAGTCCCCATCGCACCGAGAACTCCGCGCGATACCTCCGCGTTGCACCAGCCACCTCCAGGCGCGAGACCTCCACGCTGCAGCAGTCAAGAACGCAACCCAGATCTGCCTCGCACTCTCTGCCACGCTCGCCTCTGCACCTTCCTCTGGCGACCACGATGAAGGGAGAGGGACAATGATGGAAGAGGGAGGGGAAGTTTGGGGGGAGTCAGTAGACCTGTCAAGAGATAAAGGGTGAGTTTTGTTTGTTTGTTTTTTTTATTTTTTGTTTTGTTTTTTTTATTGAAGCAAAATACCGATTATGCCCTTGGGAGTATCAAAACTCCTTTACTCTCAACTCTCACGTTGGAGTATTGTAGATTCCGCCAAAGAGAAATATCGTCTTGTAAAATATCAAATTTATCTATTATTTACCACAATTATCTCTTGCTAAGAAGGTACTATTGTTTATTTAATAAAAACTTATCTTCTTTCTATTTACTTTTTTCTTGTTTCTTTCGTATCAATCAACCCTTAAATTTATTAACATGTGGTTGATCCGAGTGATAACGAAAATCAGGCACCTTAAACAAGTTGTCAATGGTTCGAATCATGACTTTTGTGTATGGAGAAAATCTGGTTGGGAGAAGAGAACTCACCTTATGTCCCCAACCGATTCCCCAACAGAGATTTGCCACTGCTAACAGTGATGGATAATTCGTACCTATAATTTGATTATAAGAAATAAACCCTTAAATTTTATTTTATTTTTCATCACTTTCTTTTTACTCGCATTTTTTTTCTCTTCTTTTTTTGTATTCCTTTTTCTTTGTTAAAATCAAGACAAATGCTAATCAGTGTTCTACGATATTGGTTAAAGAGTTAAAAAAGATAAGTTTTTTTTATTGAAAAATGATATATTTAGAATGTGTTTGGGAAAGCTGAAAAAATTAGATTGTGCTGATAATTGATTATATATTAATAGATTATTGTGATAATCGATTATAATCAGAATTTGTTTTTGTTTGGATATAATTGCTGAAAAGCGATTTTAAGATAATTTATTTTGTTTGGATGATGCAAAAAAAAAATCACTTTTCCATAATAAATTACGAAAAGGGATATGAAGTTATTTGTATAATTTAATAATATTTATTTGAAAGTTAGTTTTGTTGGGATAAATAAGAAAAAATGTTTTAAGAATGAAAAATAATCAAATTACAATAATCTTAAGATAAAACAAATTAGATTGTATAAAATAGTTTTTTCTCCCAAAAAAAAAAGCTTTTTTTTATAAATTTAAACAAAGTGCCAAGTGTCAAACAAGAAAAATTATTTCAAAAACAATTTTTTTATCCAAAAAATTGAAACCCAATTAATTCAGCTTTTTCAAACATGTTCTTAACCTATCAAAAAATGATGTCCTTAAATTTTTAATAAAAACTTACTATTTGATAATTGTTTAAATATATTTAAATGTTTAAATAAGATATATTTCTCTAGCCTAGTAATTGCTAGCGAGGGGTTCTGAAAGTTGCGCGTGGGGGCGTGCCTTGTGACACCATCATCTTCCTCGTTTGATCTGACATTCTGTTCCTCTCTCTCTCTCTCTTACACCCCCAAAAGCATTCAAATGCAACAAGCTTCTTGCTGTCTCTCTCTCTATGTTTTTTGATCAAAACTCTCTCTTTTTATTTATATATCTTCTTTGTTTCTTCTCAGTGAATTAAAATTGAAGCTCCTCTGGCTTTTCGAAATTCCCATGCTACCCTTGCACCTTGTCTCTGTTTAGTAAAAGCTCGTCATTTTGCAAGTTAATGTGAACTTGAAACAAATAATGGCAAGGAATATTTCTATGGTCAAGTGTGTGGGGCTGTATATAGCTAGTGGGAATGGTGAAATAACTGGAGAATGTTTGTACCTTGTTTCTTTTAATTAATACGAATATTATTGGGACTTACACCGCATAAAAATAACAAGTGCTAGCTTTTCCAATAGTCAGTAGTCAACTATTTCAATGATTTCATAATTTAAAATTTGAAGGACTCAACGCAATATTTATATACTTAAAAAAACAAATGTTTAGAAAACAAAGAAGCTTTGGAAATTTGTCTATAACGACAAGGCCTTTGTCATGTGTTCCTATATGGGTCGAGTATAATCCCATCAGAATCTAATGAGAATCTCAACCCGCTCATGAAAATAACAGTTGGGCCTAAATCCAGCTAGGCCTCCTCGATGGTCATCCTAAACCCAGCAAAAGGAATATTCCCCCCTGCTATACCAATCCCGAGATACTCGGGATTGGGGACAGATCGCGCCCTATGCGGAGCGAAAACGGCTGAAGGAGGAGACAAATACGGCAGGACAGGCTGTCACCCATAAAGGACCTTTAATGGAGGGAGCGTATGGGGGGTCTATAAAGAGAGCAACCCTGGATCGCCAGAGAGGACAAGAAAAAGAGATATTCAGTAACACATACCCGATAGTAAGGTTTTCAGCTCATTCTCGGGATTTAGATTAGAAGAGAACACCATGCCTTATATATCTCTCATAATCCTGTTTTGCCTAAATGAAATTTCTTTTCGTATAATAGTAGAGACATAGAAATATATCAAGCTAATTGGTTGATGACATGATTGGTGTCTCGTTATCTCCCTTTGTAGTTGTTTTTTTTTTTTTTTGGCGTTTCTGCCCTCTTGTAAACAAAAAAGAATATCAAGCTAATTTAAGAAAGAGCGTGTGATTGTTATCCATTTAACTGTGAATTCGGTAGTAGCCACCAATATACGGTTAGGGAGGTTATGCATTTATGTAGTGTATGTGTGTTATTGGTACGTGTCATAATATGTAGTTGTACTGGGTCATGAAGTCTGTGGTTGAAAATGAGTGGTAGACCATAATGTTAGAACTCGAAAAATGATTTTTTTCCCATAAAAATGAAGAGGACGAGCACGAGGTTGAGCATTAGTTTCCTATAAATGTCGCCAGAATTGCCCAAAGTATTGTGAAGGGAAATGAGTAAATACTCAATTTGGTCTCTGAAATTGTAGGGTCGTATCAACTTAGTCCTCCACATTATCAATATTTCAAAATGATCCCTGAAATTGCAGAAAGTTAATCAGATTCGTCCCTCCGTTGATATTTGCATGGACCATAATGACATTAAGTTTGTAATGTCAGGGATGCATTTGAAACTAAGTGAATAATGTCAGGGATGCATTTGTTACATTTTGAAATTCCAAGGATCATTTTGGAATATTGATAATGTGAGGGACTAAGTTGATACAACCTTACAATTTCAGGGACTAAATTGAGTATTTACTCGAAGGGAAATTATTAGTAATATAATGCTTGCACATTCATAAATGAAAGTGTCAGGGTGTACGACTCTAGCATAATAAATTATTTTAATTTATTTTGTCATTTTTTCGAGTTCCCATTCTAACTCAATTCTACTATTTTTTTTTTTTTTATAATCATATTATTGATACGAAATATTCATCATTGTAAATAATCATTAATCTTCATCGGAGGACTTGGACGACATTTAAGGGTTGTCCCCTCCCAATCAGGTATTCTCCATACGCAAGAGACAGGAATCGAACCCCCTGATCACTTGCTTAAGAGGTCCGAGCTCGTTATCACTCAAACCAATCACATGTTAATAACTCAATTCCACTTTATGGTATGTAAGAACAACTCCAGAAGATACACTCCATTTTGGGTAAAAAAAATTTAGTGAACTTGTTGGGAAACGAGCGGAGCCTAAAACATCAGAGAGATCTTCACGTTAGGTTGAGAGTAAACTATACAAGTGATTTGGACATCACATATTTCACCCAAAACCTTAAGGCATTAAGTGTATGGGTCTCCTCACTTATATGTTGTTCAACATGTTAATTTCCATCTAATGTGAGACTTTCACTCACACTTGATACTCCAACAATCTCCCCCTCAAGTGTGAGTTCATCCATTCATCTCGTATACTCCTCCTCAAGCGAAAGCTTTTTCATCCACATACTTGTTCTTGCACCGTCGTTGGCTCACATACATCAACGGGACACGCCGCCTGACTTCCACATTGCGAGCAAGACTTTCGACACAAGGAGCCAGTCACCTTAGTTGAACCATCGGCTCTGATACCACTGTTGGGAAACGAGGGGAGCCTAAAACACTGGGGAGATCTCCACATTGGACTGAGAGCAAACCATACAAGTGGTTTGGACACCACATATTTCACCCAAAACCTTAAGGCATTAGGTGTATGGGTCCCCTCACTTATATGTTGTTCAACATGTCTATTTCCATCCAATGTGAGACTTTTTACAGACACTTGATACTCCAATAGAACCATATAATGCTAAGTAAGATTTAAGAACTCTTATTAATTTTTACTCCAATGGTAGAACCCAACTTGGGTTCTTAACTTACTCTTAGTGGGTCTTACAATTAACTTAACTTTTATAAGAATTTGATTCATCCGTATGAATCGTTCTTACTAAGAATTTCCAGCTAAGCTTCCTCAAATGGCCACTACAACATTTTTTGCTTTATATGAACAGCCAAAAAGTGTAACCATAACTATTAAAACTGTTGCCTAAAGATATAGGCAACAGTTCCCGATGGTTGTCTATTTAAGCATTACCTATTGTTTAAAACAACAATTTTTCGTAACTTATAATCATACTTTCAGAAACTATTGTCAGTGGTATATGAATAGGGAAAAATTGTAATGCAAACCTAGTACAACGGTTTTGAAATGTAACCAAACGCAAGTACAATTCTTAATTGTTGCCTAAAGATCTAAAATGCAACATTTCTTAATTATAATTTATAACCGTAACTTATAGGCAACACTTTTTTAAATGTCCAAGTTGATTATAAAATTCGTATTGGCGACCTTCATGAACTCCATTAATGTGTCCAACTTGGAACGCCAATAATGACTTCGACGAAGGACAAGGACTTCGATGAGCGACTGGACGAACTTGTCGAACTTGGAACAGAGCCATGTGAGATAGATGAACTGTGAGTGGTCATCAGCATCAGAGGCGCGTGCGACGGAGGATGGGAGCTGAGTGAGGAGAGGGAGGAAGAAGGAGTGGAAGAAGAGGGGAAGGATTCGTCTGCGTGGTGAGGTGGAGAAGAAGGTGAAACAAATGAGAGGAGGTGAGAAGAGTTTTTGAGCGAAAGAGGGATTTTTGAGCTAAGGGTTTCCTCCAGCAGGGCTTCTTTTATATTTTGGGTGAAAGAATTGGGGGTTTCTTTTACTAATGTTTTTTTAAATTTTAAATTTTATGAAGATTAGAGAATTAGCGCCATTGATTTAGTTTGGAGGGATGGAATAGTGAATTAGCGTCTACATATATGTTCAATGACTTTTAGTTTTCAAGGTAACACTTGTGAAAATGAAGTCTTTTGTAATTAATAATTGCAACTTTTTAAAACTGTTATCATTCAAAGTTAAGGAAACGATTATTAAGTATTGCTAATATGATCCAAGTTAGAATCATCAAATTTGAAGGATCTATCCAAGAGCTTGTTCTTAGTTCTTACGTTAAAAAGATGAAAAGAATTGGGGAAGAAGAAGGTGCGGTTGTCACCCGAATATGATTAACAAAAGGAAACAACCAAAGAATGGAAATAACTAAACAAGAAACTTAACCAAACAAAGAATTAAAGTGCAACAATTAAAAACAGAATGTAAATGGCACAAATGTAAGGAAGAACATAAAATAAATTAAGAAAATGGAAGGGGAAGAAGATGAAGGGGAAGGCGCCACAATCATCCATAGAATTGGAAGATTGATAAGCCAAGGAGGATTCGCCACAAAGAGATAGAACTCTTTGATAAGAATCAAGCAAGTTCTAATCCAAGAACTTGAAGAGGAGGAGCCAATGCTCAACTCACAAAAATACCCAAATAGGATAAATTATAATTTCATTCCAAGTTATCAAAAATGAGGCAATACAAGTCCTATTTATAGAAACTAAGGAACAGTCTAGGTTAAGGAGGTGAGCATTTTCGTGGACCATGAAGCCCATTATACAATTAAAATCAAAACCCAATTACAAGCCTAAAAATTGCTAAATGAGACCAAATCCGTCCAGAACAGCGTCCCTAACTTCTATCCCGGTTTTGATCATGATAGAGTACGAATCAGGTCTTGAGCTTCAAATAAAAATTATAGATATATCTCTTATCTTTCCAACGAATTAAGAATCACTTCAATCGGATATCTATAACTCAAGATATAGGCAAAATAAGAACACTGGTCACTTGGACTTGAATGGTTTTTCTTGGACTTGAATGGATTGATCTTCTTTTGTTGCAAAATTGACTTGCCCTTCCTTTGCCTCCATCATTCCCCCCTTCTTAGAGAAAATTCGACCTCGAATTTATTATCTCCATACCTACATCAAGAGAAAGAACTAAGTTTATGGAAATTGAAAGTAAATCAAACATTGGATTTCCTTGAGTAGGAATCCTTTTATTTTTCTTATGTGCAACACCCAATCCTCCAGGGTCAAACACAAATTTAAAGAAGTCACCACATGTGGCAAAGATGTTAGGAAATTTTTCATTATGCTCATACAACACCTTAAGATTGATGAAGTCTAGAAATTGAAGTTCAAGGCGAGTAGGAAAGTTATACCTTTGAGAATTTGCATTGACAACCATATTTACCTCTCTATGCTTGGGCATGATGACATTTGAGAGTATTGCATCCTTTTTGGAATGCATCAAGTTATTCTCATAGGTGGAATACTCAAGTTTGGACCCATTATACTTTTCACCCAAATAAACAATCCGTGGTCCTTTTTGAGCTAAAACAGCCCCCATGTTCATATTAGATGCATCACATTCAATTCGAAAGGACTTTGCAAGAATAGGTAAAGCAAGAATGAATGCATTAGTGAACCTATCAAACGAGTCCACATGCAATTCTTGAGAACTTACATTAAACCCAAGAAGGCTAACATGATTTGTGCAAGATGAATTTTTATCAAAATTAGCATAAAAATTCCATACCCTCATATCATGATACCCACTTTTCAAATCAAACTTAGAAAAATGGCAATAATCATGCAATTCATTAAGCAAGTAATTAAACCTATTTAATGTAGGAAAGTAGCAAGACCCATGCAATTTACCAAGCATGTTATCAAATATAGAGGTAGAGTGTTCATGATTTTGGGGAGCCATGCAAGTAAGCAAACCGTGGGGTGTTTCCTTTGGACACACTTCTTCAAGTGCATTGGTTGTCTTGTAAGCTTCCTTTGAAGGCACATACTCAATTCTCTCATTCTCTTTTGCATGTTTTTCTTTAGCATCACTCTCTTTTGTTTTCACCTCCCTCTCAAGTTTTCTCTCAACATGGACCTCACTCTCTTGTTCTAATTTCTCTCCCTCTTTCTTTTCTTCATCTCTTTTCAATCTCAAATTTGTCTCTTGAATTTTGTCTTGAGACATTTTCTTCCAATATGCTTCAAAATTATCAATCTTTCTTTTCAATCTCTCCTCTTTTCTCTCGATATTTTTTTCACTCTTTTCCTTCCCATTTGGGCATTGATAATCCAAATGCCCCCTCTAAAACACACTAGGCACCTCATATCTCTACTTCTAAGTTTAAGAGTTGGAGTAGAAGGAACATTGCAATATATTTTGTGCCTCTTTCTTTTGAGTTGTTGCTCGACCTTCATGGATTGGTGCACTAAGTCATCAAGCTCCACATAGTGTTGAAGCCCAACAATGTCTTGGATGTCTTGGTTTAGGCCATGGAGAAATCGAGCCATTGTTGCCTTTCTTCCTTCATCAATATTGGCTCTAATCAAGGTCATCTTCATTTCTTTGTAATACTCATCCACACTTTTAGTGCCTTGTGTTAACCTTTGCAATTGGTTGCGAAGATCCCTTTGATAGTGGCATGAAACATGTCTCTTCCTTATCACGGCTTTCATCTCCCTCTAATTAGCAATAGTTTGCTCATCATATCTCCTTCTTTCCTTTTGGAATTGATCCCACCATATCAAGGCAGAATCAACAAACCCAAGAGATGCTATCTTTATCTTCTTGTGTTCACTATAATGGTTTCATCTTCCATTCTAAGTAGGCTTCAGGGTCATTTTTTCCTTAGAAAATAGGTATTTTCACTCCCTCAATCCTATCTAAAGGTCTCACCATTTTCCTCACTAAGTGTTTCACTCAAATTGGCTTTTTCCACACCATTGGTTTGATTTGCACTCTTGCCTTTTCTCACTCGAAGTCCTCTTTCAATATCCTTGGAAAAGAACTATACTAATTCAGGAATGTAAGCAAATACCAAATCTTTGGGAAAAATCCAAACTAGCAATCAATCAAGAAGTTCAAGAAAAGAAAACTACTAAGACAAAACTTAGAAATTTAAAGACAAGCAAGAAAAGCTAAAAAGGAAAGAAAGCACACTCTAATGGAGAAGTAAGAAGACAAAGACTCAAGAACTAGTGTTTAGGAATAGAATTTGAGCCAAAAATTTGTCCAAAACATCAAGTAATATCAATTTTAAGGCTATAAATACTTAGAATAGGGGTTTTGTGGCCTAATTTGAATTCTGCCAAAATTTTTTTTTTACTTTTTATAATTGCAGATTGGTCCCTTTGTATTTTTCTGATTTTTTTTTTACTTTTTGGGATCCCTACTTTTGCAAAATAACTTTGGTCACAAAATTTTTCTGAAAATTACAGAAAAGAACGCCCCAAACAGAATTTAAGTGAATCACAAAGATCAAATAGCCTTTTGAAACATGAACATGATGAACAAGGGGTTGTTCTTGGGAAGTGTGCCCAGAAATTAAATTCCCCCAAATTGATGTCTAGTTCATGCTTTAAGCTTAAAATTGATTGGTATACTTGATTCCACTTGTAAAGACCTTTCAATCAAGGTGTAGATTAACATTCTAACACCAATTCTTGAAATTCATAAAGATCAAAGTGGCTCAAACTCCAAGAACAAGATGAAGAATTCAAAAAAAATTAAAAATCTAAAACATGGAATATGAGGAAAGGAAACAACTTGAACTATGAAACATCTTTTGGATGCTATGAATTACAAACCCCAATGGTCTAACAACTCATTACAACACCACAAATGATCAAAATTGATGATCAAAATATGGGGTTGGGCATGGGTTTCAAGGTTAAAAAAAAATAGCTCAAAAATTGCAAAAATTTCAACACAATCGAACTAGCAAAACCCAAACTAAAAAAGAAATTAAGCTCAAGGAAGCTAGCTCTGATACCACATGATATGATCCAAGTTAGAATCATCAAATTTGAAGGATCTATCCAAGAGCTTGTTCTTAGTTCTTACGTTAAAAAGATGAAAAGAATTGGGAAAGAAGAAGGTGCGGTTGTCACCCGAATATGATTAACAAAAGGAAACAACCAAAGAATGGAAATAACTAAACAAGAAACTCAACCAAACAAAGAATTAAAGTGCAACAATTAAAAATAGAATGTAAATGGCACAAATGTAAGGAAGAACATAAAATAAATTAAGAAAATGGAAGGGGAAGAAGATGAAGGGGAAGGCGCCACAATCATCCATAGAATTGGAAGATTGATAAGCCAAGGAGGATTCGCCACAAAGAGATAGAACTCTTTGATAAGAATCAAGCAAGTTCTAATCCAAGAACTTGAAGAGGAGGAGCCAATACTCAACTCACAAAAATACCCAAATAGGATAAATTATAATTTCATTCCAAGTTATCAAAAATGAGGCAATACAAGTCCTATTTATAGAAGCTAAGGAACAGTCTAGGTTAAGGAGATGAGCATTTTCGTGGACCATGAAGCCCATTATACAATTAAAACCAAAAACCAATTACAAGCCTAAAAATTGCTAAATGAGACCAAATCCATCCAGAACAACGTCCCTAACTTCTATCCCGGTTTTGATCATGATAGAGTACGAATCAGGTCTTGAGCTTCAAATAAAAATTATAGATATATCTCTTATCTTTCCAACGAATTAAGAATCACTTCAATCGGATATCTATAACTCAAGATATAGGCAAAATAAGAACACTGGTCACTTGGACTTGAATGGTTTTTCTTGAACTTGAATGGATTGATCTTCTTTTGTTGCAAAATTGACTTGCCCCTCCTTTGCCTCCATCAATTGCAAAAGAATTATCGTAGTAAAAGTTTAAAACTCCAAAATAACGTTAAGAGAACGTTTATTAAGTATTACAAAATAATTGTTGTATAAAACATATATTTTATGATAACAATCTTAAAATGTTGCCTAATGTACTTTTAGGCAACATTTTAAATTCGTTGAAAAAAAAATGTTGTCTTAAGCAAAATATGTTGTAGTAGATATTCTTATAAAAATCGGTACTTAGCTTTAAGAACTCTACTAAAAATATCGATGACCCATTGGAAATGGCCTAAGCGATCTTATTTTTTATCTGGTTGGTATTACACAAGAAAAAAAGGGGGGAAATATCATAAAAAGTAAAAAGCAAATATTTATAAGAAAGTGGAAGAATTATCACTCTAATATCACTTAACTGAAAAGAACAGAAAGGAGACTTTTCTTTTTTTGTTTGATTTCATTAAAAAAATTGTGAAAAAATAAATATCAAAGAATGACTATATAATTAAATTGTGCTGGGATTTGGGAAAAAAATTCTTTCCCTTCCTTTCCTTTTCTTTCTTTTCCATTCTAAAAGGAAAAAATCCAAAATGTGTGAGATTCATTTACATAAATTAGTCTAACCACCTTGCTTCTTTAAATCATACTCAATAAAGGAAAGATAAAATCAAACAAAGTCTTGTTTGAGAAGGAAAATGAAAAGAGAGAATTTAGAAGGAAAACATATGTGAGTAGAAAGAAAGTGGTGAGAAAAAAAATGAATGGCATGGAAAAAAAAGGGGAATGATAAATCTATAAAAAAAAATGAGAAAAAGTATATAATAATAATAATATAAAATGACGTAAGTTCTCCCTTATGAATATCCCATATTACCCCACCCACCTGTTTTGGTAGTTGTGAAAAACCCTCCTCCTTATTTGTGTTTTCTTCTCACAAATGAGAAGAAAAATTTTATGTGGACCAACGTGATCTTGTTTCTCTTCATTTTTTGTTTTGTTCCAAACTCGAGAAAACCTCTCTCTTCATCTCTTTTATCTCGTTGCATCTTCTTTTTTTCTACTTTTCTCTCCAAATAAACAAAGGATAAAGAAAAAGAATGCGTGAAGAATTGACTTAAAATATATGCACGTTTGTTTTTTTTACATGACTCAAACCCTATTTCAGTGTGCATAAATTATTTGGACGAATGAGCTTCTCTTTGCTTTATATACATCTTCTTGCCGAATGGTATACTCTGAATTTGATAGTTGAGATATTTTTGGTTCATGTTCATGTCCACAAGCAACAAGTATAAAAGTATATCACCTTAAATGATTTATTCATTTATAAATAACACAGTCAAAGTATATATAAAAAAACAAAAGATAAGATACATAATAACTAGATAGTAAAAATTATATAACTAATATTATTTCACTAATTATTGATGACTACTCTGATAGCAGGAGCATACAGAAGATAGCAGAAGCAGAGCGACAGCAATGCATGATTAAAGCTATTTTGAGCTTGGCTTCTATCCAGGAATTCTGTTTGCATACACTGACACACAAAAGTACAGGATTTGAGTTCCATTCCTAGATTGATGCCAAGGGTACCTTGCATAGGAATATAGGCCAACCAAAAAAATTTGCACCAAAATGGAGTGCTAGTAAATTATTATGAACAGCTACTACCAGCAGGACACAGAAAGTCACCGAGTCAGGGGAGCTACGAGACAGAGATGACATTAAGCTCATTAAAGTAGTGGGGTGTATGGGTTGGTCCCACGACACAAGGCATCATTAACACTAAGATACTACGTTCTGCATAAGAAAATGAACAGCTTTTCACAATCCCACTAATTGCTCTTACCAAATCCAAATATGCCGGTCTGTTGTTCAATCAAGTAATGCTTCATCCTCATAAGTCATAACCCTAGCAGATTAGCAGTTATCCTTGAATCCTTGATTAATGACTAGTATTATTCTCCTTGATCACAGCTTTGCTTATATATAATACCAGACTTGTGAATTGTGATAGAACTCTTTTTCTACGGTAATAGATTGTTTTTGGTGGGTCAGTGGTGCAATTTATATCTTGGTGCCGAAGTTGAAGGACAAGGGACATAATGTGATATCAACTGAGCAAAGCAAGAGTGAATCGTACTGGGATGCTACGTTTTTCTTTTTGACTCCCTGTAAACCTCATTAAGGATCAAAATCATACTGACTTTCATGAAATCCGAAAGTTAGTTATTCATACATAACATAACTAAATAATAAAGTCAGTTAAAGAGAAACCTGAATTTAACAATAATAATTATCACTAGTGAATGTGTGATTTATGCATACGGTTATGACTTATGAGTTTAGCAACTAAACTAACCACTATATAGACTCTCAAATGACCCTTTTCTATATTACTACCTGTCCGTCCTCTACATGCGGGATGATTGCTAGAGACTCGCACCTTCCATCGGTCTATTGGTTGGAGATGGTTAGTATTTGTAACATAAAATTCATTAAGGTGTTATTTTTTTTTAATTTGGATTACGATTCTCGCATAAAAGACACTCTACGATTCCTTTTATATAGAATGCATTCCTTCTCACGGACCAAATTAATCCAGACGGAATTCGACGCATCAAATTAAGTCAGACGGAATGACTCTATGTGAGAAAAAAGGTAGAAAGTTTTTCTTAACCCAATGATAGAAAAATTTAAATAATTATTTTGAAGCATAAAAATAATAAAATGATATTAAAAAATATATCGAAAGGAGTGTATTATTAGTTTTTTTTGGAGGTTAATTTTCTTCTTCTTCTTCTTCAAATTGGACAAGAAATGAAAAGTTTCACAATAGTGTCCACTTCCTTTTAAACGAACCAGTTTTTTATGGGTCAAAGCTACAGTTTAGAATAGATCGTGCATTTCTCATTGCATGCTTACCAGAGTTTGAGATTATGAAGGGCATGATGAGATGGGACAAAAGTGCATCAATATTGTGCAAGCAAGGGGAGGGATTATGGAGAGGATAATAGCGTCTTGTTATAGGAAAATTATTGCGTGGATGATAAGGAGGCCTACCGTTTAAAGATGGGGAAACAACAACCACTTGAACAACTACGAGAGACTTGCACCTTTGTTCATGTTTCAAATAAGATTTCAGTGGAATATTTGATTGAGACCACTAACACCACCAATGTGTTCGCACGGCATGAGACTTAATTTGACTTGAAGATGACATATCAATGACCAAGTTTTTGACGCCTAAAGTGGGCTTCTAGCAATTTCGTGCTGTTTGATTTAGATTTTGGATGGTCCACCAGCAAAAGTGATTTTGGGATTCTGAAGGTGTTTGTTTTGAATTTAGCGTTCAATAAAATCAATTCTGGGTTGGGTAGAATTGATTTTAAGAGAAGTAAGAATTTCTAGCTTTCTCGTTGAGAATAATTGATTCTAGGTGTGGGACCCATAATATTCTTTATATTTACACCTCAAAAGTGATTTTACACTGTCATTCAAACAAAACCAATTCTTCGAAATTTACTTTTAAAATATCATTACCAAAACACATATTAATTTTTTTAAACTCATTTTTTTTAAAATCAATTCTTTCAAAATCAATTCTTTCAAAATCTAAACCAATCGGACCATCCTAATTTTGCATCAAATCGGATACAACTTTGACAACCTTTTAAGCTGTAAACAGAATGTGTGGGAGTTTATTTGTGAAAGAAAGAAGGAAAATAAAGGGAGAAAGGGTTAAAGGGAATGAAATGAAAACTCTTTAACTTCATTGTAGTTTGGTTGTGTTATTAATATAAATTAAGCCACTGTAGTGTCCTTATTTGGTTGAGTGGGAGATGTTAAATTGCATTTTATTACATTTTATATGTGTTAGTACTAAGATTGTGAACAAATTTATTTTCTCCTAATCCCGTGTGTACAATTTTTTTATTGATGGGGGAAGGGAATAAATCATTGGTATTCCCCTAATTATTGCGGGAAAGCAAATTCTAAAATAGATTCGGTATAAGCAATACAAAAGTCCTGATGTGAAGTGATATATAATACAGTAATTGTAAAGTTAACCAAGTGTTAGTCATTAATCAAAAATATTATTGATATCATTATTTCATATCTAGTGGGGCCTGCACCACCCGTGCACATATGTTTTATTTTGGCTTGCTAAACCAAGAGGACAGAAACTTATTGCCAGATTAGGATGGCCATCGGTTCATGAGAAATTCCTAATCAATATGATTCTCCTAATCTTTCATTTCCGAAAAAAACGAATGTGAAATTCTTTTTCATTTTCGGCGGGATCGGGAGATTGGATCTAGCCATAAGAAGAATAGAATGTTTGATTGATAAATAACTCATTTCTTGGTCTTCGATCCCCTCGATCACTATGAACGCCCTCCATTAGTGTAATGAGATGTGTCTATTTATTTATCTCTTGATTCGAAATGGAGCAGGTTTGAAAAAGGAGTCTGTTTTTATGTTATTTTGTACGGTATTTACAATTTCTTTATTTGTGAGATTATTTTCTTTTCTCGCATGATAAATAAATGAAACAATTTTGAGCAACTCATTTTTTTTACAAGTCAAGTTTAAGATTTAATGCATATTTGGTTTATCGTTGAAAAATTTCAAACGTAAGTTTGAGACAAAATATTTATAAAGTTTTTTTGGGACAAACGTATTTTTGAACTCAAACGTACGTTTGCAATAATAAACCAAACATGTCCTTAAATGCTCCAAGGAGCATATTTTGTAAACTTTGTTCCAGAAAGCAAATACGGGTACTGATTTATGAATTCAAAAAAATAAATTTTAATGGAAGTGTTATATTTAATAAATTTAAAAATTATATATTTATTATATTTTTAATCAAATCTATTTATATTGAAGATTTCTTAATCAGTGATACAAGAACACTTTCTTTAAGAATATCTAAAAATTTGAGCATAGTTTCTCTCAAGCTAGCTTAATAAAAGAGAGGGTCTTCGATCTTCAAACATTTAGAGGAACCATCCAGCATTATCCGAGGTTAAGATTGAGATGAACTTGCAAAGAAAGGGAAGTTTTTTAGAGCAACGAAACCCGAGAATGGAAAAAGCCGGGGCCAAGAAGAGGAAGAAAAACCAGCAATAATTCAAGCACGAAATTCGAAGAAGTTGTAGCATATAGGTTCAAAGGCATAGATACTCGAGAGTGGAGAGTACTCTGCACAAGTTCTCTTTTATTATTATAGCAAGCGAAGTGGACCCAGAGAAATTATAAGGGTATGGTTTTAACCAAAATACAAATACAAATTTGAGGGTCACCACACCAGCTAGCTAGGGGGTCTAATTGATGTTACCTTGTGCCTATCTAATAATAATGTTGGGACGTATATGCCGCCGAGAGAGGAAGCGCCGTACAATGGGTAACGGTGGTGGATGGTGTTAGGTTAGCACTTTAGGTTAGAGATATATACTGTATAATTTATGAGACGGGACATAAATAGATTTGCTGCTTTAGCTTAGGTTAGCTTTAATAGCTACCTGGGGATGGGGATGGGGAGTTTTTTTCTCGGAAACTTTTCAACCAGTTTGATGATAGATTGATTGGAGGACTGAGTGACTGAAATCAGTGTGTTGGAAAAGGACGGTAATTTAATTTTCACAGATCAGGGAGTGACGGGTACTACAGTTGAGACTTTGAGTGGACACGGGAGAGCAGAGAGATTGTCTTGTTGGTAAACTTTGCATTGAGTCAAATGTAAATAGCGTTTTTGTTACCTTGCATTAGGGGTAGGTATAGGTAAAGTTGGATGGTTTTGGTACATAAAAAAATTCAATCTAATCAAATAAATATAGATCGGATTGGATCGATTTCTTCGAAAATTTTCATATAATTCAAATCATCCAACCCAATCTCATACGGGTTGATTTGGGTCGGGTAACTGGATTTGATAGTAAATTATTTTGTTTTTATTAAAAGCAAATAATGAAAAAAAAATAGGGAAAAAAAATACTACCAATTCATTAATTTGAACTTCCAAATACAAAATGAAGCATATCACTTCAATTTGAAACACAATATCCATCAAAATTAAACAAATAAGTGAAATAAAAAATAATAATAATATCTTCAAACAATTCCTAAACAATTTCACTGACTATGTCTTCAAGCTATTTTTGTATGTCTTCAAACTATTTCTTCTCATGTAACCAAACAATGACCACTCCAATTTAGGCAGCTGAGTATTAAAAAAGAGTCATCAAATTCAAGATAGAAGAGTTCCTCCACGCTCCAGCAGCTCGACTTATAATATTCCTCTCAATATATGGGTTGGGTTGGGTTGAGTGGGTTTACAATCTTTGGATCCAGCACCCAATCCATAAGCTATGGATCTACTTATTTAGAAACCAATCCAACCCAATGATCCGAACCAACCCTATATTTATGGATTGGGTTGGATTAGGTACACTGAATTCACGAATCGATCCATACCCATACCTACCCCTACCTTGCACAGTTCTACGGTAAATAATGTATTTTTTCTTTGTTTCTAGAGAAGGCCTATCAGTCCCATCAAAAAAAACAAAAGGCCTATCAGTGTAGTGGATCTTAATTTTGGACCTTCACTTGTACAGAGTGCCCATGAATGTGAAATGGAAAAATAAAATTACATTCAACTTTAATAATGTGTTTGCAGGGGCCAAGCCTGGAATTTTTGATGGGGATGGGGATGAGGGGCAAGGCTAAGCACATAACATAAAAAATAATAAAAAAAATTAATTAGTATATAAAAGCATACCATATAAAAAAGTAACTAGTATATAAAAGCATATCATATGAAATTGAATAAAATATTAAGGTTGTTTAATAATTAAAGTTCACGAATGTATTATCACATTTCGATGAGTTTTATTATATTTTCTTACAAAATACTCATACTAACTCTCCTACTACTAACTAAATAAAATATTAATTAAATAAAAAAGTAATCAATTTGCTGTTTTGAAAATATAAAAGAATTCAATATTTTCTTTGTTTAGCAAATAGGAAAATTAGTAGGAGGATATAGAATTAGAGTTTAACTTTGATACATTGTCAGTGTAAAGTTTTTTACACTGTCAATCAATTAATGTCACCACATGTATGACTTTTAATGTAGTTAAGGGTTTAATTGGTATACAGTGTGGGTGTAAAGAATTTTTACGCTCACAACCAATCACAAATCATCATATACGTGATTGATTGATAGTGTAAAAAAATTTACATTGATATTATATCAAAATTAAACTTTTTTTGTGTAAATGTCGATATTTTTAATGATGTAGCAATATATGATTGATTAAGTCTAAAAAATATTCACATCACATTGTAAATAAATCCATTAAATAATTATTCCATTTTGATAATGATAATCATTGAAATTAAATAGGTAACAAAACCCCTATAGTTTCATGCATAAAAAAAACGATTTTTACTTGGGGGAGGTCTCCCTCCGTCTCTGTGTGTTTGGACTGACGGTGGATGAAGCAAAAGTCACGTCTGGGACGTGATTTTAGTGAAGCAATAAATTGTACCTTATGCTATAAATGTACGTTTTCAAGGGTCTAACGTGTTTCTAAATATACTATAAATCATTTAATGAATTTGAAATTTTCATACATTTTAATTAATTAATGATGGATATTTTTTACCTTACACTTACCCTTTGTTTGATTTGATGGAAAGAAGAGGGAAAAAAAAGAAAGGAGAGAAAGAGAATGGAAAAAGACTTTTCCCTTGTTTGGTTTGAAAGGAAAAGGAAGGGAAGGAAAAAAAATTGATGGGCCCACGTGTGTGTGTGTTTTTTGTTTTCCAAATTGGATGGAAAATGCACCACCTTGAGAATCAAGGCCCACTTAAGGGAAAGAATATGTGTTTTATGTGGAAAAGACAAAAAAAACAGTTTTCTTATTTGTTTAAATTATTATATATGAAAGGGAAGGGAAGGGAAGGAAAAAAAATTGGTGGGCCCCACGTGTGTTTTTTTTTCTTTTTCCAAATTGGATGAAAAATGCAGCAGCGCGAGAATCAAGGCCCGCTTAAGGGAAAGAATGTGTGTTTTATGTGAAAAAGACCAAAAAAAACAGTTTTCTTATTTGTTTAAATTATTATATATGGGTATTTATGTCATTTTACAAATATATTTTTTTCTTTCCTCTCACTTTCTATCCAACCAAACAAGAGGAGATAAAAGTTTCAATTTTCTTTCATTTCATTTTCTCTCATACCAAACAATTAAATAATCATTTCATTTTCTATTCCTTTTTTTCCCTTCTCCTTTCTTTCCTCTTATTTTCTTCTATTAACCAAACACAACTTTAATCTTACTTCATAAAAGCCTTAGCGAAAAGGGAATGATAATAGAAAAGCGGAAAAGAAGAGACTAATGCAAATACTCTATGCAATTTTTAATATTTCTAACTACTTGAGCGGCCTTTAGTGGACTACGATAAATAATGTAGGCTAAATTGAACTTTTTGTCTCTTATACCTATTATAGCCAGCTAATTAGCAAACCTCTTTCAATTACAATAGTCACTAAGCAAATCCACAAACAAAACCCTAACCACCGAATTAACTTTGACAATTGAAAAGGACGGAGTGTAGCAAATTCCCGAACAAAACTCTAACGCTCAATTACAATAGTCATTAAGCAAACCCCACTCGAGGTGTTGTTTGTATTTTCAAGTGGGGTTTCTGCAATGAGGCAGTGATGGAGTTTAGGGTTTGAAGAAGGAAAGAGAAAGGAAGAAGGAGGAAGAAGAGAGAGAAATGTGGTTTAACACTAAAGTGAAAGAGAAAAGAAAGCAAAATGTGGTTTCTGGATGGTATACCTAGTTTCCGATGGATATACTGAGATTCTAGTAAGTTAATGTTAGAGATCTGACACTGTTAGAACTTTTTAACAGAAAGAACTAACTTGGAACAATTTTAAAACTTAAAGGATCAAATCGGGACGAAACCTAAAAAAGGGGGGTCAAATCGAAACCTAAAATAAAGATAAGAGATCAACAACATAGTTTATCCAATAATGTATTAATATTTTTTATTTATAATCTTTGGTTACATTTAAGGTACCTTTACAAAAAATGAAGCATGTTTTATTTAATTTATATGTCAATCATAAATATTTTTTACATTATTAATCAATCATAAATTATTATATCATTAAACAAGTTTGACTTTTATCACAACTAACGTAAAATGATTTGTAATTGATTGACAACATAAAAAACTTTTTTATGATAATATATCAAATTCAAGCACTTAAAAAATTATTTATTTAGTCGCTTGGTATTTTTATTTTAATTTAATACTTACTATTATGCATATTTAAAAATTATGCTCAACTAAATATTCATGAAAATATTTATAATTATGAGTAAAAAAACATCATTTTCATATTATTAAAAATTATCATTCCAGTAATACTTTATTTTTTATGGAGGACATATATGACACGTGCCATAAATACCGATAGTGAAACCAAGCAAGCAAAAGTCTTGTTAAGCATATTTGAAGTAACACATTGTTTGGATATGAAAAGAAATAGAAGAAAAGGGAGAATGAATAGAAAATGAATATATTTTTTGGTTGTTTATATGGAAAGAACTTAAGAAGTAGGAGAGAAGTAAAAAGAAAAAAATTTAAGTTTTTTTTGGAAAAACATATTTGCACAATATAAAACAAAATGGTCGAATTGTCATTCCCAATTTTCCTTTTCCTCTCTTGTTTTCTCGCCTTGGGAGAGGAGAAAAAAGTTTGTTGTGGGTCTTATGCAATATTTTCTCTCCTCCCTATTTTAGGTTTGTTTGGATTGACTTATAAACAGCTTATTTGGGTTTATCTATTGACATAAGCGCTTGCAGCGTATTTGGGAAAGCTTATGGAAACAGCTTATGACATGTCCATAAGTTGTTTTCAGCTTATTTTGATAAGCTCTCCAGGATAGCTTATGAAAACAGCTTATAACTTATATGAAAACAGTTTGACTATATTTTCTCTCTGATTACAGAAATAGTTTATACATAAGGGCTTATCGCATATATGATAAGCGCTTATCTTATAAGCGTTTATCCTACGAGCACTTAATTAAACCGTTTATCAAAACAGATCCTTTATTTCCATTGTCAAACACTAGAAGTGACTATAATTCCTATTCCACTTCCATCTCTACAAAATCACTAGGAACAAACACAACTTAAAGTTATTTCTAACAAGTAACTGGAAATCAGTACCTACAAGTAGAGCTGGTTATGCGGATCAATCCAGTCCGGTCCAGTCCGGTATGTATTAGTCCGCACATATACGGACCGGGCTTGAATAGTCCGCAAAATAAATGGACTTATATTTATCAAGTCCGCGTCCAGTCCGCATAGTCCGCGGGTTAAATGGACTGGTTCACGGACTCAAAAAAATAGGTGAACAAATTTTGTAGCCCGGTTCTAAATTTTATTTATTTGTTTATTTTCTTTAGTTAAAACCTTTTTTTTATGCTACAAAGACTGAAATTGGTAAATGTAAAGTCTGAATATGACTTGCTTTAATAGCCTACACCATTTTCATACAATTTTATCTAAAAATTCTCCAAAGCAAGTAATATTTGGCTCAAGTACATCAAACATGAATACATCAAACACAATCCAAAGCAATAATATCTTAAACACAATCCATACTGAACGCTAATCAAACATAACCCAACAATGCTCTAACACAAACAAGTACATCAAACATAGTCCATAACACTGCTAAGTAAATAAAAAATAATCCAACAATACTTTAACACAAACAAGTACATCAAACATCAACAATAATATTTGAATCTCTCATAGAGATAGCTGCCTCCTCCTTTGGCTCAATCACCTCATCTATATCTTCATGTTTTCCTACAAGTCATAATTCATAACATAAGTAAGATTGCAGTTAAAAAGCAAAACATAATCCAAAGCAAGGCATTCTATTTTTATACATAATCCAAAGTAATTATTTTTTATGTGTAAGTCCGCGGACTGGTCCGCGGACCAAGTCCATTTAATCCACGGGTTAAACGGACCAGACTTAAATAACCCGCGTTTAAATGGACCTGAAATTTGTCTAATCCAGATCCGCATAGATTGCGGTTTAAACGGATTGTCCACGGACTCAGATCCATATATCCAGCTCTACCTATAAGCAACAATTAAAATTTACTAAAGTCATGTTTGAAAAAGTTATACTTTTTATTTAAATAAATAAGTTATGGAACATAAATATACGATGGAAAAAAAATTCTTTAACCGGTTATTGTGGTATAATCTAATAAAAATATAAAGTAAATATTATTAGTTTTGCCAACTCAACCTTCTGCTTAAAGTTTTTATAAATAAAATATAAAATTAATACATATATAATATTTTTATTTAAAATTAGTATTTAATTGATAAGCAGTATTAATGTAAATTTTTTTTATACTGTCAATCAATAATAAATTATCACATCATTAAAAATATTAACACTTATATTAACTAATTTAAAAATTATTCATATCATGATTTATGATTGATTGACAATCTAAAAAATTTTAAACGTACAATACTTACCGCTTTAATTCTTAAAAACATCCCAAACACTTAAGTGCTTGATTAAGATTTTTCTCTCTAATACTCCTATATAGGTGAGCTCTCCGAATACAGGTATTTTCGGGGTCCGTCGATGTTCTGCACGATAGATTGCATGAAAATATTTATCGGATAGTGGTCGGTGTTTTATTGCCTAAATTTTTTTATTCTCTACACAGTTATAAGGATAACTGTAATAATCACTTTAATGTTGTTCGTACAAGAATCAAAGCATGAAAAATATAGACTTGTATAAAGTATGAAAAATAGCTTAGATTTTCCTTTGTGATGGATTTTTTTTATATAGATTTTCTTTGTAACTATCCCTTTAAAGCTATTTTTGTTGAGGACGTAATTCTCTCATTCATAAAAGATCAAACAAGATTTTAAATGTCTTATCGGTTAGATTTTTAATTGAGCTGTTTTCTAGTTTAAAGAAATCAAGTACAAAGATGATTTTTGGTTTAACGAAAAAATTGGTTTATCTTTGAAGATCGAAGACTTTTCGACCCAAGTAAAAACAGCTGTAAAACATTTTAATAAAATCACCTATGTTTGAATACTTCCCGTAATATAACAAAAAATTGACTACAAAATATAGCATTAGTGGACTCATAGTAATCCAACAAAAATAGTGAAAAGAAAGAATGAAGGTGAAAAAAATATGGTGGAGTAGGAGAATATTATAATCACAAGGGAGAAGATGGGACAGGCAGAGGCATGAGGTGTTTTCAGGTCAGGATTTTGTGATCTAAATTCGAAAGATCACATCATAATCGAGAGAGAGGCTACCAAACTCATTAATAGCCCTAATAATTCCAAGCAACCAGGCTGCCAATGAGCCCATGACCTATTCAAGTTGAGTTGGGGATGGGACACATTTTGTATTATTTTACTACTACACAAACAAGTTTTGTTTTGTAGTTCATGGTCCCTGTCCCTCTTTTCCCCAAACTTAATCCGCAGCTGTAGGGGTGAGCGGGGTAAGTTCAAGTGCTCACATAATTACTATAGTATAGAAGGGCCTTTCTTAACAGCCATAAGAATTCAAAGGGACAGCCCATCTAGTTCAAGAAAATGAAATTACCCAAAGTCATATGGGCCTGTATTATTCAAATGGAAATGTGGCCAATAAGTTCCAGTGACCAAAAGAATAAAAAAAGTTGGGTGGTGAATGTGTGGGTAGGTGTTTGATGAGTATGAGTATGAGTATGAAGAGGTTAAATGATGGAGAATCAGAATCACTATACTGTCTGCTCAAAGGAGACTCGTGCCCTGTCCATGACATCCTCACCATCTCTTAGATACTCAACCCTGCGCAGCGTTTGATTGCTTTTGCTATACTACATCACGCTTATTATTCTTTACACTACCCTACTTCAAAATTCAAATACCTCCATTCACTTATCATTAAGTTTTTGATTTCATTCTTATGTGACTGTTACCCGGAGTTGTCTATAATGTGACTGATAAGTTACGGATAATTTCTCAATGTGCTCTCAAATGATAGATGACATCTTGAATGCTCAGTTCATTCTAATTGAAGTTTGCATGAAAAATTCAATCTCATGATGATTATACAGAAGATCTTTACCAATTGATTTAAATGGCACATTCACTAAATGTCTAAATATGTAAATTTTGTGATCAATTTAAGGTCACATCATAATCCAGATATTTGAGGCCACCATACTCATCATAGCTCTTATAATTCAAAGGGATATATGTTAGAGAATAAAGAAGTCCCACATTGGTTGAAAATATGAACAAATAACCATTTATAATACTTGGACAAACCTCCCTCTATGTGGGACTTTGTTCATATTTCCAATCAATGTGGGATTTCTTTATTCTCTAACAATATAATCCTTCAAAATTACCCCAAATATTATGGATCTGTAGTCGATATATTCAAAAATTGAACACCTAATAACTAATGTAACGTTTGGACAAATAGAAAAGGATCAAGTTATAAGTTATGTTGTAACACATCAGTTAGACTTGGAACTTCACAGCTTGTTTTGAATGACCAAATATGAACTTAAACAAACTACTCAGCTGAGCTGTTTAGATAATTGGCTTATGTGATGCACAGTGAATAGTTCTGAGCAGATAGCCATGAACACTGGTTGTTGACCAATTTTTGCATTGTGGGATCTGCCAAACTTTTCCTGCACCGCTGCAGTTACTTTAGCTCACCATATGCATATACAGAGAAAACAAGTTTTCGTTGAACAACTTTTTAAATTTTCCCAACTTGGGAGCCATTTACACTAAAGTAACCAGTATAGTCATAGAGCAGTGATAGATGCGCCGCCAACAATTTCTTAAAAAACACGTGAGAGAGGAAAAGATCAAACCGTCAATCATCTATTTTACTGTTTCTGATCGTATAGAGAAGCATCAAACATCACTACATAAATATATTTTTTGAAAGGATGTTGCTAACCATTATCCTAAATGGTTAAGGAATCCTGAAAAAATAAGTTTTCATGGAAAAACTATACATACCACTTCATAAGGTAATAAATACATCACTTTCCCGTAAAAATTTGTTTTTCTTCATTCTTTAACCAGTGTTCAGAATTCTCCTTTTTGAAATAATTTGTACCTAGAAAATGAAATGCCAAAGACAAAACACGTAAAGTTGCACCAGTCATAACTCATAATCTTTCTTTTGTGCCGTAAAATGATTATATTGTCATGCACTTGAACTATCTGCTGCCTTATTTATATGACCAGAAACATCCGGTGCTCACCAAAACAAAAGCATACAACGAAAATCTGCTAAAAGCATGCCCCAAATGTCCTATTTCAACTGTATATTGGCAATGAATATAATCAGCATGACCAGCCAAGGGGAGTTTCCTCGTAGAATCAAGCTAGCTGAGATGCCAAAAAAAAAAAAAAAAAAGGATTACCAAGTGGATAAGGTTCGATAAAATTTGTTAGCTCGCTGTAAAATGCCTAGAGCAATGTACAATAAATAGCTTAACATGCTGATTTCTGATCAGAAAGAACTTAGACATAAAGTCAGTACTTGGACAAAATGACCTCATTGATTTTATATTAACAGCTGGACCATAGCGATCACGAGTCATGCAAGGTACAAATAAGTCATGCAACTTATATGTCGTTTATCTTTTGGATGAGCAAAAAATAGAAAATCCCAAATGCAGACAAATAGAACTGGACCAGGAGTTGAGAAAGAATAAGTAGAAATATAGTGATTTTATTTAGAACTGGTTCTGTATCGGTGTGATAACAGAACAGAAATATAAAGATAGCACCTATAGGATATTCAAGAGATGCTACTCCTCTCTCTATTGAGAAAAATCCAAGTCTCACATTGATCAGAGATAATGTCTAACATGAGTTTATAAAGCTTGAGCAATCCTCACCTCTTGAGCTAGCTTTTGGGGTTGAGTTAGGCCAAAATTTAATACTCTCACTCTCCAATTTTTCCTCAAAATCCAACTCCCCTCTCAAAAGCCCCCTCTCTTATATTTATAGTCAATCATACTCACTTATAATTAAGATTCAGTTAGACAGTTATGTATTATAGCTGCTAGACAATTATGCTAATAGATGCTCAGGTATCGAACACAGGCCTAATCATATAGTTATTATGAACTTACCCTCATTCTTACCATTGTTATCCAAAGCAGGTGGTGCAGCAGTAGAAGAGTTCGCTATTGATATACCAAGGTTAGAGCAACCCAAGCCAAGAGCACCTTGAACACAAGTTTCCAATCTCAAGTAAGTTATTTTTAATTAATTGGGGTAGAATGTGAACATGGATCAAAATTCCCCCCCGTTCAAAACCAATGACAAAAATATGATTCCCCTAAAACAAATGGATTTAACTATAACTGAGGGTTGTCCTCTTACATTCTTTGAAGCAAGGGAAGGCAGTGGCATTGAGAAGGTTGTAATAGCCAGCATCGCACTGGCAACTATAAGAGAACAACGATGTCGAGTTGCATGAGCCACCTCCACAATCAACCCAATGGCAAGCTACATGAACATATGACAAAAATGATACAATATATCAGGAAAACGAACTGAAATATGAGACGCCAATATTTATATCTGTCAATTACCATGAAATATTGACTCATTGGCTTTTCTTTCTTTTTCTTGAACAGGGGCAGGGGCTTTGGAGCAAGAGTAGTTCAGAGTACCTGCAAGGGATATCATGCAAATCATTCAGTATCCGTGAAACTCAAGAACTGTTCTAATAAGTTACAATTTAAATCTAAATATGTCTTGAGTTTTAACTACTAATGCCCAAGTATTTGATCAAGCTGCAATATCCACATCACTCTTTTTGTTCATTAGTAATACAGTTTCACCTGGCACTTGCTAAAAGTTTAAAAATTATACTGAGAGACAATCTGTGAGAAGCTTCACATAGCAGGTTTCTTGGGTAATTTTACTGATCACAAGCTTGAAATCGTTATCTTAATTATTTTGCGTCAGTTTAAGTACTGTACTGTAATGCTTTCAGTTGATTAACTCTTAATGCATATAAAAATGTTGGACATATCATCACATAACAGTTGTAATACTCAAAATTACAATTTTATAACAGGATTACAGTGTTAGCAACTTCATATTTATTACCTTTAAAGGTATGCAATGGTGGAGCATAATACCATGATTTAATTCTTTGCTTTCATATATTTTCTTAACATCTCAGTCCAAGACAATCTGTACCCTTCAAGCAAGAAATGTGTTATTATCTGTAAAGTTTCCACCAAGTTATCTTGCTATCCTCGTTTGTTGAAAGTCAATTGCTTCAAAACTTGAGTGATTTAGACACTTCCACATAGTGAGTAGATAATTAATTTTACCAAATGCCAAAGACCTTTTCAACCACATGCAGCCAAAATAATCACCAAAAACAAACGCAATACATGACAATTTATGCTTCATAAAATCACCATGTGTTACTGTGCTAGCTAGTATACTACTGAAAGCAAACATTGTACTAACAATATTTTGTTTTTCGCAAATTAGGGGCAGTGTTACTCTGAGGATTATATCAAACAGAAAACAAAAAAACAATAGTGAATGCATAACTTGTTTTTGGGCGAGAGAGGGTTGATATAGTTCTTACAATTGGGAACAATGCAAGGAAGAAACTTCAAGCTGCCTTCATCATGGGAAGAAGGAGCTTGCTTCCAACCTGGATTGCAGTCGCATTCAAATAAGAAAGTGCTATTCTTAGAAGGCTTGCAAGTTCCCTTTCCACACTCCACTCCTTTGCACACGTCTTCTGAACTCAAGTCACGTTGAAAACAGAAGATGAAGTCAAGAACAAATCGAGAGATGTCAAGCTTAAAATCATCTAAAAAAAAGGAACTTGAGCAGACCCAGATGAAGAAAAGTCACGGAATCTCAAGCCCGTAAATAAAAACCGAAAAACACAGAATCCCAATAAAGAAATCCAATAATAATAATAATAATAATAATAATAAAAGAGATGAGAGAGAATGAAAAGATAAAGAGGGTAGAAGTAGAAGGGAAGGGTGTGAACCATAGATTGGAGAGAGGAGAGGAGAGAGGAAATCAGTTGTAGCAGAAAGAGTGTGAAGAAGAAGAAGAAATGCAACAAGAGTTATGACAGTTGCAAAGGCCATCATCTCTCTATTCCGTCTCTCTTAACAGTAAGAGAGAGAGAGAGAGAATGAGTAGCAAGGTAAGGAAGAGAGGGGAGATCATCTCATCTCATCTCATCTCATCTCATCTATACTAATAATAGGCTAGAAGGGCAACAAGGTGGGAGAAAATGCATTTAACAGACAGACACGTGGGGGCACTGAGCAGCGTGGAACGGATCGTTGGAAGTTAAGACTAATAACATCTTCATTAAATTTTTCAAGTTTTATTTATGTTTGGATCTTCCCCATTCCCAATTATGGTACTCCACGTAACTGACGCGGGAGATCAATCTAATATCTGCTGCCACTCAGGCTGCAACCGCCCAATACGATTGATCATGATGTCATCCAAGCGGGAGATCAATCATAAATTGGGTCTTCTAAGTTCTAAGCAATTAAAAAATCTAGAAAAGGAAATGTTTAATGATAAAATTAAAAATTTTACTTCTCACTATATTAATTACATTATTTTTCCCCGAACAAAAAATAAATAAAATATTACATTATCTCCTCGTACAAATTTGTTGATTTCATTCCTTAAACACTGTAATTAGAGGAATAGTTTGCATTTCCCAAAAAAAAAATTATCAATAAATTTATTTATCTTATAATCCTTATATTTATCTTTCTTCCAAAATGAACAATAACGTATAAACGTTGATTGCGGTCTTCTGTCAAACACGTAAAACCCAATCTTAGAAGTACAGTTTCGAATAAATTTGGCATTAATTTTCTTTTTCAAAATTTACATGCGATCTAAATTATCGGTTAATTTTGACTGTATAAGTATTTGGCTTTTTAAATGGTGTGGATTATTCGTATTTTTAGTTGTTGATTCACAATTTTAATTAATAATAATTTTATAAAATAAAAATTATAATTATAATTGATTGATAAAATCTGCGGACTGTGGATAACTAATTTAAAGTGCTAATAACATTATCCCATAATTATACGTGTCTAATGTTGTGTTTCCAGTATGTTTTAAGAGTTTAAGTGGTATGAAATTTTGGTATAAAATTTTTTAAACTATCAATTAATTATAAATTATGATATATCTAGTTTTTAAGATAGTTAGATAAAAGTCAAACATTTTTAATGATGTGATCATTTATAATCAATTGATAGTGTAGAAAATCCTTACACTAACAATACATTCCAATTAAATCCATGTTTTAATTACAAGCAATCATAATTTTATGTGTTTGTATTTTTATAATTATATATGTGAAACGATGAAATTAAAATTAGATTTAATTGTATTAACTATTAGTGTAAAGATTTTTTATATTATCAATTAATCATAAATTGTCATATCATTAAAAATATTTGCCTATTATCTTAACTATCTTAAAAGTCACTCATATACTCATTTATGATTGGTTGACAATTTCAGTTTCTAAAGATGAGGTACAAGGAGACTTTTTTGAGTGATGCCATATTAAGAATGTGTTTGGATTGGAAAATCTTATAGGGAGTTTACGAGAATAGCTTATAGAAATAGGGCCTGTTTTGATAAACGGCTTAATTAAGTGCTTATAGGATAAGTGCTTATCATATAAGCGCTTATGTATAAGCTATTTCTATAATCAAAGAGAAAATATAGTCAAACTGTTTTCATATAAGTCATAAGCTGTTTTCAAAGCTATCTTGGAGAGCTTATCAAAATAAGCTGAAAACAGCTTATGGACATGTCATAAGCTGTTTCCATAAGCTCTCCCAAACACCATGACAAGCGCTTATGCCAGTAGATAAGCCCAAATAAGCTGTTTATAAGCTAATCCAAATAGGGCCATAAAATTATGCAAATAGTTTATGAAAATGATTTATGGTCTTCCTATAAGCTCTTTTTAGCTTATTTCCATAAGCTTGTTAGAGAAGTTTATAAAAATAAATTATTTTTAACTTATTTAAAAAAGAACTTATCGAATAAACGTTTAATTAAATTGTGTATCTAAACCCACCTAAAACATATATCTAACAAGGCGGGGTATCCAACATTGATACTTTAGTTTGTTTCTTTTTGGGTTTTATCCCGGTCTTGTAACCAAAAACAAAAACAAAACAAAACATAAATCTTATAGAGAAGAAGACAATGCTCACATTGACCCGGTTCATTACATGATAAAGTATCAATGTTTGATTAAATTTTCCTGAATAGAAACTTAATTAATGAACGAGCAGTCTTTTCCAAAATAGAAAATAATTAAATATTTTACATATATTGTTGTCGCTCAACCACAATGACTTAACATGAAGTTAGCACAACTCATAGTAATTAAGTTATTAATGACAACATCGACTTTATCATACTACTCCGATTTTTATTATAAGCAAAACTTAAATAGAACACACCTTTTAAGGAAGTTGGTTAATCTCATTTAATATTGTTAAAAAATTAAGGATATTGTCTAAAGTAACCTTCATAGAAAACTTCAATTTTTATTAAATGCATCCCACATTGAGTTATTAAAAAACAAAATTGGTATTAAATGAAGGGTATTTTAAGAACAATGTCATTAAATATGATGTAAGTAGTTGAAATTTGCTTATATATTTGACCAAAAATTTTGGAACTTTTTTACTTATAATAAAGATCAGAGGGAGTATTTGCCTAAAATAAAATACATTAAGTATGCTTTTGCAAAAATAAAAAATATGAGGGATCTGTTTACACCAATAAATAATTTTTCGCTTACAGTACTCACTTCCAACCATTGATTATATTTTCATTCAACGATGTAAACTATTAAAATCATAATCACTGTTGAATGCAAATAAAATCAATGACTAGCGGTGGATATAAGTAAAAAATGACTTAAACTAATGTAAATTGATCTCTCCTCATAAAAAAAATATATAATTAATAGTAGCCCATGATTTAGAAAAAAAAAAAATGTCCAACAAATGATACCTTATTTTCATATCCTACTTTTCTACAAGTAGAAAGAAATCAAGAGCAGAAGAGTACTCCCAGCTCAACTTAGTTGATTAGTTATTAAGCAGCGAGACATAAATCTTTAAGTATGCGCGTCTCATTCTCTTCACCCCTTCCCCCTCATAGCTGAGGAGAAAACAAATGAGGTTTTTCATTGGTTGTGAAGAGAAGAGCTAAAATTGGCCATCTAAGGAAGTTGCAAGAAACGTGCTAGCTAGTTAATAAGGTATTGCAAACTACTATTGTCATATTTTGAGTAGTTAATATCAATTTAGTATAATCTTGTGCTAGCTAATATCAATTTAGTATGGTCACCAAGCATTGCTGATGGAAAAGTTAGTATAATCTTGGGCTAGTTAATATCAATTTTTTTCCTGGGTTTGTCTTACAATATGGGAGAGAATACTCCCTTGACATTCACCAATCCATGAAGAGAGCAATATATAAGGCAATTATAATAAGAAACTTGCTCAAAAATGAAGGTGTTGCAAGCTAATACTCTCATATTTTATATCTCCCTCCTACAAGGAGGCATTCTAAGTCTATAATAGTAATGTGCAAATTGCAAAATATAAAGAAAAAGAAACTGCTGAGACCCCAATCTCAACAACAAACACAAATTTGCAGGTTATGGCTTATTCTTGAGGAAAAGAGTGACAAATTAAAGCTAATATTTTGGCAAATCCTTCAATGTCATCGCTTAATTGGGGTTCGGCAATAGGGACAATTGGGATGGGCTGCAAGCCAAGGGAGAAGACATGCTGAATGATACTTATGGGAGCAAGAAAGGTTCATAACCAGCTGCTCTTGCTGGAAATCTTCTAGGCAAATGGCACATACTTTTCTCTCTTTCTTATACCTGTTGGGACGCAATAACCATGAACTTTCTAATATCTTTCGACCTAATCCTGCATCCTTCTTCTGGGAGGTGCTTCGGCTGACTTTTCCTTCGTTCTTCGGTTTGTCACTTGACCTGTATTCAGAAAGTGAAATAATTATTCATTAGTAGACACTCAAACAAGCAGGGGAATGTTCTTGTTGTATATAAATTCAATCTTGGGAGTTCAATATATTATATATAATAACAGAGCTAGCTTTGATGGTATAACAATAATAATATATATTTTTTTGAACTGAACAATACTAATAATTTATAAAAGTTTTATTTGTAATTTAAAATTAATTAGAAAGTAAAATTAATAAGATTAAATGATTTTAATTTTATTTTGTAAAATTGATCAGCCTTGTATATATATGTAATCTAAGATCCTCATTAGTTTCAGCGGACATCACGTGCAAATAGACAATGTATTTTATAGGATAGTGGACATATATGGGATATGTGTATCATTGATATCGTATCTGTAGACCAAATATATTCATTACATCTAGCAGATTCACCTGACTTTATTTGCTAGTTACCATTGCAAATTAAATTACTGTCCCGTTTTCTAAAGTGAAGGGTATCATGGCATATATATTCACATGGTAGATTCCCATTACTTTATTTGTTAGATTCAATATGGTTCCTCTTACACCACTCATGAGGTCACTCTGCACACTTAATTTCGGCAATCAGACTCATTCAGATGATGCTAGGCTAGGTGCTAGCAATATTCAGAGTCTGATTTTGCCAAAAATTAATGAAGTGTGCAGAATGACCTCATACGTGGTGGAAGTGGAATCATATTCAATCTAACAAATACAGTGGTGTGAATCTGCCATGATTACCTTCACCTTAGAAAGGAAGCAACAAATTCCATTAGGCATGACATGAGTGTACATAACATACGGGAACTGCTGGAAAAGGAGAAAAGCCTAAACAAATGTGGAAATTCTAGCTAGCCACAAAAATTATTTACACTTCACCCTCAGAAAAAGACATGCGTTTCCTTAATTAATTAGCTGTATATATGAAAGTTACCTACTTCCTAATTCTTCTCTAATTTTATGCTCTTTTTAATGAATTAATCTTCATCTTCGATTTCAATATTACTAGTGGTCGATGTATAAATCCATGTACAGAAGTATACCTGGAAGTGGGAAAAGTATATATACCTGGAAAGGGAAAAGAAGTGTCCGAGCTTCTTCTGCAGCCGTTGCCTGGCCTTGAGAGCATTTTCATCCAAGGCACTCAGTGAAATCCATGATGCCTCCAATGATTCCCTTAGGTGGGAGTCTCGGTAGGTAGCATGGACATGGTGTTCATATCTGTGGTGGTGGTGCTGCTCTGATCTCTTCTTATTCCTTGGTGGCAATCCTACACCAGGTATTCTACCAGCCATAAACTCTAGCTAGCTAGACTGTACCTACCTATTCTCCTACTCTCAATTTATGGTTGAGACCCCATCCAGACTTAGGTAGCTACGTGGTCTGTAATTGGTTCAATAATAGTTTGCCTCTTCGTAATTATCAATAGTTAGGAGGGGCCAATTCTCATGACTGTAGCAGTTGCTAATGATATTATGTGCCTATTCATGTGCATGTGACAGCTATAGGGCTTGAATGTGGACTTTTGGGGTGTGGCGTTTTCTGATATGGGGCAAACTGGCAATACTTTGTGAAGGAATTTTACTGTTTTTGTGTGGGGTTGCCACTCCAGGGGGAGGATGGTCTTTAGTGTCCACGAAATAAACATGTGGTTCCTGGAAAGGTCCCCCACAAAGGACAGATATATTTGTTGTCTAAACTCTGAAGGAGAGTTGCATCTATTGTGCATTATTTTCATAGGAGAGTGAGAATTGAACAGGCCTTTTTTTTCCTATCTTTTTAGTGAGAGCCATGCTACTGTGCTGAATCAAAATTGAAGTTGCATAGGGGAAAGGAAAAGCTTATGTAAAAACAATTATTAGGTTCTCATAAATAAGTAAGAATATGTAAGGTGATGTAGTATAAAATGTGGTCCACTGGTGGTGAATAAGTTTTCAGGACATTTTTTTTTCCTTCAAGTTTTCATTATTTTTTATTTTTTACTTTATAAATCCCATTCCTACCCTAAATTCTCACCACCACCCCCAATTGCCGCTCTACCATGCTCCATGGTGGTATCCCTCCGCTCCTCTGCACGCTATTCCACACACCGTCGTGCCGAGCTCCAATTGTCTTCTCCGCCTCCCTTGCCCTCTTTTCCACCACTGCTATTTTCGTTTCATCTTCAAACCATCCTTCTCTAGTTGTCTTCCCTGCCTCAACCTCGTCGTCGAAAACAGAGACCAAACCACTCCAACGCACACCCAGCCAACATCCTTTTTCACCAAAATTAAGAAACATAATTCGCTCGTCCAACACTGCTGTGCCTCACAACGAACCAAATCACCTCCGACGTTCCGTCAGTCACGCCTAGATCTGCGATCCGCCTCACCACGAACCAAGCCTCTTGTCTAGATCCACAGTCTCGCTCAGATCCACGATTCACCTCACCCAGTTATGGTTGCGCCACCTACTAGAACCATCGCACCTCACCATGAACTGCATCTCCTGTACACGCACCAAATCTTATTCAATTCAGATCTTATTAACCACTTTTTGAAACCACGGTTTTGAAACCAAATCTTATCCAAATCTCTTTAATAACCACTTTATCTAAACTGGATCTTAGAGAAACTCCAAATGGGAGATGCTTATGGCTTGGTTAACATTAAGATGTTATTTTAGTAGATCACATATGATTTTGAGTTTCTTATAGGTTGCTTAAAACTGAGGAGAGTTGCTTATATAAGCAATCATTCCTTATGAGTTGCTTAACATTTGACCATTTGTGTGTTGTCATGTAGGAGAGAGAATATGAGATGTTGAAGAGAGAGATGGGATATTTGTGAGTTAACCAACTTGCTGATAGGAACTCTCATTAGAGTGAAAATTGATCGTGTTACTTAAAATTGAGGTGATCTACTTAAAAGAATAAAATGAGTTATTTATATGAAGAGTATTGAAGATGCTCTTATTATTTTGTGAATAACAACGTCAAATCCGTTTCATTTAAGGTGAAATCTATTTTCTCATATATTTGTGGTCGTGACGGTGGATAGGTAGGGATAAATTTGTCATTTGTTTTTTTGTAATATCTATATAATCAGGTAAAGGTAAAAATAATTGGGCCATAAAATCTAGAACTTAAAATTTATTTAATAATATATCTAAATGTGATTTTTGGTTTCTCACCAATATTTCATCTGTTTTGGTGTTGGATTTGGATTCTCTCCATCCACCTCCTCTTCATCCTCTCTATCTCTCTCTTATTTTTTTTCTCTCTCTTCATAATTTCCCAATTTTCTCTCTCTTCCCACTCTCATTTTGTTGGTGCAGAGGATGGAGAGGCCGGATACAATCCATGTTGTTTGGTGCTTCACCGTAGATGTTGCCTATAAGTTGGAGGGAAGTGAATCCTCTCATGTTGAAAAAAAAAAATATAAGGGAATTATATTTTTAATCTTCATCATTCAATCACCATATCTTCCATTTTAATCACACTCTCTGATATCTCCTTCTAACATATTAGATTAAGAATTGAGATTCAACATAAGAAAAAATAACATGAATGGATTCATTTTCAAGTTGGAGTACATGAAAAATTTGCAATAAACTCTAATTCGTTGAGCTCGGATAACATAATAAAACATAAACACAAGAAAAAGCACCAAGACAACTAAGGCCTATCTACCAAAAAAAAGACAACTAAGAGCCTGTTTGGTAAAATTAGCTGTTAGCGGATAAGCTAGCTGATAGCGGATAGCGGATGAGGTAGCTGATAGCGGATAGCGGATAGACTAGCTTATTTTCTGTGAAAGTGTTTGGTAAAACTAGCGGTTGAACTAGCTGAAAAATATAAAATGACATAAAAAGACATCTTCATTAATGATTTTACATAAAAGAGAGAGAAAAGAATAAATGTAGAATTAAATGAAGATAATAAGGATAAAAGTGGAAAGAAAAATGAAATGCTATAAGCTATAAGCTCAAACTCTACTTCAAGTAGCGTCTGGAAAAAACGCTATAAGCTCGTGACAGATGCGCTTACCAAACGGGGCTACTTTCTCATCCGCTATAAGCTCATTGAAATGCCTTGCCAAACAGACTCTAAGACCCGTATTGGATCTTTACGGGGAATTCTATAAGGCAATAAGAAATTATAATATAAGCTAAAATATTTAACGTTTATTATAACTATCTTAGAAATAACTCATATCATGATTTATGATTGATTGACAGTCTAAAAATCTTTATACTGACAATGTATAACAATCAAACTCAAATTAAAATTGTTTAAATATTTGTAATATATCTCATAATATTTTAGTGCATTTTAAAATATTTCATAAAATTTTAGAATATCACGAGATATTTTAAAATATCTCATAATATGTTAGTGTATTTTTATTAACTACTTGTTTCTAGGATTACACCTATATACACGTAAAAATAATTACAAATATTTTTTTAAAAGTGCTTATTTTCAAAAAATAGGACTATGGCCTTGTTTGGATTGATTTATAAACAGTTTATTTTGACTTATCTACTGACATAAATGCCTGTCAGAGTGTTTGAGAGAGTTTATGGAAACAGTTTATGACATGTCCATAAGCTGTTTTCAGCTTATTTTGATAAGGTCTTCAGGATAGTTTATGAAAACAACTTATAACTTATATGAAAATGTTTGACTATATTTTCTCTTTGATTATAGAAATAGCTTATTCATAAACGTTTATATAATAAGCGTTTATCCGATAAGCGTTTAATTAAGCCGTTTATCCAAACAAGCATATATATTAACCAAAAGCTTGGCTTTTTAACTCTCTCAAAGGAAAGGTATAAAAAGAAAGCAATCAAAAGATATTTGACCCAAAAAGAAATTAATTATCAAACACGAGCGGTTAATGAATGCGTTTGTTTAACCTTTTTTTGTGATAAAAATCATTTTTTTAAGTTAAAAATTATTTTTTGTGGTTTTAATTGTATTTTTTAAGCTTTTTAAAAAAAGCATTTTGTTAAAAAAATCATTTTTGCAGTTAAAATGAAAAACTACGATTAGCTTTTGGAAAAAATCTGATGCAGTAGAGGAGAGAGAAATTTGTGAAAAAACACGAAACCTATTGTCAATTAGTTATCTGACAAAAATGCCCGGTTAGATTTTACACCTGGTGCCTTTGCCTCTTCCCTTCTACCTCTCCTCTTCTCCTCCATAGCAGTTTACGCTTCATCTTTATCATGGTTTTATCATACTCTCTGGCGATTTATTAATTGTTTCTTCCAGGTGGTTCATTTTATTTTCATCTTGTATTTTAACGTAATATAGTCCTAAAAACTGCCATAGTTGGGTTATATGTACCATTCACTCGAAAATAAATCCTCCCCTTCGTCCCATGAATCCTCCCTTTGTATAATTAGACTTCCATTCCATGTCACCACATATATATATATATATATATATATATATATATATATATATATATATATATATGTATAGTATGCTACCCGTGCCATCCACTAGATATATAATAATACTTGAGCATATAAAAAGTACATACATAAGTATTTAGGTACAAATAGTGCATTATATTTGAAAAAACATTTGTAGAATAAATTAAGTACAAAGATGAATTAAGTTTCTATAGATTATAAATTATACATAATACATAACTATATACATCTAGATACACGTATAAGTATGTTTTCACGTAAGATATGTAATTCATTATGAAAAAACTCATTTTAGATTAGAAAATGATTATAAAATTATAATAATTTGATATGCTAAGAAATTGAACTTTAAGCAACTTCAGCCTATTGTTTTAAATCATCTTTCTATAAAATACAACATAAAAATTAATCCATACTTGTATGAAATTTTTTTTTGCAAATATTTTTCATTGGAAAAGGAGATCGAAGTTACTTAAATTAACATAAATGTAATTCATCGTAAAAAGTTCATTTGGATTTGCGTTAAGAAATTACACTTTAAGCAACATTATCCTAGTGTAATAAAATTTATATCATGTTTCTTCAAAATACATGCTAGAAATTAATTCACCCTTGGGAGTAAGCTTACATGATAAAATTTAAATCATGTTTCTTTAAAATATATGATAGAAATTAAAATACAGGATTTCATTACATAGAAATTGAATTTGTAAAAATAATTCAAAATAAAAAATTTGAAAGTAATAAAATATTATAAAACAGAACATAACAAAAATATGATATACGAAATTGATGATATGCATAAAGAGCATAATTGAACTATCGATAAACATGTGAAATAAACTTTTAATTGCACAATTTAATGGTCACTAAAAGCAGTTCAAAAGGTCTAACCAAAAAGTTAAATATACTGAATACTTAAAAACCAAAATAAGATTCAAAAGTGTTGACAAATTCCCAAAAAACCTCTCAGGGAATCAACTTTGCTGTTTCAGCACGCGCCATCCCATTCTCAAAATCCTTGCTTCCCCATAAGATGTATGTTAAAAAAAGAAGTATCACCACCAATTAGAAATTAGAAAATTAGTACATCCAAATTGACACATCAATAGGAGCCTAATTACGGGACAACAAAAGCAAAACTTGATATAACAAATTGCCACGTATGGTAAAGCAAACATTTATATGTACTTACGGATAATTCATTCCATAGCCTGAAATGGTCCTAATGCCAAACTTAATTTCAAATCTTGAATATGAACAAACTAAGATGAAAGAAAGCATGGATTACATCACTTAAAATATAATGATAGTAGCTATAGAAAATGAGACAAAAATATATTATACTATAAGGGAGGCCATTGTTGATAACCATAGCAGATTTTAAATTTTCTTTAAAAATATTAGAATTGCAAATTATGAATTTATATAAAGCTCAGTCATAAAGAGTAAACACTATGACAAAGAAAAGGCAATTGGGAGCAAGCTTACATTAACACCTCGATCTGGACTTGTCAACAAAGATAGAAAATGATCCCACAAAATTACTTTCGGTTCCCACCATGCTTTGCATCCTTCCATCCTTCAAAATTGTTCAGAAGGGCTATGTGATCACTGAATAAAAAAGTAGAGTTAGAATTCAAGTAAGCACAAGCATGGTCAATGCAATAGAATTTTTCTGAACAATATCAGAAGGGGACAATGACAATGACAATGACTAACCAGCAAGAATCACAGTAAAAAAATTGATTTGCTGCATCAGCTTCCACTTTTCTACTGATAGGTAAGACAAATAGTCCAAATTTATACATAGTTGTGTTTCTTCATATTTTATCATCTATGAAATCCATCTTAGTTTCAATGGTATTCAACAAAATCTTCATCAAAAGGACTGTGAAACAAATATTGAAAAAGAAGATAATGATAAAGGAAGTATGGATGTGAATGTAGAGAACATAAATTATAATACCATGCAACATACCTCTTGTACATCTTTGTTCTAGTCTTCTCATGGAAAATTTTTTATGTTTTGCATCTTTAGGCATTCATGCAAGAAACGACTCAGAGAAGCCAACAATGAGTAATTTCCTTTTTCAAAGAACTTTCATACTGTATGTTCGCAAACACACAAAAAAATAAACAAATCTTGGGGAACACATAATTCCCTTAATACTTATGACTCAGTTATCAATATCATACATAAACCATATTGCGGTCAAAAAACCTCTTTCGAACTCTTTGAAAGTTCCCTAGCAAAACTTTACCTGACATTAGATGATCCTCAGTTTGTTGTTTTGTTATAATCATGGGTATTGGGTTTACATTTAGACCTTAGAAACCCAAATCTAAAAAAGAAATAATGAGCCGATTATATATTTATCTAAGAAAACAAAAAGTGAAATAATCATTAAGAATATTAGGAAAAAACATCATAACATACATGGGACGGTACCCATCTTTTTTTTTCAAGATACAGTGGTTAAGGTGATTTCTCAAGCATTAGGTATTGGTTACAATGGTAGATTATCACCAAATAGAGCAAAGCAAATCAAGCATAATATAGCAGTAATGAATAAAACCAATTATTTATATTTTCCCTACCTTCAGTAGAGTTCATAGCTCATAATGCATGATATTTTCGAAGTCTGAAATTAGGGCCATACCCAGAAACTGAAAATATGAATCCAAGAGAGTGTCTTCAACTTTTAGCATCGGTAACAAATGAATGCTGCCAAAGGCAAAATCAAACTCGAAAAAAATGGTGAACTTATGGTTAGTACGCTATGTCTAGTAAAGCTTAAGTAAATGAAATTCCATATTGATAAGTCAAAGCATGTCTCCGCACACTTATAGCACCCACAACAGTTTTTTTTGTTTGTTTTCTACAAATCTGCTTTCAAGATTCATGCACTCTCCTAGCCAAAAACATTATGGTGATGCAAAAAAAGTCGTAAGGTACATAAAGCAGTTTGTAATCCACAGATTATGGCCTGTAGTACTCATAAAACAATAAATTCTTGTAGTTCTCATTGTATTTTTCAACCATGAAGAAGCTTGTAAATTAATATTACAACTAAAGCATAAAAGCAAATCAGCTTATAACTCAACTAACAGTAGCTAGTCCTTGGAATGGAGGTTGGTGTGTTAGCATATGTATTACTGCAAGACATAACATAATCATAAATACTATTAGTTAGAGTGACTGAATCACATAGTCTGAATCACCTATAGAAAAACTGTTGGTCAAATGAGATTTCTATAAAAACAAATCTCAGTTTAATTTAAAAACTTTACTATGTAACCAAAATAAAAACTCCACTCTACAGACTAATTGTACCAAGGCAATCCAATTGCTTGCTTCCACCCATCCTTTCCAATGCAAAGACATAACATATTTCGATTCCATAACCAATTATTATGAATTGTTCCATCACCTTATCAATCAACAAACTACACGAAAAAATTTGAAAAAGAAATCCTGGATTTATTTTATTAGTTAGGTAATGAATGGTTTGAATTAAAAGAGATAAGCATTCAACTTTTTAATTGACAATGCTTATCTCTAACTGGTTTTAACTTTGTCAATCAGAGATAAGCATTCAATAACCAGTTAGAGATTAGCATTCAACTTTGTCAATTATGTGATTTTGATCCCTCAAAAATTTTAATTGCACTTTTCATCCCTCAACTTTTTCATTTGTGCGATCTTATGAAATTGTGTGTAAAATTAGTCCTTTTAGGGATCAAAATAAAGGCTTTTATTTCATACTTTATAAAGTTGAGGGATCAAAATCGCACAATTGAAAAAGTTATGGGATGAAAAATGTAATTAAAATTTTTTAGGGATCAAAATTGCATAATTGAAAAAATTGAGGACGAAGAATGCAATTAAACCTATTATTTATTAGTAGAGTGAACGTGCACTTTGGTACCTCTTATAAAAACATAGCTACATTTTTTGTCTTTAAAAAAAAAAAAATTCCTCAAATCCCTCAAACTTACAAAGGTGAGATAGATTAGTCCTTTAGTCTTGATGTCTGTGTCCCTATTAACCAATCTACCAAGATATTACGTGGCCTATAATGAATTTCCATCGTAAAAGATGAATGAAAAGTGGAAAAATAAACATAATTTTCATTTACGTGGGTTTCAAAATTGTACATGTTTTGAATGTTTTGGGGTTGGGGCGGTGATTCTTCTAGGTTGTTGGTATAGGTTCAATGGCGGTTCCTGTTGGATTGTGGACAGCGCGACTGCTACGGGGATTGACGGTTAGGGTTTTGTGGATGCTTTTAATTGGAGGAAGAGGTAATATTCAAGTTGGTATCAAATCAAGAGTTATAGCAGTGGAATCTCACTCATGGTCGAGGTTAGGTTGGGTTGGATGCATGCAACCATTCGGTGGTGTCTTCTTTGGTAGTGGAGGAATAATATGGAGACTAATTCTGATGAAGCATTTCAAAGTCCAGAGAGAGAAGCCTTGTCTTGTTGCACTGGTTGTTTAGCTACTGTCATACCCTTCAAAGTACAGTAGCTTCAAGACCTGGTAATACGGTTCATGTGCAGGTGCAATGGCTTCCCCCATCTGCTACAGATATCGCTTCAAGTTCTTATATTCCTTCTCCATTTTACTTGCATTTTTTCAGTTCTCATTCATCACTTACACTTTGTGGTACGGCTAGCTGCTTCATTAGGATTTTTTTCCTTCAAAAATTGGCACTTCTAATTGCCAAGTAACCATTATAAATTTATAACATTATTTTTGGTAAACTTTTTTTAGTGAACAAATTTATAACATCGTTATTTCGTAAGAAAATAATGGTAAAATTGACGATTTTACAATACACACCTCGGTCCATTGGGTTCCTCCTTGAAAACTATAATTCCTGGCCGATAATGACCTATTTAGTTTGATCATTTTCTGTTTTCATTTTCAATGAAAATAGAAAATGAGCTTGAAAATGCGTTTGGTTGAGTTTAGTGAAAATGTTTTCACTGAAAACATTTCCTGAATTGGACCCAAATCTGAAAATAAAAAATAGTTCTTTTCAATGTTTTCATTCCCAGATTTTTGAAAATAGGAAATGAAAACAAAAAATAGGAAGTCAAAACAAACACGTTTTCAAATTTTTCAAAATTTGAAAATGAAAATAATTTTCAGAAAATAAAAACAAGAAATGAAAACAGGAAATGAAAATGCAAACCAAACAGGCCCTAAATAGCTTGAAATGTTAGTTGAAGTATTCAGTCCTTTGAGCTATGATGTGGGTACCTAAGAGTTGTCTCTTTAGCATAAATACATTGCATGAAAATGACACAGCAATCTATTGCACGTACATGCCACCAATGTAGTTGTGTTGCCATATTTAGACCACTGAACTGTTTGATTGTAACAGCTATATATTGAGCCATGGCCCATCAAGAAAATGAAAGCCATCGGATCCTTTGTCACTGGATGATCAATTTTGGTTCATAGAATGTTTTATTTTCAAGGAAAATAAATTTTTAGAAATCTCATTCTCAGAAATACATGTTAAGACAACGCAATCTATTAATGGTGGGTTCGGGTTGGAAATTTTCTTTCCTCCTTTCATTTATATATTTTGATTGTTTTCAAATAAATGTGTGTTATCAATTCTCCTTCAGAACTTATAACGATTAGGGATAAAAAGGGCCATAGGGGAATTTGCTTGGTGATAATGTCAACTAATGGGATGATTAAGGAATTAAGTAGATAATTAGAGGAGGAAATGGGCCAAATCCCAAGGTGATGTTTCCTCCAACAGAACCTAGACAAATGGGGAGCATAGAAACATGCCATGTGACTGCCAACTAGTTCTTTGTTTATGAGAAGATATTCTTGAAAACATTACAAATCAGTAGTCTATCATGGGTTAGATGGGGCCTACCCTTTTAATTGATATTCATATATATGCAATTTAACAGACTTTGTCACTTTTGTTAATTGTCCTTGTGGGAGTACATAATTTACATGCAATTTATTGAGCATTGACTATAATTTTTATATATTCATTTACTGCACATTATTATGCAGAAGAAAAGCTTACATGGTCACCTTCACAGCGATTAAAGTGTCTTTAAATGAGTAGTATTAAGGATCTATTGATGCCTACATCTGTCAATAGCCAACCACTAGTTTTTAAGTATATGGGCTGAATGTCTACGGGATGAGGTAAACTGAAAAAGAAGGCCCAGCAACAACAAAATGCAGATGCACTGCCTCATCTTTGTAGTTTGTACAATAGGATATGAAGTTTTCAATTACTTCAATCAATTTCTAAATCTGAAAGGTCCAACCATTACAGCTTGTACGGGTATAATGTTACTCAACAAGATTTTGGCACATGGACCAAGCACTTTTAATATTACTACATTTAGTCACCAGTAGCTAACCAATCTAGCTACTTAAAAGACTTTGCTATCGGTCTCATTAGCACTAGCATGGTCTGAAATTGTCACATAATTAATTGAACTGTTTAAGATCTCTTGCAGTGGATCTTTGCCTCTTTGGGAGGCAATACCATCGCTACAAATTCATTTATGCAATTTTAAAAAATAAAATAAATAAATAAATAAATAGCACAAGCAAGGTCGTAGTTCTCCAACTTTATTAAGCAAGCTCGCAGGGAACTACTACCACATGTTGCTCAACAAATAGCATAAAGGCTCTTGAACCCACATGGCCTTTGGTTATATGAAATGTAAAGGTTAGATGACTTGTCGCGAGGTCTAGGTATCAGGACACAAACCTGCGTTGAGTTAAGCAAGAAAAAGTTAACAAGTGGAAAAAAGTGAACAAAGAACAAAAACCTGAATACTTCATACAATCATGACTCAACTATTAATTCTTCTTAACCACATGGATAGGATGGGAACGTGCACATCCACAGGACCCCTACTCCATCACTTATTAGTGGATCCCACAAGGTCTTATAATTTTCCCTAGTTCAATGACTGACCCCTATAATGGACTCAAACCTGGACAACTCTCCTACCTAAATATGAGTATTTTACTCGGGTGCCGCATGTTCATGACCTATTTTCACATGGTTTCTGATCCATCCCATCCCCATATTAACCCACAACTGAAATCACTACAACACCCTTGACATCCATTGAAGAGTGATATTTACTTGTGGGGACAGTATGGGAACTAAAAATTTCTTTCCCATTTTAGAGGGCAAGGAATCTATAACACTATCAGTTAGTTCCAGAATGTGGCAAGTGGCTTATATGGGGAGCTTCCTCTTTGCTTCTTTTTACACAAGCAGGCTTCACCTAATTACATGGCACATAGATCCAAACATCCTCTGAAAATGATATTTAGTACAGAAAAGATGTGATGAGACAGTGAGTTTAGGCTGTCGAATAACCTTAAATATTTATTTTTAATGGGGGGGGGGTCATAGTATTGAAAGCAACTTATCAAATATTGACGTGATCGAGAGATCTACTACTACAAATCATTTTGTTTTTTTCTTCTAAGTTGTTGCTACTATCCATGCTAGCTTACTAGGTGCTTGACAGATATGGGGAAGACAGGCAAATGGCTCAGAAACTTCTTGACAGGGAAGAAAGACAAAGAAAAGGAGAAGGAAAAATATGCAATTGCAACCAACCTGAATTCTTCAAATGGAACAGAAAATCCAACTACTCCAACTTCAACAACCCCAAAGGAGAAAAGGAGGTGGAGTTTTCGGAGATCATCAGCCACAACCACACCAACAGCTTCCAAGGAATTGAATTTTGTAGAATCAAATGTCACAGCTTCACAGACCGTGCAAACTGCAACTGATGCTCAGAATGAGCAGAGAAAGCATGCCATGGCTGTGGCTGCTGCCACAGCCGCAGCAGCTGATGCGGCAGTGGCAGCTGCACAGGCTGCAGCTGCTGTGATCCACTTTGCTTCTGGTTTCAATGGAACAGCTGCTATAAGTATTGAAGAGGCTGCTGCCGTTAAAATTCAATCTGTCTTTCGGTCTCACTTGGTATGTCACTTCAAAGGAAGCTAGTTTTATCTTTCATTCATTCTCAAGAGAATGGTAGTGGAATTTGATTTTGTGAGTATGCGTGAATATATGATATATGCCAATGTTTCTGTAACAGGCAAAAAAAGCATTGTGTGCTCTTAGAGGATTAGTCAAGTTGCAGGCACTAGTAAGGGGTCACTTGGTGAGAAAACAAGCCAAGGCAACACTAAGATGCATGCAGGCTTTGGTTACTGCACAAGCCAGAGCTCGTGCTCAAAGAATCCGAACTACATCAGAAGGAAAGCGCAATCAAAAGCAATCAACCCACAGAAATACCACAGAGGATGATTTATTCAAGCTTATCTATAATGTCAGTTCCATAACTGCTGCCAAATATCTTTTAATAGTAATATAATGGTAGAAATTTTCTGCATTGCTGTCATACACAGGGAATTATTGACGAATGAAATGCATTGTTTATTTCTAGAGTTTTTGTAGGCAAACAAAATGACAAGATTCATTTTGAATTGATTGGTGAAGCATTCTATTAAGAGTCACTAACATTAACAAACTTTGTACTAAATTCAATTCATGCCAAGCAAATTGTTTCTTCTGTGTGAATTTCCTGCAATTATCAAGAGAAAAATATGGTGAATTTGAATACTTTGAAGTTATTTAGTCTGTCCAACTGAAAAAGTTGTAATTGATATGAAATGTGGGTTTTGTGCATCTAGGAAATGGACAAAGGCTTGGAAGACAACATCAAGATTGTGGAGATGGATGTTTGCGAATCAAAAGGTAACTCTAGACGCAGAAGCAGCAATGTATATTATCATGGACATCACGATATGTCTGAGCATAGAATTTCCACATATTATTCAAACAATGGTTCTTACTCAAAGGAAGAAAACTACAAGGTATCACCAGCTCCATCAGCTTTGACAGATTTGAGTCCAAGAGCCTGCAGTGGCAATTTTGAGGACTGCTTCAGCACGGCACACAGCAGTCCCCAAGGCCAGTACTACTCAGCTGTGTCTAGAGATGAGGATTCCAAGCACCCTTTTGCTTTCCCTAGGCCAGCCTATGCAGAATCTATGTCCTATGATTACCCTTTGTTCCCAAATTACATGGCTAATACAGAATCAGCAAGGGCCAAAGTCAGATCACACAGTGCACCAAAGCAAAGGCCGGATTCATTCGAGAGGCAACCGAGCCGGCGAAGAGTTTCAATGGAAGGAAGAAATGTACCAAGGCCTGTGAGGATGCAGAGGTCATCTTCACATGTGGGTGTCACTGCCCAGAACTACCAATATCTGTCGTCAATCAAGCTTGTGACGACGGATAAGAAATGGAAATAAAAATTGGGAAGAACAAGAGTAAGCACAACTTAATACACCTTATGATTCCACCCAAAATATATCAAGTTAAGAGAAAGAACGCACCGAGTTATAAGAGAAACTTGAAATTCATTACAAAATAACTTGTTTACACCCACCTTCTAGCCACCTATTTGTACTTGTCTGCCATGTTTATTACTATGTGAGAAGACATTGTAACGGTTTATGGTCTATGTATAAGTTTATCAAGTGAGATATTTCCTGATTGAACTCCTTTACTGAGTAGGAATTTCTTTTCTTTGTTATCTTTTTTTTTTTTTTTTTTTTTTTTTTAAATCATGTTCTCTACCGTGCAGAAAATAGAGGTTTGAGACTGAAGGAATGATGGTTTTCATTCATGAAGTGTTTGTATAGAGATACAAGAGATAGATAGCATATCACCAGATGATCTATAATTTGAAATACAAATTGAGAGAATATAATTCCAGCATGAATTCATGATGGGCTATGGACAAAACTAGATAAGGAACTTATCCAAGCTTATTCTATCACTTTGTAGTTTTCCTATTCTAATCATATTGAAGTAAGAAGTTAGCGCCTTAATTAATATCAAGGAATTGAAGTGGAGCAACTTCCGGTGACATATCATATGAGCCACTTTCTATAGTGTGGTAAAGTTTACACGATTACAGAGATATTTTGCAGAAGGGGGGATACTGTAACCATCTGCAAACACCATCAGAAAATTAATTACTGCAGTATACAACTATAACCATAAGGCTTCACCACAAGGTCATGGTTTCAATCCTAGAAAGGAATGAGGCATGTATCGAATTTTTTTCAAATTTAAAAACATCCTTGTTTCATGGTGTAAAAATTGCAAAGGTAATAATTGTTTCACACTTACTTGTAAACGCAATATGGTTGAAAGTTACTTGTAAATACAGATTCTGACAATTCTTGAAACATAAAAGTGAGTTGAAAATTTCTTATACTACTATCTACCAACTAGTAATGTGTGCAAATCAACACCTTTTCATCCTACCTTATTTACTTACATCTTAGTTTTTTTTTTTCAATTTTTCACCTACTCAGACAACGACAACCATAAGCTTACCAAATATGTACATCAATCTGCTTCGAACTTTCATAGCATCATTTTGTAAAATTCTTAGTCATTCATGATTGTTTATTGACATATATTATTATTATTATTGAAAAATTTAAACAGAGAACTTATAAAAATAGCTGACATCGTGTAGTTTGTGTTTTTACTTGGTCTAAGTAGGTTTGGTTATGGTACAGATTGACTTCAAGGAAGCGACATTCTAGAAAACCAACAATACTACGCCTGGTTTTCTTATGATCGGCTTTGCATTTTTCTCTTGGTTTCAAAACTATATATATGTGCATTATATAAATGGTGAGCCTGATGTCTACGTTTCACTAAACAATAACATGGTTGTGCTTTATACTTTGTCCTGTTTTGTTATCATACATTTCTAAAAATATTATTTGATGATGATGGATGGCCCTTTAACCTACTATATGTATAGTTGCACTGCAATCTTCCTATTTTTTTATATATATAAATGATAGTGTTCATTATATATTTGGCATAGTAGTGTTTATCTTTTTCTTCTAAACATTGAAGTAAAATCTTCCTTGCCTATCTTATGGTACATGTTTGACTTTGATCGGCTCTCTGTCCTTTGTGATATGTTCCCATTACAAGTGGGATAAAATTAAAAAGGTTTCATCTAATCATATCACAAGAAAGTAAACACCTTAAAGATTTTTTCCCCCTTAAATTTCAAGCATGCTTAAATAGACCGTGTAGCTAAGCTTTTCCTGTCCTTGAATCTTACCTGCTGTACCGCCTTTAGTCTAAAACTCATCATGTAGACTCGGCTTCATTTCATTCTGTTTTTGAATGAAACTGAATTATACATAGATTCATATTATTTGACACTCAAAATATAACACTTAAATAATACTCTATTCACATTTGTTCGTTCTAATTTCACATATAATATAATATACAATATACAATAATATTTAGCCTCACTCACATAAAATCATAAATATAAGGTATTCACAAAGTGTCAAATTGAGGTGTAAAAAAAAATATTGTTATATAAATTTTAGTTAACGACACTCATATAAATGCCACTTGCAAATACATGAAGTGATCACGCTGAATATAACCAATAGGCAACTGATTTAGCAAGTGCTACTCTTATTTGCTAGAGGCAGAAAATGATAAGACTGAACGATACTTGAACAACAGGGACATATGGAATCGAAGAGTTTTAATTGGACGTCAAAATGATCATGTAATTAGTTCAAACTTTTCCACCTCATAGCTTTGCTTTAAAACACAGCATAAACACTTTTTGGCTTATGGTACGTATTGGGTCGAGTTCTTTATCAATCACAGGGATTCTGTCAGATTACTTACTTATGACACGAACATATATAATTAATCAATATACTTGCTTTTAGGAAGCAAGTCGTTATTAACAGCTACATGGATTTAGATTCGAACTCGAGTTATTATCGAAATGGATCCCCGTTATTTTTTCTCATGTTGAATTATAATCCCTCATCTAATATATTGAAGGAGAGAGAGCATGTATTTAAAATGGGAATACAATGATTAAATGATGGAGCTTAAAAATATAACTCCCTCATGTTTTTTTTTTCAACATGAGAGGATCCACTTCTAGTTATTACCCTTTTGAATGATTTAAACTGAGTTCAGATGACATAACAATAATTTGATTATATATTTATATTGTAATTGAACTTAATTAATCCAGGATTTTATTAACATAGCAATCATAATCTAGAGACTAGAGCAAATGGTTTATCTCTCTCCCAATGTGAAGTTATGTCCACTTGCGGGGTCAATACTATGCAACGGAGAATATAATTTTACATGAAAGTCAATTTGCTAACCGCTAGGTTTATAGTCAAAGGGAACAAACATACTGGCTTATTTAAATAAGCAAGTATGGTAAAAACCGTGTTTCTGGTCAGATCACCAGCCACCAATTTCCTTTCAGCCTTCTACAAGAAATAAACATCAACATTCCTATCGTTTATGCATGCCAGTTCATTGCCATGAGGTACTCTAAATTTAAAATGTGTATACAGAATAGGAAAGAAAAGAGTAATATTTTCATATTAGTATCTTAATTATGGATAAAGATCTTTTGTCTCATTTTGATGTATTATGTTCCAACTAATAATATTTTGTCATATAAGTTAAAATTTTATTTAATATTGAAAAAATAGAATATACGACAAAATATTATTACTTAGGACATAATGTGATACATCAAAATGGGATACCAGATCTCCCTCCCTTAATTAGGATTACAGTCAGAGTAAGATATAGTGGCGTTATTCCATTTTGGCTGTTTAGGACCCCCCCCCCCCCAAATAAATTTGAAAGTCACAAAAATAGACCAAAATAATAGTAAAAGTATGTACCAAAAATAGAATAAAAGCTCAGTAAAAAAAATTAAAATAAAATAAAAGTTCCGTAAAAAAAAATTAAAAGAAAAGAAACAAGTAAAAGTGCAATATCCGGTCACTAAATAAAACCATTCATGTAGCTAACGTTAGGGTTAAAATTCAATTTGAGACCTTTCATAAAGGAGGTAGAAATTATAGAAGTCGTTTGAAGGTAATTAGAGTGGATCGAACAGAAGTATTAGGAACTAAATTTTCAATAGAGAAAATAGAAGAAAAAAAGACGTTATATAAAGCAACCATGTTTAATCACATTCTTCATTTTTTTAATAAAATTGAAGTCTAATTATCCAAAATTGTACCTACAATATTGAGATTTAAATCTTAAAATCATTATTTTGTGAAATGTTTTACTTAACCACCAATCTCTCACACATCAAAATTACATGATCGACTAGTCAAAAACCAATAATTATAAACGAAAAACTGTTTATATCTAATATATAGTCATTTGAAAGTCTAACCAAAGATTTATGCATTATTTTAGGAGAGTAATGTCAATTTGCAGCGCACCAAACTTCCAAAATTTCTCCTAAACTTTCATATAAATCCAAGCTCTTCTGACATAAAATCAGAAAACAAATTAAGAAGGCAAAAAACCAAACTCATCATCATCATTGATGGCCTCTCATTCCCTCAAAACAGAAGCCCCTTATAATCTTACTATACCATTCTGGGTTTCCCTCCTACTCATGATCATCTCCATCAATCCTTCACACCAATCTGAACACTCCTCCCATCTCCCCCAACTAAATCCAAGGCTCTTGAAAGCTTACACAGCTCTCCAAGCATGGAAGCACTCCATCACTTCTGATCCCAAGAACTTGACCTCCAACTGGTGTGGCCCAAATGTCTGCAACTACACAGGAATCTACTGTGCACCCGCCCCAGATGACCCTCACATCTTTACAGTGGCTGGAATAGACCTAAACCATGCCAAGATAGCTGGTTCATTACCAGAGGAGCTAGGCCTCTTAACTGACCTAGCCCTTTTCCACATAAACTCCAATCGCTTCTGTGGTTCTCTCCCCAATAGCTTCAGCCACCTTTACCTTCTCTATGAGCTAGATATCAGCAACAACCAATTCTCAGGACCATTTCCTGAGGTTGCTCTCTGCCTTTCTTCACTAAAATACTTGGATATCAGATTCAACAAGTTCCAAGGCAACATTCCTTCGCGCCTTTTTGACCTTAAACTCGATGCCCTCTTCATCAACAACAACAACTTCCAATTCTCCTTGCCCGAAAACTTAGGGAATATACCTGCTTCTGTGGTTGTGTTTGCAAACAATGACCTCAAGGGTTGTCTTCCATCAAGTTTGGCCAAAATGAAGGACACCCTTAACGAGATTATTATCTTGAATAGTGGTCTAACGGGTTGTTTGCCACAGGAGATAGGGTATTTGGACAAAGTGACAGTGTTTGATGTGAGCTTTAACAACCTGGTTGGACAGTTACCTGAAACCATGGGAGGGATGAAGAGTTTGGAGCAGTTGAATGTGGCGCATAACAAGTTGTCTGGCACGATTCCAGAGAGTATATGCAGGCTGCCAAGGTTGGAGAACTTCACGTATTCAGATAACTACTTCTGCAGTGACTCACCAGTTTGTCTTAAATTGCCAGATAAGGATGATAGCATGAATTGTATTCCTTATAGGCCATTGCAAAGGTCAACTCAGGATTGTGCTGCTTTTTATGCACATCCTGTTGATTGTAGTGCCTTTGGTTGCTCCTATAGAAGTGCACCGCCCCCACCTCCACCTCCTCCTCCACCCCCACCGCCTCCTCCTCCTCCTCCGCCACCTCCACCGCCTCCTCCTCCTCCACCTCCGCCTCTTCCTCCTCCGCCGTCACCACCTCCCCCAGCAGCTTATTACCACTATCCCTGATGACAGAAACAAGAGTTTGTAATATTTTTTACTTTTCTAAATTTGCCTCGTTTTTTTTTTTGGAGATATGGAGATCGCCTCGGTGAATATAATTAGAGTTTTGTTTCCATTTGATCATACGATCACACTGGTAAAAGAATAAAGAAAGAGGAAAACAGTGGAAATTAGCTATTTCCACAATTGAAGTTATTTTTATTTATAATTTGATATTGAAGGTTTATTTTATGCAGCCATGTTTTATATATATATATACCATACTATTAACATGTGATTGGTCCGAGTGGTAACGAGTTCAGACCCCTTAAACAAGTGGTTATGGGTTCGATTCCTGATTTTTGCGTACATGATTGGGAGGAGGCAACCCTTAAATGTCATACAGGTCCTCCGACGAAAATTAGTTACTGTTTACGACGGTGGATACTTCGTACTAATAACAGGATTACCCCAAAAAAAATATATACCGTACTCTTACAGTTGCACCCAACGAGAATAACAAAAAAACATTAATCTTTGTCAAATAACTGGGGAAAAAAGTTTAATCATATTTTTACACTCATCTTTGTTGTTCGCTGTAATAAATATCAAAGAGGTAAATAAAAATGACAAAACTCAGATGCAGCTCTATAATTATTTGTGATATTATTTTTCAATGAGAAAAAAACATATATTATCGCTCATATTGCATTGAAAAACAGGATCACAGGCACATATAGAATAGTGCCCAAGTTTTGTCAAATGAAAAACAGGTGAAAACCATAAAGAATCAGATATTAGTGATTGTCCATGGACTTCAAAGTCCAAACCATCATTTTAGATGTGAGAGTGAGACTAATGGTATTCTTGCTATCTAAATAGAGGCACTTGCCCTTTCGGCACGGCTATATGTATAAATAAATATAAATGTTTTAAAAGATAGAATCCATGGTGTTGAAGTGATAAAGGTATCGATTCATGATTCACTAATCCAACCGACATTATTGGTTTTAATTAAATATATATTTTTAATTTTATATAATTATTCAATAATAAAATAATAAACTAATATAATAATAAAATAATTTACATTTATAATCAAATAATATAACAAAGTGACAACATATTTAAGTTCAATCAACATAAACATAACATTTATAACTCCACATCCAAATGCAAGTGAGTTTTTTAGAATACAAAATTCTGAACTGTCACTTGTATGAACACACTCAATCCTAATACCTCGATCTGAAGTTTCTGCTCCACAATGTATATCAGTTTACAGGTTGAATTCTTACTTAAAACAAGGATCACTACTATCCAATCCAATAAACATGGTTGCTAACATGAAATAAATGGTTACCGCAAATCAGTATGAGCAAGCACTGATAATTGAAACTTATGAATTTTATGCTGCATATAAAGGGGGAAATTTGTGGGCCAATGAGAGACAACAAAATTCAAGTTACAGACTTTACAAACTGATAAACTAAGAAATCATTTGTTCAACTTTTCCTTTTGTCTTTCTCTAAATAGGAAAACTGTGAAGCACCGTAAAGAAAATAACTCCAGTGCAAATTATGCAGTTAAACAATTCTTTATGGCTTCCTCTTACATAAACATGAAAGCATCACAATGGCTAAGGACCGACCCTCCTAACCATAATATTTAATATATACCCAAATCTGATACAGAGTTAAAATAAAAGCTCTCCTCCCATTTCAACAAATATTGTTCTCCATTATTAAGCAAAGAAAGTGAGCATGTTAAAATTAATGACAGTAACAATTTTCTTTTTGTGCTTTAGTTTCAAAGCAATAATGAGAGTATATCAATTTTCTTTTTGTTACTCTTGCGATGGTGAGTAAAAAGAAATAAGTAAATTGTAAATACTCAATCTCATCCATCAAATTGTAGGCCGTATCAACTTAGTCCCCTACGTTATCAACTTAAAATTGTAGAAAGTTAATCAGATTCGTCCCTCCGTTGATATTTGCATGGACTATAATGACATTAAGTTGGTAATGTCAGGGATGCATTTGAAACTAAGTGAATAATGTCAGGGATGCATTTGCTACATTTTGCAATTTCAATGATCATTTTAAAATATTAATAATGTGAGAGATTAAGTTGGTACGACCCTATAAGATGGAGCGAAGAATGTTCAACAATAAAATTAGAAAATTCAAATAGAAAAGAGCAATGGAGTCCAAGAAAGCAACGTACAGTACTGCCGTGTGGCTGAGGAAGAGGAAGACCCAAAAGTGTGAGTTGGATTCACATCATTTCTTAAAAAAAAAAAAAAGGAAGCTCCATTTAGGAGAGAAAATTTAGGGATGTAAATGGGGCGGGATGGGTACGAGTAGCAGCCCCTCACTATCCATCACGTTGGATGAATTTCGTATTCGTCCCAGTCCTATATCCGTGTGAGTATCCATCTTGCGGGTTTTAAACAAATTTATTAATATTTATCGATATTCATGGATATCCGTGGATATTCAACACCTTACAAAAAATTTTATTCATACATGAAATTCAAAATAATTTTACATTTGAGTTCCTTGCTGATACGAGAAGTTCTTGTGATTGAAAACTATTATAGTAAACATACTAAATAATATGATATGTAAACAGTATAATCATAAATGTCATTAAATTAAAATTTAAAATATTAAATAGTAAAACTAATTCATAAGCGTGTCTGAATTAATTTATTTGCACATAAGCATCATTTCAATCTATTGGCCTAATATTTTAAATGTAAAGGGGTATTTTTGTAATTTTACATTAGCGGGTACCCGCTGATATGAATACTGTACTACCCGACCCCGCCCTATTAATAAGTGAGTAGAGAAAATACCCATTTAAGTTATCCGCGGATACCTATTAAGGTATCCATTTTCTATTTGTTACGGATATTATCCCCGAATATCCGTGAATGAGGGTAAAATTTACATCCCTAAAAGAGATAAACACAAATAAGAAATTTATGTTTCAAATTTTTTTATCCTTTAAAAATATTTAAATCATTAAAAATTATTTATATTTATCTCTCCTAAATCGAAGAATCACGTCTTTTTTGAGATATGAAGGGGATCCGACCCTAAAAGTCCAGCTCCTATGTTTCGTGCGTTGGATCGAGTGAATACCCAACGCTGGTTTGACTTTTTTTATAATAAAACAACATGTTTTGGGCTTTTTGGCAAATCGGTAGACCATCAGTTTTTTACGGTTTGACCGGTTCGTCAACCATTTTGAGGACAAACGGTCTATAATGCCACCCAGATCAGTTCACCGATTAAACCCGCCGTTCGGGTCCACTATTCTCAAACATAACATAGAGAAAATATTTTATATTTTAAGTGGAAATAATTTCCATTTTAAAAATGTGATGTGATAATAGAAAACGTGACCATTCAATCATATATATAAATAGGATAAAGGAAGGTTCGCAACACATTCTTTGCGGTTTGAAATTTATATGGATCTTATTAAATCATGTGGATTCCACTCGAATTTTATAGAACCATCTAAATTTCAATTAGTAAGAGTGAATGTATTGGAAAGAGAGTGTTAGAGAGTATATTGCTAATATTTCTCAAATATGATTTAATTGATATACATTATCAGTTTGTCAGTATAAAGATTTTTTATAATATCAGTCAATCAAAAATTGACACATAAGCTAAAAATTTTACACTCATTTTAACTACCTTAAAAGTCATCCATATCATAATTTTTGATTGGTTATCAGTATAACAAACTTTATAACGACAATAAATAGTAATTACCCTCATAAATAGTCAAAATTTATAATTTTCACTTTTTTAAAATAAAATTATTGTTACCTGATCTGATCCTATTAGAGTGAGATATTTGATAATACGGAGTATATTCTAATCTCTTTTTTTAGGAGGATTTTAACATAATACCATTACAGTCAAATAAGGTATCGTCGCTTATATAAGAAAATTTAAGGATAAGTTGTTTATGAATAAAAAATAATTTTTGCTTCAAATATGAGTGAATTACTTAAATGTTATGTGACATGGTGAATGCATATTTGGAATGCTTTCATAATCACATTTGGAGGTGATTTTTATGAAACTACAATGTGTAATGTCTGCTACACAAAAGTGGTTTTGCCCATTTGGAATGCAGTTCCAAACATATGCGGAGGCCACCTTAATAAAAGATAATGAATCCAAAGTGGTTGCTTAAGTATTTGTTCATTGGAACAAAATATGAGTGAGTTGCTTAAATGTTATGTGATATACTGAGACCATCTTAACAAGCAATAAGTTGGATTGCTTTTAAGTGTTGCTCATTGGAAATGCTCTTAAAAAAGTGACATTCTTACAACTTTTATTATAGTATATTTACAGTTATTGATATGTTTTTTTAAAATTAAGGAATTAGCACATTTTAAGAATTATATCAATTATATTTAAATAATAGCATTGCAATAAAAAAAATTGGTGTGAGAATATTGATCCTTTTCTCTAATGTTTTATAACTACTGTTGACATTACTAAGTATGTATTTGAATAAAAATTTGACAAACATAATTTTGAATAAAATTGATTTGAATATAGTTACGTTTGAAGTAAAGTAATTTGTGTTTGGATTTTTTTTATTTTGAAAATAAGTTTGAAGTAAAACTTAGTGTAATTTTTTAATTCAAAAAAAGATGTTACTCCAACTTGCTTAAGATAAAATTGATTTTAGAATGCAAAATTATTTCCCCAATACAGAATCAACCCATCATAAAAAATTGTCAAACTCACGGTTGCAATACTATTGCAAACGTGAGCTTCTTGGTTCTCAACGTGGAAGCAACAGGTACTAACGCATGGTTTGGATGAGCTGATTTTGGAGAGAGGGAAGTGGGGGAGAAAAAAGGGAAGTTTGTGTGTTTGGATGAGAAAGAAAATAGGTGAGAAAGAAAAAAATAAAATAGGGCCCATACAAAATAAAATCTCTCCAAAGATGGAGAGAAAACTAATAAAGTGGGGACATAATTGGAAATACTAATTTCATCCTTTTATTTTCAATAATGTTATAAATTTAATATTATTGTTATAAGAGTAAAAATGTAACTGTATTAAAATTTAACTTTTCTTTCTCTTATATTTCTTTCATTTTTCTCTCCATCCAAAAAATTTAAAAATTCACTCATTCTTTATCCATTTTCTCTCCTCTCTTACTTCTCTCCTCCCTACTTCTTTCTTCCTTACTTCTCTCATCACCCGAACAAAGCATAAGAGAGATTGCATACGGTATGACTGAAGATTTAGTGGCTTAATTAACTATATAACTAGTTGCTTTAGTCAAATTGAAATTTTCACGGGTGTTAGTTGGTGGTATGTGGTGAACCTTGCTATCACCAGAGTTGTTAAAAAGTGAATACTTACCATAGGTTGCATTTAATGAAGTGAAATCAGTGGTGTAATTAAAAAAAGCTTATAAAAAACTTATTTGAGTTTAGAAGAATAGCTTATAAAAATAATCTTATATAAATAAGTTATTAAAATGATTTATAATATTTCTATAAGTTCTTTTTAGATTGTTTCAATAAATTTGCCAAAGAATCTTATAAAAATAAATTATTTTTAACTTACTTAAAAAAAAATTATTAAACAAACACGTAATTAAGTTATTTATTCAAATACATCTCAAATTGATTTACTTTAGTGATGAATTCGGTTTTGACCAACCCCCCTCAACTTATTATAGATTTCTGTGTGGGTTGAGTCACAATAATATAAAAAAAAGTACAAAAAATAGGGAAAATGCAAAAAAAACAGAAAAATAAAAATAAAACTACAAAAGGGCAAGTCAACCCAACTCATATTGGTCAAACCCGAGTAAGTCACAATAAGTGGGCAAGTTAACACCAACCCGATTTTTTTTTTCAAATGGAACAAACCCAACTCAAACCTATGGGTGAACCGGATAAACTAATGGGTCACAACTCATATTGAGAGCTCTAGGTACCACTAGTTGACAATCCACCCAGACGAACTAGAAAATAAAATTTAGAATATATAAAATAAAAAACTTGAAGGATTACGATTATATTTAAAATCAGTCTTTTTATTGATCCTAACATTTTTTCTTTCATATAAAACCTTTTTTAAAGATTTACAAAGTTTTTTATATAAACGAATTTTGTATTTAAAATTGGACTATTACACCCTCTCTTTTATTCTCAAATTGATATTTTTAAATTTTTTATGTATCTTTTACATTGCTGTCTATTGTACAAAACGAAGTTGTTGTGCAGCCACAGTTTCTTAGCATTTTGATATGCTATTTTATGACTAAATTAGATGGAAGAGCGATTCATACTGCTTTATGGATTTAGATTCTCTGCAGTCACAGTCACCGCATGAAATTCTAACCTTACAAAGTATTTTATGTATATAAAAATATTATTGTAAAAATTTTAACTTTTCTTTCCAACCTTTAGATGCTGACTGCATGTAACTGCAAAGAATCTCTATCTTTGCTTTATTCCATCTAATAATATTTTTTTTAATCTAGTAATAATATTTTTTGCATTTTCAAGATCATAAGTTTGTATTTTTTTCATGTTTAAAATAGATGGTGGTGACCTTGGGAAATAGATCATGGGATCAGTTTGGAGGAGGAAACTTTCCTGCCTTTGTTGTGGCTGTTGTTGCAGCCTTTTTCATTGGATCATGTATTTTATTTAATGAATTAAATTTGAATAATTTATTTCAAAATATGATATAGCAAAAAGACAAAGTCTTTCTTTTGATTTGGGTGAAATAGATCTTCATTCATTCAAGACAATGCTCTAAACTTTTAATGATTGAAAGGCATATTCTTTCCCAAATGAAAGAATGGAGCCTTATACTCCCTCCGTCTCATTTTATTTGTCTCATTTACTTTTGTACACCTCTTAAGAAAGTGATTAGTTTTACTAATTTTTATAATAAAATGACAATATTTGACTAAAATACCCTTATTTAACATAACTGTATTTACTCATCAACCACTACATTTCTTTCTATACAAGAGTATTTTTGGAGAAAAAAGTAATAAATGCTTCCTGGTTTCCTAAAGGAACAAATAACTTGAGACAATGAAATATCTCAAATGGGACAAATAAGATGAGATAGAGGGAGTAATAAATATCCTCTTTTTTATAGCACGCCATGATTTAAGTAGCCAACATGTTGGGATTTGATAGAATTACCTTGTGTTTGCATACTAACTCAGCATTTTGGAGGATTGCCTCAGCTGGGTTATGTTTGCTTCAAAGTAAAAAATTAATTTTATAAATAGGTTTATTTCGAACATGCGTAAAAACGAAAGTGACCCGTGCGAATGCACAGGTGCCTTACTAATATTGTATATGACTTAAACTTTTGGTGATAAGTTAATTAAGGAACTAAGATTTTATGGTTAATAATTAAGGATCTTAATTTTTTTTTTAAATATTTGTATTGATAAAATAATAAAAATAAGAATATGGAACTCAATTAATTAAAAATAATTTATAATATGAATAAAACACAATAATATACATGTCTTGAACATTTTTTTAGTTAATAAATAAATGATATTAAGTTTTTTTATTAATATTAGCCTTTGATTGATAATCAAAACAAAATTAAGGTTCTTTTATCAATAAGTTTTAAAATTGAAGTTCTTAATTGGCATCACAGTTTAGGTGTATGTTTGAATTTCCGTTTGCAGTGACAAACTTAAGTTATCAGTAACACATTTGCAAAAAAAATCATCCAATAGAAAAGCATCCGTGGCCAAACTTAAGCTTGAAACAAAAATCCAAACATATAGTGTTGATCTTACTGCAATATTTTTCTAGTTACTTTAGTTGTTTAAACAAATACAACTATAATAAATTACTTTAATCCCTGACTATCGTCAGAAAAGTTATAATTTGATAATTGAAGCAAAAACAGATTCATTGAACCATGCACAACCTCCCTTCAAAGACCAATTTAATCAAACATAGTTAAAAAAAACACATATAAATACCAAGGTTTTAAAATCCGAACCAGACCGCCCAGTTTAATTGAACCGGGAACTGGCTGAGTCTGAGGTTCGATTAGCTTTATAAAATCGGAAGTCTCGTTGAACCGCTTTAAAACCGCTCGAAGCTGAACTGTTGAAACCGTTGAACCGGAAACAGTTTTGAAAAACCAGACGGTCCCTGCGTTTCACTGCTCATCAACACCACTGCTCACTGGAGATTAGAATACCAGAAACTCTTATGGCCTAGCCGCCGCGCTCTTGCCTGATCATTGTGTTCCACCGTTCTCGCAATAGTCCATCACGCTACGGCCATGAGCTCAACTTAGTCCTCACTGACACCATCTGAAACACCATGTGCTGCAGACAAGTAAAGAAGTAAGAAAACACCATGTGCGGCATCGCATAGAAGTAATAAGAAAAGAAAAGAAAAGAAAGAAGGTTAAGTATGTACTGTCTATTGCTAGGGTTTAAGCTATTTATTACTTTTTAAAAATTGGATTTGGGCACAAGAGAATATCATTTTTCTAAGGGAGCTGCTTTTTGCATCACTATTTCTTCTAATACACCACATCCCATTTTTTCAAAAATTTATTTTTTTCCAAAATATCCAAATCTTCTCGTTCCCCCTATTTTCCTTCTTCTCTCCTTTCATGTCTTCATTGGTTTCTGGGGTCACTACTCTCTTCACGTCTTCACGTTCCTGAGTTCTTATCCTCATCTTTTTCCTTAAATTTTGAACGCTCCAGAATTAAGTTTCCGGAATACAAATATATGAAATTTATACCCTTCCGAAAACTTAATGCTGGAACACAGATTAATGAATTTTTTACCTTTCCGGAAACTTATTTTCTGAATACATTTTCTGAATTTTCAACCATTCCAAAAACTTAATTTCGAAACCATATCTATGTAATCTTGGAACTATATTTTCGGAATTACACTAATAAAGTTCTGGAAAAAAGTTTCTGGAATGATTGAAAATTCAGACAATGTATTACGGAAATAAGTTTCCGAAAGGTAAAAACACTTTCGAAGATAAGATTTCGGAAGATATGGAAGAAAGTAATAGTCAAACTATATTCGTGAACTATATGTTTGGAATTACATACACTGATAAAGTTCCGGAAATAAGTTTTCATAATGATTGAAAATTCAGACAATATATTCCAGAAATAAGTTTCCTGAAGGTAAAAAACACTACCGAAAGGTATGGAAAGAAAATAACAATCAAACCTAATAACATAAACGAAGGAACGAAGAAGGACGGACGACGGATGATGAGAACTGAGTGGCTGAGACGTGAATGAATCTCTATGTCTTGAATGGAAAAAGAATGAAGATGAAGTATGAAAGATGAAAGAAGAAGCAGGGGATGGGGATGGTTTCTGGAAATGAAAAGGGATGGTATAAAGAAGACAAGGGTATAAAGGAAAAAAACAAAAAAATTTAAAAAAAAAGGGATTGTGGTGTATTAGAAAAAACAGTGATACAAAAAGCAACTCCCTTCTTCTAATAGTGAGCTACCACTCGCAGCTCATGAATTTGGGCCTAACATTCTCATAAGCTCACACCCTAGTGAATGGAATTAACAATTGGATATGGGCTCAAAACAAATTTTAACAATGGGCTCAATGGGAAAATCTCATTTATTATATATATATATATATATATATATTTATAATATAATTTATTTATTAGTCATCCGGTTCAATCAACACTGGTTGAACCATGATCCGGAGGTCTCGTCATTCGGTCTCCGGTTCGATTCTTAAAACATTGATAAATACTAGAACTATGTGTGACCCTTGGAAGTTGGAACACTGAAAGATGCTTGCTTAAATGGGCCTTCCAATCATCAGGATTCTATTGTCAACCTAGAAAGGCCTCCAATCAGAAAAGGTTGAAGCCCAAGACCAGGCCCAGGTAATGTCTGAAAACAAAACCCTACATCAGAAACCGAAATGGAGGGGGAACCAAACCAAACCAGAGTTGAGTTGATGATAATAAGGAAGAGATAGCTATATAATAGCCTCTTGCAGGGTTTTGGTTTTGTGTGCTCTCTCTTTCGGCCGTCATCATCTTCATCTGCAACTGCGAACACTGAGCCATGGCGGTTGGTAAGAACAAGAGGATCTCAAAGGGGAAAAAGGGTGGCAAGAAGAAGGCGTGAGTACCCCATTTCCATCACGTTCCCAAGTTTCATTTTTTTCACTCTAGTTTGACTTATACATTCATATTTAATCATGGGTTTTGTTTTGTTTTGTTTTGTATTTATTTATGTGAATGTGCAGAGCTGATCCTTTTACCAAGAAGGATTGGTATGACATAAAGGCTCCTTCGGTGTTCCAGGTCAAAAATGTTGGCAAGACCCTCGTCTCTCGTACTCAGGGTACCAAGGTATTCGATTCTCTCTCCCTCTTTTTGCTATTCTATGTTCTGGATTGTATAATGGAGAAATGGGAATTATTATTTTTATGAAAATTTGTTGGCTTTATATTGTTGGTCACTTGTATTGATCTTCACAATGAGAAATTTGTTTTGTTATACCTTCGCTACATTTGTGAGATTTGCCTGCAATAACAGAGCTTGGCAACATTTGCACATACTATAGGTGTATGTACTAATGTATGCTTCCATTCTGCTTGCAGATTTTATTTCTTTTGATTGGATAAGTTTCATCATATGACTGTTTTATTTATTTATTTACTTACTGAGTGAACCGAGAGAATTTAATAGTGGCTCCCTCGTTTGGGTTTTTAATTCTTCTTAGATCTCCAAATGATATGAGGAGATAAATTTTGATTGAAAGTGTGTGTATTGCATTTTGATGCTATGAAAAAAGGATTCTGAAGCTTCCAGGGGCTGCTGATAGTGGCTCGATTTTCATAGATATTGTGGCTTATGATCTGGTCTGCCTGCAATTTAACATGCTGTTACTTTTGCATGCTTATATCAATATGGATTATGGTTGTTTCAAATAACAGATTGCTTCAGAAGGACTCAAACATCGGGTGTTTGAGATCTCCTTGGCTGATCTTCAAGGTGATGAGGACCATGCATTTAGGAAGATCAGGTTGAGAGCTGAAGATGTGCAAGGGAAGAATGTTCTCACAAATTTCTGGGTATGATAGGTTGCTAAGACTTTTTGATTATAATATTTTCCTTCATTCTTATAATCTAATTTGAATTATTTCCTTAGGGAATGGATTTCACTACTGACAAGTTGAGGTCATTGGTGCGAAAATGGCAAACTCTGATTGAGGCCCATGTGGATGTGAAGACAACTGATAGTTACACATTGAGGATGTTCTGCATTGGATTTACCAAGAGGAGGCCTAACCAGATTAAGAGGACCTGTTATGCACAATCAAGCCAGATTAGACAGGTATATACACTGCAAGTTTGTTAGATGCATGCACTGGTTTGTTATGGATCTATTTAATTCAACCTGGTATCCATACATGTTTCCTGTTGCATTTCTCTTTTATGAAGTATCTGAGGTAGTGAGATGTAATAACAAGAAATTAATCTGTTGGTACTAAGGGATTCCATTACTTGTTATTTGTTTACTCTTAGTATTTCTCACTGCTTTGATCCAAATTTCTGCCAATTTACTAGATCTTGTATCTGTATTTGACAATTGAAAAATGGATTTTGCCATTTGTTATATATTTGTCTGGTCTTTTATTATGTTTTGGTTGGAGGTTGAGTATGCTGTGTTTTCTTCTATAATATTGCATATTAGTCATTAAAATTACACCTTTATCTCCAGATCCGCAGGAAGATGAGAGAGATAATGACCAACCAGGCAACATCCTGTGATTTGAAGGAGTTGGTCCGCAAGTTCATTCCTGAGATGATAGGAAAAGAGATTGAGAAGGCTACATCTAGTATTTACCCTCTGCAGAATGTGTTCATTCGAAAAGTCAAGATTCTGAAAGCTCCTAAGTTTGATCTTGGAAAACTGATGGAGGTATTTTTTTTTTATATAAAAATTCTCCCCTTTGTTCATATGCCTCACTAAAAATGTTTCATAATTTCCTCTACCTGAATGATATTTAGTCTGGCTTTTCATCATTGTATTCTTTGGTTGACTAGATGGATCGTCTGAGCTAATATAAGCTGATTTTTCAAATATTTTTACGGTGCTTTCATCTACTATTGATGGTTGGCTCGGTTTTAAGATAATCAATTACCTCAGACATTTTTATTATGTCCGTGGCTAGAGATTTTTACCTAAAACTATTTGTTTCTTTCTAATGTCTTCCTCCCCTTTTTAAATCTGGTGATTTGTTGACCATTGTTAATTAACATGTCTTAGCATGAAAGTTCTATTTTCTCAAGCACATTAATATAGCCTGAGCAGTAGATTGATGCCTTTGCTGATGGTCCTTGTAGGTTCATGGTGATTACTCAGAAGATGTTGGTACCAAGGTAGACAGACCTGCTGATGAAACCATGGCAGAGGGAACCACTGAAGTTATTGGAGCTTGATTGAGTTATAATGCATTTTAAGTTTGTTTTAGGATTCCTGCTACTTCGGTTTCTACTGAAAATTAAGTTTAAACCTCATTTCAATGTTTCCATGCAAGCTGAGTGAACCAGTTTTGTTTTGAAATTCAGACAACATTTTTTGCTCGCAATATAGATATCTGGTTATTTTCAGAACGCTAAATCAGATTTGCGTGCTCATAACGACATTGACATGGTAATTTAGTTTGGCAATTTCTGAGTTTTCGTGCACCTTAACATAGAGCGTCGTATAGACCTCAGATTTTCTTATAGGTTGCATGTCTTATAGGTTGCATGATTCCACCATTTATTAAAATTTAGAAGGTTGGATGTTTAATTTTGATTTATTATTTAGGTAAAATTCTATTGGATATTTAGTATGATTAAACCTTTGTTATCGAGGTACACCATTGTTTGCAAAAATATCAAGCGTTTATGCTATCGAGGTACAACTTTGTTTGAAAAATATCATTTAATAATAATGGGTTTGTCAATCCTGTATAACTTAAACAATAACTATTTATTAAAAAGTTAATCATCTTATTTTGAAAGTATCAAGTACATAATTTTTTATATGAATTTACTTTTTCAAAATCGTTAATCTGCTAAGTTTGTATATGATAGGAAAATCTTTTAATAATATGCCGTTTATATGAATGCTGTGTACAGTTCAGCTATTCATTCCAAATTGCACTTCACTGTGCTGACATGTTTCATAACAAAGAAACAAATCAAACTTGAGAATCACTTGGAAAAAAAACACTGAACATGACTATATCTCTATTTATTCCTTTAATGAACAGATATTTACTGAGAATTCTCTCCTTTTGAAATCCAGCCTTCTCCAGCAGCCTCTGAGAACTCACATTTTCGATATGAACTAGAGCTTGAAGCCTCTCCATGAGGGGGAACTCAATGAATGGAGCCTTTACCACTTGTTTCACAACCTTTGTGGAAAGAGGAGTGTTAGCAATACTTTCTAACACTCTCCCATTGGGTGAAATTTACGTGGGTCTCACTAATTCATGTGGGTCCCACTTCTAGGACCTACATGAATTTCAACTCATAGGAGTGAGTGTGTTGAAAAGAGTGTCAGATAGTGTATTGCTAGCATTTCTCACATGGAAATTCCTTTTCCCAGTATATGGAACCCAAAATAAACCCAACCAAATTCAGCGGATTTGTCCCTTCCAATCCCCTGGCCTGAACATGAGGACAAATCAATACACCCAAGTGCACGATTGTGGAGGCAAATTGCTCTGAACCATAGATATTTGCTTGCTTTATTTTTTTATGAAGTTAATGCCTTCTCCTCTGCTGGTGTAAGGTTCCCAAGTGCAAAACCTTTCCACTTTTTTCATCAAGTGGTCCACCACAACATGAGATAATCAAGATTAATGGGTCGACGAGAGATTTGGGTTAATCAACAATCTTCTTTGGCATGTGATTTGGAATAACTAGCAGCTCCCTCCACGCGTACTTCTGAGCTTGGATGCATCCAAGGCTTGATTGTATATAGAGTAGAACCAACCAGACAAAGCATGTTGCTTAGGTAGTAGCTTGTGATTTTGGCCAATTTATATTATGTGATGGAAAATTATGCATAATATAGTTGCTATGAGCAGGGACCAAGAAAGTTGTTTGATAAGACAAGCACTCCCAAATTGGGGTATCTTGATCAGTCAGCTGAGAAACCATACCAATTCCTTTATCTTGAATGTTGAGAATTAAGAGGAAAAAAAAAAAACCAAAGTAAAATTGATCTATTGGTTTGTTGAGCGAAAAATGCTGAAATATGAGAAAGTCACTCGATCTATTTAGCAAGCTTAAGCTTGGTTTGCAAGGCCCAGACCTGTGCATCATTTTAGTGTGTGTTTTGTTGTTGGTGGAGCTCCAAAGCCCAAAAGCAACAAATTGTTGTTTCTCACAAAAAGTAGATGTGAACCTGGATTTGGATGAGACAAACGCCAAACCAAACATTATTAACTATGATTATTGTCGATAAGAAGTTTACGACAGGTACTTCAGTGATTCTTGAAATAGATTTCTTTTTGTAAAACAAAACGTGTGTAACATACTTCCAAAAGCCGAAACACAGTCTTCGAGACATTTGAGCTATATGCCCCTCAAAGATAAGTTCATGTAATAGAAAGTTCTTGCAAATATTTCCAATGTTTAAACACATGCTTTTTGAGGGTTTCATTTTTTAACCATTAGTAGGGACATCATATATTGATGTGAATGTAAGTAGATCTTGAGGTATACCATATCCCGAAAAAGAATGGATACACCATATGTCGATGTGAAAAATGTGTTATCCTAGTAGTTGATCAAATAATGGTATTGATATTTAAGCTGCTCATACAATAGAAAACGAACCCAGTTGGGTAAAAAGGTAACTAATGACAGAATCTATCAGTTTCATTGATAATGAGGCATTATGACTTGGAATACTGCCTGCATCTTCTTTGTTTTACCAATAAAATATTGTCTACTCAATACAACCGCTATCACAAGTGAATGATTGCATGCATAACTTTACAATATGATTAAATAAGGCCGATTAAACTCCAATTGAATTGAGTGCATTATGCACAGTTCTGACTATAGGCCTGTTTGAATTGACTTATAAACAGCTTATTTGAGCTTATCTATTAACATAAGCGTTTGTCAGTATTTGGAAGAGCTTATGAAAATAGCTTATGACATGTCCATAAGCTATTTTCAGCTTATTTTGATAAGCTCTCCAGGAAAGCTTATGAAAACAGCTTATAACTTATATGAAAACAGTTTGATTATATTTTCTCTTTAATTATAGAAATAGCTTATACATAATGCACTTATCCTATAAGCGCTTAATTAAGTCGTTTATCCAAATAAGCGATTATCCTATAAGCGCTTTTATCCAAACAGGCCCTATGTAGTATAAGTGGGATTATTCTCTTATGACAGTTCAAAAAAATGTCATGAATCAAAATGTTTCTCACACTGCTGAAGCAATGCAGATGAACTGCAAACATTTTAATAAACTTTCAAACTGCCAGCATAAAAATCTGCGAAATTTTGACTTTAACTTGATTTTAAGTGAGACAAAGTTCCAATATATTGAGAAATTTAATGCTGAAGAAAAAATGAAAGACTTTTCTGGTCCATTCTTTCATAGCTTAATCAGTGTCAAACATGACAGCCCAACTCCTTAGCTAAGAGTACAAGTCTTTTGGAAGCTAAAACATACAGATCAGAAAGAAGTTACCATATCAGATAAAACCTAACCTCTTATTGATTATGATAAAGCTCCCATTTTTACTAGCTAAAATTAAGGATTGATAAGCTAGTTATATTAGAAAAATCCCAAGTAAAGCAAGTACTTACAACATACTATTACTGCCTCTAAATTTTCTGACTTAGTCCTCATTAGTGGAAGGCCTTGAGCATCCACAAAAACATGCTTTACTGTGCCTTTTGCTATTTTTCTTGCCACTGCAAATAAAGTCCCTCAGCAAGACCACTGTCTTTCCAGAGAATCTTTTTTTCCCTTTGTTCTTTTCATCAGCCAATTTCAGCAAAACATATTGGATGTTCTGCACCTCAAACTGCAATCGTCCGATCTGTTCAGAACCTCTTCGTGCCTGCTCCGCTACTCTTTTTCTGTGGATTTGTCTACTCTTTTCAAACTCAACCGAAGTCTCCCTGTTCAAAGACCAGGCGCTCTCTTCAATATCCTTTGTCAGTTGATCATTAGTATCTACTAATTTCACAACAGCTCCCTCAACTTCTTCTAGTTGTCTTTTAACTGTTTCATAGTCAGTGTCATTTCCATTCTTCCTTGTCTTCTTTGTCTCCATTTTCTTTTTCAAATCTTGAACAGTCATCTTAAGAGTGATCAGTTTGTGGGCATCTGATGCAAGCCTCTCCAATATCTTTCTCCTCTTGCCATCTTGGGTTCTCTGTCTTATACTTTTCGACAACTGCAGCTTGTCAACACCCAATTCCTTTTCTACCTCCAATTCCGAAGAGGTATTTTGGAATTTACCAGAATTATCTGACTGATGGCATGTAATAACATCCTCTGTTGGAGCACAACTCTGTTTCATTACTTCACTAACCATTGAGTCATCACTGCAGTCCTGCTCAGCAGTTTCCCATAATTCAAGCATCTGATCATCAGTTCCACTATTCTCTCTCCTGCCTTTCTTAGATGACGGATTATCTGAGATGTGATCAAGTGGAATATCTTTCATCAATGACCCATTTTCAGATTTTGTTCTCCACAAGTTGAGATCAAACGCGTTCCTGTCCTTGAGTTCCTTCTCTACTCTTCTGCTGTCATTTTCAGCATATGGCAAGACTTCCACATTTGAATCTTCAGGCACTTCTGTCAGAGTTCCAGCGTTAACTTTGGTGGTTAGATTTTCTTCCTTGACACGTCTTTCAATTTCTTTCACCATTGACTTTTCAATGTCTCTAATCCTTTCCTTCATGCTCAGCAAATCTGAAACCCCATCTGGAATCAAAGTGCTTTTATTTTCTGTTAAACTTCGATAGCTATTTTCTTGGAGACAAGTTTCAATTGCTGCATCCTGGACCAACATTCATGATAAACAAGGATAAGTAGAATACATGTCACTGGCATAAGCCCACGTAACAAGAGAAAAGGAAGGAAAAACAGAAGCACATAATAACAACTTAAAAACAGAATACTACCTTTTGTTCTTGATTGCCTACAACAGAAGTTTTATTGGTTTTTTGAAGGACAGTATGCTCTAAAGAAGCAAAATCTTCTTTCAAAGAACTTATGACTGGAATATATGCAGATAACTGCCCTTTCAGTCCTCCAATTTCACTTTCCATTACACTGGCTCTTTCTGTCGTTTGTTTAATCGCCAAGCTTTTTGCAGCACTTTCATCTTCTAGTTTCATGCAAACTCCAGTAAGCTCATTGACCTTATTTTCCAACAATGCTTCACTGATGGACGAAATCTGAAGATCAAAGTAGAATGTTGCAGCCTCAGCTTCCCAAAGTTCAAATTCATTCGTTTTATCCATCAGCTCTGAACTCAATGTTTCTTCCCTAGCCCTCTGCTGTTCAACTTCATGACGTAATAATTTCATCTCAGACAGGAAACTTTTATTTGCTTCATTAAGGTTTTCAATTTCTTTTTTGTGATTCATGCAACCTTCTGATAGGTCAAGAATCTGCCTCTCTAGATTTTCATTGATCATTCTTGATTCTTGGTGTTCCATCTTCAATTTTTCAACAATTTTGCAAAACTCTGCATTCAACATCTCTGCAGCCTTCAGCCTTCCCTCCATTTCTAACAGTTCTGTTTCTTTCTTCTTAAGAAGATACTCTGAACTTTCAATTTGATGACTTAAATGGTCATTTGCATTTTTGGCTTCCTGCAGATCTTTGTCCATGCTCTCAACTGACACATTCAGATAAACGTTCTCAGCTTCTTTCACCTCAATCTTCTTCCTTAACAGACCAAGCTCCTGTTTGAGGTCACTGTTGATACAGCAAAGATTGCTGAGATGTTCAGCAAGTTCTTTTTGTTCTAAGACCTTCTCAGTGACAAAGCTCTCATAAACCAAACTATGGATTTTTAGAGCCAGTGCCTCATGGAGGATTACATTGTTCTCATCTTCAGCAGTGGACTTTGCATCTTTGAGGTCCAAAACACTCTTAAGCAGTGTGTTTTTCTCCTCAAGTACCTTGCAATTTTCTTCCTGAAACACTACAATTGTTCTTTGCAAATCTAATAACTCAACATGAAGAGCCTCCAATTTGGACTTTAATGTATTCTCCTTTTCTTCTCCCTTGGTCACTTTGGAACCAAGTTGCTTGTTCATCTCCAAAAGTTCAAGCTTATCTTTTTGCAACATTGCATGCTGCTCTCTTGTGTTCTCAAAATCTTGCTCCAGGATTTTTTTCTTCGACTCCAGTTCTTCTCCCTCGGATTGTTGTTGTGAAAGAAAAGTTAAGAGGACAGAATGCTCTACAAGGAGCTGCTGCTTCTCCTCTAGGACTTTCACGAGAAAACCTTTCATGCCTTCGATATTACTCAAAATATGTGATATAGGCATTTCCTCTTGCTTGATCTGTTTGTCATGTCCCATGTCTTGATCAACCTTTAGATCCCCGAACACTTGCTGAACCCCCATCTTAAACTTTCTAATTTCATCTACCAAGAACTCTAACTCCATCTGTTGCATAAGATTTTCACTCTCCAACTCAGAGATGAGTTTGTCAGAAAATTTTGATGCCTCAACTTGTTTTTGACATTCAATTAATAAACCCAAGTTCTTTTGCTCCAAATCTTCTATACATTTTTGCAAAATAAACATCTCAACTTGAGCATTTACAGCTTTATCAAGTTCTTGTTCAAATTCTATCTTCCCCAACTGGTGTTCTTCCTGCAGCCGAAGGAAAAGATTCTCCAAATTTGCCAATCGGGCTTCACTTGAATGTTTATGATTAGCATGCTTTTCTTTTTGAGCCAAAAGCAAAGAATGAAGTTCTTCGACTTGATTGACTCTGCTTTCTTTGTCTTTCTCCACATCAGAATATTTTTCTTCTAATTTTGTAAACCTTTTTTCCAGGTTACCTAGTCTTGCTTCAACACTTTCCAATTGAGATACCAGGATGCTTCTTTCATTTAGAAGATTGCACTTCTCATTATTCAGCAAATTGCAGAATTCTTCCAAGCTACTTGATTTAGCCCTCAAACCTTCAAGCTCAATCTTTGCATCAGAGAGGGACTTTTCCAGCAAGGTATTCTTCTCCAATAGCTTCTGCATGCTTTCAGTGATAATTTGTACCTGTGAAAGCAAAGCTGATTTCTCAGCAACAAGAATAGATTTTTCTTCCTGCAGAACAGGGGAGGACTCTTGAAATTTCATCACTGTATCTCTTAATATATCTAGCTCGTCATTCAAACTTGACAGGGAGCATTCCATAAGGGCCTTTTCTCTCAAAATTGTATCCATATCCTTTGACTTTTCAAGAAGAACTTCTTTCTCATCTCGTTCCATTTTGCATACCTCCTTTAGCTTTGAGTTCTCATTTTGTAAATCCTTCACGGATGCTGCAAAGCATTTAGGATTCAAACCCACAGACCCTAGCTCTTCCAGTATAGCCTGATATCTATCATTCAAGCCCTGGATTTCATTCTTTATCTGATGAGATTCCCGTTGGAGGGCATTGCTTTCTTCAACTTTTACAGCAAACTCTCGTTCAAGTTTCTCTTTGATCTCCCTCAACTTGGAAATTTCCATTTGCTGATTTTTTAATGACCTGGTTGAAGAGAGGTTAAGTCCATGCAGAGTCCTGTTTTCTTCCACGATCTGTTGCATTTCTTCCTTAAAACCTTGTTTGGAAAGCTCTAAGTCCTCCAACAGCTGAAGGCCAAGTTTAAGCTCTAAAGCAAGAGATCTTTGCTCCTCTTGTGATTGAGAGTACGACTTCTGCAGAGTCTGCACAGTACATTCAATTTGAAGAAAGCGAGAATGATCTTCATGCATCAGAGTCTGCAGCCTCTCTAACTCAGTATGCTTCTCTAAAAGCTCTTGATCTTTTATAGAAATCTTCTCCACTAGATTGTGAGCCTGTAGCTGAAGTGATCGATTTGATTTGTCCAACATATCACAATGTTTTTCAGCAGTCTTTAGTTTTTCAGCCCCTATCTCAATTTCTTTATTCAGTCGTTCAGAAGCTTCTTGGGCATGTAAAATTTCACTCTCCATTATGGATATTTTCTGCAAGCACTGCTTGTACAGGACAGCTACAGCTTCTTTCTCTTCATTCACTTCAGCAAGATTTTTCCTCAGTGCTTTAACTTCCAGCTCTGCTCTTTCAATTTGCTCATTTAGCGTCCTAGAATTCTCCTCAGCAAGGGTTATCTTAGTCTCCAAAAGAGATATCTTTTCATGACATTGTTTATATTGAAGAATACCAGCTTCCTTCTCAGCCTCCAATCTAGCAAGTTCTTGCTTGAGATTTTTAGCTTCAGTTTCTGCTTTAGCTGCTCTCTCATCATGCCCCTTTGCATCCAGCTGGGCCAGAGATAACATAGTCTCCAGGCTAGCTATCCTTTCCTGACACTGGTTGTACTGAACTAGACCAGCATCCTTCTCAGCTTTTAGCTCTGCTAGGGCTTCCTTCAATATTTTCATTTCAATTTCAGCTTTGCTTGCTCGTTCATCAAGGCCTCCAGCATCTTTTTGTGCCTTATTAAGCTCTCTTTCCATCTCAGATAACTTCTCCAAACTATTCTGATACTGAAGAAAGATAGAATCCTTGTCAGACTGTATTTCAGCCAGGGCTTTCCTTAAGGTTTGAACTTCACTTTCAGCTTTCCCGGTGTGCTCAAACTCAGAATGGTTCTGTGTCTTCACATTCTGTTTTTCAGCTGATAATTCTGAGAACCCAAAAATCTCATTCAGTTGCTTTAGACCCTTTCTGCTTAGACCATCACCAAATTCTTCTGAACTCCCTCCATTCCTTTTTGAAGTATTGTGGACTGAAGAAAACCCAAATACATCCTTCTGCAGGTCATCTGGCTCCAAGAATGGATGAATTGAATGTGGCATTTCTGGTGTGTGCGGTTCAGCCTCAGGGCCTGAAGAGCTACATGGTGAATCATCAGTCAGCAAGTAATGTGCTTGGTTGGGAAATGCCTCTGCCATGGTTTTATGGGCCTGGCGAAGCTCCACTGTTGCATGATCGTACCTCTCTGCCAACGCACGGTATGCTCGGTAGAACTCCTCAACTAATTTCATGAGTTCTGGGCGCTTCTTATAGTACATCTCTGCCCTCCTTGCAAATGAATCTGCATCCTCTTCAATTAGCTTGATCATTGCTTTGACTTTGGCATCCATGTCTGCATACACACTCAACAATATCACTTAAAAGTTACTGGAGCAAGGATTTTTCTGAATTTTGTTACTATGAATGATTATATTTCGATGAAATTTGGCTTAAAAAATGAGCCACAAGTTACTGTGTATGGGAGAATTAAATGTATAGACCACCGGTGAATGCTTCCTAAATCTAAATGGTAATTTACAGATTCCGGTTTTTTTAGCACAGTGGTAAACATTGAAGATGTAGAGGAAAAAGACAAACCTGTAAGGTTTTCCTGAAGCCATTTTGAATTCTTTGGGCTAATGTGGCTATCCCACCACCAAGAATATAAACGCCGGGACTCAGAATGTAACATGGTGGCCATCACTCCAGCTAAGAACAAAAGCACAGCTGGTTTAGATTTGGCAAAAGCCTGATAACAGATCCAGGCCAGGCTACTAGTTTGCAGATTTCCACCACCAAGGTGTTCTAATTTGAGACTCTTTAGGTCTGTTACTCCTCTTCTTTTACCTAACATCAAATAAATGATACACAGTATATTTAATAAGAATATCTCAGATTCTTCAAGTCCAACTTCAGTCCAATGGTTTGATCTATAAAAAAGTCAAAAATTCTTTTGACATGGATTTTGTATTACCTGCTCAATTGGATACAGCTCCAGTATCTTAATGTATATGGAGCTTTTTATTTCAGCAGCTCCCACAATTTAGAATCAGGGGAACTGTCAAAAAAAAAAAAAAATAGAAGAAGAAAAGAAGAGCTCAAAATGGTGAACAGCAAAATCAGATAAAAGACCCCCCCCCCCAAAAAAAAAGAAAATGCAAAACAGGGTTCCCAAAATCCAAGAACATACGGAAATACATTTAATACTAATCTCTTTTTTTCTTTTTCTTTTTTTGGATAGATTATGGAATTAATAGAAACCAAGAGATCCTGAAGGTGAACAGCAAAAATCCAAAGCACCAAATGAACCCCAAAAAAACAGTGCAGGAAATCTAACATAAAGAACTGTAGGATCAAATGGAAAATGGTTATTGATCAATTTCGTTTCCAGTTAAAACATGACATCCACAGAACATGAAGGGGTAGAGAAGTAGAAAGAGGTGTGAAAAAAAAAGGCTACAGGCACGGAAAAAGCAAGGAACAGTGAAATCAAAAGGGAAAAGGCATTGTTCATGAGCAAAACAATGGATGAGCTAAGCAAAAATGGAAACTTAAAGAGAGCTGCGAGATGAGTAACTTACCAAGTGAAATGTACTTGATGGTAAACAAACACTGAACAGCTATCAACTTCAAGAAGACATAAGCAAATGGGCATGAAGAAAACCACAAAAAGCACCGAACTTCAATCTATTATGGATCAACCACACCACAAAAGCATTGAATCTGACAATGGGAACCACATCAGTAGCTGTGATAAACAGAACACCTTACCCCATTTTCTCTCTCTAGGAGATGGGTCCGTCTTAGCATTATATTCTGGCGTGCTGGTTCTGACACTCAATGACTCATCAAATATAAAAAAAGACAAGTTTTTCAGAATGAAAAAAATGTAAAGTACGAGTTTTTGTGCTGTTGATAATTTCTCTTGTTTGTTAATTGTTAGGGAAGAGTGACTAGTATTGCATTACAGTATCCTTAAAGAAAAGAAAGTGATTGCGTGTGTGTGAATGCTATCAGGATCCCCTAATAGTCTATACTAATGAATGGGATTATGCACTTAAATGCTATGATTATGTTTCGGTTTAAATGAAATTAATTTTGATTATTTAAGGAGCAACAACGTATTCTTCAGGTATTTCGCTGTCATTCATCGTTACTTTCAAAATTTGAGTTTAATTTGATAAGTGAAATGACTGATCTACCATTACATGTTCCATTTTGTCACTCGTTTTCCTTAATTTTTGTTTTACTTGTTGCCTCTCTCTACCCCTCGTGTTTCTTCTTGCCTTCTTCGTAAATTCCCTCCCTCCTTTCATGCCGCTAAATAATTATTATTAGATTTAATTGGTAGTATGTATTTTTAGTAGAAACATTTTTTAAATTGTTAATTAATCATAAATTATTATATCAATTAAAATATTTGACTTTTATCTTAACTATCTTAGAAGTCATCGTTATCATGATTTTCGATTGATTAACAATATCAAAAATTTTACACCGACAATACATAACAATTAAACTCATAATTATTATCAATTTCACTGTTTTTATGATGTTTCCTAATTTTACATGGTTAAGGTAAATAACTTGGGAATAAAAAGGCAGGGTTTATATCAAGAGTTTTTGAATTTGTTTTCCAGTTGACATGAAATAAAATTTCCATAAGTAGATTGCACCCACAAAAAAATTTCCAAAAGTAGCACAATGAGTGTTTAAGATCTCACTCGTATTACTATTTCGTCTCAGACCGAAATTAATTGGGACAGATTGGTTCTAAAAATAAAATCTGAAATATTATTGGATCAGTTTTAAATTATACTTCAGATCAGGTTACGAAATGATATTGCACATTTTTTAAAAAAATTATAATCTCTTTTATAATTAGTTTATTAAATAATAAAACACATTGATTTGTATTAATAACTTTTACATAATATGGTAATATATTTATAATAACATTATTTATTTATGAATATATTGTAAAAATATATCTTACTTTTAGTTTTATACTTCTATGATTTTTTTTTGTCTAGGATTCTTGGTATTCGAAAATTACATTGGTTTTTGACTAAACCGAGTTGAGATCGAAGACCCACTTAAGAGTACAAAGCTCTCTCATCACCAATTTTTTTCATTTACAATACTCGAACACGGGACCTTACTTAAGGAGAATCAAACTCCTTGCCACTTGGACCAACAAAAGTTGATTATTCTTCTATGATTTTATGATTTAGTTAAATATAACGTTCAAATTTATATATTATGTCTATGTATTATATTGATCTGGTTAAGCCCCGGTTATTACTGGATTATGATCGGGTTGAGTTCCAATTTAAGAAAATGGCACAAGATTGGGCAGAGTTTGGATCAAGTCCAATTATTCTCAACCCGACATGTATACCCTTTAAGTATCACTTTATAAATAATTCTACCTAAATGTTATCTTTGAATATAAAATTAGTCTCAAAGCAATGGTGGCATCTAACATGCAAAGACACCCAATAATTTTGATTATTGATTACATAAATGAACGATTGAGATTAACATTTGATAATGGCTAAACATGTAACCAAAAAAGTAAAATGACAACTTTGTCTCTACTCCCCTTAACCACCACCGGAACTTCTTCTTCAGCCCTCTATCTAGTCACACCTTTCCACCGCGAGCCATCGCGTCTCCCTTCCCCAGACCACAAACCATCATACATCAACACCATCATCATGTGTGCACCCTACTCGTCTGTCCTAGACCTGTCCTAGACAGCACTGCCCTAAGATGTTGTGCGACCCCGATGCACCACCACAAGTCACCACTGGACCGTTGCCACCATAGAACACAAATCTACCACCAAGCAAACACAAATTTGTCACCAACTGAACACAAACCTTCGAATATCATGAGCCCTCCTTGGTCATGATGGAGACAACGCCACGGGTGCTCGCCCGCATGCCACCTACACGCTTTCCACGTCACGACTATCCTTCTATGTCCCTCTAGTGACCACCATCACAACAGAAACGACACCACCCACGTCGATCTGTACCAGATTTGCGACGCTAAACGGCACCATCTGCGTCGATTTGCACAGCTCCGTGGAGCCGTCATGCTTAAGTTTGCCTTTCCCAAGGAGGACTAATGATGAGGGTGGAGTGGGGGTAAGCGATAAGGATAGGTAGGGGTAGGGTAGGGTTGAGTTTTGGTTTATAAAATAATTGAAAATCGACTATTTTATCGAGAAATTGAGGGTGTATCCATGCACCACTTTCTAGAAATTAATAAACAGATTTGAAAATATATTAAAAATAAATTATTAAAAAACTCGGTAAAAAAGTACTTGACATTTGTGAAGTCTTATGACTCATTAATATGATCGGAGTATTTCTAAGGAGTGTATAATATTCTAAATGAGTATTTTAATTTAATATTTAACGATAAATTAATTCATAACACATTTTTAAAAGTTGGCCTCAAATTTAATTATTAATACATAAGTTAGTATTACACATAAAAAAAAGTTTGGCTAAAATACCGTTTTGGTTCCTTAACTTATTTTTTAGCTTCAATTTGGTCCCTTAACTTGTCTCTATTAACACAAGTTTGTCCTCTCCATCAATGATATAAACAAAACTGATGGAAGTGTCACATGTGTTAACAATTTAAAGGATGAATTTAAAACTCATTTAAAAGTTAAGGGACTAATTCGAAACTCATTTAAAAGTTAAGGGACCAATTTGAAATTTGTTAACAATTTAAATGATCAATTTGAAATCATTTACTTATGTCATTAACGGAAAGGACTAACTTGTGTTAACAGAGACAAGTTAAGTGACCAAATTAAAACTTTTAAAAGTTAAGGGACCAAATTGAAACTAAAAAATAAGTTAAGGGACCAAAAAGGTATTTTAGCCAAAAATAATTTAAAAAAAATATTTTTCTTACTGTGATGTACTAGAAGTTATATAATTATATCTAAAGAATTGACAGGAATACCTCTGACCTAAGAAAATCTCCTCTCTTTCTCTCGTTTCCCTCACACTCTCACAGACAGCGGCAGGGGTGGTTTTGGGCCATTTTGGCCGAAAAGCACTCATTTACTTCATTTTTTCTCTTCTTTTCTTTCCATAAATGAGTTTTCCACATAGATCTGGTTCTTTTGTGTGGGTTTTTTACATAGATCTGGATCTTTTTGTGTTTTTGTCCTTATTTTTCGTAGTCTTGATGTGTCTTTGTTTGGTTTCCCGTCTTGGTGCGGTGCTATTTGATTCCCCGTCTTGGTGCGGTGTTCGTTTGTTCCAGATTGATAGATTATCTGCTTCAATCCATCACAGATTTGATTAAGACTTGGGTCTCAATACTACAGATCCGGAAGCATGGATATTCCGGTGACTTTGATGGTGTCACTTTTGTAGGCAATTTGACTTTGTTGTGTTATGTTTTTAACCTGGATGCTGTGAGTTTGTTCGCAGTTTCATCCTTTTCGGTTTTTAGCAATTTTGAATCTATATTGTCATCGATGTATTCTATCAATTTGAATGAATAAATATATTTACTTGTCAAAAAAAAAAGAAGAAGTTATATAATTATAATTTTCTAACGTATAGCAACAATAATGGCATATTGTTGAAATTAAAGTTATTTTTATTTCATGTGTTGAAAATAGAAACAAATTACGATTTGGTTCACGCCCATCCTTTTCCGTTCTCAGATAAAACCGACAGTATGGTGGAAAAAAAGGAGAGCAGGTCGAATCTAATATCATTTTTGTAATTTAATTATAAAGTTATCTTGTTTTATATATCCATTCCTTTTCATCATGCAAACGTAATGTCACTTTCATAATGAAAATTATTGAAATAATATGAAGTGTAGTATAATAATACATATTGATCACCGTGTGATTGGTTTGAGTGATAAGAAATTCGAACACCTTAAATAAGTGATCAAGCGTACGAATCCTGATTATGTATGAAAAAAATCTGGTTGAAAGGAAAAAACTCATCTTGTATGTCCAACAGGTTCACCGATGAAGAATTGAAGATTAATCACTACTAACGGTGATGGATACTTCGTACCTATATCATGATTATAAAAAAAAAAAAATACATATTCAATTTCAAAGTTTAATGAGATATGCCGAGACTTAATTTCAAAACTTATTACATTATTAAATAAATTTGTCACTGCAAACAGTGTATTAAACAAAATATAGCGAGGAAGGATTATACTGTTTCGTTTTTAGTTCAAAAAAGTTAGAATTCTGGAACATGTCATGTACAAACATAGCATAAGTTCGGGATTGTCTAATATTTACACAGCATAACATGTCATTCAAAAAATGCATTTTTTTACGTTTTTATTTTTTTATTTTAATAAAGAATACACATTCTTAGTATTCATCTTCGTTTTTTTGTGCCCACAATTAGTATTCATCTTCGAGATATACAATACATGTATAACATTTTGACGTTAGATTCTATGATAAATTAAGCATATTTCTTATTGTCTATTATTAGCGTTTACATTCTTCCCCGTATTAGTAATCTCGAACTTGATCACGAAAGGTGATATTCAAGGTGTTTGCTTAGAAAGAGAAGGTGTCCCACCATAATAATTTCTGGTGGTGGGTCAATTGGGTGGTGATGCCAACCTTGCCATCAATTAATATAGGTATTTGGTACTTGGTAGAGGTTAAGATCATAAATAAAATTAGAAAACTACATAAAATATAGGATAAATTAGAAGGGTTTTTAAGTGAATTTTAGTCTTTTAGAAATTTAATAAGATCAAATGAAATTCAAGTATGTTAGTAAAGAGATAAAGTATATTTCTCTAATCAAGTAAAAGTCAAGTATGTTAGTAAAGAAATAAAGTATATTAGTCAAGACTCAAGACTAATAGATCGAGTTACGATTTTTAAAAATATTGAGTAAATCATCATTAATTAATTTTCATTTGTCAATACTTTTCCTTCTTAGTATTAATTACTTTCAATCTTCCCAACCTCAGAACAACTTTGCTTTAATCTAATTTTTTACTGCAATATTTTAACACTTAGGACAGTATAATGACATGTCTAAAATACCAAAAGACAGGTAAAGATTCACCACACCTGCTCCTGGGGTATTGATTCAAAGAACTTGAGAGATGACCAAGACTATTATTGGTAATGAAGAGATAAGTTATGCAGTTAGGTAGCCTTTTGTATTAGTCATATTTTGAAAAAAATGAGGTGGGAATAAAAACTTTTCATGTTTGGTACATGTGATAAAAAATCATTTTCGAACATAATAAATATCTGAAAATAAAATTTATAAATGAAAGTTAAAAATTTCATTCCTATGTGTGAGGATGAGACAGAAATATTCCTAAAAATATAGTTTACTTGAAAATAAAATATTTCATGAATCAAATATTAACTTAAAAAATACATAATTTTAATATAGATTTTTAAAACCAATTAAGCGACTTGCATTAGCATTATTTAAATAGTTTAAGTTAATGATGTGTCATATACAAAAACAAACTAGAAAATTGAGATAAAGTAAAATCGTAAATATTAAAAAAAATAAAAAGATTTAATTTATTTACACAGCCAATGTAAATATTTTTTACACTGTTAACTAATTATAAATTATCACATCAATCAAAATGTTTCACTTTTATCCAAATTACCTTAAAATTAGTCGCTCATATCATAATTTCTAATTGGTTGATAATGTAAAAACTCTTACACTAACCGCGCATAATAATTAAAATCAAAATAAAATAAAACATAATATATTTGAGACAATATTTATTGCTTATATTATAATTGAAAATGAGGATATTAAAGATGTACTACTAGAAATTTTCTGATTACCTGCGGATTTTACACAAAAATTCGCATGAAACAGATTTCTTATGAATTTTTGTCCATAGATAATTTTTTCCTGCGAATTTTAAAATTTGCAGAAAATTTTCTGTAAATTTTCTTGAGAAAAAATTAAATTCGTAGAAAAATTGGTAAGAAATATCAAAATTTTTTATAAATTTGAATCTATAAGAAAAAAATTTATTTTTAAAAAAATTATAGAAAAATTCGCAGAAAATTCCTGTAAAAAAAATTTGCAGAAAAATCCGAAAGTAATTCATGAATTCTTAATAGTGATGAGAAAGAAAGAGAAAATCAATTGTAAGAAAAAGTAAATGAAGTTCAATTATCTAAATTTTACATTTAGAATCGAAGGAGAAATCTAAAAATATCTTTGTTATAAACATTTTTCTTGCGTGATTTATTATGAACATTCGAAACATACAAACTGTTAAGAATATTCTTTTTCATGCCCAAACTGTTAAGAATAATTGAAATAGACACACTGAAAAGAAATTAAAATATTATATAAAAATTATAAAGTATGATATGATGTTTTTCTTTCACAAAAAAGAGTCTATGATTAACAACCACGTCAATAATGATCGAGGATTAATAACAAAACATTCCAAAATAAAAAAGAAGGAATTACTAAAAGTAAATAAATAGAACAAAGAGTCAAACAGTGGCATGTGATGTGGTGGTATGGTAGTCAAATTAGGGTGGACACCCCTGGCCCCTTCCCCTTGTGAGCTCTACAAACAACGCTATGGATTTAGAGTTCCCCTCATGCACGTGACCTGAGGGGATCTTGACCTTGCAATTTTCATTTCCAACCACGTACGTACAAATGTGGAGCCCACTACAAACGTGACGTGACTCATTTCCAATTTTATTTAGCAAATTGTTAAGATATATTTGAGAGTTTGATGGGAAAAAGAAGAAAATGATTTAAGGTACAAGAAAGGAGAGAAGACGGATAATATTTTATCATATAGAAGTTTATTTTTTAACAAAAACATCAAAATCCTTCCATTTGACAGAAATAAAAAAATGAATTAAAAAAAATTTTAAAGAATTTTTAAAATTTATTTTCATCCTTATTTATTTTATAAAACTCTCAAAATATCTTATATTTGAATAACCAAATTTTTTTTGGACCAAAATGCTGTCCTTCCTAATTTATCTATCGAAGTCTGCTTCTTTTGCCAACCAAGGTGAGTAGTCAGCTTCTCATGTGTCGATTTCTCACAAAGACTCAATTTTCTTGTATATAAAAAAAAGTCATTGGTGGGAAGTTGGTTGGAAAAGAATCGATTTTTCAAAGGTCAAATGCAAAAAAATAGATTTTGGTCAATAATTTTATTTACTCAATGTATGTATTGTTTGGATAGTGAACATGGAGGAAAAAACAAGTAATTTTATTTGGAAGATTCTCAATAAGAGTAAAAGAGACTTCAATTTTCAAAAATCTCAAGTTTAATTTTGATATATTATTAATATAAAATTTTGTAAAAGATGTGTGACATCTATCAAAGGGCATTAAAAAAGTGAACAAATACAAATATTTGTCTTACCCTTAAGGTGACTAGGCCTGAATTTTTTAATCACTTTAGGTTTACTTCCTTATGCAATGTCAACAACAAGATTGTGACCAAGATGGTGGTTAATAGGCTTTAGGCTCAAACCCATCATGCCCCATATCATTAGCCCTTCCAAATGGGGTTTGTTCCAACAAGAAACATTCAAGAAAATATTGTTCTAGCCCAGAAAATGATACACTGCATGCGCAAGGAGGAGAGGTAGAACATGGTTCTTTGTTATCAAAGTAGATACTGCATGCCAAAGCCTACGACAGACTTAGATGGTCCTTTATTCAAAATATCCTCTTTGAGGTTCATCGGATGCATTATGGAGGGATATACATAGAGTCATACGGGTCGCAGATTATTGCATGCACATGGTGCCTCGTCGTTGGTGGCCAAGGGGCCACCCCTTTCACCTCTCTCGCCGTTGTTTAGGCGGAAGAAAGCAAGAGGGAACCCTATTGAATTTCGTGCAGAGAGAGGAATTCATTTATATTTCTTTTAATAAAATCATGTTACATTATAAATGCAAATACAACATTTATAACACCCAATTTGCAAATACACAAATAAGGAAAATAAGTTGACTGAATTTGACTTGATCAAAATTTCAACAATAAAAAAAGGTGTTGTGACACTTTGGTTGGTCCAAGATAGTTTACTTTATGATATAATCATGGACCACTTTTTGTGTTGGTGCAACATAAAAGACACCACTAAATAAGAGGAATGATCGTATATGGATTATATTTTGTAAAATTGAATTTTAATTAACTTAATTTTATAAATTTTATTTATAATAGAGTGATTTATGTTTGAATATTTAAAAAAAATCGGTAGAATCAACCTTGTTTGAATATATTCAAATTTACAAGATTAATGTGGTTAGAGTAATCCTTAATTTCAAAACTCATATTTTTTTTGGTGCTGAAAACTCATTATTTGAATGAAGAAGTGAGATTTTATTACTTACACAACTAAATTTTGAATATTGCATTTAATTATAGTTAAATAATAATCAATTTTAACAAACATGATTAAAAAAGTGTGAAATTCAGTTCACCAACATCAACCCATGTTTATGAGGTGTCAAACATATTTTCAAACATAGTCTAAATCTTCTTATTATATCTTCCTTTTGCCCTTATTTTTTTTCTCCACTCTTTTGACTCGTTTCCTTATGCTCCTAAACATAATAAGATCGAAAAATAATTCCCACGTACCACTTTAATTTATTTAATGACTACACTTAAATCTTCACCAATCTTGACTGAATCTTGTTAAATTTTTGTACATGATAGTGTATCCTTAGATTAATTAGTCCTTTATTTGATATATAAGTATGGGCTTCACAGTTCAAAATTAACCTTGAAGGGACGAGAGGGTAAAAACACATTTGCTCCCAGCTGTAATCTGCCTTCTTTATTTCTTTTGGCGTTACCAAACAAATCTACCATTCTTTTAAGACAGCACTAGCTTGCATATATATCACCGACCCACATGATGTGATCTTCCTCCACTCTCTGGCCCCCCTTCTCTCTAACATTATTGGTTGCGAAAAAGATGCATTAGACCTATAGGGTATATATATATATATATATATATATATATATATGTGTGTCCTTATGGAAAACTTTATGCTGTCTACTCTTTTAGTGACTTAATTCATAGCAGCACACACCCCACCAACCCAGAAAGGCCTTATGGAAAAGTCAAGCTATGGTCCCATCCCATCCCTTCATAAAAGATAATGAATCATATTGTTTTTTCGTTTTTTTTGTAGCTCTGCAAAAGCGTGGTACCCTTCATCTCTCCCTCAAAAATTCTGAAAAGTTGCTATAAACTGATAAATCTATTTCGTCCATTCAACAGGGTATCGTGCTAAAAGTTCGGGGAAAGGGAAAGAGAGGAGGGGAGAGGGTATTGGGAGAATGATGCTAACATTTTCGGTCATGTAATCATAAACCGGCATATACTGTAAAGGGAGGAATTGACAAGAAAAAGGGACTCAATATTTCCATTTCTTTTCGTCACCACGTGCAGCAACGTTTTCATAATAGTTTAGTTTACTATGATTGTGTAAAAGTAACATGAAATGTATTTTGCTCTGCTTTCTTCAAGTATAATAGAATTAAGGCAAATCGAGTTGAACTTTTATATAATTAATTTGATGAACTTAAATTTGACTTCACTTTTCATTTTAGAATTAAAATAATTGGTTAATGGAGTTACATGATTCTCTATTTTTCACGGTAAGTAATTGGATAAAGAGTAACGCTATACAACAAAAATATATATCAGAATTTAAGGGGTATATAATTGTTAATTGAAATAAAGAGGCAGAAATCACTCATCTATCTAAGAGTTAAAAAATCATGCCAACTTATTCAATAAAAAATCTGATTGAGAAATTATGATTTTTTAGAGTCCGTTTGTTTTAGATTTTATAAAGGTAAAATTACGATTGAAAATTATGTTGGAGAAAAAATCCTTTTACACAGCTTTTAAAATAATTGTCTCGAAAAGTGTTATTTTTATGATTGCGTTGAGAATAATCTCAAGTAAGCATGCATACACTTAGCAGTTTTGTTGATAAAAGGCTACAAAAGGCTGCGTGTGTTTGAAAATAAAAATACGAATCAAAGGGATATTTACGTTGTGAAGTTCTAAAGCAGGCCGTGAATGATCTTAGCACCACCAACCTCTAGTTTCAAACTATTTCTCCTCCCTTAACAATTGGATCCAAATCCAATGAGCATTAGCAAAAATTATCCATAATTGAAAGGGTTTTTATCCATTAAATAGAGACGAGGATGTGTTTGGCTAATTATGGCAAAAACATATGGGAATGCATGCAGGGCAGCAACCCTATACTATCCATCTCGCCCTATGCCTGCGTATCTAATTACATGTTGGCCCCCTCCAAGGCTCTAAGTGCTATATGATATAATACATGTTAATGTTATATTTGTTTTAATTTCTTAAGGCTAACCCACTCATTTCATCCTAGGCTCGCTCAAAGTGAGTCACTCAACCACTGGGTGTACTCCATAACTTACGAGAAGTGGCATGTTCCCTCGGCTCCTTGTCCTTATTGTGGAGCACTTGGGTCTCCAATTCATCATCAACTCCCTCCCTCGATCTTTGCTTCATATCACTTCTACCCACATGATCTTTTTCCTCAGAAGAAAGGTCAACCCATTTCTTTCCGAAGAAACTCTAGCAAAGCGTCCTATTAGAAGTTCTACTTATAATTACTTCTATTACAAATAAAAAATTGTTTTTTGGATGAATTACCCAAAAGAAAAGGGATAAAGTTCCTCTAAACTGAACTTACGTATAAAATGAGAAGTAAGATGTGTTCACCCTCGATTAGTTAAAATAGGTTGACATCTCAATACACTTTAACTAATCAAGGGTGAATACACATTTCTTCACTTTACACTTAAACTCGAAAGAAAAGTCATTAGGAGTGGGTTAGAAGTGAGAGGCTTGAATAAATTTCATGAGGTCTTAAGTTTAAAGCTCAATGTCACCATTATAGAAAAGATTAAAAAAAAAAAAATCACAACAAACAAACTTTTAGTGGTAGACCCAGAGTCTTTTCAAATGATTCGCTTATTCATAGTACTCGTTTGGTTTTTTCTAATTCCTTTGGTTGGCTCGAGTAATTTTGTTTCAATGTTTCTTATCCTTCAATGAGAGGGAGAAACGAGTATTGTTTAATAATATACTCAAGTTTCTCTTGTGAATTGTATGTATGTGTTTTAACTAATTGCTTGACTGTTCATCAACCTTGAGAGATTACAAATTAGGAAATAGAAGTACAGCAAAAATATACTTCTATCGGCAGAGTTTAAAGAACCGCTTTTCCCCCTACCAAATCACCAAAGAGATGGCTTTTAAAGATAACTCTTATTCTTGAATCTTGAACCAAAAAAAGAAAGAAGAAAAAAAGGCCCTCCTATCATATTCATGATTCTCTGATGTTATAAAAGAATGAGAAAAAGGATATGGGGGGTCATCGCATTGAATTATGATGCCAAAGATGCCCTTACCTCGCCCATGTCCTTGTTGAATCCTAGATCCATTCTTGAGTTGTTGATTGGTCTAGGGAATAAAAAGATTTGATTGAAAAGGTAAATAAGAGTGATTAACGGTTACTTACAGAAACCCCTATGGATATAATCAAGCAATTAAAATTTGGAAATGATGCTAACATATCATCTTTTACAAATTTTGGAAGTGGAACTATGAACTAAGGATTTGATTTGCATGAAGAAGCAACAGCTAGTCAGCTACCAACAAGGAAGGCTTACCAAATTTAAGAAATTGTAATAGGCTAAGTGCCTGTTTGGTATTGCGGTGACTTTTCACGATGAGCTGTAAATCACGATAGATGTGACAAATTTCTAATTATTTTGGTTAAAAAGTAGAAGTTGGAACATAACAGCTTCCACATCCATTTATTCTCACCGCATGTTTGCTCAATCAAACGTGATCCCAAACAGAGCATAAGATATCACCCATGTTTAATTTGATTCCTATGCCACCCGCAGCATCATTCACATTCACAGTATCAATGGGTCCCGGAAAGAAAACTCTGATATGGACAAGAGGAACTCATGCTTTGACTTGAGAAAAGATAGAAAGAAAGAATGTGGGTAAAAAGAAAGTGGTAAGAAAAAGAATAAATTTTAAAGATTGTTTGATATAAGAGAAAGTGGAAACAAAGATAGTTTTTCTTGACTAGACAGTTATGCCCTTATTAGATAAGAGCATTGCTGATAGATGAGAGATAAGTTTGACATTTCACTCTCTTTCCCACTTCTTCTCATAACAGGAGAGAAAGAAAATGACGTGCTTTCCACCATGTTTTTTTCTCTCCTCTCTCTTTCCCTCCTCAACCAAACGAGAGAAAAGTGAAAAATCTAGCTATTTTCTTTCCATTTTCTTTCCTCCCTTATTCACCCCAACCAAATAAAGCATTAATCATAACCAATTCTACAAGTAACAGAAAAAAGATTAATCCTAAGAATAATTACAACCATTACTTGAGATATTATACAACTGAAGTTGTACATTATGGAATCAAAGGAACAGATTATTACGAAAGTAAAAACGAAGCTCAGTAATTTACATATACCTAAGCATAGCTTGTATATTGCAATAAACTAAAACATGATTAAAGGGAGGAAACTAACTTTCTACGAAAAATATCCTCATTTTAATGGTGAGGAGTGAGAGATGGAAATGAAGGGATGGATTGTAATATCAACTTCCTGCCACCTCTGCGAGTAGCAGATGATCCAAAGTCACAATTTGGAGAGGTGATCCTCTTGCCATTTGGAGAAGTTTTGATGCAAGTGATAGGAGAGCTATCACCTCGGAAAACATCTGAGGTTTCATTATCAAGAACAGTTTGAAAAGGCTTTTCAAATTTATGCTGAGACGGAAGGGCACTGGGTTTCCCAATCTTTTGGCTCCCTAACAATTCAGCACCATTGATGGTGGTAACAAAAGATCTTGGTGGCTTTCCCTTTGATGAAAATGGTAATGAAAGCGATGTTCTGTCACATAAAAATAAATCATGATCAATAATGGACATCAATTTTATTGTCTCAGACGACAAAAGGTCTTCGTATCAAACCTGGGAAGCCGTAATGGTGTTCTAGGAAGAGCAGAATCTGGATGTTTATTCTGAATTTCAGTTTTCTGGGAAGCTTTTTCCACGATGGCCTTTTCTTCACATGCTTCTGTTTCTTCTTCGACCTCAGCTTCTATTCCAGAAGGAGCAGAACCTGAATATTAGAAGAAGGAATTGACATCAAATGAAAGGAATGTCACCTCGAACTACAAACAATTTTTAGAAGTGAAATGTAGAGGTCAGGGATTGAAAGAGAAAAATTGATGGTCTTGATTGGCAGTATCTTACTGCAATCATGTGCAACCTAAAGGAAGACTTACCATCCTTCCTACCATATGTGTTCTTACACCCTTCGCATCTACAGCCAATGGAGCAACCAACGCCACCCTTTAAAAAAAAACACCATTTGTAATTGACACTACAATGAAATTGGAGGCATACATGATACAAAAACGGAGAAAACCTGATAACATTCACAATATTTCTTTAAGCAGCTTGATTTCTTGCAATTACATCCTCTTTTGTGTCGTGCTGAAGCTGGAGTTTTGTTTGGGTCATCCTGAGAGAAGAAAATAATTAATATAGGATAAAATGTGGTTAAATTTCAAGTTAACATAAAGTTAAACTTTATATTCTGACCCCAATTTCATGAATGGATTCAGAACTTCTGATGACTTTAGGAGCAAACGCAAGAGGGTTACGAGACTCAATCTGTTTGCGAGTTTGAAGAACTGTATCTTCATGAATAGGTTTGTTGAAGCAATCCTGACAAGAGCAAGGTTCTATGCAGTACACTCCAGCAGCAAAGCACTCACAATAACTGATAAAAGTAAGAAAAATTAAAAAAGAAGGCTAATTTGAAAGCTATTAAGCCCAATTTCTTCTCAAGCTTTCATGTCATAAAAATTATCGTGCAAAAAGAACACATTAAACACAAAGCTGAAGGACATTGGAAAGACTCCCATAAGCAGGACCAATAAAGCATAGATAACCAGCATTGATTTACTTGGTAAGGAAAAAAAAACATGTTTTTCAAGGGTTTATTCAAAGGGGCTGGTTGAAGGATGTTCACCAAATAACATTGTATGACAATTTCATGAGATTAAACTAGGGTTACAATGAGCATTGGTTCAAACAAAAAAGGTTACTTTTGAAGTTATTCTTCCATGATGGCCAAACTTACTAACTCCTCTTTGATAAAAGTACATTTTCAATTTTGAAATAAAACCTTTTTAAATCGTTCACAATTGATTAAGAAATTAGACTCCATAAACTCGTTTTCCAAAATAAATCCAGAAGACAGAACAATGAGAAATGGGCACACAGCTTAGTACAATAGACAATATAAATAACGGTTGTCACAACAAATGATAGTAGCCTAATCTCATTGCTGCTACCCAATAAAATAAAGGAGCATGTATTTGAACTTACAGCTTCAAACACTTTGACTTCTTACAATTACACCGCTTGCAGGACTCACTTTCTCCAGCTGGCTCCAACTTGCGCCTGCAAATCCAAGTTTAGTATCATGCTAATGGAGAGGAAAAACTAAAATATAATGGAATGAAGATTATCAGGCAAAAGAATGGATAATCAGCAACTGCACTTGCCTTTTCTTTTTGGGGCTATTCTGGTGGAAATCTTCACCAGCCATGTAAGCTGATAACTGGGTACAATCTTCAGCAGGCTGAAACTCATCCTCTGATTGATCCAAATCTTTTTTGGATGATGCAGGTACCAATGGTAGATGATGATGTTCCTGGCTTGTAGAGAGTTGTAAGGAAGAAGTGGAGCCGGGCAGATCAGGTTGTCCTCCAGAAGACAACTTTTCATTTTTTATGCTTTTGTAATCTTTTAGGGTTGCAAGTGCATTCAAGTGTAAACCAATTCCCGGCAAAATGCACCTCTGTGAATCACCACTGCGTTTTGCTGGAAGCAGTTGTTTTTCATTACCACCATTGCTCCCATCGGACTGTGCTGTAATGGAACTGGTGTTTGAATTATCATCTGAGTTCTTCCTCCGCACACCGGCCATCTCAAAGTCTAGACAGCGCCTCCGTATACCACGGTGTGTCACATAAACAAACTAAACACAAAGACAAAAGTACATTTTATATGATGTACTTTCAAAGTAATGATTGACTACAAACCACAGTGATACAGTATTTTGCTACAACTAGAAGTGCTACTTCAATACATCCCAAAACAAATACCAACAACAATATGAATTTGTAAGAAGGAAGGGAATAGCTGATAGCATATGCATTTTGGACAGGAAGGAAACCTTTGAATGAATTAACAATCTTATTGGACATAAAAACGCAGTAAGAAGTTACAGACACAATTAGGCATATGTAAACAATAATCTAGAAATCATGACTTTGACATCAACTCATTGAATTGAACCGTCCGACTACATGCATGAAAAAATATGACAAAAAATTCACTGCAACAGAAACAGACCTCATTTCCTACCTCATCGTCCAATTCCTCACTTGGATTGCTAGCCATGAAAGCAACATTGGGGAGACTATCCTGTGTCGGACCTGTGTCTGTGACTGCTATTTGTTCAGAAGGATGATCTTCAATTTCATGTTCTGAACCAGAAGCTACTGGATTGACAATGTGCATTTCACAACCATTATTGGTGGTAGATTGTGGTAACAGAGTCACAAAATTGCTAAGCTGTATCATCGAAGGATCCAATTGTTTATTCATTAGACCCTTAAAAGCTTCTTTCAGATTTGGGGAACTAAAGATTAACATATCAGAGGCGTCAGTAATTAAACCATCCCAACCACATCCTGGGACTTCAATTTTGGGCTCAATCTGACACATTGCCTGAAGATGCACTTCACCCTCAGCTGAATCTTGTTTATAGCCTTCCTGAACATAGGCAACATCTGATGCTGCCTCACCAGGCAGTTCCAAAATAGAGTTAGCCTCATCATGGCAAAGTAGGGGATCATATCCAGGGCTACCAGAATTATACTTTAAGGCTTGTGGGAGCTCGATTGAGAACACTGCATGTTCAGTAGATGGCTCAATGGAGGCATCTCCTACAGAAATCCTTTGATTGGTGTTCTCCTGTAGCTCACTTGAGTCATGATATGCATGAGTTGAATCTGAAGGAGCCTCTTCATGTGAATAAATTTTATTTACAGCTTCAGACGAAACCTTAGGCTTTGATGTGTCCAAAAGGTTATGCCTAGAAATGAATAATAGAGAACTATAAAAAACATGTCACTTAAAAGTTAAAACATAACTATAGAGTATAGGCAAATGTAACTCGCAGTTGTCAATAACAATAAATAAGAAATATAAAAAAAAGGTTTTTAGAATTACCTCCTGAGGAATCTGGATTCCCTGTGACAGTTGACATGGGGTGATGTGAAAACCGATGGAGGGGATGAAAAGCTAAGTGAGTTGAATGACTGAGTGGCGTGCACAGACTTAACGGGCTTTATAGGAGATAGATTACTGATATAGTTAAATACAGGTGAATCCTGCATACACAGGCAAGTATAAACACATGATTAAACTGGATGAATTAAAGGAAAATTTCATGTACACACAACATGAAATGATAAAAATTCATAGTGTTGCATTAAGAAAACCATGCACAATGATCATTTCTAAGGTTAAGCAAAAACAAGGGCAACCCAGAAATCAGTAAACGTTTTGATTTTGAGGAAATAAACTATAGGAGAATGGTCATTGAACACAAAGCAAAATATTGTACAGAAAATGAATATCAGCATGTGACTTTTTAACGTTTGGGGGGAAATCGATGTGGCCTTGTAAAAAATAAGTTGCTTCACTGATATATACTATCAGAAGCAAAAGGAAGAGAAATTAAGCAAAGGGGGGAAAATAAATAAACATCAATTATAATCCGCACAGTCAAAACTTTAATAAACACCAAGGAGAAACACACACACAAAATGAAGCATACACAGGAAACAGAAAAGCCAAGAAAGAAATAGTCACTAACAGGAAAAGTAAATTAGACTGCCCCCAAAATTTGAAGAAGAAAACACACACACACACACACACACACACAAAGTGGACCTTTGCTACTACTTCAAAAAAAAATTCGCGAAGAAGGAAACGATCCAGTAAAATTCGAGGTTAAAAGAAAGTTGTGAGATGGATAGAGAGCCAGGAATGAAATGGGGATGAAAAAAGGAAGAATGGTGAAGTGGAAGACCTCAAAATTGGAGACAGGGGGGTTGATGATGTTGTTCCTGTCTGGTGTGTCCATTTCCAGAGAGTGAGAGAGGAAAAGGGAACATTCCTTTCTCTCTCTCTTTCACTCACTCTCTTCTACTTACACCACAGTCAGTGACACTCTTTTTCTCTCTCTCTCTCTCTCTCTCTCTGAAAATAAGGGGTTTTCTGTTTTGAAGATGAGAAGAGATGAGATGAGATTCAAGAAGCGGTAAGGCGGGAGAATGAAGGAGATTTTCTCGTGCTGATAATAATAGGTAACGTCTCACCCTAACGCCACTGCTTTGCTGAGCTGTCTCCTACTCTCTCTCTCTCTCTCTCTATATATATATATTTATTTATTTTATTTTCACCTTTTTTTGGGACCCATTCTTTTCTTTTTTATGATAATTTTGGACCCCATTCAACTAGTAACTACTACCGTATTCTATGGCCATCAAAAACGTTACTTATGCTTTCTTATCACTTAAGTGGAATTAAAGGACATGCCGGTAAAATATTATATTAACAAAATTACCACTACACAATAAAACTTTTAGAAAATTACACTCAACTCTATCCAGGTTTAGAGCATCTTGGGTAACACTATGTTTGGTTTAGAAAGGAAACGGAGGAGAAAGAAAGTGAGAGGAAAGGAAGGAGAAAAAAAGAAAAAGAGTAGAATATAAGATGATTGTTTAGTTATTTGGTAGAAAAGAAAATGAAAGGAAAAAAAACTAAAACTTTTTTCTTCCCTTGTTTGATTGTATAGAAAGTGAAAGAAAAGAAAAATATATTTGTGAAATGACATAAATACCATTAAATAAAAATAAAGTGTAATAAATAGAATAAAAATGTAAAATATACTCTCATGCAGTAATGCAAAATAAAAAATAAACACTCAATGAGAATCTAATATAAATTAAACAATATTAATAAATATTAATTATTTATTATATCCCTTACAATAAATTAATTTAAATGAGCAACCTGACAGTTGGGCACATACGTTCAAAGCTTTCGACAGTGGAGTATTTCATGCAAACGAAGGGGTACTTCTGTCTTTTCAACCCAAATTGATACCCTTCCTCTCGTTTTCTTTCCATATTGGACGGAAAGGTTTATTACCATGGAGCCCACCAAAATTTTTCTTTCCTTGTATTTTCATCCGTGAACCAAACTATGGAAGCAATGGTTTTTCTTCACTTTTCTTTTCCTTTCTTTTCTTTCCTTTTATTTTCTATTAAATCAAACATAGTGTAAAAGTAGCAGATGACAGATAGGCTAACTGATAACGGATAAGCTTATCACGAATAGCGGATGAGGTAGCGGATAACGAATAAGCTAACTTATTAGTGTGGAAGTAATTGGTAAAACTAACGAACTAGCTGATAAATATAAAAGGACATGTGTCTAAACCTTTTTATATAAATATTGTTTTTAAATAATAAAAAAATTGATTTAATTGATATGCATTGTCAATATAAAGAATTTTTACACAGTCAATCAATTAGAAATTGTCACATAAGTTAAAATATTTGATTCTTATCCTAACTAACTTAAAAGTCACTTGTACCATGATTTATGATTGATTGACAGTGCATAGAAATTAAACTCAAAAAAAATTGTATATACATTAGTATTATAAATGTTGAATGATAGTATTATATAAAAAAATGTTGATAATTAAAATATTATATAAATGGTAATATTACATATTTATAATACGTTATATTATCATATAAAATTATATTATTATATATATATATATATATATATATATGTCATATTATCAAATAAATGTTGAACTACTATCATAGAATTATTATAAAAAAAGGTTAAATAATATAAAAAAGAGTTGATGAGTTGCAAGAGAGGGGATGAGTTGGAGAGAGGGAGGGTAAACCAGAATAAATGTGAATTGTGAGTTGTGGAAGATGAAGGATGAACGATTATAATATTTTATTATATACTGAAGAGGGTAAAAGTGGAATTAAAATAAAATAATAAGGACAAAAAAGAGAGAAAAAAATATACACTATAAGTTATAAGCTCAAATGTTATTTGAAGTAACGTCTAGAAGAAACATTATAAGCTAATGACAAATGCGCTTATCAAACAGGGATACTAACACATCCTCTATAAGTTATTCGCTCTAAGTTAGCGGACGAGACTTACCAAACAGACTCTTAGTTTAATTATATTTGATATTTTCTTGTTTTAAAAGTTATATTCATATTTTCTTAAGGGTGATAAGTATCATTTTAATCATCATCCATTTAAGAGAGAAATAAGTATAATGATAACATAAAACTTAAAAAAGATTAGTTTAATTTTTTTAAATAAAAGAGATATGGAATATAATTAAACTAATTCTTAAGGGGCGTTAATGTACTTAGAACCCATTTGAAACAAAATTATTATTATTTGTATCAATATTTTAGTTACATTTTGTATGTGGGTAATAAGTACTTGAGAGTTTAAAAACAAAGAAGAATTAGGATTAGGATTTAATCAGTAGCACCATCCGTGTAAAGATTTTTTATACTGTTAATCAATTATTATGTTATATAAAAAATAATAATCTTAATAAAAAAGTTATTATTTAATTATTATTATAAAAAAAAGTTATTATTTAATTATTAAAAATATAAGTTTTGTAGTACTTTATAACGTAAAATTAGATCGAGATAATCCGTGATATGATTTAAGTCCAACCAGAAAATACATCAAGCTTAATTTTCAAAACATAAACTCGCCTCAATTAAAACAAGTTATTAAAATGAGTCAAATTTTGAAGAGGTTTAAGTTATTAAAATGAATCAAGGTTTAAGTCAACTTTAATTATCAGTGATAATTTTTATTTGATAGGTTAAGAATAAGTATCATGGTAAATTGTCAATAAGGCTTTGTTTGGTAAGGTCAAATTATTAACTTATAATGAATAATTTATAACGATTAAGTTTGTAGCTTCATATTACACTTTTAATGTACCTTGATTTTGAAATGATATATAATCTCTGTTTTCATTAAACTTATCAACAACCCCCAAAAAAATTAAAATAAATAAAAGAGAGAGACAACTCAGTAAAAATAGATATTAAAAACTGAAACCTTCATATTTATTTTTGTTACGTTCCCCTTTTTCTCATAAAAGTTCACAAAAGTAACGTATCAGTTAAGAGTGAAGATTCTCTGTCTTTTTTAAAAAAAAAAAAAATTTTGGTAGAAGACCACCCTAACTTTAGCCCTTTACTGTGGATTTTATAAAATAAAAACTCTTCTTTTGGTAGATTTCATATTTCAGTCCTTCTCATGCTTATTTGTTTGTTTTTTTCTCTCATTGGGTGCTAATGCTGACTGCTGAGTAGATTTTTCTGGTCAAGAGTGCTTTGTATGATAGACATCAAATTACATTTATCATCACTAGTACTTTTTGCTGCATTAAACGATAAAATGATAATAACATGTTACTAAAAGTAAACCATCATACATCTCTTCGTTAGGCCATGACTATGTCACAGACTCACAGGTTCGGTCCTCCACTTTGTCACCTTTTTGTTAAAAAAAAAAAAAAAAGATAAAGTAATAATTTAGTCACTGTATATTATATAGATTTTTCATTTAGTCTCTACACATAAAAAAATTTGGAAATGAGTCTCTACATATGTAAATGTTAGGAAATTTGGTCCCTATATGTTCAAACATTAGCAGATTCGCCCCTGCTATCAGCAAATTGATCCTTATATGTAACATAAATTTTTGATTTGATCCCTAAACCTAAAAAAAAAATTGGTTCATATATGTGCAATCGATAATAATTTTGTCCTTATCATCTGTCAAGAAGCTCAGACCCAACTAAAGATTCTTTTCGTATTGATTATTTTTTATATATTATATCAATCTATTTCTTCTACTGAGAGTAAAAATAGTATCATTTGATTCGTAAATGGTTTTATATTCTGAAATTATCCAAGTTGACTCTCAATAGAAGAAATAGATTGATATAATATATAAAAAATAATCAAAATGAAAAAATCTTTAGTTGGATCCGAGCTCCTTGGCAGATGACAAGGACAAAATTATTATTGATTGCACATATAGGGACCAATTTAATTCTTTTTTTTCAGGTTTAGAAATCAAATCAAAAATTTGTGTCACGTATGAGGACTAATTTGCTGACGGCAATAACGAATTTGCTAACGTTTGCATATATAGGGATTGAATTTGCTAACGTTTACACATGTAGGGACTCATTTTCAAATTTTTTATATATAGGGACTAAATGAAGAATCAGTGTCACGTATAGGGACCAAATTATTACTCTAACAAAAAAAAAAGAGTTTCCTTTCAATTGTGAAAAAAAATTGATGGGCTAAAAACTTTTTGTACTATAAAAAATCAAAATTAATATACGTCAGTGTGTTTTCTATTTTGATAGAATTAATTTTGAAATAATTGTTTTTAAAAAAATTGAGGTTGTAAAATTGACCCGTGTTCAATTATGATATTTTAAAAGTGAGTTTAGAAGAATTAATTTAATGTGAATGATAAAGTAAAATCGTTTTTCAGGTATAAATATAAAGAATTTTGTGGGTCTCACACCTATCATCAATTTACTCAACGAAAAAACTAGAAATTTTTGTTGCTTTCTCTTAAAATCAATTTCACTCACCCCAAAATTGATTTTATTGTACACACTTTTGAAACCAAACGCCCTTTGTTTCTGTAGCAACTTGATTTTGGCAAGTCAAACAGGATTTTGCTAGAGGTACCAATTTAAGCTCGGTCCGCTGGATCGATTCGAACAAGCCAATTTAGGACTGGACTCGGTTCGAGAATTGTTGGCCCGAAAACAAAATAGGCCAAATTAGCCCCACCCAATTGGCCCACAAGCTGGCCAGCCTGACCCGACAATCCATATTTTTAATATTTTTTTGCAGTTATCTTTAAATTAGTAATATAATTCAATATATCATATTACAACTTCTGGATAAATGATCTTTTAGATTATTAAAAATAAATGTTACTTAAGTTAGTTAATTGGTTAGTCTAATAGTTTGTGATAAAAAATACATGTTTAATGACTTTTATTAAAAAAAAATACTTCTTTAACACTTGTTTACATATTTTAAATTGTAATGTATACTATATATTAGTGCTAATTAATATATATATATATATATTAATGCATTTAAATAATAAAAAAAGCTAAAAAAACATAGGGCAAAATGAGTCATGGCTCGTAGAGTTGGACTAGGCCAGCAAAATAGTGACCCAAACCAAATTCGAGCCGACCCACCTGTTCTATTCTCTGTCTCGATCGGGTCGGGTCGAGCGACCCCCGAATTGACACCTCTAGGTTTTGGGATGGTATCCAAACAGGCACTAAGTCAAGCACTCAACTCATTGAATGCTAAATTATGCATAACTATATATCATATTAAGACTCCAATGAATAATATATATCTTCAATGTATTTAGAAGCCTACAATTTAATTGACTAAAGTTTCTTCGTATATAAATAAATTGAATCCAGAGGAATGGTAAAATTTATATGATTTAATGAACATTTTAGTTTCTGTAAATAGTGTTTTGGTTTTAGCCCCTGTAATTTTTTTCATATGATTTGGTTCTTATATGTTTTAAAATTTTGGAAATAGTTTTTGTCGTTAGTTGATCGCCGTCAAGTGATGACATGGTTGACGATGCGCCACATCATCCACGTCATGTGTATAAATAAATAATTTATAATCCCTTTTTTTGTCCCTGCAAATAAGGCGTGTTTTGATTTTAGTCCATATTATTTTTTTCATATGCTTTGGTCCTTGTATATACATTTTAAAATTTTGGAAATAGTCTTCGTCATTAGCTGATCATCGTTAAGTGATGACGGTGAGTCACGTCATGCACGTCAAATACTATTTTATTAGCTAAATTATTTTTATTATTTAAAAATATTATTTTAATTTTAACATTAGTTTTATTATTATTTAATATTTAGACATATTTAAATATTTTATTATTATTATTATAATTTTTTTAATTATTAGAATTTTGTTTTAATTTTGTAAAATCACTCTAGCCCATTAAAGGATTTCATATCCGAGACTTAGTGTTTTTCATTCGACCCTACCTCTGCTCTAACCTTTTCAGTTCCTTCCTTAGTATGTTTTCTCAGTTCTCACTATAGTCGGGTCGGGTTTTCTGTTCGATAGCGACTTTGCTTCCCTGTAGGCGGACAACCTAGAAGGTCGCGGTGGGGCTTGTGCATGGTGGGGCTTCTACTGGTCAAATTCAGTTACCTTCCAATTAGGGCAGGTCCAGAATTCTCTTCCGGGGCTCTTCTAATTGCTCATTGATGTCATTTATGTTCAACCTATCTTCACAACCACAATCCTTGTTGTGGGTATTCGAGCTTGAACCAAAGGACCTATGGTGACACCCATGTCAAGTGATGTGAATTTCTGATCGATGGGTTGGGTCATGGTTTGGGTGGTGGGAAGATGTGAATCACAGGTTCGATAGTAAAGTTTGAACCAATAATAACAATTATTATACATTACTAATAATAAAATAAAATTTTTAAAAATTCACGTGGAACTAGAAATCATTTATTTATACACGTGGCTTGGATGATGTGGTGCACATTCAGCCACGTCATCACTTAATGGTGACCAACTACCAACAGACACTATTTCCAAAGTTTTAAAACGTACAAGGACCAAATCTTATGAAATTTGTTTTCGAGGAAGTAAAACAAAAACACGCTCTATTTGTAGGGACCAAAAAGCTGATCCACGTGGAATCAGAATTATTTATTTATAGACGTTGCGTGGATGATGTGGTGCACCGTTAGCCACATTATTACTTAACGATGATCAACTAACGGCAATGACTATTTCCAAAATTTTAAAATATATAAAGATCAAATCATATAAAAATTACAGGGATTAAAACTAAGGAAAAATCTCCTCTAAAGTGAATAAAAGTGAAATTGAAAAAGTAAAGATGTATCCACCCTTGATTACTTTAAGTGGGTTGAGATCTCAATGCACTTTAACTAATCAATGATGATACATCCTTACTTTCTCACTTTACACATTTGCTCACTTTAGAGGAATCGAATCCTAAAACACATCCAATTTACAGGGAGCAAGATGTTCATTAAGCAAATTTATATTTTTCTGCTAATGCGTATGGGGAGGACTTGAAAGCGAATATTAATTTCAACCGATTTTATAATCCGTTTAGAAACGTTATAAAACATGAAATATTGATACATCACTATGACATAAATTTATGGTTAACGGTTATGCAAGGCAAAATTTGGCTTCAAATATTTGAAATATTTGAACTGCCAAGATGAAATCCATATATAACACAAGTTTTGGTAGATGTGTATTTATTACAAATAATTATAAATAATTAGACGTGGATATTACAGTTTTTTCATGGATACTCCTCATAATGGACATACAATACAAGGTTAGACGTTGCAAAATTTACCCATAAATCAATATTATTATAACTAGTATATCGGCCCGTCATGCACGGAAAATATGCTATTTTTTTTAGGATTTCATTAAAAAAATATATAATTATTGATATCATGTTTTTGGATTAAAAGTATTTGTGGGGAATTATATATCAAAAATTGTTTAAAAAGTATTTTTCTGAACCGTCGATCACAAAGTGTAACAGATATTAGCTTAATAACTATTATTGATATTATAATACAGATACTTTTAAGTGTAAATAGTCAATATATATTGTCTAATACACAATTTTAGTATTAAAAATATAATTTAAAAATAAAAAAAGAAATGTATAAAGAATATATAAATGTATGTCGTGTTATTTAAAAAAAATTATAATAAAAATGTATACAAAAAGTGATACATTTCTCCTCATATTTCATTATCTCCTCTCTCCACTATCAAACACTACAAACCACACTTCTCTCTTCTTTTTCGGTTAGCTTGGGCCATCTTTCACCAAACAAACATCATAATCTTACTCTCCTCACCTTCCTCTACATTTCTATCTCATTCGTTTCGTGAGCGGACACCGTTGACGGAGGAACCACCACCAAACGTCCTTATCCTCACATTTTACGGCCATCATGCAAAAAAACAAATCACAAACAGATGATGTAAATAAAATAAAATTCACATTACAAATCACAAACATATGATGTATATTCCATGGCAAAAACCACCAAATAAGAAGGGGGAAAACAAATCCTACCAACATTATTTTTTTAATAGTATGTTGTCATAATAGTCGTTATCTGTGTGATGCACGTGATGTAACAATTATTATTTGCCCCAATATTAAAAATCCATAAATTTAAAAACCTGTTTGCAGTGAGAATTAAAAAAACAAGGTTTTTAATAGTGTGATTTTAAATATAAAATTAATTCATATAAAAGAGGTAAATCTTACAAAATGGTTTTATATGAACAAAAAAATGTAAAAAGTACAAAAAAATTTAAAAATTGTTTGCAGATTTAGAATTAACAAAGGAAAGCGCAATAGTCTAAATTTAAATATAGATATCGTTCATATAAAACTCATATAAAATAAAATAAAACCTGTATACGTTTCATTAATTATAATCTTTTTCATATAACACGACAATCTATATAATAGTTAAACCAATCCAAACATGAACTCTGAAAAGAAAATATCACATAAGAATAAGTTGTCACAATATGAATAAAATATAAAATATTCCATAAAATTTAAAAAGTGTTTGCATTTCGAGAAAAAAAAAATGAAGGATCATTACTCTAAGAAGGAGAATAATAATAAAAAGAGAAAAAATGAAATAGATTTTCAAAAGAGAAGGAGAAAATAAAATGATAAATAAATATATTTTCAATAAATGATTAAATTGCACTGGAAAAAGTAGAAATAAATGAATTAGATTTTCAAGAGAGAATAAAAATACTAATATAATAAATAAATAAAATTTCTAAAAATGGTTAATTTGCACGGGAAAAGAGAAGAAATAAAACAAATAATTTTTCAAGAGAGAAGAAAAAAAGTTCATATCATAACGGTCTATAGCAATAAAATATAAATTTTATATTAAAAAAATTACTTTACTGTGAAGTTTCTATTAAAATACTTATTGATAGTAATTCAAATACTGATATTCTTTCATGTAAAATGTTTTTTTTTTTGTGAACAAAATATTATATTGAAGAGTTTATTATTATAGATATAAACACATAGAATAATAGGAGTTCAAACATAATTATACTGAGTAAAAGTGAACCAAAATTTTGTGTAAAATGTTGCATTGAATGTAATTTCCCCCAACATGGATAGCCTGAGAGAATGACATGTTGGAAACCGCTGACATGGATAGCCTAAGAGACTAACACCTCAGAAAATTTGCCTTGAGGTACATTCTAAAATGTATATATAATAGATTTTCATTTTGGCAGAAAAATTATAATATGTTCTTGTCTATTTAAAAGCGGCTTATTTTAGATAACACTAGTAAGTATTTCGCGAATGTTTTTAGGGGTGTAAGTTGGTTCGGCCTGATCAATCAGAAAAAACAAACTTAATCAATTAAGCCGGTTTGATTTGGTTTAGTATAACCTAACATCCTGAAATAAATAAAAAACCTAACGTCCAATGATTTAGGTTTCATTTTTAGTATTTCAAAATCCGGTGACTCGAACCAATCACGTGATTATTATTTTTAAGAATTTTTACATATAATAGAGTTGTACGCTTTGGACTTTTGAAGATATTGTGTAACACTCTGATTTTCGAGTTTTCCTAATTATTCAGTATTTATGAACTTATATTTTATTCGAGGCCTTAGAAATGGCAATAAAATATTCTGACCAGATAGGAATGTCCTACACAACCATAGGAAGCCATGGTTAAGTTTCGGGCGAAAGCTCAAACGGAGCCCGGTCTGCGTTTTTCACGGATAGTAGTCTTTTTCTACTATCAAGACCTAATTTCACGGATAGTAGTCTTTTTCTACTATCAAGACCTAATTTTGACTCGTGAACGAAACAGTTAGGTTTTATATTTTATTTCCAACAATATTGGTTTGAAAGTTTGACCGAAAAGGAAAATGATGAACCTTTGAGATGAACCCAAACCTAGTGGCCGAGACGTCGGGGCTAGTGTTTTGTGGATTGAGCACTCGGACTTCGTGTCCTGTGTTTTGATTTGAGTGGGCATAATGCCTTTTTGAAACGAGTTATGGACTTTATGTCTCGACATTTGAAAGAATAAATGTGGGTTGAGCACTCGGACTTCGTGTCCTGTGTTTTTGATTTGAGTGGGCTTAATGCCTTTTTGAAATGAGTCGTGGACTTTATGTCTCGACATTTGAAAGAATGAACGCAAAGAAAACAGAAAACTTTCTGTGTACATGCATGAACCGGCAAACGTGCCATTTGAAACCGAGCTACAACTCTAGTAGTTGAGAATGGAACCGGTTAAGACCACTAGGTCTGTAGGGGCATTCTGTGTGTCGAGACTCCACAAGTGGCCGATGGCCTCGCGACCCCGTGCCGTGGTGAGTCGACTACCCAGCACGAATGAACTCGATCAGGAACTTGACTATTCAGGATATGGTTATGACGTGGTACCCTGGAACAATTGTTGTTCGGACCTAAATAGAGAGGCCGACTCATGAGAACAATTGTGTTACGGGTGTTACTACGGCCTATCGCTCGATGTTGGGAAGTTAGAATCTCCGGAGTACATGAATTAGAAAGATGATATTGAAGTCTCATGCATTATTATAACTCATGATAGTGTTTGAGATGTTATATAGTTTTATATAGATAACTGCTCATATATCTATAATTATCTGTAGCTGTTTATACTGCTGTTTGTCGCCTATGCGGCTATCGTGATAAACTTATCATATGAGTATCTCACCTTTGCCTGTACATGTTGGACACCTTGTTGTGTTTTTGGAACACATGTACAGATGTTGTTCATAGGTCCCCGCGGAGACGTGAGGACTCGGATGATGGAGCGTTCTGATGAAGGTGACGTTGGGTTGTATCCCAATGGCTACTTTTAGCCGACCAGCTTAGGAGTCTTTTATTTTGAGCAGTCTTATATTATATTACTGCGAGCTTTTGAGTTTGTATTGCCTATGCATGCAGAAAATTTTTAGAACCGCGTTTTCGAACGGAGCTACTTAATTAAAGTATTTTCCGAAAGCAATCAGCTTTTTATTTTCTTGATTTATTTCTGCATTAGAGTCCGAGTATGTAGCACCCGCGAGGGGGTGTTACATATTGCATATGATTTAGGACATTCTTGCCTAATTTTCTATTCATCTTCTTTCGTTCTCTCTCACACTAGACTATCCTTAACTGTAGTCCATTGTCATTCTTTCTTATGACACTGGTAACTTTGACGTTTATTTTGTGTTGGTTTGATGAAACCTGTCAATTTATTAATTGTCATATTGATTGTGTATTTGTGTTTATCCTTATTAGAGTTGGGACTCATATGAATTCTTATTGTTGTTATGCATTATTGTTGTATTATGTATCAATTTTAATATCAAAGATTATGCTACTTATATGTCAACTCAAATATGATACTTGCTTAATCGATATTTACAATTTGTTGTTTTTTTCTTAAGTATTTTTTTTTATCAATTGTGCAATAACTTTTTTTCCCCAAGTTAGTGGATCTTGTTTATGACAATGATAGAATTGCATTTTGGAAAAAACAAATACGGAGCAACCTGATGACCCGTCCAAACCAACTCAATAGTATTCGGGTTCGTTTAGTACGAGTTTGACGCCATGAATTTGATCAACCCGAACTAATCTAAACCAATCCATTTTGATTGGTTCGGGTGTTTCTCCCTAACCTGCCCCAACCAACCTGATTACGGCCTTAGGTGTTTTTAAATTTAGAAAAGGCATAAAAAAATGAAATAAAAATATATAAGAATTTTCTTTATTATAATGATAAATACATAATTAATACAAGTATAAATTAAAAGATAAAATATTTTAATTTAAAATAAGGTCTGTATAATTAATTAAAAAATTTAAATTTAAATATTAAAAGAAGAGAAATTAAGAAAGGAACAATGCTAAATTGCTAACAGGTACTAAAAATATCAGTATTAAAATTGACAAAGAAAGTAACCATACATTAGTGATTAGGAGTAAAATACAATTACTAATATATTCTTATACCATTTTTTCTTTTCACCTTTTTATTCACATATTTAATAACTGCTGATCAATTTTTTTTTTTGTTTTGAAAACAATAATGGGTAGATAATAGATGGTCCGGATTTAACCGTAAAAAAGTGGTGCAATAAGAAAATGGTGAGATAAACATTTTCCTTACTAATATGGCCCTCGTACAAGAACTTCACATAACTTTCGTAAAACCTTTTCATATTATTTATCATTTTCCTTAAGAAATAAATGTGTCATTCTGTAAATGGATGTAAAAAAAAGTATAATCTATATTTGAATAAATTTTAGATTATTATAAATGAAATAACTGTTTTTTTAGAGTTTCTCTTTACCATCATAAGCAAATTATAATAATTAGTATTTGAATTAATTTAAAAAATATAACAAATTGAATTAAACATGATAATGATTTTAAAAAAGGTAACACTTTGAATAAGATATGGTAGCGATTATTTAGAAATATTTATACTGAAAAGGAAAATAAATAAATGAAAATTAGTAAACGATAATTAGATTTGGCAGATAAATAAATTAATTAGCATATTAAAAAATGCAGTTAAAAAATAAATTATTTAAAAAATTATGTTTGAAATAGGTAAAGTCACGCGGCTAAATAAGATAAGAGTATTTTTTGGAAATGTAGAAATCACTGAAGTGAGTTTTGTCTCTCTCAACAAAGCATTTTCAATACATATGATAGGAATCAAACCCCTGACAATATGCTTGAGGAATTCAATTATCTATCAACTGTGATGGGTGTTGTTGGTTAATTAGTAAGCGAATTTGATAATTACAACAATTAATTAGCATATTTGAAATACATTTTAAAATAGATAAAAAAAAAACTGCATGATATTTGTGATGTGGTGGACATTAATATGGAAAGAAATTGTAGAGAATGACTTATAACCTTATATTCAAAAGTGAGAACTCTAATTCAATATATAAACGTTAATAATAATTATTACTCATTGAGAAAAAAGTATTTATGGACAGATTAGCCATGTAATTTGTATAATTTATATATTTTTTATGTACTTTTATGGACATGCATATTGCATAGTTTTCTACTGAAAAGTAAAAACTAGGAAGAAGAAGAGAACCATTGGACTAGATGACTTTTGATGGTTTATTAACCTATAATCAATTTCTCGGTTTTTAAAGAAAGTGGATATTTAAAAATAAATCTCTTCCCACCATCGCTTCACCTACTCATCTCTATCGCCACTCCATTGCCATCGCGTCGCGCCACTGTCACTGCTCGTCCACATATTTTCTTTTTTTTCTCCTCTCCTTTTTCCCCTCCTCCTTGATCTTCTGTCCCCTTTACCCCACCATCACATATCTAACTTCTCTGATATGGAAGAACCCACATAGATATGAGAACCTCATCGCCTCTGTTGCGTCATTACGACAATGACTACCAACCAGGTTGCATGCTAATCGTTTTGGTTCACGGAGGCTAGGTGGTGCTAAATATAGGCAATGGGAGGGGATAGAGGCGTGGTGGTTGGCGCACGGTGGGATAAGGGTCGTGTGCGATGGATGGTTGTTCTAGTTTGTAAAGGCTAGACGATGCTACATCCAGGTAATGGTGGGGAGAACAAAGGCACAACGGCTGACACACGATGGGAGAAATGTCGATGCAGCTCGAACGCATGGCTAACGCACAGTGGGAAAAGAGATGTGGCGGCTCGCGACAAAATCAAGCACGACAACGTGGTTTGGCGGCGACAATTGAAGGTGAGGTTGAGTTGAGGTTGAAGGTGATCTTTTTCTAGTTTTGAAAACTTAAGTGTCAATTTTATAAATATAATAAAATGATATTATACTTCTTACTTGAAGGTAGGTGTGGAAATGAGACATACTTTGAGTTAAATAAGTTTCACTTATTTAAAAAATAAATGGCCTAGGTCTGACTTGTTACGAGATATAAGCCATTTTTGAAGGCATGTCCTGACCTTTTTAGAAGTCTGACCTGACCTGAAAACCTGTTTAAAGACATATTTCACATTAAGACCTTTAAATAGGTCACTAAGCTTTTCTCTAAGTAGGCCAACAAATTAACAAACTAATAGATATAAACATTAAATAGACTACCAAGTAAAGTCATTAAATAGGCCAAAATGTCAACTTCTAAATATTATATATTTTTAATAAAAATAATATTATATATTATATATTTTATTAAAAAATATTTTTATTATCAAACGAGTCGACTTATCAGACTTAAAAACTTTTTCATAAGCCTATGCCTGACATGTTTAACTAAAAAGACTTTCTAAAAAGTATAGACATTACATTTTTATTAAACAAGTTAGGTCGGACCATATCTAAAACAGGTCAGGCCATAAACCCCGACAAACGTTGTTGTTTATTTCCACCTCTACCTAGCTTATTTTCACCCTTCACCCTTACCAGAAGGTGTTGTATGGGTTGAAACCCTCTTCATTTTTTCTCTCTATTACTATAATTTTAGAGGTATGAATATAATAATATAATATTAAATTAGGTCTAAATATTTTCTTTTCTTTTTTTTGATTAAAAGGTCTAAATATTTTCTATACACTTCTAAACGAGTAAATAATCAATTCGATCCTTGAAAGTGTAAGGCGATATCAGCTTAGTCCCTGAATTTAGCTAAATAGCAAAAATGTCCCTGAAGTTGTAAAACGTTAATCAACTTGGTCCCTCCGTCAACCCAAGTTAGCTAACGCCGTTAACGGCGCTGATGTGGCACGTTAAGTGCCTTATTGGCACCGTTGTCACTGGCTAGGTGGTGTCCACGTGGTCAGGGACCAATTTGAAACTCTGAACCAGGGACTAAATTGATACTCGCAACAATCTTCTTCTTCTTCTTCTTTCCCCTTTCTCTCTGCTCTCTCTCTCTCTTTGCTTCCTCTGTTTGGCGCTCTCTCTAACCACCCGTCTATAGACGGGTCCTTTCTCTGCTCTCTCTCTCTCTTTGCTTCCTCTGTCTCGCGCTCTCTCTCTAACCACACGGGTGGTTAGAGAGAGAGAGCGCCAAACAGAGGAAGCAAAGAGAGAGAGGGGGCGGAGAGAGAAAGGGGAAAGAAGATGAAGAAGAAAATTGTTGCGAGTATCAATTTAGTCCCTGGTTCAGAGTTTCGAGTATCAATTTAATCCCTGGTTCAGAATTTCAAATTGGTCCCTAACCAGTGACAACGGTGCCAACAAGGCACTAAACATGCCACATCAGCGCCGTTAACGGCATCAACTAACTGAGGTTGACGGAAGGACCAAGTTGATTAACGTTTTACAACTTCAGGGACGTTTTTGCTATTTAATTAAATTCAGGGACTAAATTGATACCGCCTTAAATTTTTAGAGACCAAATTAAGTATTTACTCACTTCTAAACTATAAAGAGAAATGAGAGATATTTCTTCTCCATCAAGTTTATTTCATAATAAAAGCATTGGGACCTCTGGCTAAGAAGCTGGCTGCCACCTGAGAGCCTTTTAGGTTTTGGCGCACGACGAATTTGAAAAGGGCGTGATCCGGTGGTATCGAGGCGCGCGGTGAGGCGTGAACTCTCACGCACATCGTGCGTTCACCATGCCCACCGTATTCTACAACAATCAAAATCAGCCGAAACTATCCTAATTCCCAGGACCTTATGTATCATATGTATGTTCTTTCACATCAAACTTTTTAATAATCATTATTATATACTGAAGAATTATCTCTTTGGAGTGGAAATGGACTTTGGTATTCTGCTTTACCATTTGGATCTCTCCCTATAGCTTATTTAATCGTTAATATAATAATTTTTTTTAAATAAGTTAAAAATAACTTATTTTGATAAATTTTTCTGACAAACTTATAAAAATAAGATAAAAAAAACTTATAAAAAGATTATAAATTATTTTAATAAATTATTTGCTTAGATTTCTTATCATATATTATTTTCATAAACTTTTTATAAGTTCTTCCAAACACACCCTTAATGTATGTATTTGTGGTTTGGAATTTATTAATCTTACTCATATATCTTTATAATGGTTTCTCCTTCTTTTCAATATTTGTTTTTAATTTTTTTTTGTGTGATTGAATTACATTCTCTTTTAAATTTATTCTATTTTTAATAATTTTAAATTTATAATTATGAACTAAACTTAGGTTACATTTTTAAAAAAATCAGTTTTTTTTTATTTGTCATTTAAAAATTATAATTATTTAGGCATGTATAATATATTATCTAATTTTCTTTCCTTAATATCTTTCTTGCATCCTGCGGGTGATATAATAATAATAATAATAATAATAAGGAGGAGGAGGAGGAGGATGTGGCTAATTAGGATCCTAACAATACTAGTTAAAAAATTATAAATAAATTTTTATTATAAAGTAATGTATTTAATATATTAAAAATAATTTAAAAGTTGTACTTTCCCATGAAAACTTTATGAGTTTAATTACTATGCATTGTTAATGTAAAGTTTTTTACACTATCAATCAATCAAAAATCATGGTATGAGTAACTTTTAAGATAGTTAGGATAAGAGTCAAACATTTTAACTTATGTGGCAATTTATGATTGGTTGACTGTGTAAAAAATCTTTACACTGACGGTACATATCAATTAAATCCAAACTTTATATCTTTCAATTCTACTTTCTAGCATTTGCTAAATAATAAAATTAAATTGCCCTTTTAGTGATTAATATCTATTAAAATTTTTAAATAATAAATTCTTATAGCTTAATAGTTATTGGAGTAAAAAAAAATAGTTATTACTGTAACAACACAAAAAAAAGTAAGAAAAATAGGTGTCATTTTTTTTCCCTTTTAAATAAGAAACATCTGAGTATAAGAATCACTCATAGAAGAAAAGGTGAGTGTAATTAACTAATTACCCTGAAGTAAAAAGTGCAAGTTTAAATCCAAATGGGTTGGTTGACTTGGTTCAATGTGAGTTTTTTTTTATTTGGTGAATTCGTATATCGAGAAAACGACAAGATAAAAGTTATCATGTTCAAATAGAATTTATTATTTCAACTAAATGAATTAAATTAATGAGTCATATCAAATAATTTTTACTATCTTATTGGACCACCTAAACAGGATAAACTTTTATCCATCCATTTTCTGAATATCAAAAAATTCACATATTTATTTTGATTATTAATATGTTAGATTAAATTTGAATCTGCTGATTGGTAGAGTAAATTTCTATAAGGACTTGGTCTTCTTGTCCTTCTCAGCTTAATCTCGTCATGTTAGCCAATGCGTTAGGCAAAGTGAGGATCAGACTGTAGTTTTTTTTTTACCTTTTTTTTTTTTTGATAATTTTTTTTGAATATTTGCATTAATCATTTTTCTTAAATATACTATGCAGCTGTCACATATGAGTCCTTATGATCATCAAATGAGAAGTTTAGTCTTTTTTTTTGTTTAATGAGAAGTTTAGTCTTATTTGACGTAAAATTAACTTGAGAATTATATATTAGCATTACAATTAAGACGAAGTTCAATTTTGTTTTTATTAATTTTTCATAGTATGGGGTTTCACTTTGTTAATATCTAATCTCAGCTGCAATAATCACAATAAGAATATAATATTTTTTTTATTATATATATATATATATATATATATATTACTTGTATTTACATTTTTAGCATTTTTAATAATACCATTATATCAAAATAAAAATGATTAAGTTTAATTGTTATGGACTGTCAGTGTAAACTTTTTTACGCTATCAATCAATCAACAGTCATGATATGAATAATTTTTAAGTTAATAAAGTTAAGAGTCAAACATTTTAGCTTATACGACAATTTATGATTAGTTGTCTGTATAAAAAAATTTTTATATTATCCATGCATATCAATAAAATCCAATGATATCCAATGATTAAATAAGTATACTTTTTTTTTTTTTAAAGATTAAATCAGTATACCTAAATAAACTTCTCATCTGTAAATTATTGTGTCACACTGTAAATTCTGGTTGAAATTAATGATTTGTCCTAATCTTAAAATATGGAGAGGCTCTCCTCATTCAATACTTTTTCTATAAAAAAAAAAAAAATCAAATTTTCAACCGTCATAAATAATATACTTATTTTCAAAATGGATAAAGTCCCCCTAAAATAAGTTTGTCTCTATAGTAAACAAGTAAAAGTATTTTTATCATTGATTTAATAAAATATATAAAAATCTTAACTCACTTTATTAAATTAAGAGTGAAAACACCCTTACTTACTCACTTTAAAAATAATATCACATTAATGAAGTTTTTTCCTTTTCAAAACCATTGAGGGCATCGATTTTACAAGTGTACGGCTCATCATGTCGTCATGATCACTATAAAAACTACATTGTGAGGTAGAGATGTAAAATTAAGATGTTCATGATATGGGCCTCTACCTTACCTATCTCTCTTTCTTCGATTGAGATAAAAACTGTAGAGATATCAGATTATAAATATGTTATAAAAAAATCTAAACCAGTATTGATCTTTCTTCACAAATTCCACCATTCTCCTTTCTCCAATGTTTGGGTAATAAACAAAGGGGTCCCCTTCTTTTGTAGGGCAGATGGTCCCTAAGCCTGCAGAGTCATTAAAGGAATGTGTTGTGTCACGTGACTCATCCCACCCACATTAATATAGAAGAAAAATAAAACAATAATAAGAAGAAGAAAGGGTGGAAAAAAAGGGAAAATAATGATGAAAGATTGGTTTCTTTACCAAGCTCCTCCCCACATTCCCTGAGATATTAAGTTCATGTGAAATCATAGTCTTCTGTTTGAGCAACATGTGTACTTTGTCGGTCACGTGCAATATGGCTGGCAACCTATACATTCTTACCAAGTAATAAGAGTCTTGTTTTCTAACAAATTAATGGTCATTTGGGTTTATAAATGATAAATAGACTAAACTTAGGTGTTATTTTATGAGTGTTTACAGTATTGATTTTTTAATGATAATAGAATATGTATAATAGTTATTACATATATTATATTTTTATTAGTAAATTATTACATATATCTTCTTCTTATTAGAAAACAAAACAATATCAAAAGTACATAAAAAACTTCACGAGTTTTGTACTAATAAAAACATATTTAACTTCAATCACTGATTTGTGACCTTCGATTTGGAAACAAAACAAGCCAAGTGTACGCGCGATAGAATTTCAGGCACCGGGGGAAGATGGTGAGTGTCAGATCACTCTGAATTAACAAATAAAACGCAGTTGACTAAATATTATAATGGAACGGATTTGGTCCTTCGTTTCTCAATTCTTGGATGCTGTTAGCTATATGGATATGACCAAAAGAAATGCCCAAAGCCTTATAAATTATGTAGGAAATTAAAGATCAAAGATTTTGTGACATTCTATAAATGCTATTGCTTTCTTTCCGAGAAAAAACAAGAAGCTATTGTTTTATATCAAAATTAAAGAGTGCATATAGTATTGTTTTACAGGTGACAGGATTAGAGCGAATAGGATCATGCGGTGTGTTTTGGTCTTATTCAACGCAAGTGACTTTCTTGAAGAAGGGCATGTTGACGAATTTGTTAATTAAACTTATGTTTTTCCATAAATGTTAATTTATTTCCACTACTTGTATATTTCCACTATGTGCTCCAAAAGTGGAGCTCTCTTTGCATCTAAACGTAGTTTTCCTCCCTTTTATGGTAACTGCAATGAGGGAGAGTTGCATTTGTTTTTCCTTTTACTATAATAACAGTATGGAAGCTTGAATAAAGTCTCCCATAAACTGCCTTGAACCTTTTATCACTAAACACTGATGGTTTGCATTTTTATACTCAGGAGGGGCATTTACTCATATTACGCAATGATGAGGACAAAAGATAAATGGTCAAGTTCCAAGGCTACTAATGCATGTATGATTTGTTTTGCCAGTTCTTCTGATCTAAAAAATCAGTCTAATAAGACTATGGGTTAAAGTAATATTTTGGTCTCTATACGTGACATCGATTCTTCATTTAGTCCCTATATGTAAAAAGTTATTAAAAAGGTCCTCATACGTGCAAATATTATCCATTTGGTCCCTCCCGTTATGTTGTCGTCTTTAATGATCCGTGAACTACTACGTATAGGGACTAAATGAAGAATTTGTGTCACGTATAGGGACTAAATGAAGAATTTGTGCCATGTATAGGGACCAGATTATTACTTTAACCTAAATTATTGGGTCCCTATACGTGGCACAAATTCTTCATTTAGTCCCTATACGTAGTAGTTTACGGATCATTAAAGACGACAACATAACGGGAGGGACCAAATGGATAATATTTGCACGTATGAGGACCTTTTTAATAACTTTTTACGTATAGGAACTAAATGAAGAATCGATATCACGTATAGGGACCAAAATATTACTTTAACCTAAGACTATGTGTGTGTTTGGACAAAGATTTCACAAACACGATTTTGAATGAAATTAATTTTATAAAATTAATTCAATAAATTGAGTTTGAAGTTAAATGATTTATGTTTGATTGTTTTTATTTTAAAAGAAAATCTAATATAAAACTTAACTTAGTATAAATTTTTTTGATCCAGCGCAAAATTTACTTTCTATAATTTCTAATAGAATCATGTTTGAAGGTAAAATTATTTTATTTAATAATAAATAAATATTTATATTTTTATTAAAATCATATTTGATAGGAGTAAATTTAACTTTAGATGTCTCCACCATGAAACCTGACCAGCACTAGCAAACCTTTTCCTTTTTGGATGTGTTTTAGAGATTCGACCACAAAATCACAATAGTTGACTGGACCATGTAGTTTTTCCTTCTTAATTCGAAGTCTCCCTTTTTTTCGCTTTGTTATGAGGTCTATGAGAAAGCTCATGAAACTTGCAAGTGGCCAAAGGAAAAGACAATATTACAGAGTAAAATGTCAGAACTAAAGAAATTAGAGGATGTGGTTGTATACGGTTCTCTATGGGCTATGGTATGTGTGAACCTACATGTTATTTGAAACTTTTCCTTTTCGCCATGTCACGTTGCTAATGAATCTTCCAAGATAATCTGTCGCCTTCCGTATTCAATTTCTTATTCGTTTAGGTTCCGGTGAATTTAAAGAAGTATCTTTGACAGTCACGACTTCTGCTATATATATATATATATCAATTTTGTTCATTTTCTATTCATTTTCTATTTATCAAAAAAGTTGCACTTTGTCGCCAGCTACGATTAGATCGTTGCTCAGCAAAAGGAAAATTTATGGTTGGTTGTTATTTTATTTTATTTTTTATAATCATGATATAGGTATAAAGTATTCGTAGATTAATTTCTATCGGAAAACTTGTTGGATACATAAGGTGGGTTCTCCCCTTCCAATCAGATTTTTTTTATTTATAAGAGTTAGGATTCGAATCCCTAACCACTTGTTTAAGATATCCGAATCCCTTATCAATCAAGGTTCACTACAACATAAGTCAGTTTTAGCGACATTCAAAAAGTGTTGCGAAATTCTAAAAAAATGTCGCTTATTGACATTAGCAACATTTTAGCAAGTGTTGCACAAAATCCATGTCGCAAAAAATCTTTAATAACATTTTTTTATACCTATAGTAACATTTAATAAATGTTGCAATATATTCTTTTTGTAACATTTATTTACCATATAACAACATTTTTGTTAAATGTAGCTAAATGTTAAAAATGTCGCTAAATGTATTTTTAGTAACATTTTAAAAAATATTGCTAATTTTAAAAAAAATATTACTACTTAATTATTTGTAACATTTAAAAAATGTTACTAATTACTTTTTTGTAACATTTTAAAAAATGTTACTAATTTACCTTTTTGTAACATTTTAAAAATGTTATGATTTCCTTATTGTAACATTTTAAAAATGTTATTTATTTTAAATCTTTACTTTAAAGATATCATTAATTTTGTGACAACCAAAGCAAACACAAGAAATAACCTAAAAATAGTTCATATGTAATCAAATCAAATGAAAGTTATTCATCTCCATTCACATTTACAGTAAAATCAAGTTTTACAATAATGTCAATATTACACAAAAACTAAACTAAATTTGCCTATTGAACAATTACAACATATGGGAGCTTGTTTACTTCTCCTTTCTGACTTACTCTACAACTCATAGTTCATACATGCATCTTAATTTGCAAAGGCCGAGAATTCTCCCAAGAAAAAAGAAAAAAGAAAAGAAGAAAAGCTCAAGAGAAGCCCTTCCCAAGCTTATGAGTGGCACAATACGTTTTCCTTCATGAGCCAACGACGCTTATCCTCATATCTTTGAGATCCTCAAGCGGCAACAGTACTATCTTAAGGTATGGAACTTATAGCTCATTCGTTGGTATCGAGCTTTATCTAGAGAGAAGGGAAAAAAGTTAAAAATACAAAGGGGCTAGTGCAATTTTTTATCCTTCCTTGAAGGATGACCAACTGTAATGCAAGAATAAAAAAAAGCAGGTCCAATTTTTCACCCTTCCTTGAACAATGACCAATTGTAATGCAAGAATAAAAAACTTTGCATAGCCCATGTAACACATTTTTCTACCATTCTGACACCATTTGTATAAACTTGAGCAACCTTCCAAAGAAAGAAAGAATAAGAGGTAAATACCAAAAATTCAGAAGTAAAATGTTATATATATATATGTTGAAAGTGGTGGACTTCCTTGCTTCAAAAACCATACTGCAATACAACCACAAAACACAATCAACAAACAAATGAACAATCACAATAAAATTAACAAAATCCATCAACAAACAATCACCTAATAATAAACACGTTGACTTGTCAAGTGAGGTGAATTTCGTAGCGATTTTATAGGTATTTCCTAGCTAATTAAAAATAAAAAATAAAAAAAATCAGTTGCTAAATTGATTCCCAAACACCTGTTCTGGGGACCAATTTAGCGACCGATATTTGTCAATTTTATTATCTGGTTATAGCTCTAAAACAACATGATTTTCCTACTGTTCAAAAGTTTTCTCTTTTTGTTTCCCCATTTCTTTTAAGCAAGAATAATGGCATTAAGCCAAAAAGCAAAATTAGTGCTTACTTCTCTTTTGAATTCAGACAAGGTAGCACCTAAAAAATCCTGATTCAAAAATTTCTTGAAAGCAACCTCTTGATATTTCAACAGCAGATCAGCAGTCATAAAATCAAAGACTAGAACTCCTAACCTTTTGGGTAAAAACTTTTGAAATTAAACAAGCATAGAGAAACGATTTTGAGAATTTACTAGTCTAGTAAGAAATTGTAAGCTTTTTCAACTTTTTCTTCTTTTCCCTTTCTTCAGATTTCCATGGAATTTAACAAGGGAATGCTATAACTAAAAAACTAACAATCCCAACATAGTTATACTTCTATATTCATTTTTTTTATAGAAATTAATTGTATTAACCATCTCATCTCACTCCAATTGAACAAAGAACCATTAGGCTACATAACATGTAACACTTCATGAAGAAGGGTCTCCAAATGATCTGAACAAGCCAACTATTTAGTAATTTTATTTCCAACAGAATCATATAGACAGAAGTACAAAATTGGCAACACTTAGAATAACAGAATACAAAATAAAATGATAAACATTTTCCAGTTCAATCTACAGCAATAGTCTTCCCAGACAATTATATAAAGGAATTATAGTACTCACTGTGCCATTCCAGTCGGCATGGTATACCTCGCCATATGAACCTATTTGAAAAAAACAACACGAATTAAAAAAAAAACACGAATTAAACAACACGAATTAATGAACCTGGTCGTTGATTACGTAGATGGGTAGACCACCCCCTCATAAGCCGGTTTTTGAGGGGACCATTCGGATGCCTGAATTCTTAACATAAAAATTATTCAGACACTGATGGCTGCAAATAACGTAAGAAAACCACTGTTAAAATTTCCATAATTTCAAAAATCCCTTAACATAGGATGGAACTCCTCAATCAAAACAAATCTAAGCCCTTACATAGATTCAAGTTTGAACTAAAGAAACTGAAAAACATACCAAATAAAAGACAATAGTAACATGGAATTTAACACTGGCAGAAAAAGATAGAAGAAAATTGTGCTTATGCTGATTCACCAGATTCAGATTAAGGAAAATCCAAGAACCTTATCATAAAGTGTAACTGTTCAAGAACCAGATTCAGATTACCTTATAGCAAGGATTGAATCTTTCACCACTATTTGACATGCATAAGGTGTTTTATCCATTCCATTTTCTTGCCTTACAATCTCATGGTTCTGCAAAAAGAAAAGGAAGATTAAGATTAAGAAATTTCGGAGATCGAAAATATCGAAACTCACCTTCGAAGAGAGAGAGAGAGCAAATCGGAGAGACAGAGGTGCAGATCAGAGAGATGCAAATTGGAGAGGGTGAGAGCTTCAGATCGGAGACAAAGTGCGGTTGTGGAAGAGCGAGAGAGAAACGAATTGGGATTCTAGGGTTCAGAAGAAAACCAATGAGAGAGTGAGAACGAGTTCGGAAGAAGAGTGAAGAGAGTGAGAAAGTTTCAGAATGTTAATGTGTTTTTTAGAGTGTGTAGCGAGAGTGATTTGTGAATCGTGAAAGTGGGTGGTAGTGTTTTAGTAATTAGTCCAAAAGAAAAAAAAAAAAAGTTAACATGATTTAGTAACATTTTATTTAATAAATGTTATCAAAATACTACTTTATTATCATTCGGTAACATTTTATTAAATGTTACCCGATAAGTGTTGCTAAAGCCATATAATGTAGTAGTGGTTATGGTAGGTTGTTATGGGTTTAAAAATAGAGGTGAATAATTTATAGATCAGTTTTATTTATAGTTGTATTGAAAGTTCATTAAAAAAGTTTACTTGTGTTTTTAGCTTATACCAAACAGACCTTTAGAGCAATTTTTTTGATTATTTGAAGAAATTAAGACAGAAAAACAATTGTAGTTAGCAGGACCTATTATTATTTATATAGAATCCAAAAATTTTGCTTTTGTATTTTTATTTCTCTCCTAACATGACCATTCTCATGAAAATGAATATCAAGAAAAGAACCTAGTCTAATTTATTAAGAGAAATTATACAGAAGATAGTAAGCTGTTACTTATATTGATTTCTATTGCAGATAAATAATTTTTCAGATAAACATTTTAAGATGATCTATTTTATTTGGATTGTGTAAAAATCATTTATATATAATAAATTACAAAAAATATATAAATTTATTTCTATAATTTAATATTTGTTTGATAATTAATTTTACAGTAATGAAATAAGAAGAATATTATTGATTTTAAAATAATTTAACTATTTTTTCAATACGATTCAAACTTTTAATTTCTCAAAAATAATTTTTTTCTCATAAAAAAAATAAATTTTACAATTTAATCAATTAATCTAAATATAAATATAACTTTTATCGATGCTTTACTCAAACACTCTTTTAGCCGTGGTGTTTGATAGACCAAGGCTTAGATGATGCAGAAATAGCTTTAGAGGTTGTGACGTGAGATGGCCCATAATAATGAGGCCTGTACTATGTTTCTCGGACACTCCTAGCTAGTGCTTTGCTACGGATATTCTCGAAATTATTACCGACATTCTCATCCTCATGAATAGTATATTTATCAAAATACTTTCATAAAAAAATTCTTAAAACTCAATATTTTTTTAACCTCTCATTCTTATCTTCGCAGATTACCAATTTCAGAGAATTGATAATTTTTTTCTGGAATCTCGCAAATAAATATAACATTTTCGCAAATATCTTCTTCACTTGCAATTTAGGTAATTACGAAATATTTGATTGATTTGTGCTGTCACAAATAAGGTATTTGCAAGTGTGAAATTTTTTTTTCACTCGCAAATACCTTTTTTGCGAGTGGAGAAAATTTTTTCACACTCGCAAATACCTTATTTGCGAAATCATCAAGTACTCGCAAATAAGGTATTTGCGAGTGAAGAAAATTTTTCTTCACTCGCAAAAGGTTTTAACGAGTGTGTAATTTTTTTAAAATTGCACAGTCGCAAATATAATATTTGTGAGTACTTGCTTTACTCGCAAATATCATATTTACAAGTGAGCAATTGTCAAAAAATAACTCTCGCAAATACTATATTTACGAGAGTGCAAATATTTTTTCCACTCTCAAATAAAGCCAAATGACAAAAAAAAATTATAAGGAATATTTTGATAAATATATTATTCATGTGGAGTGTTCTTAATAATTTCAGGGGGTGCTATTAGCAAAACCCTCCTAACTATCTATATATTGCTATTAGATCATGTCATGTGCCCACTGCTACAACCGAGTTACTGACTTCCCGACTCAGAACACAAACCAACTGTTTCTAGCAAACTTTTAGTTCAGCCCAAAATAACAAAACCATGCAAAACATTTATTTTAATGACTCAAAAAAAATTGAAGACTTTTAAAATGACACACAAAAAGGAGTTTTACACTCACATTCAAAGATAGTTTGACAAGTTAGTATTATTGCTATTTTACTCTCTTAATTATTAAATTTAGAAGAATGTTAACAAGTAACAAATGTCCTTAAAATTTTTAATGAATAAGAAAAGAAGTTTTGCATGAGAAAATTGTGTATTTAATATATTGAAAAAGTGTTAGCGTATGTTTGGTAAAGCTTCTGAAAATCATGATAATGTCAAAATCACGGCACTAGTGGCATTTTCGATTTTTTTTAAGCAAATAAGAAGCTCCAAATTGAAGCTTTCACCTCCCGATCAAATGGACGTGCATGATTTCTCCACTTCTAAAAGTTGTACCAAATAGGTACTTAGTTTCTCAATACAAACTAACCAGTGTCAACGTTTATAACCCAAAACACCAATTAAAACGTTAAATAAAACTTGCTGGTTTTACTTTCGGAAAACGATTCATTTTATATATCTTATTAAGTCCTTAAAGTCGTGATAAATTTTTTTTCTTGTTTAACAAACATAAAAACCATAACTTAGTATAATAAACAGAGTACTCATATATATATATATACATCATCAACTAAAATTATGGACAACATGTCCTTTTCTAAAAGAACTATAAAAGATAAACTGCTAAAAAGCTAAAAACTAGGCAGCGACAGCCTGGAACCATATCTCTAAAACTCATGGCCATCAGTAGCCGTCAACAGACTATCCAAAAACCGCTGCCTCAAAATAAAAGTCTACACCCTAAGCTGGTTAGACTAATGGAAGCCATTGGACAATCCTCCAAATGAATGTCCAATACTAGAACCAGGAGAAGAACCCTGGGAACCTACGTTCCCGTTCTCCTGTGGATGAGGCTCGGGAGCATCCACGGGGTGATACTCCGGGTCCTCCTGAGGATCCTCCTCAGGGTCTTCCTCCTCCTCTTCCTCTTCCTCCCCATCCTCCACTATCTGCTCGCCCGCTATCGAAACAAAAGGCGGGGGAGGTGTCTGTGGTGGCTGCTGCTGCGGGGGCTGTGCAGCGAGGACGTGATGCTTGACCAGTCCCTGCTACATAAGAGCCTGCAACATCACCCAAATGGGAGGTAGAGGTACCTGGACGGTCTCCACAGTGTGGGTACTCTCGCGAGGTCCCGTCTCCGTTGTCCCTCTCACGGTGCAAACTGATCCTTTGTACGCTGCGCTCTCCACTCCAGGGTGAATGACCCACGCAGCTGGGTCTGCCCTCCGATCAAAAACTAGGGAGCGTATCCCCGAGTGCGCGAGCTGACCTGGTATCGGCTCCATCTGTAAACAGGATATAATATATATATACCAAAAAGATAGACCAGTCCAGAAAATGTGCAAGAGTGAGAAACCAATATATGAATCCAAAAGCGACAACTATATGCCCAATCCAAACAGCAGATTCATATAATATAACTCGCAAAAATAATATCATACATCACATAGTGCAACATATCTAGTCATGTACTAACAGCAGTAAATGCACAAAGGCTTCGTACCCCACAATCAACGTTATTCTCTAAACCTATGCATGGCACTCCCATATATCTCAAATAATATTCAATCTAGATTTCCAGAAACCCCATCATCATAAACACGAGTTGATCAGACTCAATGTCATTGCCCCGCATGCAACAATGACAAACGCCAGAATTAAAATTCGCAAAACGTGAGCACGTAACCTCCCAGGAAATAATACATGGGGGCGCATGTCAGCGGTACTCACGATGTATAAGTCATACTATATTGTCCTCTTCACTGGGCACAATACGCTCTCCCTGTCACATATGCCATCATTGTCCGTCAAGGCACAATGTTACATAATGACAATAAGTCATCTCAGGTTCCCCTTGCTTATCAAGGTCCCCCGTTTCACGCCATGTCTGCCTAACACACAAATGCAAGAGAAACTATTTAATTCCCGATAATTGATCTTTGTCGTATCAATATTTCCTTGTTGTAGCATCAACGCTAACAACCCCCACAATGTCTTAGACTATTTAAGCCTCAAAACATTTTCTCAAAACAGGACATTTAGTCCAAAACAACTCAAATCCAAACATCCCTAACCGATGCACCAGTCTAGAATTTTGGATTCAAGATCATAAAAACATCCTCAAGCTTACAGGACCACAAAGAACGTCCCTAAGTCGACAGGACCATAACTAACACGGATCCTTGATCCATGTGTTTTTGCAGAACCCTAGAACCTCGACGTCTCGGTTTCTAGTTTCTAAGCTTTAAAACCACATTTCTTGAAAACTCAAAAACCAAAAACCCAAATCTCCGACACTTATACAAAGTCCTCGGGATCGGTTTTCCATAAAACAAAACGTAGTCCAAAGACTATTTCTTTTTCTTTCGTTGTTTTTTGATAAAACACAAACCTTAAAACAAAGTTTGTAAAAACCCTTTTTCTTGGATAAAATCAATAAATTTTGGAAATCACGTTTCTCAAACGCTTTTGCTCAAACGGTTAATTTTATAAGTTGTAAAAACTAATAAAGGTTTCTAACGCCTTATTTAATTTAAAAACATCGTTTTTCATTATTAAAACCATATTTTCACAACTTTGCTCTTTTAAGTTGATTTTCCTTAAAAGCAGCTGTTCATTATATTTTATTTCAAAAGAGATAATTATTTATTTTCTCTTAAATTAAATCGAGAAACAATAAAACATATTTATTTCCTCAATTTCACATTTCAGACTTTTAAAGCTTTTAAGTTACATGATGTCGGATCCTAATCGAAATTAGGTCCTCTAACGCCTTAAATCCCACAGCAGGGCACGCGATACATCCATACAATTATTTAACAGTTATAACATGTATCCAAATATGTCAGCAGTTATGTCATGCATAGTCAAATCAACAATAGTAAATAAAACAATCACCCAATAATCAGATACAGAACATTTAATTACAATACAAACACCGATGCAATACATAGCTGTCGGAAATGGAATTCCTCGGGTTTGTCCCCTTACCTCCTGTAGTCTCAAGGTAAGCTGTGAACACCCGATTAATCTGACAACTGACTCAGCTGGCTGCCGATCACTACATACACACAATCCATAAAGGCATTAACTCAAAAAGACAAAGATTTTTTCTACTGCAACACCCCTAGGGTTCGGCCCTATCACATTAAAAATAGCTAGGGAGCTCCAAAAATTCTCATTTCTTGGAGAACACCCTAACTAAGTGTGATAACCTTAGATATCAATTTAAAACATCAAAAGCCAACCAAAGACCCTACCCTACTCACTAGGGGGTTTCGGCCTCTCTCTTGAAAATATAGCTAGAGAGATTTCTTAGCTCTAAGCTCTTGGACCATACAAGTATGTCATGAACCTAGGCCATAGAAATTTGGTTTGGTATTGAAATGATTTTCCTATAATTTTTCATGGATTTTTGAAGATTTTAGGGACAAAACCCTAACATCTATGATCATGAAAAATTGAGGAGAGAAAGGAGAGATTGGGAGAGATAGAGATGAGGTTCTACCTCCTATGATGATCTACTCCAAGTTTGGTGAAGATTGCTTCAAGAAATTTCAAGCTTAAAGCCTCCAATAATGGAGTTTTGATGAAAAGAATGAAGAAAGGAGAGAAATGGAGAAGATGAGGGTTTTGGGAGAGAGGGAGTTGCCGAGAAAGGTGAGGGAGGATAAGGGTGAAGATGGATATTTATGTTAAAGACTTAAGACTTAAGTAATAGGTAAAAACGTAGTTAGTAATAAAAATTAACTAAGGGCAATTTGGTCAATTCACGTCCCGACATTTTGAAATCATCACGACCCTGGTATGAGACCTCAAATAACTTGGCACAGTTCTGGCATGAAAATTATCCGTTCGTGGGTATCGAAAAACCTTAAGATAGCTCGAATCGTCTTCCTGATTGATTATTGGTTCGAATATAATATATTATTTTTATTTTTGGACGTCAGGACGCATTTTAGCAAAAAGATAGAGGAACAAATTCTAAGACTAATGGTCTCGTCCGTTAGTCAAGATTAGATTTTGATAGTTGTAAAACACTATCATCCGTAAGACGTAGATCGGGCTTCGGTTGAGTTTTCGGCCCAAAACTTAACCGTAGGCTCCTACGATTATATGAAACATGAATATGATTTTAGTTTTCCCAAAATCATTTTCTAAGGCATAGATAAAAATATAAACTCATTAATTGAGTTTATCGTTCTTAGAAAGCACGAAAAAATCGGGGCGTTACGGTCATATTGAAGATAAGTTTGAAACTTCTACAAGTTTCAATTTTTTTCCTTTTCGCCAAGCACCACCACTTCCACTTAGCCAAAAGGTTAACTATTCTAAAAATAATATACTTCCACATATTTTCATAGTCATTAAAAAAGGTTACAAAAAAAACATTTCAAACGAGGTTTAATTACTTCGTAAGTCTCCGAACTATTTGAGAATTTTTAAATAGGTCCCTAAATTAAAAAAATTGTATTTGGGTCCCTGAACTTTGATATGCTTTGTAATTGGATCCCTGTACTTTAAACGTTTGTAATCGGGTTTCTGAACTTGTTAATAGTTTATAATTATGTCCCTGGGAGATGAGGCATTTTTAAAATCTTTGTTATTTGTGGTGACTTAATGGTTCTATTAACCTTCAAAACCAATAAGAAATCTCGAAAGAGATTTATACGGTGTTTTAATTTCAAAGTTCTTCTTCTACCCCAGGGACCTAATTACAAATTATTTACAAATTCAGTGACCCAATTACAAACGTTTAAAGTACAGGGATCTAGTTACAAATGAAATAGACAGATGCAAACACTAGAAGGGGGATTGAATGGTGTTTGCCAAATTTATGCGAAATTTAGAAACTTTTTCGCAAGCACAGACGGGTTATAATAGACGAGTAAATACAATCAGGTCAATCAGACTGATAACTCGTCTGAATGTTTTCACCGAAAACACACAATCATGCAAGATAAGAAAAGTTTTGATAAACACAATTATAAACCCCTTTAGTTAGATGATAGTTAAGACAAATAATCAAACTAAAGAGTTAAGGGAAAGAGAGATCACTCAGCAGGTTTTATCCTGCTCACCCTTTAACAATGAGGTTACGTCCAGTCCTTGGCAGCACCAAGTTTTCTCACTATAACTGATTTAGGTTACGGGACAGACAAGTATTGTTTTCACACCTAGCCTCTCCAGGCTCCAGACAAGTATTGTTTTCACACCTAGCCTCTCCAGGCTCAGACGGGTTTGTTTGAGAGAAGTTGTAAAAAGATTACAATTTGCAAGTCTTTCACAAGCACTCAGACGAGTGTATTAAATGTGAAGATCTAAAAGACTGCGTAATAACTTCAAATGATTGAAGAATAAATAATGAAAGAATGAAGATATAAATGCACAGAGTAATTGCTCTTGATTGATTTGATCGTTCTCTTGTCTACTTGGATCTTCGAAGTCTTCTTCATTAAATAGGCTTCAAGATTTTAAAGCCGTTAGACACAAACTCTGAAGGCTTGGCTTCTTGTAGATCTTCAATAAATGCAATAGAGTCGTTCTGATCAGCCATTAAAGCATAGGGAATTTGCTTGTTCTCTCTCATCAGAGTGATACAGACTTCTGATATACCTTTGGTCTCAGCAGGTCTATATACGTGCTTTTTGTTTGCAGAGGGAAGACTTTCCCTTTTCCCTTTTGGTGTAAGATGCAATTGTGTTCAGACAAAGCACTTTGTTGAAGTTCCTTATCAGAGTCGAGACAGCTTTCATCCAATGTATTCTTTAACGTTAGTCATTAGACGGATGAGTGACTTCATTAGACGGGTTGACTCTTTAACACAGAGATGACGTCAGTTGCAAAGTCTTTTAGATGGGTGAGTCTTCCTTTGATCAGATGGTTGAAGACTTCATTAGACGGGTGAACTTCTCTTAGTTCAGACGAGTGAACTTATCTCAGTTCAGACGAGTGAACTTTAGTTAGTTCAGACGTGTGAACTTAAGTTAGTTCAGACGGGTGAACTTATCTAAGTTCAGACGAGTGAACAGTTCATATAGACGCTTAATGTTTTAATCTCATCAAAACTAAAGTAAATGCACATCAGACATTTGGAGACTCAACAACAAAGTATTTAGAAGTTCCGGGACCCAATTATAATTTTTTTTAGTTTAGAGACCTATTTAAAAATTCTCAAATAGTTCGGGGACCAACAAAGTAATTAAACCTTTAAACAAATAACTTCATATCATTTTTCATAATTTATTATGTAAAAGTTATTTTTTTTGCATCATCCAAAAGAAATAGATTATCTTAAAATCGTTTTTCAACAAACAGATCAAAACAAAACAGATTCTAATTATAATCGATTATCATAATAATCGATTATATAAATAATCGATTATTGATATAATCTATTTTTTTCACATTTTCTAAACAAATTCTTTATTCTATCTTCTTTACTATTGGATGATAAGATAAACATTATTTATTTTTAGTCTTAGTTTTCGTTTCTTTATTCACAGTACCAAAAATAAGTTTAAAAAATTGTAAATATTAAAAATAAAATACAAGTCTTTACTTCACAAATTCACCCTGGAATTTTTACTTGGCAGTAACTTAATTTCACGCTATATTCTTTCTCAGTGATTAACATTTGACATATGACGTTTGACATTTTTAACTTATCCTTTTTCACATTTTAAATTCAGTTTTTAAATTTAATTTTATATATATATATATATATATATATATATATTTTTTTTTTAATTTTGAATGTTTTATCACTTTTTATCTATATTTTTTTTTTAAATTGAGCCGGATTTTTTAAAAAAAAAACATGTAAATTTTAATATACCGATGCTCCCTATGAAAGGTACATCTTTTAACATGAAAAAGTGATATTTTTATCATGATACCGTCAATAGAATTTACCAGAATTGCCATGATTTGGTGATTTGATACGTGAGTTTTTTTTTTTTTAAAAAAATAATGGAAAATATAAGATATTGTTTTTTTAATAAAAAAATGTACCCATTTAATCCGCTTTTTCCTTAACAAATGTCCAATTGTTCTATAAAATTTCCTTTAAATATTGAGTTTGTTTATAAAGTGAGTAAATAAAAATTTATACATTGGTTTGGTCGGAAAAAAAAAATTCTCTATAATGAGTTTGTCTCTAAAACAAGTAAGTAATGAGTGTATTCATTTTTGATTTGATAAAATATACTGAAATTTTAACCCATTAAATGATCTAAGGATAAATACATCTTTACTCAGTCATTTCAAAGACATGTTCACCTTACCTTGAAGTCATAAAATGATCTAATAATAAATATATCATTATTTACTCATTTTAGAGAAGTTTCTTTCAATATTGTTACAGTTAGATGGATGATTTGGTTTAACTTGTAAGAATATTCCTTCATCCTAAATTTCTTCCTTCACAAAAAATATTAATTTGAATGGGGTCAAGATATTTTTGAACACAAAAAGTAAATATGTTAAAAATATTTTTTTTTTAATCAAAAGGCAATTGTTTCTTCCTTTATATAAGTAGGATCATATTCCACACTATAGATGCTTTTCCTTTTGATAAAAGATTAAGATTTAAGCACCAAAAAGAAATTAAGATTTAATTGGTTTCCCAAGATATCCACGCACGCAACTGTGGAGACTAATTTTTCGAATTACTAGACGACATTGAATGGTTGATATCTCTTAATCAGGTTTTCTCTATACATAAGTACCAGAGATCGAATCTTTGATCATTTGCTTAATGGGTCCGAATCCATTGATACTCGGACCAACCACATGTTAGTAGATTTAATTGGTTTGATTACATTATCAATCAATAATAAATTATCACATCATAAAAAATAATTGACTCTTTTCATAATTACATTAAAAATCAAATATAATGATTTATAATTAATTGATAATTTACACATGGTATCAAAAGTTGAACTCAAAAGATTATGCATATGTTTATTAAAAAAAAAAAAGTTGTTTCATATTCTTTTTTTTTTTTTTTTTTTTACTGGGGTTGCACATTCTTAGGGACTGAGTTTGTTTTTTTTATTTCTTGAATTGATTATGGATAGAGTTTTATGAATTTATATCGCATATCCTCTCATGATCTTTTTATCGTTTTTAACTTTTTATAACAGACATATCATATTTTTTTCTCTTATAGTTTAATAACTTTTATCATTACCAGATATAAAAAGGGAGGATCATCCGAATATCCGATCATATGTTTAACTATAAATAATAATAATAATAATAATAATAATTAATAGTAATAATAATAAGTAAAATTCCCTTTGATACATGGATTTTATTAATGGTACTTGTCAATGAATTAAAAATAATAAATTTCTAAATAAAAAGTGAAACTTTTAAGTTTTCTATTCATTAAATATTTTAATTATTATTTAATGCTTAATATTTTTTACTTATTTAATAAATATATTGAGAAGATTGTTAGACAAATCCTAAAAATATAAACGCATAATTGACTGAAAATTAAATTCTTCTTTTTGTTGTCTTTTAACTTTTTATATACAACATCACCTAAAAAAAACTTTCTCCATTTTATATGAGTTTAATTTTTATATACCGATAGTGTAAAGTGTTTTACACTGTCAATCAATCACCAATCATGATATAGATGACTTTTAAAGTAATTATGATAATAGTCAAACAAATGTGCTGATGTGATAATTTATGATTGGATGTTTGTGTAAAAAAGCTTTATACTGTCATTGTATAGAAATTAAACTATTGTGAAAACTAACCAAATAGAATTTGTCATGAAATCTTGTAGCAAAAAAAAAAAAAGATTTTGTCATGAAATCTTGTCATCATTGTAAACCAAAAAACAATTTACTACAAATTTGTGTTTGTTTTTGGTACAAAGTTCCCAAAAAATTTATATGGAAAAATGAGGATAGAAGTGGTAAAAAAACAAGGATTAGGACCTAGGAATCATTGGGAAGAAAGGACACTATCGGGTATTTAAATTTTAATATCTATAATTTAAGATTGAGATAATTTACCAAAAAAAAGATTATGTCAAAAAGTATCTTAATTGAAATAATTTACCAATATCTAAATTGAAACTGTACCTATCAATCCAAATTAAAACAGAATTGAAACATAATAAAATACTAAAACAGTGTTGACCCTTCTCGTTAATTAATTATAATACTAATTTTTTATTTTATAACATTATCAATAATTAATAATCAATAAGAAGCGTTAATAAATAGTGATGAGTGCCAATAATAATAATAATTCATCGTATGCGGGGCACACCATATTTTAAGGAACACCCGCGCTTCTCTATGCTCTCTGTGTGACCACTGACACTTACCATTGCAGCATTGCTTCCTCTTCTTCTTCTTTAATGGTGATGAGATGACCACATTCACAGCCTCTGCATTGCTCGCTTTGAATCTTGTTTTAAAAGCCGAAACCTTTGATTCTTAGACACGCTACAAGGTTCCTACTCGTCTTCATGCACTGGCTCTTCGTTTTTTTTTCTTCCTGTTCTTGTTGTTTTGTGCGTTTAAAAAGTCAACTTATTAATATATAGTTTCTCTTCTTCTGCACTGTTTTATCGTGATTATCAATCTCTCTAATTTTTTGTGAATTGTGGGGTTGGGTTCTTGGGGATGTTTCTGGCTTGCATGCAGCTTTCTTGTGGCGGTTTTGATCGTGTTTTCAAGGTTTCCTTGCTTTGGTAAATACTTTTTTTTTTCTTATCATTGAACAGCGTGAATTTGGTTGTTTTCTGATAGCTTTTTTTTTTTTTTTTTCTTAATTCATTTATTATTTTTGAAAAGGGAAATGCTAAGCAGACACTCTTAAAGAATCAAAGATAAAAAAATTCTATTTAGAAAATGAAGTATTAAATACATTAAAAATTGAAAAATTATTATTTAAAATAAAAACTTTTTATATATTGATTCGTTCAAAGCATTGCTTAGCAAAAACCTTTTGAAAATTCGGATAGTTAACAGAAATTTTGTTGGCCATGTTCTAATCAGTTTTTATATAAACATATATATGTTTCTTGCTTTATGTATTTAATAACAATTTTTCTGCTGAAAAATTGATTATTTTTCTTATTTTATTATTGTCCCCCAGTTGTTGGAATTTGTTTTGGGATTTGAGGTTGTCAAATTTGAGTGTTCAAGATGCACTTGAAAGGTGGTGGTGTTAGGAAACCAAAGATGGGACCGGAAGCTGAACCTATGGATTCAAAGATGAAGGATAGTGGAAATCTATGCAGTAAAGATATGATTTTCAGAGCTGATAAAATTGATCTGAAGAGTTTGGATGCTGTGCTAGAAAAGCACTTGAGCAGGGCTTTGTCCAGAAGCCTTGAGGCAAAAAGGCCTAAAGAAGAATGGGAGATTGATTTGGCCAAATTGGATTTACGATATGTTGTAGCTAATGGGGCCTATGGTACTGTCTACAGGGGCACCTATGACAGCCAAGATGTTGCAGGTATTTTTGCACTTTATTTTTTTGCATTTGTTGCTGAAAAAAATTAACAAAAAGATAGTAGTAGGTTCTGTATTCTCTCAACGTTTACTTTGAGGCTGGATCTTAAATGTTTTATTGGGTTAATCAATTATCCTGTTTGTGCTCCCATATACATCACACCTATAGTCTTAGTCTTATTGCTTGAATATGTATGTCCATAGAAAGAGATTCTCACTGTATTGTCATGTTGAATTTTCTAGTGAAAGTGTTGGATTGGGGTGAGGATGGTGTAGCCACTACTGCTGAAACGGCTGCTTTACGCGCATCATTTCGGCAGGAGGTTACTGTTTGGCACAAACTTAATCATCCAAATGTCACAAATGTAAAAACTTGTCTTCACTTTCATGAGAGTATTTAAATTCATGATTAGTGCGTGATACTTGGGGAAGTCTGCATGCTTGGTTTTGTCCTTTCCTTTCTTGTAAGGAAAAAAAATCATAACTCAGTTTTGTAATTGTTCACATTCATTCTTGCAACAGTTTGTTGGAGCCTCAATGGGCACATCAAATCTTAAGTTTCCCTTGCAAGTTGGTGGTCAACAGTCCTTTCCTTCCCAGGCATGTTGCGTTGTTGTTGAGTTTCTTACTGGTGGGACACTAAAACAATATCTATTTAAAAATAGGCGGAAGAAGCTTCCTTATAAAGTTGTAATTCAGCTTGCTTTGGATCTGGCTAGGGGGTGAGTCTCATTTTCCTTACCATTACAATTGCTGCTATTGGTAATCTTTTTAGCTAAATTACAATATATATTTTTTTCTCTGCAGCCTTAGTTATCTACATTCCAAGAAGATTGTTCATCGTGATGTGAAAACAGATAATTTGTTGTTAGATACTGACCGCAATTTGAAAATAGCTGATTTTGGAGTTGCTCGTGTTGAGGCTTTGAATCTAAGTGATATGACAGGTGAAACTGGAACCCTTGGATATATGGCACCAGAGGTAATTGTGTGATTCATTGGATAGCTGAATATGGAAGTTTTATTTTTATTGAATCAAGTATATCATTACATGTGTGAGATAGGAATTTCCATTCCAATAGTTTGCTTTAATCCTGACATTATATACTATGTGTAGGTTCTAGATGGAAAGCCTTATGACAGAAGATGTGATGTCTACAGCTTCGGCATTTGCTTGTGGGAAATTTATTGCTGTGATATGCCTTATCCAACTCGAAGTTTTGCCAGTGTATCATCTGCAGTTTCTCATCTGGTCAGTTCATATAATGAACTTTTCAGTCTATACCCTCCTATTCTTCTCCCGTGAGCATTTTAAAATTCCTGTTGTCTTGTCTCGGCGTGATTAGTCATTTACTCAGAATGTATATATCCCATAGTAAACTCTTAGCTATTATTATGACCACAAGAATTGAAAATCTCTTTGATCTACTTTCTTTTGGGTGTTAAAAGTGCATCAGAATTGAGAGTGATCGTAATGTCACATGATATTGATGTTTTCTTGCATGTATGGTATCTGAATGGTTCCAATGTCACTTTTTTCCAATGTTGATGGTTAATTTTTTAACTGCAATACTTTCTTGGTTTTGTGCAATTATGATTACTTTTGCGTTTGTGTAAAGCTTCCATTTCTTCTCTTTGATTTGATGACACTTTTTTAATCTTAATATTCACAATAATAGAATAACCCTGATATACTTCTGCTATTTCCTGTCAGTAATAAATTATCTATTTGTTTCTAAATGATCATGTGTATATCTTGATACAAATGGTCTACAATGGTTAAACTATGATTTTGAAACTCTCATTTATACATGTCAAGGAGTGCATAAAAATAAAGTCAGATTGTGGATTAGGCCAGACCATTAAATATAATGAATGATGTTTCAGTCTATCTATAAATTGGCATCGGAAGTGGTTTTATTTTACTGAACATATTTATATTTATTGGTATCTTTGAGTTCTTTAGTTATAATGATATGTCAAAGCATCTAAGTAGTATCACAAGATTGTTTGTTTTTAGTATCTCATTTCCTTCAATGACATCTATTTTGGTCGAATATTTTGTTCTGAATGTGCATCCTTCTACATATCATCTTTTGCTAATTGAATGTTTACCTATGTTACATGCATTTAATTATATTTGCACGTACTCTTGCACAGAATTTACGGCCTGAGATTCCTAGATGTTGTCCAAGTGCCTTGGCAAATATCATGCGAAAATGTTGGGATGCAAAACCAGGTAGGCGTCCAGAAATGCATGAGGTGGTGAAAATGTTAGAAGCAATTGATACAAGCAAAGGAGGTGGAATGATACCGGAAGATCAGACTCCATTTTGTTTTTGTTTTGGACGTGCACGTGGTCCTTGAGTATACATATTCAATCTTTGATGAGTAATGTGTATATGGGGAGGCCATTGCCTATAGAAACCTGGATATAAGGTGCAGCTTGCAATTGTTATTTTATAGGTTGCTGATAAACTTTACTTTCTTGATAGTAGGCTTGATTGTGAAAATAAAAGGGATTTTCTTTTATCATTTTCAATTTTTAGCTGAAGAATGTGATTGATTGCTTTATAGATATTTGTTAAGTACTGAAAACTCGATTCTAATGCGCATGAAGGAAAAGTTTCCATCATTAGTTGTGTTTAGTTTTTGTGTGCACGATGTTATTGCATTAGCATTCCTTAGGGTCTGTTTCTTTTAGACTCTACAAAGGCAAAATCATGTTGGGAGAAAACTCCTCACATAATTTTCAAAATAATTGTCTCAAAAAACGTTACTTTCACGTTTGCGTTGGAAATAATCTAAACCAAACGGATACTTAGTCGGTTAGACGGATTTAATCTCATTTAGACATGTATAATGTGCTTGGTTGAATTGAAAGTGAGGAGTAAAAACTGAGTTTTAAAAATAAGAAGAGCAAATGATATTTGGTGATGTACGAGCGAAAGAAAAGGGACTGAAATGGAGCAATTACTGTTCTGTTATCCTCGTTAAGCATATATTTTTTAATCCAGTGTGATATAAAAATGCAACACAAAGACTTGAAGAAGAAAGTTTTGAATCAAAGCGTTTTTTATGTTCTATATATTCTCCCTTGGGGATCAGCAAGTAGAAGTTGAAAATTTTCAATATATTTTTATTACGGTTAAATATGTTTCTAGTCCCTAGAAAATGAGCGAATTTTGGTTTTAATCCCTGTAAAAAAAATTCTTTGGTTTTAATCCCTCTAAAATATGAAATTACTAATTTTGATCCCTATAAAATGAGAAAATTTTGGTTTGGATCCTTGTAAATTATTTTCCTTTGGTTTTAATCCCTCTAAAATTTAATATCACCGTTTTTAATCCATAGCATTTATTTTAGGATAAATAAATATAATTCATTTTAGGGTTCAAGGAAGATTTTAGGGGAGTCATATGCTAACATGACATCACAGAGGTCATTGGGTGTTACTTGAGATGACCATATGACCTTCTGTTAGACACATAAGTAGTTAATGGATGTCAAATGATAGTACAGAAGGGTTTACTAAGTGTTATCGTTGTGAGGAAATTTTGGTGTTTAGCCGTTTCATCGGCTAATTCGCATAGTTGATAATGATTCTCCTTTTGTGTTCAAGCGATTACGCTGAGAAAGAGACTCTGTTTCTCAGCTGCGGATTCTTAGACTACTCCAAAGAGCATCTAGTGTAGAAGGTGAAGCTAGAAAAAAAAAACTAAGGTTGTATGGAAAGTAAATGATAAAAGCGATAAAAGAAGGAAAATGATAGAGCAAAGGAAAGATAAAAATAAATATAAATGAGTTTGATTAAGTGTTCGTGTGTATAAACAATCTGTACAGCTAGTATTTATAGACTTAGACTATTAAGAAACATATACTAGCACTATTTGTCACGTTCTTAACCCACTAACTCTTATTTTACATCATATAAGACCATGGCTAACAATAAAAATATAGGTAACTACCCAATCGGCTAAGTTAGAACCTAAAAAGCACTTGATCAGCTAATTTATTAACTGCCCCATCAGCTGACCACGTCCTCCATAACCCTATTTTTAAGGAAATAGGCCTTCATGCACGTTCTTGACTTGGTCAACTCATAAAATTCACATATATGCTCAATCAGCTAAGTTATGGGCAAAAATTCACTAAATAGGCTAAACTGCCCATCAGCTGACCATGTTCTCCATATTCCTATTTTTAAGGGAATGAGTCTTCAACCACATCCTGGACTTGGCCAACTCATGGAATGCCCATAATAATATAAATAACTGCCCAATCAACTAAGTTATGGAGCAAAACCCACTTCCTCAGCTGATTGTCTTATTAGCTGACCATGTCTTCCATATCCTTAATTTGAAGGGAATGGGGGTTCATGCAGGTTTTTTACTTGGTCAACTCATAAACTATTCTTGATTACGGGTGATTAGCTTCTATTTTCTTTTTCTTTCTCCAAAACCACCTCCAATTTCATCCCAAAAATTTAGAAAAGTAGTTAAATGGATGAAACCTCTATTGATTTCTTCCTTTTCTGAATATTATTAAAACCTTGGACCCATTTAATCAGCATCCACACGAGCCCATTAAGATCCAATAACAGCCTCCTCATCTAGACTTAACAACTACGCTCAGCTGATTCTACACCAACTGATTCTGTATCAGCTTTTTTGGTGATAACACTAAGAAACGAGAATGAAAAAATAAATTAGTAAAGGCTTCCTCAGAGAAATTATATCTCAGTTTGGAGTTACACCATCTATGGCTGTTGGCCTTTTTTTAAAATACAAGACATTAGTAGTTTAAATTTTTTTTTGGGTATGAAGACGAAGGGAAAGCCCAAAAAATACAAAAAAACTAAGAAGAGATTAAACATGCTCAAAGAGAAGGAATGCGACTAAGATGGACATAAGAAAGGCGATACACAAAGGATGCTAACACACCAGTGAAAGGGGAATGTTTTTACTGTTTCATTTTCGCTATTACAATTTTATGCTTCTGTTAGTTTCTTAGATGTACTTTCACAGGTATTCTGAAGGATAAGGCTTTGAAAAAGGGACTAATACATAGTGGACACTATTTCTGCCCAACAAAGGGACTATCACTAGCTTTAATTTCAGAGTATGGAAAAAGGGAACTAGGAGGAACTATAAAACCGGTGTGTGTTGAAGATGCCAAGGAATTTAGCTATTGCACTAGTAAGATAGTGCTGGGAATCAAGATTGAAAATATGGAGCAGCGTTCTCATTATTTTGGTTTGCTATTTTGACTGTTTTTTTAAAAGGCTTGCTTTGAAAGCTTGGTTGGGGAGCTATATTGTATATTCTTTACTATTTTGAAGCTCCATTAGGTAGTGGTGTGTTAGAAGAGGATTGGATATAGGACTTGTAATGGTTGTGATGTAAAATTCTCTCCTTTTTTTGGAGATATTCTCCCTAAGAACACATGATTGTATGCTTACTTTCCAACCTTCCTAGAAGGGAAGGTGAGAGGAGTTAAGTACGATGATGCTTTAGCTAGAATTTTATCTAATAAAACATCAATTATCGAAAAAAAGGGGTATGAAAGCCCTAGAAACATCACTCAACAAAAGAGCCAACTCAGGACTAGGAGAAGGCATGGCCCTTAGTTCATAGTTCTCCAAAGTAAAGCTAAAATTCGTAAGTCAATCCGCACATTTGTTACCTTAACGAAAAGTATGATCAAACTTTATCCTCCACCTTCTCTGTTTCTACATCTTGATCCTCCTGAGAAGAGATTATACATTTACTATAAGATTGTTAATTTTTTTTTTTAATAAAACGGCAATAAGTATATTATACATTTACTATATAATTTTAACTCCATTTCTTTATTTATTTTTTTACCTTTATAAAATACATTCACAATCTTATCTTATTTTGAGTTTTTTTTTTGTAACTATGATATTTGTATGGAGTAGTCACCACCTTTAACAATAACTAATCTCCGTCGGGAAACCTGTTGGGTAGACAAGATGAATTCTTCCCTCCCAATCAGAGCTTCTCCTTACACAAGATCCAGGATTTCAACCCCTGACCACTTGTTCAAGGTGTCTGAATCCCTTATCACTCGAATAAACCATATGTTAGTATCTTATTTTGAGTTTTAATATCTTTCTTTTTCACAAAGTTTCATATATGATGAAACTATATATAATAAGGATTTAATTGGTATACAGTGTAAATATTTTTTACACTGTCAACCAATTATAAATTGCTATATCAGTAAAAATGTTTGATTTTTATCCTAATTACCTTAAAAGTCACTCATACCATGATTTGTGATTGGTTGACAGTATAAAAACTTCACGTTGACTTTAAGATGTAGCTATTTTAATAAATATAAGATGCAAGTATAGTATTAACAAAGTAAAATAATTATTAAATGCAATACATTTGTTAAGAACGGGGAACACCTTTTGTTCTGATTTTTTTTTTTTAATTTTGAAATTATTGTCTATCATAAATTAAAAAAATATAGGAAAATTACAAAAAAATAAAGAAAATAAAAATAACAGATGCTCTTCTTCTTGGGCCATTATCTCTTTAGCCCAAAAATAATTGAAATTCAAGTTAAAAAAACAATTAGTTTCTAAAAAATATATAAAAAAAAAAGATATAACGTTGCAAATAAGACAAAAGCTTTAATGAATGTACCCAGAAAAAAAAAAAAAACGACAACAATCTCGATGACATAAAAAAAAAAAAAGAGCCTGGACTGTCCGGGCCGACACGGCTTCCACAGAGGCCCATTTTACATTATCCGATATAGTGTTGGTTATAATTAGAACTGGGTATACGGATCGATCTGGTCCGGTCCGCTTTAGTACGCACTTAGACGGATAGGACTGGAATAGTCGGAAAAATAAATGGATTTGTATTTATTAAGTCTGCGTCCAATCCACATAGTCTACGGATTAAATGGATTGGTCCACGGACTCAAAAAAATAGAAGAATAAATTTTGTAGGTCAGTTCTAAATTTGATTTATTTGTTTATTTTTTTTAGTTAAAACCTTTTTTTATGCTCTAAAAACTGAAATTGGTAAATGCAAAATTTGAATATGACTTGCTTTAATAGCCTGAACCATTTTCATGCAATTTTATCTAAAAATTCTCCAAAGCAAGTAATATTTGACTTAAATACATCAAACATGAGTACATCAAACACAATCCAAAGCAATACTATCTTCAACATAATCCATACTGAACGCTGATCAAACATAATCCAATAATGCTCCAACACAAACAAGTAATCAAACCCATTTTTAAGTAATCAAATATGAAAAGTGGGCAGGGTTCAGGGTTATCAAATTGAAATTAGGTTTAGGAAGAGAAGAGGAAGGGAAGCCTAATCTGGCGGGTCACAAATTGGGTGCTAAATTCTTTAGGCACGTAAATTCTCATAATTCAGGATTTTTTTATATTGTGTAATTCCACGGACTAGTCCGCGAGTCCGCTTACCAAGTCTGTTGAGTCCACGGGTTAAACGAATTGAACTTAAAAAAACCCGCATTTAAATGAACATGAATTTGGCTAGTCCAGGCCTGTACGGGCTGCGGGCCAAACGGACTGTCCGCGGATCCAGGTCCATATACCCAGCTCTGGTTATAATTGCCTAACAGCTTGAATACAGATAACAACATAACTGCTTAGTATAAAGGAATTATATCTCTCATCTGTTATCAATAATCTCCCTAATTAAGTAGGGATATCAACCTTATCTTCATAAATAACTTATATTCGATTACATACCTACACTATAAATAAAAGGGTCCAACATGTACACTAAGGTCTAACTTTTTCTCTCCTATATTATTCATTCGCTAACTTGAGTGTCCGAGTGTCTTTGCAGGTATCCTTGCCATTCTGCCCTCGGCAATCGAACGACGAGGACACCCTACCACTTTCTGGGTAGAGCCGGGTATACGGGCCAACTCATCCCGTTTAAGCCCGACCGCATTAAAAATATAAAAATATATACTTTATAGTATAGGTATGATAATCATTTTGAGTTTTATATTTTTATTTTATTTTTTCCAATTGCATGGATTAATTATTATTTTAATAATATTTTATATAGTAGGCGTATTTTGAGGATTGTGACATATATTTCCAGAAATACAGATTATGAACCAAATAAACTTCTAAGTTATTTATGAGAATTTCATAAAATATTCTCGAAAATTTTAAATGTTAATCAAACATATTTTTCAATACTTAGCAATAACATTCCCACGAATGTGATTTGTAGGGATGCAATTCCAAACCTCAAAACAAACACATCCTAAACTTAATATTGAAACTTCTTAAATTAAGTGATTAATTAATATATAATATAAATATTAACAATTTTTTTGTTAAATTAATCAATATAAATGAAGTTTAATTGGTACGTACTGTCAATGTAAAGTTTGTACTGTCAATCAATCACAAATCATGGTATGAATGATTTTTAAGGTAATTAAGATAGTAGTCAAACATTTTTAAAGATATATCAATTTATGATTGGTTGACATTGTAATTTTTTTTGTACACTAACATTAAATAGCAATTAAATCCGTATATAAAAAAAAGTCTAAACCCATATAAATGTGGGTTGGGTTAATGAAAAAAGTAATGGATAAGGGCCTGTTTGGTTTATATTTTAATTTCCTGTTTTCATTTCCTGTTTCTATTTTCTGAAAATAGTTTTCATTTTCAAATTTTGAAAAATTTGAAAACGTGTTTGTTTTGACTTCCTGTTTTCTGTTTTCATTTTTAATTTTCAAAAATTTGAGAATGAAAACATTGAAAACAACTATTTTTTATTTTCAGATTTGGGTCCAATTCAGGAAATGTTTTCAGTGAAAACATTTTCATTAAACTCAACCAAACGTATTTTCAAGCTCATTTTCTGTTTTCATTGAAAATGAAAACAGGAAATGGTCAAACCAAACAGGCTCTAAGATTGCTATCCATGTTAAATAACCCAAAGACTTATTTGGTTTTGGTGGGATCCAATTGAAAACATTTTTTTTATTAATATAAGGATTTAATTGATATGCATTGTTAGGGTAAAGATTTTTTTATATTGTCAATCAATCATAAATTATCATATCATTAAAAATATTTGACTATTATCATTATTACCTTAAAAGTCACACATAGGATGATTTATGATTGTGTAAATAACTTTATACTAACTGCATATTAAAATTAAGGATTTAATTGGTATGCGTTGTCAGTGTAAAGATTTTTTATATTGTCAACCAATCATAATATACTGCCAACCAATCATAAATTATTCCATCATTAAAAATGTTTAAATCTTATCATAATTATTTTAAAAATCACATATAAGATGATTTATAATTGGTTGTGTGCATAAAAACTTTACATTCAGAATGCATAAATTAAACTCTTAATATAATATAAATATGACAAAACTTGCATGCAATATCATATGTAGAAATTGGATTAGCCCATTGACCTAAAATCTGTTTTATCTTTTAATTTAATAAAATATTTTACTTAAAAGTATATTACCGTAAATTGATTGCCTTAACAAAATATTAGCCTAAAACATACTAAACCTAATCGGGAGGGATCTATTTACATCATTATAAATAATTTTTTTACTAAGCAATGAATTATATTTCAATCCAACGATATAAAATTACAATCCCGTTAGATGGAAATAAGTTCAAGAGATAAAGATGAGTATGAGTTGCTCCCCTAACTTAATTGTCATGAGATTGGCTTGAAATCCCGTGTTTACTACTCTACATATGCCAAACTTTTTCTATTTTTTTAAAGATAGTCCTTTAGCTTTAACGTAATGGAAAACCTTGTCATCTCCAAATGTTCGTCTCATCTTATCTTCTCCAGAAATAGTCCATTAGCATTAACGTAATGGAAAGAAACATATCCGGACAGTTTTGGTGGAGAGGTTCAATCACTTCAATGGAGAAGAAAAAAATCAGAAGCAACCGGAGTATGTATGGCTACGTGGTTGGCTTTATCTCAGTGACTTGACATGGACGTCAATCCAACCAGATATATAATACTTCCCCGATTCCATTATATATATATATATATATATATATATATATATATATATATATATATATATATGGGGGTTGCTACGGTACCCCCATAAATTCATGGGTTTTGGTACCCTATAACGGGTACCATTGTTCAAAGATGTTAATTCGTCCAAATATTTTTTCATCTTTTCTTTTATAGCGAGATATGTGCGCTAACCTTCCTTTTGCTTTAGTGAGAATTTCTTGTTCTATTTCTCTAAGATTTTCATTTTCTTCGCGTAAGATAATTCCTTCAAAATGTTTTATCTTCTTTCTAAGATAGTTCATTGCTTCGAGTATATCATATGTTAAAATAGTGTCATATTTTTCCATAAGTATAACTATTTTTCCAGACATAAATAATCCTAGTTCTTCTATATATTCAACCATCCTTTAGTTGATTTTCTAAACGGAGTAATCTTTTTTCTCTCCACAAAATACTTCGTTCAATTAATTTTCTAATTTGTTCGTCTACAAAATCTTCTTCTTTAATTTTTAATAACGTGGACAGATTTTTATATTCATCTTTCAGTTGTAATTTTAGTATTCGTATAGTTTCTTTTATTTGGGTTTGATTCATGCTGCACAAGTTTCTAATTCCTCTCTAAATTGTTTTAACATTTTTATGTTGTAATTTAGTATTCGTTTCACTACACATCCATCAATTATTTCTTCGGGATCTTGTTGTTTCCAATACTTAATTTCGTTTCTAAGTTCGTTTATCCATTCTTTTAACAGAGTAATAGTCTTCATGCAATTATTCGGTTGAGTCTTTGTTTTATCCATTTTTCTAATTCTATATGATGTGTTAGCATACTTTCTTTAAACCAGTAGTCTTGTATCGTTTGTGGAATATTTTCTTGCCAATAAGATATTTTTTACGATTGGTACATAACCATTCTTTTAAGGTAGCGTATGTTTTCATGCTATTAATTTTTCTAGGCGTCTTTTAAAAATTTGAATTCGTATTTCTACTCTTCTAATTTGATCTTTGAGATAAGGGTTAGGGTTTTCTTCATCTAATTCTTTTAAAGTGTTACAATAATTTTTTAAATTAATGATTATTATTCTTATATTGCTAGCAGTTTTCATTAACTAGCTCTGATACCATTTCTGGCCCCAGCTGATTACTTTTCTGAAAAATCTTTCTGATCATATTTTATTTTTTATATATAAGGTTAAATCATTTACTTGGTTTACTAATTTATTTATGTTTTCACTCGTACTAACATTCTTCTCAGGTTCTAATAATTGAATGGGTCGAGGAATATAAGGTATTCTTAATGAGTCAGATCTTTTTAAAAAAGTTCCTAGTTCAGTGATTTCATTCCTTCTGGGATAATAAATTTTTCCAATATCTTCAAATAATTGAGGAACGTCTATTCTATCATTATTTCTAAACGTAATGCTATGATGTGAATTTGTTAATGCATAGTTTACACAGTAGGTTACTGAAAATATTTTATCTCCAGGTCGCATTAGATTTTTTCTAATGTTCTAAGGTTAATGATTGATCTAATCTTTGAGTACTTAAGGGAATTCCTATATTAGGATGAATTTCAAATTTTAATTTTACATATGCTAAGTTTCCTTCTATTACCCCTAATATTTTATCACGAACATCAGTTATGCGTTCATCTTTTAAGATTAATTCGACTGGAGAGTCTATTCCTTCTTGAAAAGTTGCTTTAATTAGAATTTGAACTGCACCTATATGAATATATCCTATTTTCCTTCTATGTGCTTCTATTTTTAAATTTTGTCTTAATTCCGAAATCTTTTTTCGGCTTAATAATTGAATATTTGTACTACCTTGAGCTTCAGTTATGTCTATGGGGGTTTCAGTAATTATTTTTCCATAATAAATGATGTTTTCTTTTTGAATAAATCTTTTCATTATTCCTCCTAATCTTTCTTTTCCTTTCATATTTGCAGTTTTAGAGAGATCTAATTCTTCTTTTTGTATTTTTTGAAATAATCTAGGATTTATAAGAATACTTCCTTGATAATTTTCATCTTCTTCAGTAATTTGAAGGTGTTCTATGTCTTTATTAGTTTCTCTAATCTCAGATCTAGTCGTAGTTTCAGAATTCATAATTGAATTGAAGCTAGTAGGGGTTGAGTTTTACCTGCTTGGGTTTTAATGAAAGATAGTGCCTTCTGGTCCACTGCTGCTTCCGCGTTCTGAGTCCATAGATGTGCATAGAGCTTGATCTCCTTCATCTTTGTATTCCTGCCCGATGGTGGATACCTTCATGGTGTGGTATGATGCTTGCTCGGTGGAAAATGTGGAAAATAATGAATGATTAATTTGTAAAGGGTAATGGTAAGTGGAAGAGAATAAGTAGAAAAGTAATTTATTTATGGAAGTGTTTACAAGGTGGTATACACAGATACCTAGTTTCCTCTATGATGAGGTGACTATCAGCTTTCCTCACTTGGAAGCTCGGGTGAGAGTGTTTTCCAATTGATTCACTCTGATTTGCCTCAGCATAAGAGGTCTTATTTATAAACTAAGAGCTTATGGTTTATTTACATTGGTAGCCCTATAGCACGTAAGTGCTTACATCAGAGACCTAATAATTTACATGATGCCGTCACTGCTTACGTCATTCTTCAATTATTGCTTCGTCTTCAGAATCTTTTCCTTGTGGCAGACAGCTAGTGGTGGCTTCTGTCGTTTCTTGCTTTTGCTTTATGCACCTTTCACATGCATGATTCCCATTTTCTTTAATCAATAAACATAATTTGTCAAGGATAGCTGAGCAATAATTCATAGCGGGTCCCTCTAGTGCATAGAATGGCATCTCGAAGTTTGTTAGTAAGGATAAGTCCTTTTCTCTGATGATTCTTCCGCTTGTCTTGCTTAATAACAAAGCATTTGGGCCTTTGTATAGTGTTTTGATAAATGATTCTTTTCCAATAGTCTGACATTGAGAGTAAATGCTTGCCAATTGATGAGCGATGAAGTTATTAATGTGGTCTTCATCATAGTCTATTCCGGTGGGTTCATCCATTAATGGGAAATTATTATTGCTAATCCCAATAAAGATTAAATGCTTTGCTGGTTGTTTGGTGGAGAAATCTGGATAAGCTGAGTAAAACTTTAAGAACATAGCTCTTTCTCCAGCAATATTTTTCTGAAACAATTGAACTGCTTCTTTGAAGTAGTATGGGAATAGATTAATTTCTTCAAGATTGGGGCTTAAATAAAGACATTCAATTAAACCAAATTGGAATAAATTGAACGCCAGAATTGATGGTGCTCCTGGTGTAAGTACTGCTTTGGTGGCGAATATTTTGCGGTCTAGCATATACATGCAATTACTTTTTTCTTTCTCTGTCCAATGCAGTAATCGGTTGAGATGTTCATAAAAATTTTCTTTAGAAAATTGAACTTGAAGTTAATGTTCTTTTCTGGTAATAATTGGGAAATTGTCTAGAGAAGAAGGAACTCTTCCTAGAACCTTTAGTGTTTTTCTTGGCTCTGGTTTTAGAGTGGTAGTTTCTGCAAAAGTTCTTGGTCCAAGATAGATTTCTTTACCTTTAACAATTTGATAATCTTTTAATGCTTTTTCTGCTTCTTCTTTTGTTGCATAGGATTTGTGAATGACTCCTGGAACTTTCTGACAGTGAGGGGCTGCTTTGTACCACTCGTCATATATTCCTGGCAATGGTCCGTTGAAAATAACATACCACTTTTGATTTCCTTCTTTTTGGGCTTGTATTTTAATTTCTGCTGGGATTATTTGTTCGAGGAAACCTTCGGTTTGTAATTGTAAATCCAATACTTTAATGTCTGCTTCGAGTAATTCTAATTCCTTTAGCTTTTGATCTCTCAGTGCTTGTTTGAGTTCTCTTTGCCTTCTCAGCATTTCTGTTGTCCCGCGCTCCATTCTCTGGATAATATATCTGCAAGAACGTTTTTCTCTCCCTTAATATGAGAGATTGAGTAATTATATTCTGATAATTTCATTTGCCATCGGATCAATCGTCCTTGTTTATAAGTGCCTTTATGATTAAAATTTTTAAAACCTGCCACATAAGTGGAATCGGTTCTCACAATAAATTCTTTATCAAGCACATAAATACGGTGTTTGTCCAACATCCGAATAAGTGCTAATGTTTCTTTTTCATGAGTAGGATAATTAATTTCACTGTCTGTAAATGTTCCAGACATGTATCGACACAGTAATTCTTTCTTTTGTCCAGGGGTTTTTGCTTTCATAACACCTCCCCAACATTCATGTGATGCATCTGTTTCGATAATAATCAAGTCATCGTCTCCAAGATGATATAATTCTGGGAGCTGCTGACATAAATTCTTTAATTCAGTAATAATTGCTTCATCCTCCTTTGTCCAAGACCAAAGAGCATCTTTCTTTAGCTTCTGTTGTAATATCTTTCGTTTTGCTGCAAGATCTTTTATAAAACCTTCGTTTGAGATGTAGGTTAGTAATCCGAGAAATCTTTGCAATTCTTTTTTATCCTTTAAGATTACAGGAAAATCCTTAAGTTTTTCTAATACGTGTTTTTGCATTACTAACTTTCCTTTTTCTATTTCAAGGCCTAAATAGTTGATTTTACGTTGGGCTAAAACTATTTTCTTTTTACTTAATACTACTCCCTGTTTTAGAAGTTTATTTAGTACTAAGGTTACTTTCTGATAATGATCTTTTAAGTCTTTATTGGTAAATACGAGTATATCATCGATATAAATAAGACAAAAATCTCTATATTCTTTAAGGATTGCGTCCATGTATCTTTGAAAGATTCCTGGAGATTGCTTCATTCTCATAGGGAGTACATTCCATTCATATTGTCCTTGAGGACAACTAAAGGTTGTTAATGCTTTAGATTGTTCATCTAATTTTAATTGATAAAATCCTGATTTACAGTCGAAGGTACTGAACCATATCATACCTCTAATTTGTTCAATAATTAAATCTTTTCTAGGGAGAAAATATGCGTCTCCTTCCATTGCATCATTTATTTGTTTATAATTTATCACCATAGGCCTCTTACCACGTTTAAGTTCACTATGATTTTCTACATAAAAGGCTGGGGCTGAATGCTTACTTTTGGATGGTCTTATTAAACCCTTTTCGAGTATTTGCTTGATATCTTCGGCAAATTCATCTCTGTCTTGTTTAGTGTAAATCATTGGTTTACATTTTATTTCTTGGGTAGGATTTTTTAATTTTAAGTTAATGAGTTCGGTATTTTTATTATTGATGTTTGGATCTAAAGGATGATCACTACATAATTTTTCCAATAACTGGTCAATATGAGCTGGTATTGTTCTATTTGGTTCTAAATTCATTAGAGCATAGCGAAATTTGTGACAAATAAGAGTAAATAACTCACTACGGTGCAGCTGGCTGAACTCTGATTGTTTGGTAGAATAAGTACATAGGGAAGAGTGAAGAATCGGGATAGAAAGGATGTCCCGTAGTTAAGTATTTCGTATATGTGGTGTGCGAAGTGTTATATAATCTAAGTATTGACAGAATGGTGAATAAAGTCGTAAGAAGTTATTGCCTAAAATAACATCTATTCCTGTTTCTTGCTGGTAAATTGTTGGGACAATAAATTTCTTGTCTTGGATTATTAACGTGATGCGATTTACTACCCAAAATAAAGAGTGGATAGATTCATCAGCGATTTGTATTTTTAATGGCTTTTGTAAATATTCCCAATTATTAAATAATGCTTTTGTTGCTAAACAAATACTTGCTCCAGTATCTACGTAGGCTTCAGTTTCTTTGTTATTATTTTCTATCTTGATTTTAATATACGTACTATTTGGATTCTGTTTCTTCTGAAGATAGTTCATCATGTTCAGAATATTCATATATACTGGTATCAGTAGTACTTAATTCTTCTTCTAGTGGTTCAAGCTCATATGTTTTATAAACTTGTTTAATTATTTTAGCCTTTTCTTTAAATTCTTTTTCTTTCTTCTGAGGACATTTATTTGCATAATGACCTTCTTCATTGCATATCCAACAGACACATTTCTTTTTTCCCTTTGGACAGTATTTTTTCGGTGTTCGTTTTTTCTTAAAGTATTTTTTCTTTGTGTCTTTATATGCTTTCTTTTTTGGATAAGTTTTTCTTAGATTTGGCTTTTTCTTTTTATTATAGTATTTTCTTCTTCGTTTGATAGGATTGCATCCATATCTTCCCGGTAATTCTATTTCTGGTAGTTCGCAGCAAATTACATTTCTTCCTCTATTTAACTGTCTTATGGTTTCTCTGTTTAAACATTGATCTCGTAATTCTTTTAGGAGTACTTGAATAATACCTCCTAGAGTTTTTGCTGTCGTTAATGGATTAGCTGACCAAATTGTTTTTATTTTTTGATTGAGTGAAAATGGTAATTTATCTATAAATATCATTTTGTATGTTTCTTTGGTATCAGTGTCTAATTGATAGTAATATTTTTGGTATTCACAGATAAAACTTCCTATATCACACATATCACATATTTGCATTCTATTTAAGTGTACTTTTGCAGTTTCGTGTAAATATCGTTTTACTTCATCACTTTGTTCAATACTAGCAAAGCCTATAAATTCTTCGTATATTAATTCCATGATAAATCTAGCAAAGTCTTGGTTTGTTATTGTTCGTTGTATGTATTGTTGCCATTTTTCCTCTTTTATGGAATTTAGAAATTTTTGTACATTACCTGAAGTTTTGTAAAAGATAAATTTTTTTATTGAATTTCTATCTAGGCTATTAAATTTGTCATCTGTTGCTATTAGCAGTGTAAGTTCATTAATCCATTGTAAGAGTATCTCTTCTTTGTTTTTAGCACAATCTAAGTTTAGAATATTTCCTGCTTTGATGGATTCATATCTTGGTTTAAATTCATCGGGAATTTTAGACCATTTATTATTTCTTTTTAAATATCCTTTATCATGCATTGTTTTTTCTTCTATATCATCCCATATTTCATGTGTATCTTTTCTTTTTCTATTTCTTCCAGGTATCATACTGCTACTTGTCTCTCCATGATGCATTCGTATTTCATTAAAGTCTGTTTCATCAGAGGAGGAGCTATAATTTAATACTACCTCTTCAGTTTCATTTGGCGTTGAATTAATTGGTTCTGTAACTTGTATTTGATTATGTTCTTCTTCAATTATTTTTAATTGTTCAAGAAGTTGTTGTATTTCTTCTAAGTCATTAGAGTTTTTTATTGTTTCAATATAATCAGTTTTTATCCTCTCCATGTCGTTCTTGGTGTTAAGGTTTCTAAATAACGTAATGGTTCTGATTTTTTCGTGTTTAATAGTTCTTCTAGATCTCGTTTTGTAATAGGTCTATTTTTAGTTTCTTCTTCTAATATATTTTCTAGTTGTATAAGAATTTTTCTAAGTCTTTCTCCATCTTCGCTAGTTTCTATGTCTTTTCCTTTTCCTATTGCACTTAAGGTTGTATATATGTCTACATATTTTGTTTGTTCAGTATGTTCAGGAATACTAATATATTCTGCGAATTTTGAAGTGACTTCTAAAACTTGTAACACATTATTATTTATTTGTTCCAGTATTTTTTCTAGTTCTTTATATTTTTTATCAATTCCTTCTAGTAAACTTATGGTTCCTATTGTGATGAGGGTACCGGTACCCTCAGATCTCCCAAGGTACCATAGAACTTGCTTATATATATATGTATATATATCATTTGATTAAATCACAGTTAAAAAAAAAAATAAAAAATGAAAAAATAAATAATTTTATAAAATTAATCTTATTAATTATTGATATATTAATTATTATCATAAATATAAAATAAAGTATTTAAGGATATAATTGATAAAAAATATTTAATATTATATTAAAAATAGAAAATAACATATATTTTGGGATAATTTTTTTTTATAAATATGATATATATAATGGGATGGAGGGAATATAGCTTATAATATTGTAACTTTTATTTTTATTTTTTGTGGACCCCACTTACCCTCCACGAAGATAATAAGCATCGGGAAATTTTATTTGAACAACTATAGACAACATGAAAAACAATGGTAGATGTATATGAGTGTGAGTATGAGTGAGTATTAAAGTATCAGATATTTTAAGATGAAATAGAAATACATATTAAAATATAAATGTATTATCTCAATGTTGATCCATTTATATCGTACAAAGAACATAACTCATTAACCACCCATCAAAACCAAACCGTAGATTAATTTTACCGTTGAAAGTTTTGTATCTGTATCTATTATTGGACAATAAAAAATATTAAATAGAAGTAATAAAATGAAATTAAAATGTTAGTAAATATATTAAAAAATAGTTTAATTACTATACACGTATAAAAAAAAAAGTTTTAGGTGAATTCTCCGGTATCTCAAGGATAACTTTACGCTGTTTAGGTGGTTCAATCAGACGGTAAGAACCATTTGACTTGACTCACTAACATGACTCATTTAATTGAGGTGACGCGTTTTAATTGGACAGGATAACTTTTATCTCAAAATTATTGAGGATACCGAAAAGGACATCAAAGTTTTATACCAACTTTCAATGATATTTTGACGAATCAATATTATTATTTCTCTTTCTTATTTATTAAAATAAAAGTACAAATCTCAAAATGTTAATAAATATCAGGGTAAAATGTTTTACATGGACCGTGCATACAACTGTAATGGTTAAAAAAATATAATAAAAAATAGAAGAATACTAACTAATGTTTTAAGAATATTGTTTAATGAATTAAAAGAAGAAAAATTTTAAAGTGAGGACCCATTTAAGTCTCTCACAATTTAGGAGGTATCACTTTTCATTCCTGAAAAAAACTCACCGAATAATCCTTAAGAATGATAAAAAAGGGACATTTTAATTCTTCTGTTTGTATTCGTCCCGAACACACCGTTAAAATGTTTATATGTATCGTTAGTATGTCAGGTATCCAATCAATAGTCCTCACATGAAGAATAGTCCATGAGAATGATTATGCATATACCCAATAAGTCTTCAACTATTATTTAAGTAACTCAATTTAATCCATGACAATTTCTACCGTGGGATAACTTAGTCCATATATGTTACAAGTTACACACCAGATGCACTAGATGCACCATATCAGATGCACTAACACATGCCATATAGATGATTTTAACTGGCACCTAAACACATTAACGGTACACACTAACATTCTAACAGTGTGTTCAAGATGAAAACAAACAAAATTAAAAGGACTAACACGTTCCTATTTTGTTATTCTCAAAGACTATTCAGTGAGTTTTTGTTTCTCGGGGATGAAAAATGGTATGTCAAATATTCTCAGGGATTAAAATGGGCCTTTAGTCAAAATTTTATTGGGAAGTGTATTTAATATTTTAAGATGTTAGACACATAGATTTTCAATGAATACTTATTTTTGGTGGGTTTCTTAACCTCTCCATTTAGGACATTGGTTAGTAAGACCTTAAATAATAATATAAGATCAGAGTTTAAATATTCTAAGTTCAAAATTAAAATAGTTTTATTTAAAATAAAATATCCAAACAGCAAAGTGCAATGGACCGAAAAAAATGTTTTAAATGGGTTCAACATATAAAAATAAATATTCTTTTATGTCTTTCTGTATATGACATGAAAAAAAATGAGAGTCCAAATATTATATGATTTAAGTTCATCTATTATACTGTGATTATGCTCTATTTGTCAAGTCCAATAAGTTAGTTTATAATTTATTTGACTAGCTTATAAGCTTATTTGATCAAAGTAGAAGTGTTTGATAAATAAGTTTATTTCGTTAGCTTATAACATTTTTTTCATAAGCTAATTTAGCTTATAACTTATTAACTTTTATCTCATTTTTATCCTTATTAATTAAATGAAATTCCTACTTTATCCAGCCCTTCATAAATTAAATTTATATATTAAAAATCATATAAACAAGACATTTCCTTTATATTACTTAATAAAAATATTTAAAAATAAAATTAAAAAAATAATATTCTAATTACAAAACTTTAATTAGAAATTAGAAAGAATTTATATAAAAATCATATAAATATGTCCTTTTATGTTATTTTATTTTTATAAGCTAGTTCAACCGTTAATTTTATCAAATACTTCAAATTCAATCAGCTAGTTTTTCAGCAATCAGTTAAAAATTAACTTATCAATTATAAGCTAATTTATTAGCTGTTTTTGCCAAACTGAACCTATATTAATTGCTTGGGAACTGGCAACAAAAGAGAGATAGCACCATAATGATAAAATTGACTATATATATATATATAATAAAAGGAGAAAATGCCCAAATCGGTGCCCGGAAAAAACAAAGAGACATATTTAGTTCATGAGAAATAAAAATAAAGATTTGAGACATTTTAGTACTTAATAATTTTAAATGACGTTCAAAATAATATTTTTTAAGATAAATTTTAGGAACATTTTAATTATTATTAGAGATTATTTTGAACATCATTTAAAATCTTGAGAATTAAAATGTCCTAAATATGTTTTTTTAGGGATCAAATATCTTTCTATATTTTTTTTCCAACAACTAATTTAAGCTTTTATTCTGATAAGATAATCAAAATCAAATGCACTTGTTGACAACATGCTTATTTAGTTTTTTAATAAATAATTATTCAAAAATATTTTTGATAGAAATGTTTTTGTAAAAAATTAAAAATTTCAGCTTCTCCTAACAATCAAATTTTAACCTTTTTTTATATAAAATTTTTAATAAAAAAATTATCAAACAATTATATGAATTGTAGAAATGATTTTGAGTTTAATTTAGATGTAAAGTTAGTGTAAGGTTTTTTTAATTTGTCAACCGATCACAAAACATTTTATATGTGATCATAAAAGGAATTATGATACGTGTTAAATATTTTTAATGATATGTTAATTTTGTGATTGGTTGATAGTCTAAAAATATTTATATTGATAATGTATATCAATTAAATTCAATTATTTTATATATATATAACTCAATTGTATATATTTTTTTTTTAAAAAAGAAACATAAAGAAACAGGCTTAAACTAGCTAGCGTCAGGAAAAGAATACAGAAAAATATTGTTAAAAGTATACAAAGAATGTAAGTATATGTATTATTTAAGAATAAACGAATCTTATAAATGGTGGGAATCCATGTTGGGGTCAGATTGGTAATTTCTCGAATTTTCATTTTCCTCTGTACAAAGAAATAGAATCCATGCTATATATGTATACATAAGTTGGTACCTCAGCTCAACTCAGATCAAAACTTTCTCTTGTTCTTTTTATAGGTTATTAAAAAGCTTATCTCGTGCAAGAACGTGGCAGTGATGGAGTTAGAAGGGAAGGAAACGTCGTCGTTTATGAGAGATTTCCTTGACAAGTGTGGTGGCTACGCCGTCATAGACGGTGGCTTCGCCACTGAGCTTGAACGTCATGGAGCAGACCTCAACGACCCTCTTTGGAGTGCCAAATGCCTTATAAGTTCCCCACATCTTGTCCGAAGGGTACTTACTTCTTTCCCCTCCTGCTTTATTCTAATGCAAATTCATGAATAATTGAATATACAATTTTAGTCATTTTAGGATGTTACTTTATCGTCATAGGCATCATTTTTGCGGATAATGATCTTTTATTCCATTTTGATGTATCATATTATATTTTAATCAATAATATCTTATCATGTAAGTTAAAATTTTATTTAATATTAAAAAAATAGAATACATAACAAAATATTATTTATTGAGATATAATGTGATACACCAAAATAACACGGATATTATTCCATTATTCCATTTTTGCTACTTGTTCCAAACGCGCCTTACTTTGTGTTGTCACTTTGCGATAGGGGGAGGGACAATTTTGGCATTACATAACGTAAGACAGCACCGAAGTGATGTCAATTGGAGAAAAAAATGGTGATTAAATTAAAAGAATAATTTAATTGGTATACACTGATACTATAAAAATTATTTATATTATCAACCAATCATAATTTGTCACATAAAAAATATTTGACTCTTATCCTAATTACTTTAAAACTCACTCATATAATAATTTCTGATTGATTGAAGATATAACAAACTTTATACTAACAGTTCATAATAATGAAACACTATTTTTTTTAAGCAATAATAATTACACTCTTAAAAAAACAGTTATAAAAACAGTTTCATTTTGATACCCTATCATTTTTATATTATCAATTAATCAAATAATAACTATACATATTATTTAAATATTTTCAATGACGTAATAAAATTATGAATTTAATTGGTATGTAATGTCAGTGTAAAGATTTTTTACACTGTCAACTAATCATAAATTATCACATTAGCTAAAATGTTTGACTTTTATCCTAATTAGCTGAAAAATCATCAATACCATATTTTTTGATTGATTGATAATGTAAAAAACTTTATACTGATAATATATAATAATTAAATTATAAAATTATTTGGTTGACAGTATTTATATTGATAATATATTATAATTAAATCCTAAAAAAAATATAGTGAGAAAGTAGGGTAAAATTAATTAGTCATCGTTATGTCAAAACTCAAAAAACGGTGATATCAATTTAAAAAAAAAATGTATTTTCGATGAACAAAATGGTTTTATTGTATAAAAGTACAGTTATTATAGATTTTTTTTTAAAAATGTATTTAACTTTTATTATAACTAAGTTAAAATTTACCTATAAAATAATTTATAATTGTAATAGTGTATGTGTACTCTAAAAAAATTAAAAATCACGAAGAAAATTTTAAAAGATGTTTGTTTAAACACCAAAAGTCTTTATTTGCGTATGATAAAAAAACAACAAGAAGAATCAAGTCTCCAGGCTAACATAAACGTGGCAATTTATCTTGTCCACGCGTTGTATACGAGGACTCTCCTTTTAGTTATTCGTGGCGGGAAGTGTCTCTTAGGTGGCTGATGCCTAATAACGATATATACTTTTAAAGTGAATAAATTTTAACGAGAATATGTTGATTGATTTTATACGATTTTTTTATATTGATTTTATAAGTTTTATTTTTTCAAATTGATCCTACATGTTATATTTTGTTTTCATGTTAGTTTTTTTCGTCAATTTCGACCCAAGTTTTGACTTAACGTGGCTATCATGTTAGTCCGACGCGTGACTTTTGAACTGACGTCATATGGTCAAAATTGACGGAAAGGACTAACGTAAAACGGAACATAACGTGTAGGATCAATTTGAAAAAAATAAAATTATAGGACCGATGTGAAAAGTAAAAAAAAACGTATAGGACCAAACAACCTATTTTATCTAAATCTTACTATATTTATTATAGTAAAGACCCAAACGGGTCCAGACAAAAAATATGAAGACATATTTGGTTTATGATAAATGAAAAATATCGATTTGAGACAATTTAGTCCCCAACAATTTTAAATGTCGTTAAAGATAATCATTTTTAAGATAAAATTTAGAAAGATTTCAATCCCTAACAAGGATTTTTTGAACGTCATTTAAAATTTTTGGGATCAAAATGTCCAAAATTGATATTTTTTATTTTTCAATGATTAAATATGGCTTTGTATTTTTTTTTTTTAGGAATCAGTTGGAGTCTTTACTCTAGTTATTAAGTTGGGATCTTTATATATTTTATAAAATTAATAGATTATAAATTTTTATTTATTTAATTTAGAAATAAATCTACTATAAAATAACCGTACACTAACTTTAGAAGATACCCAAAACTCCAAAAGGTTATAATTTATTTGTAGATTAAGTTATTTAATAACAAGGCATTTGTTATAATTTTGTAATCTAGGAGACTAGTAGGACAATATAAAAAAAAAAGAATATGTATATTTAATTGTGAGTACAAATTACCAACCAAGCTCAACTTCGGTTCTTAAAGCATGCGGTTAGAGATTCGATTCCTGATGTGTGTATGGAAAAAAATTTATTGGGAGAGACAAAATTCACTTTAATGATCTTTACATCTCGAAAGAGATTAATCTTCAACTATTAATTCGGGATACCCTCGTAGATATTAAAAAATTGTGATTATAAATTACTCTGAAAAAAGGCATGGCAAGAGGCAAAATGAGATAATTTGCTTCATTCTTTATACTCTTGACGAGATCTATTAGTTAGACTTTCTTATAAAAGAACAAACGTTACTTATGAGAACCTTTTCATATACAAGAAGAAGCTGATGACATGTTTGGATATATATGACCTATGACAAGATATATTAGTTACTTATCACAACCTATATAATTATGAGATATTTTTGTTTTCTTTTTTGAATTTAATTGATATGTATTATCAATATACATATTTTTTTATATCATTAATCAATCAAAGATTATCACATCATTAAAAATGTTTGACTCTTATCATAATTACCTAAAAAGTCAGACATAAAATGATTTGTGATTGATTGATTAATATATAAAGTAAAATACTTTACACTTATAAGTTATCAAAATTAAACTTTTATTATTTATTCTTGACTAGATATATTAGTTAGACTTTCTTATTAAAGAACAAACGTTACTTATGAGAACCCTTTCATATACAAGAAGAGGGCTGACATGTTTGGATAATGACCAATGACAAATGATATACAAATGTTATTCATATTCTGCATTGTATTTTTACACTCTTTGTAAATTTATAATTATAATTTTTATTTTACAAATGATATTTATGATTGATAAATTATGAATATAAATATACAATTAAAAGCGGTAATGACCTCTCTGTCAAATATCCAATGCATCTGTTATTAATTTTTTATAAACATGCAGCTAATGCTTATATATGGAACTTTAGATAAACTGCTCCGAAAGTAGTTCCTCGCACGAAGGGAAGGGAAAGAAAAAGGAAAAAAAACTAATAGAAACATTAAAAAGTTTGATGAGCAAGTAATAACTGATCACTCCATTCAATTGGATTTGCTTAACATGTAACAGGTTCACCTAGATTACCTTGACGCAGGAGCAAACATAATAATAACAGCATCTTATCAGGTAATTATCATTTGAACTTTTTTTTCCTCCTAAAATAATAATAACAGCCACCTATCCCGTAACAAAATTATTGTTTCTTTTGTTTTTGTTCCTTCCAAAATTTGGCTCTTTGCCGGGTTGGGATGCAGGCCACTATTCAGGGTTTTGAGGCCAAAGGGTTGTCTAGAGAAGAAGGTGAAGCTCTGCTTAGAAGAAGTGTAGAGCTTGCACGCGAGGCTCGAGATATTTATTATGATAGGTGTACCAAAGATTTTTCTGACTTTATGAGAGATGTAAGATATTCCAAACGTCCCATTTTAGTTGCAGCTTCTGTGGGAAGTTATGGGGCGTATTTGGCTGACGGCTCTGAATATAGGTTAGTGACTCAAACTAGTTATATATGTCAAAATAGGGAACAAACTCTGGACTTTTGTTGGTTTCAATTAATATTCACAGGGTTCTACCATGTATTTTTTTACCAAATACTAAATTGCAAGCATACTAAAAATATAAATTAAAAATGGGAAATTGAGAATTGTCATAATTGAAGTAAAATAGGTGATCATACTGTGAAATCTGTAATTTCAAGTTAAAGCAATTTTCCTGCAATGTATAATGTGGTGCAAGTGTTAGAGAAGTTATTTCCAGTTCTGGAGCCTTTTACCAATATGGCACTATGCTTCAAAGTTGGAAAGATGGTTCTCAATATCATAGAATAACCCTTAGGATATAATTGTTTGGCATTATTAGATAATAAAGTCTCACATAGGATAAAATAAAGATAATTGTGATGTGATATATATAAATTGGGAAGCTTGAGTTCAAATTATCTATAAACCTTTTGGATAACAAAGTAACTCTTAAACTTATTATACAAATCAATTCACTCTTTCAATTGGATCCAATCTTAAATGCTAATAGGCATATTGTTTGTGGTTTCTTTATGTTCGAGTTTGAGTTTGATGAAGTCAAGGACCATGACTTAAATCCATGTTGCTTGTCTCTCTCCAGAGGGGACTATGGTGATGCAGTTACTGTCGACACACTGAAAGATTTCCACAGGGATAGGGTAAAGATTCTTGTTGACTCAGGTGCTGACTTAATTGCCTTTGAGACAATCCCAAATCAGCTTGAGGCAAAGGTATTTACTAAATCCCTGGAGGTACTGCAGCTATCATAGGGGAATGGATTAAAATTGTGTGTCTATCTTGTTCTCCACATGTCAAACAGACTTACCTGTTTCTTGCTTTTTATGTCTTTGCAACTGCTGGAATCTGCAATATATTGAGCCTGTTTGGTAAAATTAGCTGTTAGCGGATAAGTTAGCTGATAGCGGATAAGTTAGCTGATAGCGGATGAGGTAGCTGATAGCGGATAGCGAATAAACTAGCTTATTTTCTGTGAAAGTGTTTGGTAAAACTAGCGGTTGAACTAGCTGAAAAATATAAAATGACATAAAAGGATATCTTCATTAATGATTTTACATAAAAGAGAGAGAAGAGAATAAATGTAGAATTAAATGAAGATAATAAGGATAAAAGTGGAAAGAAAAATGAAACGCTATAAGCTATAAGCTCAAACGCTACTTCAAGTAGAGTCTGGAAAAAACGTTATAAGCTCGTGAAAAAACGCTATAAGCTCGTGATAGATACGCTTACCAAACGGGACTACTTTCTGATCCGCTATAAGCTCGTTAAAGTGCCCTGCCAAACAGGCTCATTGTGTGGAAAAAAAGTATAAATTATCATTTACTAATACCACGGAAATTTAGAAAGTACAATTGCAAATTTGTCCTAGTTTCACCTAGATTTTAATTTGAGCAATCTTATTGATTTTGCTTACAATTTAATTATCCAGGCTTATGCTGAACTTCTCGAGGAAGAAGGCATAGAAATTCCTGCCTGGTTTTCTTTCAGTTGTAAGGATGAAAGCTATGTGGTTAGTGGTGATTCTATCTTAGAGTGTGCTTCAGTAGCTGATTCATGCAGACAAGTCGTTGCAGTTGGAGTCAACTGTACTGCTCCAAGATTTATTCATGGATTGATTTCATCTATTAGAAAGGTGAGACTTTTATATAAGACTGTGTACTTAACACTATATTCTTAAAAATGTGCAAATTTTCTCTACTATTTCTAATAACTTGTGAAAGACTTGGCGGCCTTTCTTACACTTTGTACTTACTCAAGTTCTCTAGTTTTCGTACTGTGGTTCCCACTACCAAGGTTCATAATAAGTTGCCTATTGTACTAAAAACTATAGTATATGCAGCCGTGGGTAGCAGTGCACGGGCAACAATCAAATTAAAAATAGAAGAACAAAGATACATGCAATTCACTGTTACCATTACATATTCTTCAAATTTTAAAACATTATTACACCTATTGGTATTTTCATTTTCAGTACGATTTTCAGTTCTTCAAACTTTTATATTGACCTAGATAAGGTATATAAAATTCTAACAGAAAATACAATAACTGCCCAAACGCAATAACCAATACATATTCTTCACCAGAACTGCTAAGCAAAGAACAGAAAAACCCGACACATATCATACAAAAAGACACTCTACAAATTATCACATTCAGAACCATTCTTTCCTCCTCTATTTTTGGTACTTTCATCTCAAACTAAAGTCAGATGCTTCTGCAACATCAAATATTTGAGAGAGAGTGCACTTTGCAAGTGTGAAACTAATAAAATGCAAATGCTGAAATAGTGTTTAGCATTTTTTCATGGAAAACCTGCAGCAATGTAACTCAGTTGCTAGAGTGGTGCAATATAGGATAGAAACCTGGCATATAAAAGACAAAAGATAAAAAACACATAATCAGAAGAGAAATGAATTTGTTAAGAGTTCACATCCAGACCAAATAGCTCAAACCTTGAAGTATGCAGGTCAAAATAAATGAGCACTTGAGCATACAATCAGAATGCACAATGATTTTCACATGTTACAAAAACTGAACAAAAGACTCAATGACTAAGTTTCTTTGCCATTCAAAGTTTCCATTCCAATGATTGGCTACATCAATAAAGCTCTATGTTTCAATCGTTCATGGTTTCAAGCCAAGCGTAAAAGAAAGTGTTATGTCATTGATAAGCACTAAAAATCAACATATTGGTAAGCAGTTAAAAATTATACAATCGGCACAAGTTTACATTAACACTGCATGTTTGAGAGTCTCTGTCACCACAACCATCAAGGGAAAGTTAAGAATCAATTTGGAGATGTAAGAATAGGTGGGGATGACCAATAAGGAATGGGATTTGGCAAGTTGAAAAGCAGTAGCATAAGTGTGTGAAGCCAAGCACAAGCATCTCTTGGAACATGACATAAAAGCATGGACCAAGTATATAAAAAATAAAGTGAGAAAGAAGCTAAAAAAAAAAAAAAAAACTCAACAGTCACATGAAGTTTGTGGATGAAATTGTTGTGATAAAACAAAGGGGGGGACAAGCTCAGAGTAATTGCCTGAACTAAAACTGTTTAAATGCACAGTGGAACAACAATGATCCACTACACATAAATTAATAGTCTAGAACATAAATAAATTAATTGTTGTCTAAATTTTATTCTCTCATTAGTAATCCTAGATATCTTTACCTAAGCACATTCATCCACCATTACATATGTGCTCCTTGTTAGATTTCAATATAGTCTTCATCTTCACTAATGTTTTATCTGTTTCTCAATTCTGTTATAAAACCAATATGATGAAGTGTCTAGTCATATTTAGAAAACGATATGAGCATGTAACCATATATAAAAAATGAGAGAGCAACTTGAATAAAACTCAATTATGCTAAAGAAGCTACAATTGTGCAACAGAGTGATAAAAAAATTATGGAAACAATATGAAGAATCAGAGTTTAAGTTACAAAGTTGATTCCTACCCAAAAAGTAATAAGCAACTCATCACAGTTAAAAGCCTACAATACTATTTATTATGTTCATTCCAGATGAAGCAATCACAACAAACAACTGATTACCAACATGAAAAAATAGCAAAGCAAACCCCAAAGGAAGTAGACAATGCAGCATAGTTAAAACTGAAAATAGCACTGTAGCAGGTTAGCGGCCATATAGGAACATGTCAAGCTCTAACATCCACTGAATTTGTGATACTTGGTGGATTTTCGGATTTGAAAATGAATAATTATTACATTGTTGTAGGAATGAACAGTAAAATTGTGCTTCACTGATGTTATGTTCATTATTTTTCTTGTCTTCTATATAAACAGATGCGAACTATTAAATGTTACGATGATGGTTATGAATCTAATACTCAGTTCTGTAAATTGTTAAATATCATTAGGCAACAAGTAAACCAGTACTTGTTTATCCCAACAGTGGAGAGACTTATATTGCTGAGAGCAACCAATGGGTGGTGAGTTCCTCCTTTTCTCTCTTTATATGGCTCCAACTATTTTATGTTCAACCAACTTCAATTTAATTGCGATTTTAATAAAATGATACTTTCTCAGCAATTTAAATATATTCGAACCTCATTTTTGTTAAGATGTGAAAATTCATAGATTTCTTGTTTAGTGTCATGAAAATGATGAATTGAAATTAATTTGAATTGATGAATATTACCCTATTCTATCTAAATTTTATTTTAATTATTTGATTAATTATGATTATAAATATTATTTATTCAACAAATACTATTGATAAATACGAATTAATTTTCTATTACGAGAAATTGAGGAAACAATAGTTAACTCACAGCTGCTTTAGTGCCAAAAGTAGCTATAACAAGAATTCGAAAAAAAATTCTTTTAATTGGCGGCTATCAAAAATTAAAAAAAGTTACTAGATACTCCCTTCAGACTCGAATATAAGCAAAAATTAAATTTTGCACACGTATTAAAGAAGTTGATGAATTCATTGAATCTTATTAATTTTATTTAAAAAATTAGATTCATTTCCTAAAATACCCTTCATGTTATTTATTGTTGAGATAAAAAAAATCTGTGAGGACCATTGTTTTTTCATTTCCTCATGGCACCATGCTAATTGATTTTGATGTGGAATTAAAATTACCTCGATGACTGGAATACATCTATAGGGAATTGTAATGGAATTAAAATAAATTAGTAGTAACTCAAGGGTAATTTGGGAATAAGATAATTAAATAGCAATAATTAATTTGGTTTTTGCTTATATTTTAGATCAAAACAATTCAAATTTTTTTACTTATATTTCAGTCCCCAGGAAATAGGCTATTCTTTTAATTAATGTTGCAGAAATCAAGTGGGGTAGCAGAGAAAGATTTTGTGCCGTATATAGGCAAGTGGCGCGATGCTGGGGCTTCCATTTTTGGTGGCTGCTGTAGGACTACTCCTAATACTATCAGAGGCATCCCTGGGGCAATATGCGAAAAGGGTCTGTAAGTATGCTTTTGTATGTAATGGAAGAAATGACAAAACTGATGTTTACTTTTCTGTCTTTACCCTTCCGCTTTCTTATATGATATGCACTCACTTTTTCACAAGGATATATCCATATAGATCGGAGTTGCACAGGACTGGAGCGAGTGGAGTGATATCTTATTAGTGAGTAGTAATAATGGTTGTGATTCTCATGTACTACTACCATGTAATGTCATTGGGCACGAATAAATAAAAAGCTTACGATGTTTTAACCATAGTTACTAGATTTGTTTATTATACCGTATATCTAATTTGTTATCATATGTATCATATACCAGGTTCATCTTACAAAAATCTTGTAATAATGATGTAAAAAGTGATGAAATACATATCAATCACGGACCCGCAATTGTATTGCGTTCCTAGTAACTTGTACGTGTAATTGTCGATGAGTTCAGAAGCACGTACGTCATGATCCAGATATCAAAACTTGAGCCGGTTCTACAGCCAAACAGTGCAAGGGCAAGCCCAAAACCCACCACAACCCAATATCCCTAAGAACGCACCTGGATTGCGATCATGCCTGAAGAGAGCTTCCTCTCCAATAGCCTACGCCAAGCCCATGATACCAAATTATATATATATATAAAAAAGCTGCACAAAATTGACATGAAATTTGTTGCAAGTCTCTAATTTTATATTACTTTAATTATTCGATAAGTAGAAATTAAATCATATAAGGATTTTTTAAAAATATTATTACAAAATTTGCGTTATAACATATTAACTTTATCAATACCACAAGTAATAGAATAGAAGTGATTAAATGAGAGAAATTAGGAGAAAAATAACAAAATCATAGAGAAAATACAAGGTTTAATTGTCTAAAACATTTTTTTATCTTATTTTGTTTATCAGTTGCACTTATTAACACATTTTTTTGGAGTTATAATCACATTTTTTTTTTGCATCATTGCTATTTAATACGAAAATAAATTGTAAAAGTTATGAGTTTAGGTTGCATATAGTCACATTATCATTTCAGAATTTCTTAACCATAAATTAAAAAAGAAAAAACCACCATCAAGAGGTGATTAAAAATTCGCATTAAATTCGTCTCCAACTATTTATCATTTCCCTTTTTTTCATGCCAAATACTAGCACTTACTAGTATGTTTTACAGTATGAATTTTTTGAATATAAATATATGAACTTTGGTATTTCGTGGGAGAAACTCTTTTACAAATGCACCGAGGCCGAATTCACTTGGACCAAAAATATCACGAATTGGAATTCAAACGTTACATTTTCTACAAACATTTATGTGGAGCATCTTGTTTTCACCATTTCAGTTTCACTTTTTTTGGACACATTTAGATAAACAATTTAATTAAATATTTATTTAATAATTTTTTTCAAAAGTTAAAATTAATTTATTTTCATAAGTTTCTATTATAAGTTTATTGAAATAAATTAAAAAGAATGTATAAGAATATTATAAACTAATTATTTTTATAAATTATTTGTATAAATTTATTTTAATAACTTATTCTTATAAACCTAAATAAAATTTCTATAAATTCTTTCAAACATCACTTTTATCTTTAAATGGTCCAAGTGGATTTGTGGTGCATTCAAATAAGTGTTTCTCGTATGGCAATAATAGCATAGCATAGCGAAACTCTCACTATCCATCCATTATTTTGGACTCTTGAGTAATCTGAGTTGAGTTATAATTAATTTGGGAAGACCTCAAAATTCTGTCAGCACTTATTTTTGCAGTCTCACGGCTCTAACCTTCAAGCTTTCTTAACAAGAAGCAGACTCCTTGCTATTCAAATTAACAAGCATTGATATAGTGGCAACAAAATACTCCAAATAAACTTTTTTTAAGTATAAAAACAATAAACTTTTTTGAAATTTGTATGTCACAAGAAAGACAAGAAAAATCACAATTTTTTTAAATAAAATAATAATAACAATAATAAAACAGCACAGGCACCGGATCCGTGCTGGTATAATAGTTGCTTTTTAAAATTGAACTCGTATAATCGTGTTTGATAATGACGCAAAAACTACATATACACATACCACAGCTGGACCAATGGACGATGATGATGGCAGATGGGAAGTTGATGGAGGACATCATCTTGGAAGAGTCAGGTACCCCATAATTTGATGACGCAATATGAATGGGTGGAAGTGGAAATAGATCACTGCCACGGATGTCAACGAGAGTATGAAAATACCTTAGCCATAAGGTTCTTGCAGTCACAACTTCTAATATGAATTAATTGCACATCTTATCATAAGAGTTTAATTACTATGCTCTATCGGTGTAATTATTATCATAAGAGTTTAATTATTATGTTTTGTCAACTAATTAGAAATCATGATTTAAAAGAAATTTTAAAGTAATCATTTTTACTGATGTGATAATATCTGATTGATTGATAGTGAAAAAAAATTTTACATTGTTAATACATAGCAATTAAATCCTATCATAATCACAAATCACATGTAATGCTCTTTTCAAGTGAGACATGGTATAAACTTAGTAAATAAGAGTGTATTTATCTTGATTAGTTAAAGTGAATTGAAATCTTAATATACTATGGGTGTGTTTACTACGCATTGAAGCACAAGACAAATAGGATAGTACAATATAAACCCTTGAGTCACATGACAATTGTTTATCTTGTACATTATCTGATAGATAATGAATAGTACAAACAAAATAATATTAAATTTAGTGTGATACTATTTGTAATATATATTTTATATATATATATATATATATATATATATATATATAGAGAGAGAGAGAGAGAGAGAGAGAGAGTTACTCCAAGAGTTACTTTCTATCTCATCCATCCATTTATTCTAATCCAAGGGATCTATATTAATTCATTAAAGAAGTCACATGACCTTTGTTGGATTAAAATAAATGGATGGATGAGATTGAGAGTAACTCGATCTGTTAAAGTTACTCTTGGAGTAACTTGATCCCTCCTCATATATATATATATATATATATATATATATATATATATATATATATATATATATATATATAAATAATATTATCTAATATATCAAAATATAATATATTTTATATATATATATATATATATATATATATATATATATATATATATATATATATATATATATGATTTGGTGAGTAATAAGAGTTTGGATTTTTGTGTTATCCATTATTCCTTTTTTGGTTTTTTGGTTCTGTCATCTGACCACTTTTTAAATCAAGCATAGAACAACTACTTTTGTATTATTTAGCTCCTTATTTTTTTGCAAATCAAACACACTCTATAATTAATTAAGGGTGACATTCTTACTTGCTTACTTTACACAGAAGCTTGCTTTTAAAAAAAAGGTGTATTCTTCTGTACCCCCGATAATTTTGGGATAAAAGTTACTCTACCCATTCAGAATACGTCACCTCAATTAAATGAATTATATTAGTGGGTCAAGTCAAATAGTTCTCACCATCTGATTGGACCACCTAGGCAGGATAAAGTTACCTTTCGGATACCATAAAATTCACCTAAAAAAAACTTTTCCAGAAATCACATATGTGATCACCATTCATGCCTGGTTTGGTTCTCTTCCAAGTCGGTTGTATCATTGATGAATTCAAGTATTCGACATACTCTCTCCCATTTTATATACAAGCGTTAATTCTTGTGTTGGTAGGTACATTCTTTATCTAGAGAAAAGCTAGTCCACAATTTTATCTTTATTGACAAAGTTTTTATTGCTAATTTTAAGTAAATTTATATAAATTTAAGTCACTAATTTAAAATTGATGATAGAAATATAACTCGAAACATGTATTTATTGTATTCCAATATTATGGTAGAATTTCTCAACAACAGAAGTTAATATATCAAAACTAAATTCTTTTATTTAAATATCATGTCAACTCAATTATGGTCCAATCATTAATTAATCATGACCGTTCTAATTTAAATTCAAAGAATGTTCCGATCAACTTATTGAATCAAGTTGAAATTAAACTAAATTCATTCCATAAATGTCCATTATAGATAGACTCATATATTGTAAAATATGCTTGTGTATGGATTCCTCTTTAATTCAAAAGATAGCGACGGGTGAGGAAAGCTTTGTCACATTTTGAAAACTAAAGTTGCCCAAGCCCAAAACCCATTCCATGAAATAGATTAAACTTCAGGCTAGGAAAGAAGAAAAAGGAGACAAACTCAATGGGGTCTCTCTCATTAGAAAAAGAAAGAAAGAATCAGACTTGAAGGCATAGAAAAAAATATCAAATGCTTCTCTCTTTGACTGCCTCGTAAAACATAGTTTTGCCCCGGGTTTTACAAGGTGGGTGGTTTAGGAAACAAAAAGCAAAAGCAAGAAGCAGATCTTCATGGAGTTCTTTTTGTTTTTTGACCTTTTGTATGCCCATATATGTTATATCAATTTATTATGTGGAAGCAAGAAGCAAGAAACATATTTTGTGAGATAAAAAATTATAAAATTGATTACACAGAGCACGCTGCAATTTATCAAATAGGAGATTGTTGTAGTTAATAAGACCGATAAAAAATTAATAACTTAAAAATTAAAAAAAATTTGAAATCTTTCTTTTTTTTAAAAATAACTAATGAATTAACCATGCGTACTACTAATAGATTATTAATCGTTTGTAAGTTACTTTAGCACCTTTTCTAATGTTTGGCAAGGCAACTATCCGGTGAAGAGAAAGTGACTTGAAAATATATTTAAAAATTAAAAAATTGATAAATGTTGGTCACGTTGTGTGGCTCAATATTGAGAAGGATTTGGATTAATCTCTATAGCGGAATAGTCAAAAAATTTGTATAGCTACCTATTCGGCAGCCATGGGTATTGGGGTCTTTACTTTCATCCAACAGTCAAATTTATCAATATATGCATTTAATGATTGAAAATCTGTTGCAAAAAGGCTGCAAAGAGAGTTGCTGGAGACAATCCAAATCCCCATTGAAAATGACAGAAGTTGTGGAGAATGACTATGTTCAAGAATAAATACGTTAATTTAATATAGAATGGTTGATTAATAGTGAACAGTTCGTAGACAATAAGTAATAAAAAATTCGGAAATTATATTAAACAATTAGTACAAAAGCTTAAAATTAATATCAATAATTAGAAGTATTTGTCCTTGAAAAAAGTATCAAATGAAAAAATAAGCAAGTGGATTTGTTAATTATAACAATTAATTGATGAAATTATAGTAATTATTGTAATTAGAAATATTTGTGCTTATTAGGGTAAGAATTAAATGAAAAATATAAGTAAGCAAAATTGAAAATGCATTTAAAAAATGCCACGTGGTGCACTGAGAAAGAGAGGGGTTATGAAGAATAACTTAGTTCAAGAATGGTGACTCTATTTTAATATGTCGACCCAAGCATAAGATGGCTCAAGCCCTTACTTTAGGCCCCATTAGCAACAAACTTATTTATTATGTTGGATGCTTTTTACACCACAAATTTTTTTAATACACCATAATTTATTTTTAAAAAAATTGAATATTACCACAATGGCCTTATAACTTGACCAAGTTCATTGCCTACCCTATTTTTTAAAAATAATTGCTTTCTACCAGAACTATTCAAGTCTGCCATTTTTTTTAACCTGGCTATTCAAGTCCGCAAGATTGCTCCAACTATGAATAGCAACTGTGCCATTAATTATAGTTCAAGATATTTGTGGAAGTTGAATAAAACAAAGAATCCTCATCCTCATCCCCAGTTACACCTTTACTGCAAGTAGGGGGTTTCCTACAATTAATCATTACTCATCACAGTTTTACTTAGAATTAATTAAAGAGAAACAGACACAATGTGGTGTTGTGTGTGTGAGTGTGAGTGACTCACATGATCACTCTGGACGCTGGGTGCTTCCTAGGCAAGCATCATGTCAAAGGTTAAACAATGGAAGTTCTTGTCGTTGGAGTTCTACTCAATTTGTGAAGCGCCTTATATGAACACAACTCCAAGATTTTTCAGCCGTGTGTGAGAAGCTCTTTGACGCCGACGGGGATGCACCTGTAACACCCCGATTTTTCGTGCTTTCTAAGGATGATAAACTCAATTAATGAGTTTATATTTTTATCTGTGTCTTAGAAAATGATTTTGGGAAAACTAAGATCATAGTCTTGTTTTATAAAATCGTAGGACCTTTCGGTTAAGTTTTGGGTCGAAAACTCGAACGAAAATCGATCTACGTTTTTCAGATGATAGTGTTTTCTACTATCACGACCTAATCTGGACTAACAAACGAAACCATTAGTCTTAGAATATATTCCTCTACCTTTTTCCTAAAATGTGCCCTGACGTCCAAAATATAAATAATATTTTATATTCGGGCCGAAAATCGATCGAGGAGACGATTCGAGCTGTCTTAGGGTTTTTCGAGACCCACGATCAGATGTTTTTCATTCCAAAATTTTATCAAGTTATTTGAGGAATTTATACGACTGTCGGGACGATTCCAAATATCGGGATGTGAATTGACCAAATTGCCCTTGGTTAATTTTATTACCAATTTACCTTTCCTATTATTAAACTAATAAACCCTAAATATCTAACCACTTTTACTCTCAACCTCTCACTTTTCTTCTCTCATTTTCGGCAGCCCCCCCTCCCAAATTACTTCATCTTCTTCTTTTCTCTTCCTTTCTCTTCTTTCTCTCTTTTTCTCAAAATCTCCATTTTTGGAGGTAGAAAGCTTGAGTTTTTGTGGAGCAATCATCACCAAACTTGGAGTGGATCATCATAGGAGGTAGTAGTTCAACTCTATCTCTCTCAATCTCTCCTTTCTCTCCTCATATTTTCATGATCAAGGATGTTAGGGTTTTGTCCCTAAAATCTTTGAAAATCCATGAAAAATTGTAGGAAAATCGTATCTGTACCAAACCAGTTTCTATGGCCTAGGTTCATGACATACTTGTATGATCCAAGAGCTTAGAGCCAAGAAATCCCTCTAGCTATGTTTTCTAGATAGGGGCCGAAACCCCCTATGGGTGTAGGGTAGGGTTTTGGTTGGTTTTTGATGATCTGATCTGATATCTAGGGCTGTCACACTTAGTTAGGGTGTTATCCAGAAAATGAGAAATTTTGGAGCTCCCTAGCTATTTTTAGTGTAATAGGGCCGAACCCTAGGGGTGGTGCATTAGGAGAAATCTTTGTTTTGTAAGTTAATGCCGATATGTTTTACGTGTATGTAGTGATCGGCAGCGTGTTGGGACGAGAAACAAGTTGATCGGGTGTTCCGAGTTGAACGGGAAGCTACAAGAGGTAAGGGGATAAACCTGAGGAATTCCATTTCCGACAGCTATGTGCTGCATCGGTGTTTGTACTGTATTTGTATTGTATTTAAATAGTTATATCATGATGTTAGTTAATTTCTTGATGTAACTGTTGATATAGTTGAATGCATGTTATACTTGCTGAGTGGTTATATGGATGTAATGTGTGCCCTGCTGTGGGATTTAGGCATTAGAGGACCTAATTTTGATTAGGATCCGACATCGTGTAACTTAAAAGCTTTAAAAGTCTGAAATGTGTTTTGATAAGGAAAAGTGAAGTTTAAAAGCAAATAGGGCATTAGAAACCTTCAATATGTCTTAATTTGATAAGTTAACCCTTTTGAGAAATGTGGTTTCCAAAGTCATACTGAGTTTATTCAAGAAAAATGAGTTTGTGCAAGTTTTGTTTTAAGTTTGTATTTTACCGAAAAACAACGAAAGAAAAAGAAATGGTCTCTGGACCAAGTTTTGTTTTATGGAAAACCGATCCCGATGACTTTGTGTAAGTATTGGAGATTTTGGGTTTTTGGTTTTCGAGTTTTCAAGGAAAGTGGTTTTAAAGCTTAAAGCTTAGAAACTAGAAACCGAGACGTCGGGGTTCTAGGGTTCTGCAGAACACGTGGATCAAGGATCCGTGTTGGTTGTGGTCCTGTCGGCTTAGGGACAATCCTTGTGGTCCTGTAAGCTTGAGGATACTTTATGATCTTGAATCCGGCGTCCTCGACTGGTGCATCGGTTAAGGATGTTGGGATTTGAGTTGTTTTGGACTAAGTGTCCTCTTTTGAGAAAATGTGTTTTGAGGCTTAAAGAGTCTAAGACATTATGGTGGTTGTTAGCGTTGATGCTACAACGAGGAAACATTGATGCGACAAAGATCAATTATCGGAAATTAGATAGGTTTCTCATGCATTAAATGCGGGGCAGACGTGCCGTGAAACGGGGGACCTTGGTAAGCAAGGAGAACCTGAGATGACTTATTTGTCATGACATTGTGCCTTGATGGACAATGGTGTCATATGTGTTATTGTGCCTTAAGTTGGGCAATATAATATGACCGTATTCTTCTGGAGTACTTCTGATTGCGCCCCCATGTGAGAATCGCGTAGTGTCATGGGATTCAAAGTACTCGTCTTTGGGCCAAATATTGGTGTAAATCTTTGGAGCCTGATCAGCTCATTTCGAATGGTGATGGGATTTCCGGAAATCTAGAAATCTAGTGTAGTTGAGATATATGGAAGTGCCATGCATACGTTTAGGAGATAACGTTGATTGTGGGGTACGAAGCCCTTGTGCATTTACCGCCATTTGTACTTGATGATATATGCCATGTTATATGATGATTTGAGTGAGTTGCAGTATATGAGTCTGTTGTGTGGATTGGGCATATAGTTGTTGTTTATGGTTTCATATATTGGTTTCTCACCCTTGCATGTTTTTGGACGGGTTGTCCTTCGGTATATATATTGTATCGTGTTTACAGATGGAGCCAGAGCCGGATCACCTAGCGCACTCGGGGGTGCGCGTCCTAGCGTTTGATCGGAGGACAGACCCAGCCGCGTGGGTTATCCACCCAGGGGTGGAAAGTGCGGCGTACACGGGACCAGTTTGCACTGTAAGCGGAACGACTGAGACGGGACCGCGGAAGAGTACTCAGACAGTGGAGACCATCCAGGTGCCTCTCCCTCCCATCGGGCTGATGCTGCAGGCCCTTATGGAGCAGGGTGTGATCGAGTCGGTCGCCCCCGCTGCACAGTCCCCGCAGCCACAGCTACCCCAGACGCCTCCCCCGCCTTTTGTCTTGGTAGCGGGCGAGCACGTCGTGGAGGATGTGGGGGAAGAGGAGGAGGAGGAGGAAGACCCTGAGGAGGATCCTCAGGAGGACCCGGAGGATCACCTTTCGGATGCTTCCGATCCCCATCCACAGGGGAACGGGAATGTAGGTTCCCAGAGTTCTTCCTCTGGTTCCAGCATTGGACTTCCCTCCGGGGGATTGTCCAATGGTTTCCATTAGTCGGACCAGCTTAGGGTGTAGACCCCTTTTTTGAGGCAGTGGTTTTGGGTAGTCTGTTAACGGCTACTGATGGCCATAGGTTTTAGAGATATGGTTCCAGACTGTCGCTGCCTAGTTTATAGCTTTTTAGAAAGTTTAGTAATCATTCGTTCTTTTGTAAAGGGACTTGTTGTCCATCATATATATATGTATATATACCTTGTTCTAATTATTGTATATGAGTAATCCTGTGTTATCTGGAGTGGTGCTTATACATATTAATGAGAAAAATTTTGCCACGATTTCCAGAATCTGCTTATACAAAAGATGTATTTTCCGAAAGTAAAACCAGCAAAATGTTATTTATAGTTTCACTAAGGGTTCTGAGTTACGAAAGTGGCACTGGGTTTGAGGGTGTCACAGCACCCAACAAGATACCGAGACAAAGTCACCCAACAAGATACCATTACTCTTTTCCATTGTACCAGAACTGTATTTCCGATACAATTCACTTTTCTTTCATAGTATGGGAACTTAATTTCCAGTATGTATGCTAGACAATGACTACCCAAACTTTATTTCCGGTAGTATAAAATAAAGCTTTCAAATGAAGCAGAAGGAAAGAGACAATGAGATATTTTGGGAATATTACATTTTTAAAAAAGATTTTGTGGCGTATTAAAAAAATTTGTGGTGTAAAAAGTAACTTCCATTTGCTATTAGTATTTATAAAACTTTTATCATTAGGTGGCCTAATGCACTAGTAACCAGCGTGTTTTTCCCCTGGAGAATGACGTTTGATCCCTGCTTGAGCAAAAGCCATATTTATTTTTGTAAGGCCCCTCTGATCACTTTTTCATTACTGTTAGTATTTTTGTAAGGTCTCACCTCAAAGTTTATTTTAGGCCTAAAAATATGTTGGACCGGCCATAATGGGTGATTGGTTGATATACACGATACTGTCATACTTTTTTTTTTCTTTCTTTAGTAAACTACACTGAAAATTAAATATTTTAATCATAAAACTCATCCTCATAGAATTCATTATTTTCATGGTCTCAACTGATTAAATTTATACAATATATGTCGACTTTGTGTTTGGTTGTTATGAATAATACCTACCTGAGAGTACAACAAATTGAATGCATATGGTCCCAAGTTCCATCCGTTCAATGTTCTCCATTTGTTTGTTAAATACTTAAATTGTGGCCAATGTTATTCCGAGCACGAAGACTCAAGAGTCAAGCCCCTTCGTTATCATGGGACGAACCTAATTACCCACCCTCTCTCATTCTCTTTTCCTTTATCTTTTTCTTGTTCTTTCTTCTTGTTGAATAATGGTATCGCAGTATGTTCAAACTTGCACTATAAGAAAGTGCTGGAAATGCAAGATACCGTGTGCTTGATTCAATCTTTACGTGAAAATTGCAGATTCATAATATTCATCATGTCTCCATTGAATACAGTGCGACGGTGTTCCCCTTGATACCACTTGATGACACTACGTATTGATTGCTTGGTGTGTAGAAAAAAAAATGTATCAGTTTCTTTAATTTCAATGTGCTTATTAATCTAATTATGCCTTTTTCTTTTGGGTTTTTCTATCATGTGCAAACTTGCACATGTTAAGGAATCAATAATAATAATCCTCTCTTAAAAAATGTTGCATTCAATATATTAAAAAGTTAAAAGTGTGATTTCCTATAAAAGTTTTTTATATATTAATTCCGTAATATGTGCAAGTTTGCATATAATAGAAAAACCCTTTTCTTTTTTGATGTCATAGTCATTTCCCACACGAACATGTTGCAATAATGGTGCTATAATAGTTTATAGTGTACTCTCTTCAACTTTGAGAAGGATATAAATCTAGTGTTTCAAAAAATGGTGTCTCAGTGTCCCCCACCAATCAAATATTCGGAATGAGCATAAATATTAATAAGTTGTGATTTTATTTTCTTAAGTGTCAAATTGTTATTGGTAGAGGACAACGAATATGACATGAAATTGGGATAGAAGATCTCCATCCCTTTCAGAAATGCATTGTAAGTTATACTCTTAGGGAATATTCATGTAAAATCATATCCCTCAATTAACTTTCTTGGATTTTTTTTTTGACGAGTTTGAATTAATATTTTATGATAGTATCAGTAAACAATTATATTTTTTCTTTTGGTAATTAGAGGGGCTATGGATGTCCCAGAAAAATCAGAAAAAACTAACTACAACAGCTTCACACAAGGCTCGTTCAAAGAATGAAAACAGGCTCCAATTAGCAAGCTAGTTAGCACACATGATACCTTCTTTGCCACTCAATTATAATTTTTTTTTGTTACTTATGTAATTCGCCATATATTTTTAATAATTCGAATATTGACCTTAATATGGTGTTAAAAAAAGGCCTAAGAAATCTAAAAAAATAAAGTTGAAATCTAAAAAAAATCAAGCAAGCCTAAGAAACATCATTGTGGTGCTCTGATTAGTTCAATTGGTGAATTGGTTAACTGGGCTTGGACAATAAAGATCTCTCATAGTCTTCGTGAAGGAAATCAAGTGACAGATTGGCTTGCTAATTATGCTCATAGCTTACCTATTGGGATGCATATTTTAATCGATCGACCTTTAAGGTGTGAAGACCTTCTTTTCATGATTTGGCGGAGATCTCTTTCCCCCATTCTGATTTAGCTTAGTTTTGATTTTTAGACTCCTTCATACAAAAAAAAAAAAATCATGAAACAGGATATTTAAATCGGCATTTAAAGTTTGTCAAAAAAAAAAAAAATCAGCATTTAAAGTTGATGCTGAACTATGGCATTAACTTATATATGACCATTTAGGCACAAATTAAATATATATGTATACAATTTTCTTTGCATAAACATTAAACTATAACAAATTTTCTCGGTTAATTATTCGTTTAATATAACTAAAACTATATCAAATTAATTAATGGAAAAAAATCTCATAAACTTTGTCTCTTTTCCTTTTAGAATGACGGGAGAGAATCCATTTTGATGAATGACACATCAAATATAACGCGCATCCAAATATCCCTTTTCATCATATCCTGATTGAATCCAAAAACGTTGGTTCCGCTTAGATACCACTGAATGAAGAAGATGCTGTTGCATCTTCTAGGTTGTCAATACGCCAAATGGAAGAGAAATAGACGAAGACTTTGCACAGTCTGAATCGTGGGACCACCTGATCTCTTACCCTTTAGATATGAAATTATCATAGGCATCATCCATTACATTTATGGCCCAATTCTTTTTTGGATTTTTCTTCTCTCTTTTTATTATTTCTTTTTTTCTCTCATGTAAAATCAAGTTTAATGAATCCTATACATAAAAATAAATTTATTTTTGTGTAAAAAAAAATAAGAGAATAAAAGAAAGAGGATCAAAATCCTTCTCTCGCAACAATTCTTTCCTTTATGAGTTTATCTGGACTATTCAATGGCCCCCCTCGTCTCCTTTATCATCTTAATAATCATTCCCAAAGACCCACATTTAATTTAACGACAGCATAAACGTAACCATGTTCACAAATTCCCACCAAAAGCGAAAGCAGAACTTGTCATCAACAATATTATTCTGTGAATTGAAAGTGTAATAGAATTACGTTAGAGTGATAATAATACCAAAATTTCTTATTATATTTACTACTATTAATTTCTTATATTTTTACATTTATATGAAATGATATTAATAATTTCTGCACAAGTTTATTAAAAAATTATACAATTTCTGCAAAGAAATTATAATCTTTTTATCTATATAACTTTCGTCCTTTTAATAAAATAAGTTTATGTTTTGCTGATTAGATAACCTTGATTTGATGATCACTAAACATGTCCACTCATTACTCATAAATTGCCAAGGCAAAAACGGTTCCGAATGGCCCTCCTCCTGTTTGTCCTCTTCCCAAGACAAAGATATATTTAACCATATTATTTATGAAAAACTCTTATATTTATTAAATTAAAAAATATTATATTTTATTTTTCAATACAAACTTTTTTTTTATTGTTTTCTTAATTGATGTCTTTGAATAAGGGTGTAATCGGATCAGTTTGTATCGGATTTGGGGTAATTTAACATTTAATCTAATTAAATTTGATCGGATCGGAACATCGGATTATTCTTTTTTAATTTAATTTAATTTTAATTTCGAAAAAATTTCAAAAAATCAGAAAAATATTGTTAATTGTTAATAAAAAAAATAAAAAGTTTTAGTTAATATATTAATTTTATTTATAAAAATAAAAATATTATAATAAAATTAATAAAAATATAATATTTTAAAGTGATCGGTTTAGATTGGATTGGTTGGGTTCCAATTTTTTGAATCCGATATCCAAACTGATAGATAAATATATTTTCTAAAAATCATTAAGAAATTGCCTTGTTGTACCTCACTCTGGTTTTCATGGGTCGGCTCTTATTTTTGGAGGGAGAGTATGCCAATATGATCTTAATGAGGTGCGGGACTTTGCATCTGACATTCGTTGGGCTTCCCTCTTGCACGAGGAAAGAGGAGAAATAAATCAAATAGATTTTCAAGAGAGAAGAAAAAAATAATATAAAAGATAAATATAATTTCTAAAAATGGTTAACTTGCACAAGGCAAAGAGGAGAAATAAATCAAATACATTTTCAAGAGAGAAGAAAATAATAATTCGGTAGATAAATAAATTTTCTAAAAATGGTTAACTTGCACGAAAAAAGAGTAAAAATAAATCAAATAGATTTTTAAGAGAGAAGGTTTATAAATCAAATAGATTACTAAAAACCTTATAATTAAAATTATATGAATATCTATCTTTTATATATGTTACATATCAACATTTTCAAAGATTTCTGTATAATTAACCTTATAAATCAGTAATTTTTTTGTATATACCCTACAAAAAAATTTAAACTAAAAACATGAAATCAACATTACATATTTTTTGATAAAATCCTAAAAAAATAGCATATTTTTCGTTCATGACATTGGTCCATACACTACTTTATCAAATAAGAGATTGTTATAGCTAATGTTGTAAAGATAATGGATTAAGATTGCCTGCACTCAGGCTTCTCTATCTCTCTCCATCTTCAATTTTCTTTATTTTTTTAAGTAAAATAAATCAAAGGCCATGATCATGAGTATAAAAAATCTAATGGTGTGTATTAGAATGACTGCACGGAGCAGTCACTGTAGCCAATCCTAATCCAAAGATAATACATCTATTCTGGATTTTTTCGAAAAATACATAATACTATCTTGAATTATGCAATCCCAATACCGTATGGTGAAATTTCTATTTTTATTTATTTAATTAAGGAACTAAAAATGACAAACTATTTAATAAAAATAATAATAACTTTTGTACAAAAAAAAAATAATAACTTAAAATTTAAAAACATTGAATTCTTTCTTCTTCTTTTTAAAAATAACTAATGAATTAAGCATGCGTACTATTAATAGATTATTAATTGTTTATAACCGATTGTCTTAGGATTCATCATTTCAAATCTGATCTGATTCGATTAACCGATTCAAACCACCAAAATCGATTTGAATCCACCGAATTCACGGATTGGATCGGATCCGCTTCCACCCCTACCCTTGAAACATTTAGGCTTAATTGCACTTTTCGTCCCTAAATTTTTTCAATTGTGTGATTTTGATCCCTCAAATATTTGAATTGCACTTTTCATCCCTCAACTTTTTCAATTGTACGATTTTGGTCCCTCAAATATTTTAATTGCACTTTTCATCCCTCAACTTTTTAAATTGTGCAATGAAAGCCTTTATTTTTGTTCCTATAGTGACTAATTTTGAATAATTTCACAAAGTTGAGAGATGAAAAGTGCAATTAAGTTTTTCAAGGAACCAAAATCGCATAATTGAAAAGGTCGAGGGAGGAAATGTGTAATTAAAATTTTTGAGGAACCAAAATCACACAATTAAAAAAGTTAGAGGCTTAAAAGTGCAATTAAGCCAAACATTTACCAACAACACCTATCTTTCTTTTGTGCATCTACCACATTCTCTACAATTTCTTACCCGTGATTAGATTAGACCCATTTTATTTGATTTGCTCCCATCACACCATCACAATTCGTGCATCAGTTCCTAAAATTTAGATTCAGATTTCGTAAAGTTAATTTTTGATACATTCAGATATTCATATATTAATGTAGTGTTGAATCAATCTTAAGCTTTCAAAAACACTCTCATTGATCCAATGGTATATTAAAAGTATGTGAATGTATGAATGTCAAAAACTGACTGGCAGCGAATCCATTTTCCTAAAATTCTCAAAATGAAACTCAGTGGTCGAGAGCCTCGTTAAACCTTTGACCCTTATTACTTGTATCTTACTTTTGCAGGCTGCTGCAACTAATTTTGTTTGGCTTATTTCTGTTGACATGAGGAGTGAGGAAAACCCCAATATTCTATATTTGGATTGGGACCTGGTTGGCAATCATGGCAGTTAATACAAGCAGACACTTCTTAGTGGGGACTTATGAGGCAAGCCGTCAAGTATTTCTTTTGGAGGGTGGACTTGTGCCATGAAATGCCTTCATTTGTCTTATGGTGATAATAATATCCCGCAAATTGCAGTATTGCGCCGTCACCTCTATACATTTTCCATAAAGGTCAAATAATTAAAGAAGAGGGAAAGAGGCCGGTGCGCCATGGTAAGAAATCAAATGGTATTCACTATTTGGTTTTAAAAATTAGGATAAAGTAGAAGGACTTAATTGGTATATATTGATAGTGTAAAAATTTTTCACATTATCAATCAATTATAAATTATTATATCAATTAAAATGTTTGACTTCTATCTAAACTAACTTGAAAATCACATATGTCATGATTTTTAATTGATTGATATTGACAGTACATAACAATTAAATTCGAAATGAAATGATATCAGGTGACATCCACGACATCTTAAACTTTTTTTTTCTTTCTCTCAAATAAATGAGATGAAATGGAATAATACAGTAATAAAATATTTTAAACAAGGAAACCAAAACTTTTGTAACATATTATTAAATAGAGTTGAATGACTATGTACTGTCAGTATAAATTCTTTACACTATCAATCAATTAATAAATCATTGTATGAGTGACTTTTTAAGATAATTAGGATAAAAATCAAACATTTGTAATCATGTAACAATTTATGATTGGTTAACTGTGTAAAAAATCTTTATACTAATGGTTTATATAAATTAAATCCTATTAAATAACCAAATAATAGTATAAAATTTTTATGCCATTCCATTCCCTTCTATTACATGTTATAAATTTCAACTATTTGATTTGTTAATATTTAATTTTATAAAATATTATATAAAAAATTATAAAGTTATATTACCACAAAAAATTATAAAGTTATAACATTATTAATTTTTTAAAAGGTAACTATTTGAATAGGATGTGATAACAAATAATTATTATTTGAATTAATTTTAAAAGTAACAATTTGAATAAAATGTGATAGCAAATAATTAGTATTTGAATTAATTTTAAAAAGTTAACAATTTAAATAAGATGGGATAACAAATAATGTACACAATCCAAAATTTAGTATTAGTAATTATAAGTATTTTTTCTAAAATTAAAATAACTAAATGAAAAAAAAAAGTAAGGATTTGATAATAATAACAATTAATTAGCATATTTGAAAATGTATTTAAAAAATAAACAAAATATCACAAACAAATTACTTGATGTAGGTGACGTCACGTGACACATTGAGACGGAGAGAGATTGTGGAGAATGAATCATATTCAAAAGGGCGAACTTTAATTTAAGATATGATTAGGGTTAAATAGTAGTAACATTTTTAGAAATTAGTATTGAATTAAATAATTAATACAAAATCTTAAAATTAGTATTATTAATTAGAAATATTTGTTATCAAAACGAATGTTTGTCATGAAAACTTTTCTATTGTATTATTAAATAGAGTTTAATTGCTATGCATTATCAGTATAAATTATTTTTATATTATCAACCAATCATAAATCATGATATAAGTGACTTGAATACATTGTTTGGATGAGGAAATTTGTCATTTCACCCATTCTCCCTCTCCCTCTCAAGTTTTCTCCAGAGAGATTATTTTTGTGTGGGACCCACCACCATTTTTCTATTCCTTCCATCATCTCTCTCTCATCCAAACGGGAGAACACTCTCACTTCTATCCAACTTCTCACTTTCCCACTTTTTTCTCCATATTTTCTTGCCAACTTTAACGTAGTTAAAATAAAAATCAAATAATTTAATTGATGTGATAATTTATGATTAATTAATAATGTAAAATATTTTTGCACTAATAGTGCATACCAATTAAATTCATAAAAAAGAAATAAGCAAAATAGATAAGAGTTTAATTGCTATGTACTGTTAGTGTAAAATTTCTTACATTGTCAATCAATCACAAATCATGTCATGGATAACTTTTAAGGTAGTTAGGATAAGAGGCAAACCTTTTTAATCATGTGTCAGTTTGTGATTTATTGACAGTATAAAAAAAATCTCTATACTGACACTGCATATCAATTAAATCCATTTGATATTTATAATAATTAATTGATGAGATTATAATAATTATTATAAGGGTCATGCTAACTAGTGTTATAGGAATAGTAATTAAGAAATTCAAAATAATAATAATTTATCATTAAAAAATTAAGTGTATCACATCTCTAAATATTGAGTACACCAATGTCTAATGAAAAGTTCATTTTCTTAATTCCTTATCTAGCAACACTGATTAAGATTCCGGTTATTATAATTAGAGTCATACTAACAAGTGTCATAAGGGACCCACAAAAAGTAACTTTTTTATTGAAAAATTAAGTATTTCAATTCCTTAAATAATAAATACAGCTATCCTCAATAAAAATTTTCTTTTTTTTTGTTTCCTTAATCAATATCCTTATAACACTAGTTAATATTCTCCTTGTAATTATAATAACAATTATAGTAATTAAAAATATGTTTAAATAATGAAAAAAATAAATAAAAAATAAGTAATAAGTTTGTATGGAATTTTTGAACGTCCTCCGAATTCAGAGGAAGCATGGGCGGCGCAGGAGACTCTAAAACAGGGAGAGAAAAAAAAAAAAAAACAAAGCGATTCTCTATTTCACCCCTTTTCAAGTGATGGAAGCTCCTAAGTCCTAATGCATAGGATAGAATTACTCTCTAAAGTTTAAACCATAATTGTATAAATCAAGAGCATTCAGCAACTCCACACCACAAGTTGGGCGTAGCTTGTGTAAGAGTTAAAAGCAGTGCACCCAATAAGGGGAAGGGAAGCCCCAACAGGGCCGACACCACAAAATTGGGTGAGTTGCCATCTGTTTCCACAGACATGGAGACTAGGTCAGTGCCAAAAGGGCCTCAAAGTTGTTCGGCAACACACCCTAACCCTACATTCAGCGGCACCACACTTATCTATCACCAATCTATGGAATCAAACATCACATTGCTCTATATAAAATGTATACCCATCCATAACATGGCAAATCTAAGAAAGACAAAAATAGTTTTTTTGAAGGGATTCATCCCCATACCTAAAAAATGAGATACTGCAATATATATATATATATATATATATATATATATTTATTTATTTATTTTTTTTAATATGTTGTTTTCAGTATTATGAAGGGGTGAGGGGCTGTGAATTGTCACGCCTGCACCACTATACTATACTTACTCCTCTTCAAAACATTCTTTGACCAAATAAATAAAAGAAAAAAAAAAACAAAAACACACATTGTAAAATAAGCAACACAAAACCTTTATCTTTTTTCATTCTTGAAGTGCTTTTTGCTTTAATAGGAAGACCGAAAAACGGGAAGAGGAATACAGTGGTAGATCTCTCTCACTTCGCTTTGCTGACTAGGGGCAGGCTTTGCTTTGTTGAGCTGACCGGGTCGTTTTATGCAGAAGCCTTAAAGCTAAAACTCCCTGCCCGTTGCCCCCTTCCATGTCGGCCTTGTCTTGAGCTAAAAGTAATAATAATAATAATGTTACTACTATTAATAAAGGCTCTTCTCTATTCTATTCTATTCTATGCTCTCTCTCTCTTCTTTTACTGCGCTTTATTCTGTTCAAATAATTCGATACTTTGTTTGCTGTGGTTGTTGCAGAGAACGAGGAGGAGCTTTGTTACCGAGAGTGAGAAAGAGAACCTGTTGAACCTTGCTTTGCTCTCTCTCTCTCTCTCTCTCTATCAATGCTTGCTACATTGTCTTGTTCTACTTCAGAATCTCTTCTCACTTCCACGCATTAAAGTGTTGTCTCTCTCTCTCTCTTACGAGTTGGTGGCACTTTCTTTCATATTTATGGGACTTTGCTTCCATGTTCTTACACTTTAATAGTGTGGCTGGCAAGAGCACATAGCACCAGAAGAGGAAAGTGAGGAAAACACATAAGGCATTTTGCTGTGTTTTGTCGAGTTTCAATAGTGGGACTTCAGTGTGTTTTTTTGAGTGTGGCGGGGAGCTCTGGATTTGAGAAACACGGGTTGCCAAAGCAATGATCTTTTGCTCTTTGAAATTCTTACAAGTTTTTGGGGTATAATAATTATATTCTAAGTGACACCCTGCAACAAACAGAGAAATAGCAGACAGTGCTTAAGGAGCTGTATGAAGTAGAAGTGCAAAAATGAAAGATGAGAATTCCAAGAAAAGCAAGGTTTTTGCCATTCTCTTCTGATATATAAAGATTAATTCTTTTCTTCATTTTTTAACCCATGGGAAATGAAATTCATCAATTTGATTGTGTTGTTATTTGCATCTTTCAAGTTGTTAACTGTTTTTGTCTGTTTGTTGCTTTATGAAGCTCTCATGGTCAAAGAAAATGGTCAGAAAGTTGTTCAATATCAAAAGCAAGAATGAGAATTCCCAAGCAGATGGTGTTGCTTGTGGAGGTGGGTATCTATATTTTCTTCAAAATTCACTTTATGCTGGTGATCAGTTTCAATTCAACAAATTAAGGGAGCAGCAAGCATAGGTTTCGATCCCATGAGATATTTTGATGTTATCACTGTCCAGTGCAAAAGGCCTTGCTTAATTTCTGACCTTGCTAGTTAGGTACCGGAGAAACCCAAGGAAGTAGACAAATAAAATCATTTGGAAAGAAAATTGAAACCTAGTATCATTCATCAAGTTCTGTCAAATACTGTTGTTAATATCTAATGCAAAAATCAAGCTATTAGGACGACTCAACTAGCTTTTCCTGAGGCATAAATTGTCTTCTTCCGAGTCTTTATAGCAGCCAAACAAAGTGCAAGCATACTTCAAACTCTAGAATATTTGTCCATTAAATCCGTTTTTTTGCTGCCTTCACCACTACACTACAAGGCATTCCTTATCTTTTCAATTTTTTGTTTATTTTTTCTTGTTTAAATTTCCTCCTGTAAACTCATTTACTATTATTTCTTTTTGAGAAATTTGATGCATTAACACTGCTTTCCTTATACAGGAGGTGAGGCAGAATACAGAAGCAGGAGTAGCTTCTCTGAGAGGGAGCCATGCACAATCAAAAAGAGCAAAACAGGTACAGAATTATTACCCAATTCCATACCTTGAATCATGCCCATTGGAAACACTTTATATTATTCAAAATGTTGAATTGTTGACATTTACACAAAATCCTTATAACCCGTCATTGTAATGAACAGAGAAGTTTTGCAGGAACACGGATCAGGTCAGGCGAGGAAGGATGAATCTTGACCATCCTCGAATTATAGACGTGCAGAACCACAGGTATACTGCAAAAATAAATAAATAAATAAATTGGCTTTATTCAATTTCTCATGAGTGGTCCTCTTTTCTCTGGGAGCAGCATTTTTGTTGGTACATGGAATGTAGCTGGAAGATCTCCACCAAGTAATTTGACTTTAGATGATTGGCTTCATTCCTCAGCACCGGCTGATATTTATGTTCTTGGGTAGGAGTTGGTACTTGTCAACATCCTCTTTAATCAAATTTAGCATTAACGGTTACTAATGACACATTTCTACCTGTCTCTTTCAGATTTCAAGAGATAGTTCCCTTGAATGCTGGTAATATCTTAGGGGCAGAGGACAATGGCCCTGCCAAAAAATGGTTGGCTCTCATCCGAAAGACTTTAAATAATATTCCTGGTACTAGTGGAAGTAGTGGATATTATACACCATCTCCCATTCCTCAGCCAGTTGCAGAACTAAATGCAGATTTTGAGGGATCAGCTAGACAAAAGAATTCATCTTTCTTCCATCGGAGATCATTTCAGACAACTTCTAGCAATTGGGGAATGGACAATGATCCTTCAATTGTGCAACCGCGACTAGATCGAAGATACAGTGTCTGTGATCGTGTGATTTTTGGTCACAGGCCAAGTGACTTTGATCCTAGTTTTAGATGGGGTTATAGGCCTAGTGACTATTCAAGGGCAAGTGACTACTCAAGACCAAGTGACTATTCAAGATGGGGTTCATCTGATGATGATAATGGCCTTGGGGATTCGCCTAGTACAGTCTTATTTTCACCAATGTCTTATGGTGGACCTGTCTCTAATGAAGATGGATATGGCATGCCAGGGCATTCAAAATACTGCCTTGTTGCAAGTAAGCAAATGGTGGGAATATTTCTTACCATATGGGTGAGAAGTGAATTGAAAGATCATGTTCATAACATGAAAGTATCGTGTGTTGGCAGAGGATTGATGGGGTATCTCGGAAATAAGGTGAATTTTAGGTCCTTAGATTAATTTAATGCAAAAATTATGATTACTTGAAATTGCCTTAAATAAGAGAGTTATTCTGTTTGAATTTGCAGGGATCGATCTCAATTAGTATGTCTCTGCATGAAACAAGCTTTTGCTTCATCTGTAGTCATTTAACCTCAGGACAGAAAGAGGGTGATGAACTAAGAAGAAATTCTGATGTGATGGAGATTCTTAAGAAGACAAGGTTTCCTCGTGTTCATGGTGTGGACAATGAGAAGTCTCCAGAGACAATCCTTGAGCATGAGTAAGAATCTGCTCGCACTCATGCACGCGATAACAGTCATGTTTCCCTATGATTGTTTTTTTCTTTCCATTTAACAAAACTATTGTATTTTCTAATTTTGAATTCATTAATGTAGTCGAATTATATGGCTTGGAGATCTGAATTATCGGATTGCCCTCTCCTACCGTTCTGCTAAGGCACTAGTTGAGATGCAAAACTGGAGAGCATTGTTAGAGAATGATCAAGTATGTCTGTTTAACCTCACAACAAACTCCATGTTTATTTTTTGCCTTCAAGTGTATTGTTGTATAACAAGCATAATGAATGAGTCTTAATTATTGACATTCCTGGCAGTTGAGAATAGAGCAGAAAAGAGGCCGTGTGTTTGTGGGATGGAATGAAGGGAAGATATATTTCCCCCCAACATACAAGTATTCAACTAATTCAGATAGATATGCGGGAGATGATATGCATCCCAAGGAGAAAAGGAGGACACCTGCTTGGTAAGATCATCACATAGTCTAACAGGACTTTAGAAGAAACTGATATAAATGCTTAAAGAGGCAATTAAGTGATATGAAGAAAAAATTAGATGCTATAAAATGAAGATTCAGGTGTTTTTTTAGTTTGTGATATGATTTTGTAAAATTGTTACAACTTATGCTGATATAAATATTTTGGTTCTTATAGGTGTGACCGTATTTTATGGTATGGAGAAGGTCTCCACCAATTATCTTACGTCCGCGGTGAATCAAGGTTTTCAGACCACAGACCTGTTTATGGTATATTTTGGGCTGAGGTTGAGTCAACTCATGGCAGATTGAAGAAAACTATGAGTTCTCGTTCCAGAATTGAGGTGGAGGAACTTCTGCCATATTCCAATGGATACACTGAACTAAGCTTTTTCTAAAGGAAGGAGGGCTAGGTACGAGATATGTACATCCACATTCAAGTACTCTCTCTATTCCTTATGTATTCTCACAATCATGCATGTAAGACACAGTGGAAACGTCGTTACCTGAATGGTTTGAGTTTTTATTTTTAACCTCATGCACATAAATACAAATAGAGAAACAAAAAAAACTATGTGCAGGGCTCTAAGCAAACCTGACCGTGCCCCAAAGGGGGCCCTGACCTTTTTCTTATTTTCTTGTTGGCTAGACCAAAAGTACAAGATCCTGAATCTGTAACAGATTTATATGGGGCTGAACATAATAGGATGGATCCCGCAATCGAAACATAGAGCTTAAAGAATATACTAATGTGATCTTAGCCGCTAGGTGTATTTTGCTTTCATAAATCCGTTAGACAATATAATCAGAATATGCTCACAGCATAGTCTGAAAAGTCTATATCTCATTTCTTTTCTGCTATGAAGTCCTTTTGTTCTTTTCTTATTTGTCATTACAATTATTCTTTCCCCTTGAATTAGAAATCTTACATACACCTTTTACTGTTCAGCAATTGGTCCCCCATTACTAAGCGGGAGTCACTTTGAAGAAAGTCATTCATGGAGTGATAAGGACATCCCATTTCTCACATACCGAAAAAGGTTTGTTTTCTTCTCTTTCATGCTTTCCTTGGTTCTGCTTTTGGTTCAGCTTCTTTGTCTAATTTTAACTTTACTTTATCTTTGTCAGTTGATAATCTGCAGTTTTGCTCATGCCTTGCCTAACACATGATCAGTACACATCATCATCTTGTTAGATACTCACACACAAGCTTCAGTAATGTGCATAATTTGACTCACACATAAGCTTCAGTAATGTGCATAATTTGATACCCTATTAACAAACACAACTTTCCAGTGTCTCAGCCCTGTACAGGCATTTACAGTCCTCCACAATCATTAGGTACTAAATTTTGGTTATTAATGCTAGTTGCTTTTTATATGAATTAACACCAATATATTCGCTTACTAATAATCAAAGCTTTTTCATTGTGCAGGAAGTGGAAGAAGACGATTTTTTAATTCAAGATTCTTTCATTGTTTGTTGAGAAAAATTATGATGACTGAATGAAGGTGAAAGATCGTCAGAATAATCTTTTGGGCACTAAATTTTTAAAATGAGAGTTTTGATGTATAGTGATTGCCACAGTAGCTGATAAAAAATAGCAACTAGAAGAAACAAAAAATTGAAGTTCATGATAGAAATCCAGGACCTCTCTTGCCCAGTTCTCTGTCTGTGTCTGCATGATTAAAATTTTACTGATAAAGGTGGGTTTCACATCAAATAGTATTCCCCTCCTGTTGAGGCTCTTCTTTTTACTGATGATGGACAGTATTTAAGTATTTAACAAACTAAAAGAAGCTCAAGACAAGCTTGCAGGTTTGACAGGAATATTGTTGGAGGCTCTAATCCGGGGTCCTCCTCTTTCAAGATGCTACTTACATGCCTGTCAATTGCTGTTCACTTTTGACAAATTGGACTTTGTCACTTTACCTTATGCCTGTTTCTTTGTGTGTCTATTTAGGATCACCAAGAAAAATAGAGTTGAAACATCAACAATCAGGAGCAACCAGCATGTTGCAGAAAAAGAGAAAAAAAGCTAAATAATCAAGTGTGTAATAATGCCATTAAAATATTCAAGGGTTCCTAAGGAAATATTTATTTTGTGGTTTATCTTTGCTCTATGGCAAAATTTTCAATATGTCACTGTTTCAGTTTTTATTTTTCAAACTACCACCCTTTTCAAATTATATACCAAACTACCACCATTTTCAAAACATTGAGAAGTCTCCTTTGCTAGCCACGACTTCTCAACATGATTTGGGGGTTCTTCGTCCGTCTAAGCTGTCATGCTTTCACCCGTCTAAGCTTTCATGCTTTCACTCATCTAAGCCTTCGTTCGTTTGATGAGTTTCACTCGTCTAAGCTTTCATGCTTTCACCTGTCTAACCTTAGACGAGTGAAAGTCATCAGACAAACAAAGGCTTAGACGGGTGAAAGCTTCATTAGATGGTTGAAAGTCATCAGACAAACGAAGGCTTAGACGGGTGAAGAACCAGACTTCCCAACTGGATGTGACAAAAAAAATTCCCCAAATTAAAACCCACGTTGAGAAGTTGGGGTTGAAGAACTAGACTTCCCAGTGACAATTTTTTTCCCAAATCATGTTGAGAAGTCGTGCCCTCCAAAGGACACTTCTCAATGTAATTTGGAAATGGTGGTAGTTTGGTTTATAATTTGGGAAGGGTGGTAATTTGGAAAATAAAAACTGAAATAGTGATATATTGAAAATTTTGCCTTGCTCTGTCTACAAATTAAAAAAATGTTATCGGACTCATTCCTTCACGAGACCTCAATGGTTCAACCTCTTTGTCCATGTGGCTGGTAGAGATCCACCTCATGTCACTCAAATGCAAATGAGGATGTATATACTTGAATGTCAATTTTTTTTTTAAAAGCTAGTTTCTTTTTAAAAACAAAAAGTTGTACAAATATTTGATGAGATTGTGCAAACTCTAACCTAGTTCCCATTATTGGATCTGGAGCAAGTCAGATGTACATAGTCTTCTGCAACTACAGATATTGATCATCAAGTTTTAGGCAGCAAAACTGTTGTGGAAAGTGTAATTTAATTCGTTAAAAAAAGAAAATAAATGAGTGTTTAGTTGTTATTCAATATTAATTTCAAGAGAAATATTGAGAGAAATGCGTATGAAATTAGTTTGTCCTTGTATCATTACTCTTTAGCAAAGAGGTATATCGGTTATATAGTCATATCACTAGTGGGACTGATTAGACTTAGCATTGTTCATAAAATAAAAGTAAAGAATCAAAATAAACAATTTATTAGTATTAAGCTTCATGTGATTTGGATCATATATGTTGTTGAAGAAATAAACGGCATAATGTCAGGGGCTTGTCTCTATCACGGATCCACGGTTTTACCTTACCTTGTTGCTTATATTGTTTGTTACTGGTCCCTGATTTTGGCCTTGCTAATGGGGAAACACTTCAAAGGAAGTTTATCTTTGGAGTTGTGATAGAGATTTTGCACGCTGCATGGCCTGGAAAAGATCATTGATGTCCTATGACTTTTCTTAGTGCTCCTGTAGTTCTTCAGCCGAAGGCCATTTTGTTAGACTTTTGCTTTGTATGCAAACTATCCAATCTTTTATTTTATGATTCCCATAACTTGTTTAGGATAGGACCACACCTTTTTTTCTGAAGTTCTTTATCTTGCTGCTGTTTATGGCATAATTAAACAAGCTTGTGTGCTGACACCAGCATTTGAAGTCTTTCATAATGGCTGGTAATCATTCTCTGTGAATTCTGATGTAAAATGATTGTTTATAACTCTCAACTCAGAGAAATGCTTGCATGATGCCAAACAAATTAAATCACAAAGTAAGCAGAGGGTTGACATGTAATTTGCAAAAAGTTTCTTCTTGCCATTTAACAATCATGAAAAATCATTGCAACTCTCTTAGTAGGTTGTTCACTTTCTTCCATTAGTGACGTCACAGGAAAATTAACTTAGTTAGCTTGCATGAATGAATGAATTAAAGAACTCGAAAAGCAGGAAATTTTCATTGATATGAAGAAATTGACTCCTTTGAGTCTTGGGTGATTACTTATTGGCCGGTGGATTCAACACTTACTGATATCTCTTTCACCTTTGCACACCATACATTTATTGTCGTTTTATACACTGTATACAACAATAATATTTAATCCTGCTTAGATAAAAGTACATGTATTCATGTGTTTTAAATCCCGTGCTAAAAAATTGTTTTTGTTCAGTTAGGGGATATGTCCTCATTCCCCGAGCCCAGCTCAATGATATAAATTAGGCTTAAATTAAATGCCTTATAAATCCGTCCAGTTTTGAATCAATTCTCCATTGAAATTTTATTCGATTTTAGCCTCTCATTTTATAGAATATAGTTTATAGTTTACTTTTAATCCTTTATAATCCTATTTTCTTGCATATGTAGGAACTAAAAAGAAATAAAATTTTAATAGACACAAAATTCAAGGACCACTTATTTGAATCTTATAAATTGTATACTACTAATTAAGTAAAGCCATTCCACACTAAAACTCTGAGCTTATCTAAGAACTAAGAGAAAGAAAGAGGGCTGAAGCGGTGACCCATTACAGCCAGTAAAATCTGAAAGAAAAAGAAGAAAAAACAAAGCTCTGGGCGGTGGTCGCTTAATGTTTTCACCGTTACAATCTTGTCGAGCCCATCAATATTTTCTGGTAACAAGCCGATGACTAATTATTTCGTGCTATACTTGATGACTCAAAAGTCAAAACACCCATGTACGTCTGTTCAGGTGAAGGAGATTTGAATTTCTTAAGTACGTGGTCCTGAATTTGATTCTTGAGTTTATTATGGAAAAAAAAAATTATTGAAAGGGATCTCCGCTTAAACACATGACCTCGTATCCCGAGAGCTTAGCCTATAACTTATCAGGTGGGAGGATACCTTAGAAAAAAAGAGAGTCAAAACACCCAAAACTATGGGTGCTCAAGAGCTCGGTTTAACACAAACCCCATGTTTGCAGCAGGTCATTTTCAAGGCATAAATTTGACTTTATAATTGTAAAATAAGGATTAGAGATTATCGGGCCGCTGGTTCACTTGAGTCATTAGTTTTACAAGTGATATAATTAAAAAAAAATCCATCATAATTTTTTTTTTTAAAATTGAAAAAAAATTGGCTCATTAAGTTGATCATATTTTAATTGAGTCGTTAATAGGTTTGACTGGAAGGGGTTAGAATATTTATATTTTAAAAAATTCTTAAGTATTCTTAAAGTAATATTCTTAACAGTTGAGATTTAATTTATTTTTTGGCTAAACTGTACTTTTGGTCCCTTATCTTTATTTTAGATTTCGATTTGGTCCCTCTTTTAATTTTTGTCTCGATTTGGTCCCTAATGTTTTCAATGTTACACCAATTTGGTCCCTTCCGTTAGATTTGAACTAACGGCGTTAGGTTTTCGCCGTTAGTCGCAGGAAACCACCAACCCTCACCGGAATCTCCCCGAAATCTGGTTTAGAGAGAGAAACCTCATTTTCTCTTTCTCTCTCTTCTTCCTCCTATTCCTTCCTTCCTTCCTCCTTCATCCTTTGTAAGAGAGCTCTGATAAATATTCGCCGCTTTCTTTTGGTTTGGCCTCTCATTCATTCCTTGCGTATTTGCTTTGATCTGAGCATACCCATTTCCTTATTCAACTTCTTTTAGTATCATTATATGATTCTGAATTCTAGGTTTTTCATGGATTTTGATTCTCATCTTTAGTATTGTAATAGTTCACTCATTCTTTTAATTTCAAATAACTGTGGTAAAATATATATATATACATGAAGGAGTCACACTGTGTGTTTTTTTTATGGATCATGGATTTTTTTTTTGACAGAATGGATCATGGATTGATGAAATGAAGTGGGGTTTCTAATATAGAACATTGACACACACATTCGAGTTTAAAATTAAATTGATTTTTCCTTCTTGTGATTTTGGTAGGGAAGTGGTTCAGAATGTTGCTAAGATGGAGCAAGGCTATTACGCATATCTCAAAAATTAGGACTCAGAGTAATCTGAAAGTTGTGAGGAAGGAGGAAGGAGGAAGGATGGAGGAAGGTAGAGAAGGAGGAAGAGAGAGAAAGAGAAAATGGGGTTTCTTTTTCTAAACCCAGATTCCAGCGAGATTCCGGTAAGGGTGGTGGTTTCTGACGGCTGATGACGGAAACCTAATGCTGTTAGTGCAAATCTAACGGAAGGGGCCAAATTGGTGTAACATTAACAACATAAGAGACCAAATTGGAACAAAAATTGAAAGAGGGACTAAATCGAAACCTAAAATAAAGATAATGGACTGAATGTATAATTTAGCCTTAATTTTACTATGTAATATTTTAAATTTTAATTTAATGACATGTATGATTATAATATTATTTACATATGAAATTATTTAATATATTTATTATAATATTTTTTAAGCACGTAAGAATTTCTCATACCAACAAGAAACTCAAATCATCAAATTAATTTTTAATCTGATCGGTAGAATTAGTCTGAATTTCACAACATATATAATGTTGTTGCTATAGAGTCATTAATTTTGCCGCTAGACGAATTTGTTATGACATTTTGACCAGCAATATTATATTGGACGTTGTTATGATACTCTTGAAAAGTAGAGGATTTGACTACTTTATGTTTAATCAGAATGTGCTACCTCAATTAATTGAGTCATATTAATGTTACATGGGACTAAGTTCTCATCATCTGATTGGTCCACATAGACAAAAATATGATATTCCTTGGATACCAGACAATCTTCCTATTATATTACTCTCGTAACATTCCGATTTAGCGAAGCCCTTGTTTTTATTTTTCTTATTGTTTTTGGTGATTAATTTTTTTTTTTTTATCCTTAGAAAGGGAGGGTCTATTATACATTGAGGTTGGTGCCAAAGGATCCAAACGGGAGGGGAATGAGAATAGGAGAGAGAGCCAAAACAATTTTGAATCCAAGTACTATGTTATGTTTGGTTTATCGTTGTAAGCATATCTTTGGACTTAAACATATATTTATCCCAAAGAAACTCAATAGATATTTTATCCTAAATGTACATTTTACAATTTTTCAACGTTCATCCAAACATGCCTCAATATCCCACAACCCCTTGAGTTGCCACTTTTTTGTGAGCAGAGGAAGGAGAGTAGGCAACGG